>CM060661.1:15560079-16760079 GCA_030686955.1 Odontamblyopus rebecca
ATCATAAAAATAACATTAAAAGAGAAGAGAGAAGAGTGTAATAAAAACCTTTCAGTCATATGCATAGCTAAACAGATCCATTTTTAGGGTTCTTTAAATTTGGTAACCAATATTAACATAATGATCAAAATAATCTAGAGAAATAATAAATGATTAAATTACCTGCATAGCAACAGGAAAGTCAGTCTGTGCTTCTGGAGGGAAGAACACATCAACTGCTTTTTTGGTAAAAGGCTGGTTTCCTGCAGCAGGCTGACCAACCTCAATGATGTGTAGCTACAATAGAAAAGTTTTCATACAAGTGTGAAGAATGGGGACTGGTTTGAGCATATTTTGTTGTAATTGGAGTGAATGCTGTTGATTAAGGTGTCTTGGGTAGACAATTAGTGGAATCATGTTAAATTTGTAAGGACATTGCTTACAAGGCATTTCTTAGTACTATTCAAAGACAGAGAAGTTGTGGTTTAGCTTCCGTTGACTAACAGCAGAGAGTGGAAATAAAACAAAGTGTGGTCTATGAGTGAAAGGTGTGTATGTCTATGTATGGGGTTGTATAGATAAATTATACATAATATCTATATGAAATGTACCCACACATCTTATAAATGGAGCTAGCGTAAATCCACGCTGCTCCTCCCCCCATCCTCTCATTATCCCCTTCTTTCTCCTCATCCCCTTCTCCTCTGCCTCATCTCTACCACTCCCAATGTCAAGACCTCAGGGGGAGCGCCAGAGATAGCTATAAAACCACTAATACTTTCTCTTTGAGTCTGTCCAGGATGAAATGTCATTCATAGGGCTCACCTTTCCCCCAGCCTGTGATCGAACAGCAAAACAGAACAGCGTGGATGGCTTGGCATTTCCTTCGACTTTAAACTCCCCAAAGGCGGCAGCATGACCCTCAATGGGCTGGGACACCTTTCTGTCCACAGAGTACAGCTGCATGGCTCCAACCACCCGATTTTGCTTTAAAACAGAATTTCAAAGGTGAAATTATCACATGATCACTGAGATAATGTTGTTATGGAAACAAATGTAGATCATAGATTACTACATATTTCACATTCTCTTCTGCCACATGCATTCAGACTATAGAGACTATATAGGCTGTGAGTAAACATGTTTCATACCTGTGCAGAAATCCCTACCAGCAGTAACCACTTCTGCTGTTCGTCTGTTCTGTAGTTTATAATCTGACATCCAGCCAGGCTTGTGTGTCGATCAAACACTTTGGTTGGTTGGGAGTCTCCCTCCATGCTCCAGTGGTAGACAGCAGTGTCCGTGACCAGAGCAATAGTGTTTACAGATATCCACTTCCAAAACATGACCTCCTCTGTCATGGTGTGGGCTTTCATCTTACTCTTCATCTCAATGTTGAAGATCTGCAGAGTCTTGGCAGCTGGAGTCAAAACAAAGAGAAGTCAGTGAGACAAGGCAAAGGATATTTGAAGAATTGAAAAATTCTCATGCAAATGTGAGCAATTATATGTGTTTTATCAAATGGAGAAAATAAAGCTGCACAATGAAATGTGATGATAAAACACCTGATAATTTTAGTGATTCTTTTTTCATGATTTCATGGTAAAACTCAGAGGTGGAAGAAGTACTTGATTTTGGTACTTAAGTTTCTTAAGCAAAAGTACAGATAAATAATAATAATGATTTAAAAATATCACATAAGAATGTACTTCAGTAAAAGTATTAAAGTAACTGCTTAAAAATGTATTTTAAGAGTAAAGAGTAAACGCATTTCACACCGATTTTGAGATGTAATAAAGCCCCAAATGTATGGATAAAGAATTGTGCTGAATTTTGTTCAACAGAAACAACTGAATCCATGTTTTTGTTTCAGTTCAAAAATGTAGTGAAGAAAATGTAATAGGTATCCACTTTAAATGTACTTAAGTAAAGTACAGATACCTACCATTTTAATTAAGTACAGTACTTTACTACTTTTACTTTGTAATATTCCATCACTGGTAAAGCTAAATGACGTACCTCACATAAATACTGAGCTAAACCAGTATCTTCAGTGAAGACAGACAGTGACACTAATGAGATGTTTCTATACAGCATGGTTGTAAATATAATTATAATGTAAAATGTTGTGTTCTAGTATCTCATTTTGATAACATGAGGGGACAAGGAGTTAATGGCTTTTTATCACAACTGATAAGCTGAGGCACCAAGAACTACTCACCGTCTGAGAAAAGACAGAAGGCAGAAGAGGAAAAGAAAAGTACCAATCAAGTAAAGATTTGAGAGAGCAGAATGAAAGGGCAAACATGGCACTGACTCTCTAAGGACTGAGGAAGGATGGAAAGACAGCGTTAAGCACAAATGTCCGGATCAGCACTCCGGGGTTTTTGCACAGTCAATGTAATCCTTGGGTAATAGGTCAGAGTGCACTGTAGGCATGTTTTAATGTAAGTCATTTGCACCTATAGCACAGCACAAAAGAGAAAAAGATAGCAGTGTGTGTATGTGAACCCCAGAATTTATAGGGCCAAAATAGAGGAGTGCATGCATGTATTGTGGTGTAGATATTTCTGAATAATAAAATATATTGATACTTTGCAGTAACATCACGCTGGGGGTGTTTTACATGTATCTCTATGGGAAGAATGTTATCTGTTATCTTGGTGACACAGTGCACACATTACCAAAAACTGCCAAAAATAATTGTATAAACTTTGTTCAAATAAAGACAAGATTAAGTTTAACTTGAATAACTGAGCTTTTAACAGAGCCTTCTTAATAACATCAGCTGTAAAGTCTCAATATTGCTCTGTGTGCATGTATTTATCTGTATAAGGACATATCATGTGCAAATATGTTATAAGAATTAAGAATGACAAAAATATAGTACTTTATGTAGGAATTACACAAAATCCAAAATGTGATTACAGAAAACTGAGTTGTTCTGACACCAGTTTCGGCGCCAGAGTCCTCCCCTGTGATATTGGAGCACATTTTCTCACCACAACATGGTATTTCTCATGTAATAATCAGCGGGCAGTCAGTCAGTGTGAACAGTAGTCCTATGCCTCACATGCATCCTCTACCTTTCAGTGCGATGACCTTGCTGGCAGGGTTCATGATGGCGCTGTCGGCAGAGATAGGCCTCCTGATGGGGTTGGTGGGGTCAGACAGGTCCACGATCACCACCTGGTTTTGCTCGCCCACCTTCTCCCTGATGCAGATGAACTTATCCGACTCCATGGTCAGGTAACTGAACCCAATGTTGGCCGGATTCACTCCCAGGTTCTGCAGCTGCAATATCAACAAACCTAATGTTAATTCTTCATAAATCCAAAAGTAAGAAAAATATTAGAGATGATAATTTGAAAAAAAGAGGAGAGATTTTTCATTTAGTACAGCAATTGTGATTAGATTTGCAACTTTTTTATAACAATTAAGATTCAGTCCATAGTGCAGTTTTAATGCAACATAAAATACTGAAATATGAAAAGCTCTACTTGTATAAGCACCACATGCATTTCAGAACATTTTTAGGGATCTAAACCAGGACCAAATAATTGCTTTGTGATTCTCAATAATTTATCATTAAATTTATCTCACAGCTCGATTGTATTTTATATCGGCATATTTCTGAACAAAGAAATGTCTTAAAGAATATTTGGTCACACAACAACACACAATATTTTTCCCCCAATAAACAAATATATTACCATTAAATTAAAGCAATAACACAACTACAAAGTCTAACAAATTAACTGCAGTTAGATTAGTCATTAAGTACAGCACATGAGGGTGTGTGCTTTGTGATTTCCAGGAAAAAAATAAATAAATGAATCACTAAGGGGAGCCTAAAACATGCCCTCTTTCTGATGACTAGACAGAGCGTATTATGCAGTCTGAGGCAAGCGGAAAGGAATCCCAAAACTCATCACAAGGACTCCACTATCCACAGTTGGCAAAAGCAGCAGGACTGTCTGTGACTGTGGAGACATTTCACTTTGTCATCTGCAAAACAGGAACAAGAGGACGGCTAGTTTGATTGTTTGGATTTCATAGTGTGAAATGTAGTTT
Source organism: Odontamblyopus rebecca (assembly GCA_030686955.1). Lineage (NCBI taxonomy): Eukaryota > Metazoa > Chordata > Actinopteri > Gobiiformes > Gobiidae > Odontamblyopus > Odontamblyopus rebecca. The sequence goes on from CM060661.1 coordinate 15,564,133, forward strand.
AGACGTCTAAACTATTGGCAATCATATAGGGATGTCATAAACTAAGGCATAAGTGTTACTTTTATCAGGAGAAATTACTGACCTTATTTTTTCTTTTATTTATGTTGTCTATGTTGGTACGTGACCAGCTTCATAACATCAAACTTTCTGAATCATAATGTAAAGTTAATGTGACATAAACAGAAAAGAAAAAAGCTTTACTTTTTCTGAGAAAGATTGAAAAAAGACTTATTTTTTTCTTCCAAAACTTTTATTTATTATATGTGAACTCAGTCATCATGATTATCTGTTAAACAAATCATCACCCAACAACAGATGGGTGTTATTGTTTTATATTGACAACATTTAGTAGGCTATGTTACAGCAAAGTAAGAGCATGGAATAAAGAGAGTAAGATACGTTATTGAATCTGTGGGAAATTCAAGTTTTGCTGCAGCAAAATGGGAGTAACATGGCTACGGTGACAACAACTAACAATGGATAACTTATTAACTTCAACTTAATAATTTAACTTTGTACCTACTGTTAATACGGTATGAAAAAACAAAAACTTGTATAATAATGATAATATATAATGACACCTATACTAAATTACACTAATAATCTTGCAATTTACTTATTATAAATGTACTTATAAAAAAGTATACAGCTGGAATAAGAGGATCAACCTCTTGTGAGTGATGAAGACAAAAATTATCTTGAGCTTTGCAGTCAAATTAATAATTAGTTTACTGGTTATTTGACATTTAAAAGACCCTCAGAATAGAGTGGGAGTTAGAACCTTGGGAACAGTCCAGCTTGTACCAACTATACTGCCAGAAAACTGAGGAAGACAAGCTGCACTGATGAATAAACAGTGAGAGGCTGTGGACATGAAATATCTCTAGAAAGGAACCTCCAACACTACTTGTTAAAGGTCCTAAAGGTCCTAAGTCAGGTTATAATGTTGTTACCTCATCAAAAACATACCTGGAGTTGTGTTTTGTTTCATTCACACATGTTTGAGTAACCCTTTGTTATTAGCCTGTCTATATCTTCAAAACTCAAAAGGATCTGTTCCACCTTGTGGTGTCATGTAGTGGCAGTTTAAGTTGACAGCTCCTTTCACCTTTGGTTCAGCAGAGACTGGAAAATCAGATCTGAAATTATCCAAATGATTCTAGTGAAATAGACATGAAAAACACAGTGGAGCAGCTTCCTGTATTGTCACATAATGACATCACAAGACACTGACATTTCTGTTTGAAAGAAGAACTCAGAAACGAGGTTTGAGTGTTAAACATGTGTGAATGAAACAAAACACAATTACAGTTATGTTTGTGATGAGGAAACAACATTACAACTTAGATCACAAAATAGCATAACATGGGCCCTTAAAATGAAAATGAAAATATGAGAAAACAATATTGTACTGAGCACAGCTATATTCACTGACATTTGTAGCTAAAGTGTAACAGTGACACAGCTCTGATGGTATTTGATGAGTCATAGACCGGTTAATGGCAGTATCACATTTAAGTCCAATGCTTACTCTGGTGCTGCATTTTCAAAATACAGTTTGACATTTAGGTATCCCGATTCCTGACAATAGTAGTTAGTACTGGTGACTGAGAGAGCCCAGGCCCTCGTCGTTATTGGCACCAGTAACTGACACGGGTGCTCTGTTCCCTGGAGAATGATGGTCTGATTTCCTTCTGCTGCTTCCGATCGTGATGTGATTTGCTGGGCCTAAATAAGCTGCTTGCCTCATCTGCCTATTGTATCTGATAGTGGAAGTAGTGGGTGAGCGGCATCATGCTGTAAATGGCCACAAGAAGTGAAATGGTCTTTACTAGGGATGGCCGATATTATAACTGAATAAATCACTTTTTATCCCTCATACTGATTGAGTGTAATTTCTATTTTGTTTTGATTTGTCTTTTTAAAAACAAATGAAATGTCTGTCACAATTAAGTTCCTGACAATAAAAATAAAAACTTAATCACTGCCTTTTAACCAAAAGTAACATTTATTCCTAAACAAAGTCTGAACTCTACCTTAAACCACATGCTTTTACTGACAGAGGACTGACTGTAGACCTATTGATTAAAAAGGCCCAACCATATCATTGATGTTGACAGTATAATTTACAATTTAATTAAATGTTACAAAATATTTCTACATTTTCTCCATGTAGGTGGGTTTAATTCACACAGGCTATTCTCCCCTTAAATAAAGCAGCGAAAATAGGAAAAACTCCTCCAGCTAAGGCCGTGCTGTCAAAACCATAGCTCAAGATCAAGAGATGGGTCCCTGGACGCTGCACTAGGGTCTACCACTGCTTCTGAGAGGTCACCCAGAGACAGTGAGCTCAGAAATACCTAGAGAAGGCATTCTGACTGTGAGCGATGTTGCCAAACCACAGATCTGACCTATATCTTGGTCAGCCTCGATCTCCATGAAGCTAGAAAGGTTTAATATCATACAGTAAAACGTACCAGACAGAAAGCATTTGATGGACCTTTCACCAGAAAAGTTCCACAATGCATCTTGACTAGATGTTGGTAGTTGTTCTGTTAATAAAAAATGTAATTTCTTAAGTTTTCATGCAGTGGTTGCCCACAGGAGCTCAGTTAATAAGTTGTGTGAATAATTTGCCCAACAGTCATAACAAGGGAACCTGTTCGACTCCAGTTATGTGTAGTACAATTGTTGGCTGTTTATTTCAGAAGAATTAGTGCAGAACTGGGTGGTACCTGGATGCACTGCTGAACCCAGACACTAGACAGAGCTGTAAATACCAGGCCAGCAAATAAAGTGAACTTGAGGCCCGAAGTCTTGGGTTTGCAAATTCCAAGCATTTTTCACTCGACTGGAGCCACCTAGATTCAGAGGGGATACGAGTGGGGCAAATCCAGTATTTCACAGCCAGGGTGGCACCTAAATCTGTTCCAGTTAATAAGGACCAAAGGAAGATTTTCTCTCGTGATAAAAGCAGTGAAAAAGTTACAGTTCTAATTAAAAATATAACTCAGACATAAATAAAGGTGGCTTCATACAATAGTGCTGTTAAAGTGGTTGGCCTCAGAGTTTGGTCTGCTCGGGCTGAAGAAAGAGGAGCTTCTGGAGAGGAAGAGATGGGGGTTGGCGTTGGTTTTAGTGAAAGGCCATTTCACTGCCTACTGTTGCCATAACAACAGTCTACAGCCAAGCCAGAGGCTCGTCACAAACTTTTCTTTTGGCCTCACGACCTAAGGAACATCAGTAGTGGCCAACTTTACTGCACTGAACACTTTTTTCACTTGTTCAGTAGCAGTAGCATGATAGCAAACTTTTTAGACTTAGACTTTTTTCATTATACAGGGCATATGTGTATTAACCTACAAATATATGGTCTAAGTTATCATTGAGACGAGATGAATGCTGGTTTCAACTGCAATGTTTCTAGCTCAAAATCCTTGGTTCATCTGAATTTTGTAATTTTTTTAAGCAGCTTATGTTAACGTGGGTAATTTTATAGTCTACAGTTTGGAGGTTTTGCTGTTATAATTTGAATAGACAAGCCTATTGAAAATGAAGCATGCAGTAGCCATTTAAGGCTATCATAAAAATTTCCATAAATGAAAACAGACTACAAGGACTGACTAAGGGTATCAATGGGTTCCTGACTGATGAAAAATTAGGACGGGTCCCAATTCACAAAGTATTAAGCTATACAGCATAACTTATAAATCACGTATAATAGAAAGCTCAAAGAGCCTGTAAACTATTTTCTGATCTATGTTCTAATCTTGTCTCATCAAAAACATACCTGGAGTTGTATTTTGTATCATTCACACAGGTTTAAGACACACATATTTATGCTGGGTTCTTCTCTCAAACAGAAAACACTCTTGACAAAAGGTAAAAGGTAGCTTGAAAACTACTGCTTCATGGCATCACAAGGTGGAGCATTTTGTGTTTGGAGATGCAGACAGACTAATAATAAAGGATTACTCAGACATGTGTGAATGAAAGAAAAGACAACTATGTTTTTGAGGAGGTAACAACATTATAGCATGGCATAAAGCTCACAAGAGTCAGTTTTGTGTCATGCAGGAGCTTTAAAGTCATGAGTACAGTAGCATTGGCTCAAGTGCAATTTAGGTCTCAGGTCTGACATAAACACCTGAACACACCGGTATGTTCCTGCAGCGTGCTTCCCAACAATGAATAGGCTATCCCCTCCCTTCTGACAGCGGAGTAAACACGGAGGCGCACTAGAGCGTGGCCCGTGCAAAGTCATCATCTGGCCGTGTCAATGCAGAAGAAAACTAGGCCCGTGGCTATATTGAGCGCCACCCAGCTCCCTGTTTCACATACCATTTCAATGTGACATGTGTCGACTGGGTGCAGCAATAACAGACCAGTAAGCGCTGTCAGAAAAGCACTGCGCGATACGTTTGGGCTTTCCAGTGCCTCCCTTACCTGCAGATGTTCCTGGAAGCGTATGGGCAGTATCTGAGCCATTTCTGGAGGCTCCTCTGAGTGAACAACCCGCAAATGTGGGCAGGGGACGGGGTGACGCAGCCAGGAGCGGTGGTCCTGTCCCGACTCGTGTCCCAAACGACTCCGAAAAAGTCGAGATAAAGATGGACAACGACAGGGAGCTCTTCTGCAGGTTTGCGCCGCTACGCCGATCCTCTGTGTGCGCTCCCATTCAGCAGAAGCCCCCTGCTGGAGCTCTCGGGATGCAAAACTCCATGCCTCCGCTGAGAAAACTAGTGCACTCAACAAATACGCAGCAGAAATCGAGGAAGGTCGTGGAAAGGGTCGCATGAGTTGGGGCTGGTAATAAATTCATGTGACCTAATAAGAGTGCGTGATCATGTGATTTAGTGCGTGTTTCACTGCTTGAGTCCTGAGGTGTAGAGTTGTAGTCCTCCGCCGCAGCCCCTTCCCCCTTTTCTCTCCCCACGACTCATTCTACCAACTTCAACAAATAAGACCCATGACTGACAATAAGAAGTTAAAGGGCCTACATTACGCTCCTGATCTGTGGTATAATATTGTTTCCCCATCACAAGCTGAGTTTTGTTTCATTCACACATGTCTAACGCACAAATCCTCATACAGGAATCACTCCACTGTGTTTTAAACCCCAGACACTCTCACTAGAATCATTTGCATAATTTCAGCCCCGAAATCTCTATTGCACAAATGATAAATGGTAGTGGTTAACTTGAAAACTACCACGGCATGACATCACAAGGTGGAACAGATCATTTTTAGCTTTCGAGATGTAGACAAACTAATAAACCAAGATTACTCATACATGTGTGAAAGAAACTAAATAACTCCATGTATGTTTTTAAAAGGCTAACAGCATTATAACGTGACTTAAAGCTTACAAGAATCACTTTTGTATAATTTAGGTTTGCCTGTCTTTTGATCAGAGTTTATTGCCTATACTCAAGCTTAAAAGGATCTGCTACCAACTACTAGGCCTATGCCAATGGAAAATAAACATCCTTGTTTATAGGCCCCTTGATGAAAATAAGTCATGGGATATAGGCAAAAAAATATTTATTGTTTTAAAAACGTTTTATTTTCTACAGCTTTAGAGTCTTATTTAGGCCTATGACACACATCTATTTGAAAACAGCAACACTTACAGTTCTGGATTCAGAGTTTCATTGTGTTTATATTACATTTCATTTATGTTGATGAAATATGTAGGGATAAAGCAATACAGCTTTTCAGTTCACGAAAATATGTAAATACATAATCCTATTCCACAATAAATTATAAAAAGCCTAATTTGTGAATGAATTTGTGAATGTACATCAAATGACAAACTGTGTGATTCACATAATGACAAAAAAAGAAAATCCTGCCCTATAAATATTCATACTACTTTTATTACCCCTAAGATGAGTAAAAATCATACTCATAATATTATAAAATACATATACTGGTTTAGTGGACAAGTTTCTGGTGGCCTGGAGTCACAGATGAGTGGCATAGATTAAGTATGTCGTGTGCTTGGCCTGGCTCTTACTGTCGACCAGAAGCAGCTTGTTTTTTTTGTGATGAGAAATCATCTCATTCAAAGACTTAAAAACCTAAACAGAAAGACAAGAGTTTGTTATTACACATAAAACATATTTTGCCATTTAAAGGGCCCACATTACATTATTTTCAGAAAGATCTTTTTCCATTTAAAGGGCCCATATGACACTATTTTCAGATTTATGTTATAATGTTGTTCCGTCATCAATATCATACCTTGAGATGTCATGTGGTAAAGCAGGAAGTGCTCCTGTGTTTTGTCTACTGTAATTTCCACTAAAGGGAACTAAAATCTACTGCTTCATGACATTGCAAGGTGGAACAAGCTGGAATTTTGAGCTTTGGAGATACAGACAGACTAATAATAAAGGATCACTCAAATATGTGTAACTGAAACAAAACACAACTTAAGGTATGTTTTTGAAGAGGTAACAGCATTCTAACGTGGCTTGAAATTTATGTTATGGTTGTATGGAAGTTGTTATAATTCATTGGGGTTACATAAATTACTACAAACTTATGTGACCCCATCATACCTCCTCGTTCTTCTTTCCCTCTTTGCCTAAAGCATATCCTTGTGCGTCATTCAAGAAGCGAACAGGGATGTTGTACACTTTATGCTGGAATAATACGGCAAGAGTGTATGGCTGATGGAAATTGTGTGTTGAGCTGTTTCGGATCAGGAATGCTCCATCCTGTAGATGAGAGAAGTTGGATTTCATCCAATCATCCAATAATTATGCCTTTTAAATGGCAAACCATATTTGTTCATTCAACATACCTTTTTAATACTCAGTAAAAGCTCCTCTGCCATTTTCCTGTTACAGTCTCCAACAAACCATTCTCTGTTCTGAGAGATACGTGCTTATCAAAAATAATATTCAGTGGGTACATTTCCATTAGGAGTAATCAGGTAAGTAACCTTATATAATTTTTTTGTGTGTGTTTATACATTATGAACAAAAGAAATCCAATCATCACATGTTAATTTAGCTAATTTACCGTTGTAATTAGAAGATAGTGTACATGGAATTTTACAGTCTTTACAGTTTCTCTTTCATTTGTCTTAGTTTGCCTTTTTATTTATTTAGAGTAAGGGTTAGGTTTAGGCAAACATTTCCTTGTTGAAACTTGTGTGGATAAACAATTTACATTGCATTTCCATAATCAAATAACTACAGAAATAAGATAAGAATCAGACTTTTGATGTGCATGTAAACATAACCAGTGTTACCTCATCAGGAGATTTTACTCTTCCATCTCCAAAAGAAGCTAGAAGCAAAAATGAATCATTTAAGTACAACTGAACATTAGACATTTAGCTTTAAGGCGCCCTGTGTCATTTTTTTAAATGGGGGTACACTGCCAGCTTGTCTTTGTGAAGATGTTAATGCCTTGCCTAGAATGTTCCACAATATAATATGAGACTAGTTATTCATCGTAGGTGTTTGCATTAAAATAATACCTTGAAAACTATGCATTCATACTGTGAACAGGGGTCATCTTTTCACAGATTAAGAGTAATGTCATACTGTGGAACATTCCTCAATCCTTCAGCAAAAAAGTAATGTAGTTCACCTTTAATTAATGCAAATTCATCTTACCTACTGGTTTCTTCTCCAGCACTGAGGGATCTGGAGAGCTAAATTTGAAAAAGTTTCACAATATTTGGAAACGTTCTTTTAGACTAATATCACATTTTTCCCTTTATTACTCTGACCTTTCCTTTTGGTTTGTTGGCGTCCGAGGTTTGCCTGGAACTGGAGGAGGAAACTTTAGTAAACTGAATCTTTTTGCTTCAACGTCTGGAGCTATAAAATCAAACATGTTAATAGGTGTACCTTTGGTACACAGTAGTTAAATTATTTAAATTTAAATCTCATGATATCTTTGGTCTGACCTGTAGCTGCGGGTGAACTCTACCAACAGTAAAAAGTATTGATAGATTAGATTTGTTTAGCTAGATTCACTATAGATATAGAAATAACATAGACCCAGGCCTTACCATTTTTTCTGGTGAAAGACATGGTTTAATCCTGCAAAAAAAGAATGTATTCACTCACTTTTATCTCACTTTTTGTCTGAATAAAAACAAACTAAACAAAACTCAAGTAGTCTAATTACTTTACGGCATCTCTCTCATTTAAAACGTGCATGTGGTGTTAAATGCATTTTAAAACTATGGATCTCTAATATGAACTGATCTTATTACATTTTTATGGTTAATACTTACATTGTTTCTGGTGACGGGAGTGCTGGCTTGAAGAAGGGTGGCTTCATCTTGGGTTCTTTAGGAGGCAGAGAGCATGCTACACACCAGGAGATTTTAATCATGTTAAAGCCATAGACTGTATGGTCAAAACCAAAAAACAAAACACTGCATAAATAATGACAGTTAGTGCATGTTACCCTCTGGTTCCAAATACAGATCCTCAGAATCTTCCTAAAAATAAGAGATGTTGATAATATTATACATTCACAGGATAAATTATTGTCATGGAAATATTTTTTCACCTGTTCTTCACTTGGATCCAAATATACGTCTGAAAGAAGATTTAAATGTCATTGAATGGGCAAATTCAAGATGCATATCTATGTACTGAAGCCCTCAAATCAATTATTTTTAAACATATGTTATTATATAGGGCTATTTATTATTGATATGTATAACATTTACACTATATTAAAAATAAGTAAACTCTAGACCTGCATTTAGGAAAGCAACTATTATAAACTTGTAAACTAGTAAACATTTTCAATACGCCTACATTTAATGTTATTAAACTGTGATACTATTTTTTCACTGTCTTGTTATGCCTTCTTTTCACCTCGTGAGGGCAGTGTTGTTTTGGAAGTGATGTTGACGCTTTGTTTTACTTTGTTACAGCTCGGAGGACCCCTTTCATTTGTGGCCAGTTAAAGGTCCATAAGGCCTGTGTAACTTTTCTGGTGTGAGGCCAGGTGGTCTGTCACCAGTTTTTCTCTGTAGAGATGCAATTGCTTTTTATAACTTGCTCCATAATATGGCATTAAATGTATCTATCACCATAGAGACAAACATTCCTCCAGGTCAAGTTGAAGGTCAGATCTGTGGAAACTCGAGCCTGCTCACAGTAAGAATAGATGAATTTACAAAAAATAATAAAAACACCTAATTTCAGGAAAAACAATCAGCTCCTCCATGGGGACGCGTAAGTGGAAGACTCACCGCTATAAAAGTTACACAGCGCACCTTTAAAAACACAGATGATTCGGAAAGTCTTAAGTCTTACCCTCCACTGGTTGAGGTGGGAGTGCGGCCATGTTTTTCTTCCCTGGTTTGGCAGTTCTGTTTACATCAGGTGCTGCAACAGTGTATTGAATGGCCTATTCTCAGTGACATACTACACTGTAATAACATTGATCAGATGGTTGCTTACGTTTTAGATTTTGAGAAGTTAAGAGGACATCTCCAAATTTCTGTAAGAACACGACACTGATTCAGTTTGACAGGCTCTGTTGAATTACGCAGACAGTCTAATAAAATGTCCAAAATTCTACATTTACTGAAAAGCTTTGCGGGGGAGGAGGAGCCTGTCTCTGGCGCGGCGCATAGTTGGACGTTCTCTCTGTGAATCATCAAAAACAAATGAGATCAGCGCATGAGATGGTCACGTGATGGTCAAGTTAAAGGACCTATTATATGTTACTTTTGATGAATGTTTCCTCATCGAAAACATACCCACGGTTGTCTGTTGTTTCATTCACACAAGTTTAACACACAGAGTCAGCGCAATTAGGAGTTATTTTCTATAAAACGGAAAACACCTTGTGATATCATGTGATAAGAAGAAGATCCACTGTGGTTTTAAACTCCATAGGCCCATCCATCCATCCATCTTCTCCTGCTTAATCCGGCTTGCTGCCCATTCCTCATAGCACCTGACCCCCCTATGAACCCCTCTGTGAGTGGTGAGCCCACAGGAGGGTGGAGTCATGGTCCTTGATGTTAGTTCATAGGGGTTCACTTGAATCATTTGGATGATCTCAGCCTGGAATTGACCATCTCGACTGAACTAAAAGTAAAAGGTAGCTGTTAACATGAAAACTACCCTTACATGACATCACAAGGTGGAACGGGGCATTTTGAACTTTGAAGATGAAGACAGACTATAAGGTACGATTACTACACAGGATTACAGTGAATGAAACAAAACACAGCTCCAGGTATGTTTTTGAGCAGGTAACAGCATTATGACGTGACTTAAAGTTCACAAGAGTCATTTTTGTGTAATAGGACCTTTGAATTACCCAGATAAATATTTTCCTCCTTTGGTATCTGTGGGACAGTAATGGTGCGCTCAAAGGGAGGGACCTCATACATGTCGTCATCCTCATCATCATCCTCCTGCAAAATAGGTTTATGAATGCAAATGTGACCACTATTTTGAACTATGTTACGATAACTGTTTTTCAAGCTTACACTCTCCTGTTGTCTTTCAGATTCTGCACTGTCATCTGTAAAAACAAACAAATATGGAGCAGTGTTATTACTGCAATCTCCAAGTCAGATCTTCTTTTATGGTAAATTATAATAAAAATAAATAATAAATAAATAAATAAATAATAAAAAATGCACAATTTAAGCTTTCAAATGACATGTAGGGGTACCTTTCCTTCTTGGTAGCAAAGGAGGAGCACTATAAAGATGTAAGCATATATTAAAATAGGTGGATGAATGAAATGTAAAATCCGATTTAGGCTATAATAGGCCTACTTACCTGCTCTTGGATTTTCCAAAGACACTCTAGTTGACAGATATTTTAGATTAGTGTAGTAATAATAATAATCATTGAATCATTGAATGAAAGTACATGACCTAACTTCAATTTACACAAATAAAGTGCCTTTTTAACTGTAACAATATGTCTTCTATTCCTTATGAGGCTGTACCAGGAGCAACATGCACAAGGAAATGTAAAAACAGATGTATTTGATGACTATTTCTCACAATAATATACAAGCTGTTTTGAAATGCTGATCTAGACATCTTACCAACTTTTGAAGTTTTCTCATCTGTTAAGATTCACAGCTGCATCAATAATAAATAGGTGCACTATCTCAAATAGGGTTGTATAGGCATAACATTTGTAGGCACTTCATATTCTGAATTATATAACATTTAAAACCACTGTTGAGTGCAAATAAGCTGAACAAATACACTGTTCACCCAGCCCTGTAGTTATTCAGTAATCTCTGGCAAACATCATGAGGAAAACAGAAGTGCTATGGACCTGCGTGGACACTTCCTTCTCACAGCATTGTAAAGTTATCACACAGTAAACTGAAAAATGTTGTAAAGTAAAATATTACATTACCATTGTTTCAGTCCCAGCACTAGGTGAAATGTCTTTGTGCCTTTGGATGCAAATAGGTCTGAAGGTTGAACAGGAACAACACTGTGAGAGGCTCTGTTCTAACTGCCTTAACTTTGCATTTCCTATATACCTGAGTTATGCAGCCACACCTGCTGGGCACTGGGAGCTCTCCTCTTCCCAGTTTACATACTAATACTGGATGTGCATATGACAGGTTTTTTATGCTTTCAGTATTACTTCTGTGGGATGATACAGATAATTTCTCACAAGTCAAGTGGCAGTCCATGAAAAAAGTTGTAAGTTAAAAACATTGTCAAACTAAAGAAAAATAGGTAATATTCTTAGCAAAATCCTAAATATGGTTAAGTTAGCTAAAAGTTAGTATGAGTAGTGTAGTCTAACCTGCCGCATGCGCATACTAGACAATAATCATAATTTTAACTTTTAAGAGAAAAACACAAGTAAACTTCCTCTGTCATGGTGTCATGGGCAGTACTTGATGTTAGGCAATATTTTTTGCAGAGTAGGACATTATGTGGCAGAATTAACACCTTGTAAGATGTTTATGAAATAGCACATTTGTGTATTTTCTGTCAATGGGTGTGTCAAACATTTCAGAATGTTACCAATAAATAAATAAAACATAAATACAACAATAAATAAATACAAAAATACACAAACAAAAACTGAAATCCCTTTTGGTTTTAAAAAGGCAAAGTGAATAATTTTAAAATACAAGACAACTTTATTGACAAAATGGTACAACAAGGTTCTATCCAAATAATAAATAATGCTTTACAAAGACCTCACACGTAGATTACTGAAAGAATACAAAAGTCACATAAATAATCCATTTTAAATAAAAACATGGTCAGATTTGACAAGACATATTGTTAATGACATATCGGCTACTAAAAATAATGAGCAGAAAAAGCTTTCAGTTGATAAAAATATAAATGTACAACTATTTAATACTGTACATAGTGAGCTGATGCTGGGCTCAACCCTGCTATCTGCGAGTCAAGTGCTAATGTCTGAATAGGGGAACAACATATGACTTAATAGGGCTGTTTCAATGCTTGTTGTCCAAGAAATAGCTAATCTGAACCAGCAGATACACAGAATACATGATACAAGACAATCCAAATTCACACCTTATTCTTAATCCACCTATTGCTAATTAGAATCTGAGGCTGGAAAAATGTGCAGTACCAACTGGTTACAAATGTTTTGTCAACTCGTGTAAAACACAATTTTAATATCCATTTCTTTCTTTTTTTTTTTTAGGAAACTTTAATGTATGTTAAAAGTGCACTATGTAACTTTTCTGGTGAGGGGTCCACCATGTGCTTATTTTCATGGAAATGTTACTGCTTTGCCAAGAACATTTCATAGTAAGGCATTAAATGTATCCGTTTTGCATTTATTCAGTTATAGGTGTTTGTATTGCTTTAAAAATCTTTAAAAACATGCATTGTTAGTTTGAGCGGGGATGCCCTCACCAGAGATCTGACCTATGACTTGGCTCCGTGGATCATCTGCTTGTTGCCAAATAATAACACAACCAGAGACAACCAGATGGCCAACCCTACACCAGAAAAGTTAAATTAAAAGGTTAAATTAAAAGTTACATTTAAAAAAAAGTTACACAGTGCACCTTTAAGCTGATTGAGACAGAGCTGGAGTAAATGTTTGCATTGTTCTTTATACACTGTACTGGACAGGCCCACAGTTCTACATAAAAGGTTGACCACAGTAAACCTTTTTATGCGCCTAACCCGGTTTCAAACATCTCCCCTGTGCATTCAAACCAACAGGAAACAGCTACAGATGGAGTCCTTAAGACCCCCTCTCTATGTTCACCGCATTGCCCTGCCTGGGAAAGTTGTGTAACAACATCCTCTTGCTGCCAATCACACATCATACAGGGTTGGCCTTTATTTTGGCGTTTATCCAGTCGATGTAATGGGTGACACGGGTATAGACTCCGGGCTTATCTTTCTGCCCACAGCCGTCCCCCCAGCTGATTACACCCATCAGCGTCATCCGGTCGTTGTTTCGACAAACCAGTGGGCCCCCTGAGTCGCCCTGAGAGGAATACACAAACATAGCTATTAACTATACCTCATAAATCTGTTATTTGACACTGAAAACACAGTGAATTGTTTGCACTAACACCTTGATGTTTCAGCTCTTATATGCAACATTTTGAGGACTTTTGCCCATTACAAAGTTATAATATTTTGTTTTATTTTTTTTATCATTATGGTAATTTTTCATAATTCTGAAACCCATGGATTGACATAAAAGTCAATTCATGAAAAGGGAGTGAAGAAAATGAACTATGCCGCTGATGCTCCCCCGGGTGGTGCTGATGAGCCTCTTGTGTCTGTGCCGTTATATCACTTGTGTAAGAAATTGTAGAAATTTTCCTATTAGGATAACATGGAGGCTTTGGCGCATCGCCATGGCAACCCAGTGAAATATACCATATGGTTGTCATTGACTTTTTTGATCGGGATGACATGAAGAGTAATTGTGGCAAATTTGAGAATATTCAGTGAAAGTAAAATATTTTTCATGAATGGGAATTTATCAGATCTCTCCCATTAGGATAACATTGGAGCTTTTGTACATCACCATGGCAACACGATTAAAAATACTATATGGTTTACATTGGCATTTTTTGATTGAGATGGCCCAAAGTAATTTTGTACAAAATTTGGTACATTTTAGAAAAACAAAAATTTTGACCGTCCATGCAAAATGTAATTGTGTCCTGCAGGGGGCGCTATCAGACCATTTTTGCTCGTGTCACAATTAGTCGGCTTTGGCATGAAAGTTTTACAAGTGATTCAAATTTGAGCCCAATCGGACTTTGTATGGCTGAACGGGAGCAAATTTAAAAATTGGAAAATGACAAAAAATCTGAAGAAATTTTGCGGCTTCGCCGCACCTAAACCGTCACAGTTATTTAAAAAATTCAGCTATCGTTTGATGCCCGACTTCTGTAGTTGATGTATGGCGATTTTCACCCCAGTGGGTGAAGCGCCTTCAGAGGAGTTCATTCAAATGTGACGTGAGCGAAAATGCTGACTCAGCATGTTTTTTATTTCAATTCAAGATGGCCGCCTTCTGGTTTGTCAGGGGGCGTGGCCATAATAATATTTTTTTCTGTCTTCACATGAGGAATGTCTGTACCGAATTTCGTGACTGTACGACAAATTTTACGTCGGGACATCTCCCATAGGCGCAATGTATTTTGACTTTTGCAGGTGGCGCTGTCGCGCCCATACATGCAACATATATTTTATCAATTTTTTCGCCACTTCTGAATTTTGGGCAAAATTTGGTGAGTTTTTGAGCATGTTCAGGGAGTCACTTGACTTGTTAGCAAGAACAAATATGCATGTCCCATGCCTTCGACATGGGTTGCTAGGATACTGCTGTTCACGGAGAGAGCGACGAAGAGGGACGAAGTTCAGCGCTTTGCGCTGAACTTCATCAGTTGACAACAATGAATGCCTGTTGTCATTGTTGTCGACAGTTGACAACAATGAATGCCTGGGCTTCACCCAGGCATTCATCGTTGCGAAAGCAATAGGCCCTAGGGGCTCGGGCCTAACTAAATATTACATAGTTTGAATGATAAAAAGTCTTTTACATCAACATTTTTAAGTATATTTTTTTATTTTAAGAATAATATTTAACTTTGGTCTTTTTCAGACCAAAGTTTAGTTTGTCTTCATACCTGAGAGTTTTGATTGCTCAGTTTTTGATTGCTTATGTGTGAGAGTAAAAAAGCCCCCTCGTCCCGGTTTATTTCTCTCTCAAACCTGGGATACTGTTCTAACAAAGTGGGACTGCAGATGGGACTGTCATCCTGCCCCCACCACTAGGAGCACAGCGTCAAAATCTATTTAAATCAGCTGACCAGACACGTGACGACTCTGAGGCTGGTGAGCAGTTGAAACTGTCAGGTATGAAAACAAACTAAACCTTGGTCTGGAAAATGTATATAATAAATTAAATTATCAGAAGACCAAATGAACCTTATTGGACAGTATAATTCTTTCTTCATTCATATCAGAACTATACCCCCCATATTAAACTCTAATCTAATATAATCTACCACATTAAAATCTAAGAACATCTGCATACCATAATCTATACAGTACAATATGTTTATTAAAGTTAAAACAATATTTGTACCTTGCAGGCATCGTCCAGGCCTCTGGTGTCACCTGCACACAGCATGTTGGCAGTAACAGTTCGCCCGGAGAGCACATCAGGCACACAGCGCTCCTTTGGCCATAGCCTCACATAACCTCTCTTCACACGCTCAGAGTACTCTGCTGAAACTGCGAGAGACCAGAAAGAGGTTTTAGACAAGATTTAGTCCAATTATATTTTTAGGTTTTAGTGGGAAAAAAGCCAAACGTGTGGTGCATATACACAACATCAAAATTACAACGAAAATGGGATATGGAACTAAACCTGGACAGGGCCAGGACTTAGCCAGGTCTAGATAGGACTAAAACAAGTCTACATGAGGACTAAACCAGGATCAAACCAAGGCCAAACCAGTGTGGATAGCTACAGTTTCATTGAACTTGCATCTAGTTTCAATACACAGCTTTGTTTTTTTTTTAGCTTGTACTTTCAATGATAATTTTAGTCATCAAATATTACTTTTTATTTAGTTTTCATTAGAAAAGAAATATGAGCTGCAAAAACACAAAACACTGACCTCTATTGGTCATAGTTCTATCACATCTGATTTGGTGGACTTTGATGACTCAAAATCAGCATTACTCACATTCAGATTCTTTGCCGTATCCAGAGATCTCACACTCGGTCCAGTCGGGCAGCTCTAACCCCCGGTCGGGCAAACATGCGGGGAAGACCTCCAGAGCGTTTACAGCACACAGGCCAATGTCTGAATGTAGCTTCAACAGAGCTGCAAGCGGAAAGTGACCATAGGAAAGTCAAGGCAATGTGGGATAATGAAAGCGTATTTATAGACTCTGCCTATGACAAAAGGTTCCATATGAACACAGCTAAGCACCATAATAGGAATGTCTTATTCATGATACACAGTTTGTTATACATCTTATTTAGTAAGTAATGTTGTGAACTTGTAAACTATACTTACCAATGTCATTATCAAAGGTTTCATTGTCAAACTTCTCGTGTATCCAGTATTTTTCTACTTTGAATATCTGCTCACTGGTCGAGTTCTGTTTGCGATATGTTCTGCCCAAAATCACCTCCAGTTTCTCAGCTTTGGCACTGGAACATGATACAACCATTAGATGCTTTTATTTAAAGGTGCACTGTGTAACTTTTCTGTTGGGGGATCTGTTGCTGATTGCCTCCAAGGAGAAGTTATTGCTTTGTGTTTGCCTTGCACAGTATGGCATTAAAATATGTAGAATTTATTAATCACAGAGGTTTTTCTGGTCTCAAATACCATGAAAAAAATGCATTCTTACTATGAGAGGGGTCACCTCTCCCCAAATTTAACTTTGTGACTTTGAATCACCCGCATGTCTCCATGGAGACAGATAAGTAATGCCATACTATGGCGATATGCAATGACAGGTAAAGCAATAACATTCCCATAGAGAGGCAAGGGGAGGACTCTCCACCAGAAAAGTTACATAGCGCACCTTTAAATTGAACTGTATATTCATTGTTATATAGTATGCATGTGTGATTGTGACCTACTTGTCTTCAAAGCAGTGAGCGGCAGACAGCACCCAGCAGGAGTCAATCAGGACCCCTCCGCATCGATGGAAATGCTTTTTGAGGCGGGCCTGGTAAACATTAATCACCGCTTGCCAGGGCTGCTCTGTGATGTCACTAGCCCGCCCGCCGAACATCCTGAACATGGGCTGGTTCAGGGTGTTGTCCAAACGCTCCCCACATGTCACTACGGGAACGGTAGTTTAGCCTCTGTCAGTCAATGTTATGGTACATTTTAAGGTCAGGTATAAAATAGTATATATATATATCGTACCTGCATTATTGTTGTTTGAGGAGGGTGCTCGGGGACCAAGAGTGGTAATAACAGGGGGATTTTTTGCTAGAAACAGAAGAAAATAACAGTTTGGTTTGTTTTTTATCCTTTTAACAAAACAAGTCAGGCTTATTAATAGAGCACATTTAAAATAACCACAGCTGCCCAATGAGCGGTATACAGGCAATTTAAAATGCAGTAAAAAAACAAAATACACAACAATAAATGAAAAAGTTAAACCCACCAAGTGAGTGTTAAAAATCAGTGCCAACAGATGTGTTTTAAATTCTAATATTGGGATGCACTAATGCTCAGAGGAAGCTCCACAGTTAAGTTGTGGATTTGATAAAGAAATGATGCGGAAATGATAAAGAAATAGCACAGTTGCCATGTCCACAGAGAATTTAAACCAAAAATTATATATTTTGAATGGGAAAAATGTTGCACATAACAGTAACCCAAACCCGTAAAATGCATAGCTGTCAGTCAGACTGTATAAAGATGTGGACTAAGGGAGTGTGATGTCACCATCGTGTTAGGCTTCAGTCAAATGAAGCTCACGATGCTAGCAGCTATAGGGGCAAATTTGGAGCCTATTAGGAATAGGAATTTATTAATGGACAACATGTAGAGCAGGTTTATACAGACTTTTTAAGACCAAAACGACGAGGCTCACTGCAGCACTTACAGAGACAGAGACTTACAGAGAAAATTTCTCAATGTAAAGCCAATTGGGTTAGCTATGTCTATTTATATATACAGTCTATGGTTGTAACAGCGGCAATGAAGAATTAACAATAAAAATCCAAAGTGGGTACACTGGGGTAGAATATATGTATAATAGTATCCATACATTCAAGATACTGACCACATTTAGGAATTTCGCAAAGCTCCCAAGTCAACTGCATGTTCTTGTAAGTGTGACACCAGGGGCCCACGTCACCGTCTGGATTCCTGTTGATCAAAAAACACCACAATAAAAACCTTTAAAATAGTCACAATATTTTACTGTGACCTTCAAAATAGTCACAATAAAACACAATAAAAACCTTTAAAATAGTCATGATAATTACTAACACTTAAATACAGATGGAACATTTTCGGGGGTCAGTATTTATCTTGGGGATTTTTGCTTTATACTACTGGAGAACGGCGGCACGGTGGCTGAGTGGCAACACTCAGGCCTCACAGCAAGAAGGTTCGATCCCCGGGTCGCCCGGGCCTTTCTGTGTGGAGTTTGCATGTTCTCTCTGTGTCTGGATGGGTTTCCTCCGGGTACTCCGGTTTCCCCCATCAACTCAAAACACGCCCGCACCCCTATGAACTAACATCAAGGACCATGACGTCCACCCTCCTGTGGGCTCACCACCTGCAGAGGGGTTCATGGGGGGGTCAGGTGCTATGAGAATTGGGGAGCAAAACTGCCCCCGCGACCCAGCCGGATTAAGCAGGAGAAGATGGATGGATGGACTACTGGAGAACCTTTTGGTTATTTTTTTCTGCACAGTGATAAGATTTGAGCTATGGAGGGTTGTTATTATATTATAGATGCTAACATACTGGTAACTACTAATGTTTAATTCTGCTAATTATTTATTACTGCTCATGTTTTTTAACAATATTGCATAGAATATTTTTTGGAGAATAATTCTGCTTTATGATTTGGTTTCAGTATTATCGTTTATCATCTATATTTTCTTCAGCAATATATCGCACTGCAAAATTTTTTATTGTGACAGGCCTACTTTAAAATAAAAAACGGTTCTTAATCATTTGCTGACAGTTGACATCTGTTTTCTATGACAGTTATAGTTTTGAGTGTTTACCTGCAGAAGTTGTGTCCGGACAGTCCCAGCTCCAGTGCATCAGACCTCCATGCGTTGTAGAGTTTTCTCCTGACCACAGGGGAGTCCCATGGGAGACAGCGTGAGCCACTTCTCGTCACTGCCACTGTGCCTCTGTATGACTGACCCGAGCCCAAAACACACCCCTTATCTGTACAGAGAGGATATTGTATTGTTGTTAGTAGTATCTTAGTATCATATATTGATACATTGCAGCTGTTGTGTGACGCTAACTGTAGGCTCTGCTCTGTCTGTGACTTTATTAGACTTTAATCTGTGTTTTAATTCAACACAATCAGCCATAAAGAACTGGATTATCTGGAACTACAACAGATGATCTGATGTGCTGTTAAACAAGTCCCTCTCAAATAACATTACTGTCAACTAACATTTGCCAACAGATTTTCAGTTACTCTCAGCTTTTTGCTGAAAATCAAACTTCTAATCAGGACCATGAATGCTCTATTGATCACAGGCTCCTGAAAATGTGTTGTGTAAATACATTTTGTATTTTGTCAAGAGTTTGCAGACAATCTTAAAGCTTTTTGACCTTGTCTTTGTTTGTTAATGTGTCCATTGTGCCTTCACGGTAACTCCTAAACATTCCACAACTGGACATACATGTAGAACACCCCCAGCATCAGGTCTTTGCAAAGCATCAATATAGGGGTGGGCGATATCTCGATATTTAAAATATATCGAGATAATTTTGAAACTCGATATGAATTCTGACATATCGATATATCGCTATAATGCTTACGTTTACTTCTGGTTTCGCCGCTTCGCTTGTTTTGCCTTCTCTGTGCGGCGCTCGCCTCCGCCTCCTCACGTTTGTCCCCGCGGAGCCCAGAGCTGGCCTCGGACTAAACCAGGACTAGGACTAAACCAGGACTAAACGCGGCCGCAGAGCCCGGGGCTCGGTCGCGGACTAAACCAAGACTGGGACCAGGGCTCTCCAGTGCGTCCATTTCACTCGCATTTGCGAGTAAATATTTCGTTGTGCGAACGGGAAAAACAAACAGCATCTGTGCGAGTGCTTCTGCAGCCACAATAAGGAGAACTGCGCACAGACGCAACGTGACGAGTTAAACTTTCTAAATGCACCTGCCCAGCGCGAGCGTAACCGAACTGTGCCCGGGCATGACACCTCCGACCGCGCACAACTCCAGCATACGAGCTCCGCGTGTGGCTGATATCACTCATACGAACAAACTCCGCTTCAAAACACACCCACGCCCTTAAACGAGGAGCGCCCCGCAGCAGGACCCACACCTGCCCCACCACTCATTAGGCACCCCCACACCACTGGACCTTCTCTAAAGCGAGCGCATTTGGACTCAATCTTGACTCAAGGTCTGAATACTGAGTGTGATCATATTTGTCACAATGTGCGTTTGGTTTGGTAAATGTGCAGAGACTAAACATCACTTTAAAACAAGAGCATGTTACTCCAGTTAGGAATGTCAAAATACAGGTTTAAAAATCCTAGCCACTTTTTTCACTTTGAAGTACTTTTCTTTAAAGTACCAGTGGAAGTTCTCTTAAAGAAGAGGTTTTTAAACTGTGGGTGAGGGTCCAAAAAGGGGCACAGAGTGTTTAAGTGCAGTACTAAATGAATATTAATCAGATAAAATTTGTTTGTTGCTTTTGCAGTAGTTTGGGAGGGGGTTATTTTTCCTGTAAAGATATCGAGATATATATCGTATATCGAGATATAGCAAAATATATCAAGATATATTTTTTGGTCCATATCGCCCAGCCCTACATCAATACATACAAACTGCATTTATGTGGCATACCTTTGGGACACTTGGGTAAAGAGCAAAAGTCCCAGACGACTTGAGTGCCTCTATAGATATAACACCAGGGAGTGCCGTCACTGTCTGGGTTTCTATAGGAGGAAAAAAATGAAATGAAACTTGCTGGATTAAAAAGAGTTTTTGACATAACTGATGAAAAACGCTTTCTGTGGAGTAAACAGGTTATTGAACTAGTGTGTAAAAGAGAGATAATATGGGAGGGCAGGGGGCGAGGGGGAGAAAGAGTGAAATGTGACTTTGTAAGTTTTCTGTGTGATATTTTTTGATATTTGATTCTTTTGATAAATTCACACCATGTATTGCTTTTTCAACAAATAATCACACTGGTTTTAAGTGAAATTTGAACAGTTTTAAAAGCCCTCCTGGGTACTGGTGTTGCGAATTAGCCTAAGATATAAACACTGATAGACCCATCAGATTAGTGCATTGTCAATCTATGTTTGTTGTATCGGTCCCTACTCAAATAAACAATTAAAAAAATAACTGAAATTACTTATTTATTATTTTTGCCTCTCATATTTTTTTAGCTTTAAAATGCTCATGATTAGACATATTTTTCACAGTAATCTTACAAATCTTGGAGTAACTTATGCTCATTATTCACAACCATGATCAGTAAACATTATTATGTAAGTAATTTTCCAAAATGTCAAGTTTAAAATATTTATGTTTTTATTGACTACACTTATGTTACAGTCTTGAGTTACCCCACAGCTTAATTGGACTCTTGTGCTTTTCACACTGTTCATAAAGGTTATGGTCAAATTGAATGGGTCCTATATTAAACAAAACAGACTTGTGAGCTTTAAGCCATGTTAGAATGGTGTTACCTAATCAAAAACATACCTAGAGTTTCATTCATTTCATTCATACATCTTTGATTAATCCATAGATAATAGAAAATAGTGTAACATTTAATAACCACAAGTCTCACATCCACTGTTGACCACCATTGTGATTTAAACAATATACTTTTGCATTATATACACGCTTTCATATTCAGGGGGGGCACAAAAATAAATGGTTACAGATTACATACCTGCAGTAGTTGTGATTGCCCAGTCCTAGGCTGCTGGCATCATTCTTCCTGGCTGTGAAGCGTCGCCCCCTTAGAGAAGTGGAGTTCCAATTTATGCACTCCGCCCCAGACTGACTGATGCTCCATGTGCCCCGGTAACCTTCCCCCTGCCCAGTAACACAGCGCTCTTTGGTATCTGTACAAAGGAACGAAAACTGTCATTAACTATGTGAACACTTTATAACTCATTGAGAGAAAAAAAAATCAGGCACTTAGTTAGAAAATATTTAAAAGCCTTTATGTAAGGCTTTTTTATAATTCATCCCACATCCTAATTTCATATATTTAGACTAAATAAATGCTTTTGGAAGCTTGAATTAGGCCTGTCCCGATATCATCAATTACTTATCGTTCAATGCATGACAGATGGAAATATTATTCAATATTTCAATATCTATTGTGGGGACTTTTTCTTTGTTCTAATTGGGAACTTCTTGTAATTTTAACCCTAACCCTACGACCCATTATAGACACAAGCTAACTTAAGAGTTTAATTCTGCTGTTTATTTATTGCAGTTTGTTTTTAACCAAATTATACATTTAGAATAGTTTTGGGGGATAATTCTAGTTGAGTTTATTGTGTCATAATTTCATCTTTATTTACTTGAGGAATATATCGCACTTCATAATTTGTTATTGTGATGGGCCTAGTTTGAATGTTGTTTTTATAAGGAAACTGTATAAACTCTTAATTAGAGCTCAAGCCAGATGCTCCATTTGAGTTCACTGAGTCAGGGTTTATGAGTAATAACTAAATGAATCTGGGTTATTCTTTTGGATGGGTGGGGAATCCCAAAGCAAAACCTCAGAAACTACCATCATATTCCCAAAAGTTTTAATCTCCTCTACCTCAGTCCAAGCCTCAGACATCTGACACAACAAAGCAGGAAAAACTATGTGTGACCTGATTTAGAGTCATTAAAACATTTGGACCTGGTTAGTACTGGGATGGGAGACCACAGAGGGACATAGTGGTTCTAGCGCATACTCTTGTTGTGTCCTTTGGCAAAACAATTCTGTCTATGAATGTGGCGTGCGAGTGATGGTAGTGATCTGAGAAGTCGATAGCACACATTGGCAGCCTCACTTCAGTCTGTCCCAGAGCAGCGAAGGCAAAAGTATCTTACCACCCCTAAGTATGGAATATTTTAATAATGTCTAATGCAGTGTCTTTAAAAGCTATATATAAAAATAATGCATTAATATTTGGAAAAGCTTCACTGTGTTTTTGTCTCCTCATCTTAATGTAATGTGAACAATGCTTTCACTTAAACATACATCGATCTTTGTTCAGCCTTATCATTTTTGGATTTCACCCAACCACCTGCATGGTATATGAGTCATAATACACCTCGCTCTGGAATAGGGGTGTGCTCTATAGATATATCACAGAGAGTATTTTTTTTAGTATATTTCACTAAATTATTTTGTCACAGCACTAGTTTTGTTGCTTGTTTAGAGGAAGGAAACTCATTTATGCAAAATATTTTGCATATTTCACTATATATATATATATATATATATATACTATATCACTTCTGTGATACTAAAAGTCATTGCTAAACCACTTCTTGCAAACAGGGAAATTTGCAAAATATGTTGCATAAATGAGTTTCCTCCCTCTAAACAAGCAACAAAACTGTCGCATTGTAATCAATTTGAAATATATCGTATCGAATTGCATTGAATCGAAAGCTCACTGCATCGAGATACAGTGAGCTTTTGATACTATTTCTGTGCACTTTTGATTTTACTGCGATTCATCCTGCACATCTAGTATTTATGTAGTACAAATACTTACTGATCTCACACTGAGGTCCACTGAAGCCTGGTGGGCACTGGCAGATGTAGTCTGATGTGTATACCGCCTCCTTGCAAGTCCCACCGTTATAACAGTGAGACACGTAGCAGTCTAGGAAAGAATAAGTAGTTTGTGATGCTAACTATCGTCACCAAAAACTGTTAACATTTAACATTTCTTTTTAAAAACCTTTAAAGGTTAGTGTGCCACATCAGAAAAGCACAAGTAATCTATAAGCATTACAGTGTCAAATGAACATAAAGTGAAACATGTTTATTTAATCAGTGCAAAAGGTCAGTTTGGTTTTTGAGCTGATATCTTTGGTGTGTCATTCGTGCATTTCACTGAGGATAACATTAGGGATAACTCTCCGTGACACAGTCTGAGCCGTGGGTCAAAATGTGGTTGTAATTTGCCTGAGGGAGGAGCGATTCTGTCTCACAGAATTCGTCAATGGGGGTGAAAATGCGCACACGGGCTGGTCTGGCAGAAGAATTTCAAACAATCCCAGACTAAAATACACACACTTAAAAACACAGAGATCCCACATCTGTTCAGCTGGATGCACTGGAATAACAGGGATTTGAACATATAAGCGGCACTGGCCAACAGAAAATAATCAAATGAGGTTGTGAAAGTGCATTTAAGTGTATTCATGAAAAAGGTTCCAAGGGTCAGAAAGGACAAGCAGGTATGAGATTTTAGTCAACATATAAGGCTGCATGCGAGCCCCAGTGTATGTGTTTGTATCAGACTCACTGATGATGGGAACAACATGACAATACTCTCGTCCTCTCATTGCACAACGACAATACTCCACGCGCTGTCCCCTCCACCGCAGCCACGTGTCGCCAAATCTACGCACTGCTGACGTTTCACTATCCACACACTGGACTGAAGACAGATACACAAATACACATACACAGTGAGCCCACAAACAGGAACAAAACAAGGCACAGTGATGGTGACTGGTGACAGGTACATGCACAGACAGTGAGACAGGTAGATGAAATAAGACTTAGGAGAATAGAGAGGTGATGGAAGAGACAAACGAGTGATGGGCTCACAGGAGGTGTCAAAGGAAGGTGTGGACTTCTGAACATGAATAATGAAAAGCGTCCGTCTCGGTGGCTGCCGCTCTGGCTCACCTCTAAAACGAGTCCCACGCTTCGAGCGCAAGAGTTTCACCTGTGACAAGACAAACAACACAATGACATGGCTTCAGTGATAGTCAGGTTTTCTATGCCCAAGCCCTAACGCAAGCTTAAACAACGTACCAAGCTGCTCTCATCTGCAGACAATCTGAGATGAATCATGCAAAACCACCGGAATATTCCTACAATAAAATCTGTAACACTTACATTGTCAGCAGAGCAGCAGAAGAGAGCATACAGTGCGACAAATAGGCCAAAGGCTGACTTCATGGTTAATAAAAGTTGTCCTCAATATCTGCAAACAGAAATAATACATTTGTTTTTAATGAATATCACACAGTGGATTTAGGAATACAATAAAAAATAGGCACCATTTTATACAGGACTTGTGGTGCTCACCAAAATGACCTTATCCTGCCATTGTAAAAGTGTGCATGATTTGGCAGGTTTTTCCCAGTTCTGTCATTGGGTGTAGACAATGTACAGACAGATCGTGTGTACCCTACAGCTTCCTTCCTGGAGGAACCTTTCAGTTGCTGCTGTCATATATTCATCAAGTGAGGAAATGGGTGGGATAAACATGGGTATTTGTAGGAAATAACCCCTTATCTAAAACTCACTGTATAACTATCCTGAAATGTGTGGGGTTAAATTACATTATATTTCATTTTTGAAAGGTTCTGCAGATTATCAACATGTGTTTGTTCTTTCTTACAGGTTTTATACAAGAGCTGCAAATGCATACAGAGTGGATATAAATCAAGCCCAGTGCCTGTTGCTCATGTGTGAGTAAACATGAGTCATAAAGAAGAATGAAGGGGCTGGTTTGAGGAAGGAGGATGAGTAGAGGAAGGAAGAGAAAGTAAGACAAAGAAACCAAGAATAAAAAAGAAGGAACATTATTTTAAAATAGCTTTATGGAAGTTCTTGAGACAAATACAACTGTGCAAACCAGACACAGACATGTAGCAACAGCACTTGGGCCACTGTCACTGCTTTTCGAATCCTTGCTTCTCACAGCTGACTGCTTTCTCACTGATTCACCTCCTGTGGTTTGCTCAGCTAATAAAACACCATTGTGCTTTCTTTCATATAGATCAGAGAGGGAAAGAGCTGTGCTGGTAACCACACATACTCACACAAATATGTTGGGTTTCCACACTTTTCGGGAAATTATATTTGCTTACATTCATTTCTTTGAGACTAATCCTTCCTAGCCTTAGCCATGGTTGCAATTTGTATTAATCTTAACCCTAACTATAACCTATTTTAACCCAAATGTGAAGTTTAAATCCTGCTAGAGAACTAATAAAAAAGCTATTAGGTCATGGTGAGTTGATTTTTGTCTCCATCAAGGAGACGTGATGTAAGTGTGTATACAGATTTTACTCCCCATTACATTTTAAATACCTGCCCACACACACAGTTATGTAGGCCTACACAACATGCCCAGGAACGTGGAGCTAATCTGCCCTTTTGCTCACAAAGACTTTCTGTTCACTTTGCTCATTGTCCACCAGAACAACAGTCTCCACTGACTTGAAGACAGTCACTCACCATCACTGAACTGGTGGTTTCTTTTTAGTTCTGTCCCGATTATGACCCAAACCTCCTTCAGAATGGGCCCCTCAAAGCCCCCCAAACAACAGACCTTTTTTATGTGTCCTTTGAGCAGCTGTAGCCCCTTTGTCAGCACTAACATGTGTTTCCTGTGTTACAGCTGCATGGACTGATACAGATCAACACATGCACAGGCTAGCACATGCACACGAGATGTACATTTTGCACTTTTGATATTGGTACTTTTTAGCATTTAGACTATCAGTCTCCAAGATGATAATTGCAATACTGACTTATCATTCAATATACTGTATGAAAGCTGGAATGGTATTTTTGTGGGGTCAATATTCATCATGTGTACATTTTCTTTGTACTTCTGGGAATTTTTTATTTTTATTTTTTGCTATATGGTAAGATGTGAGCCATAGAAGGTTGAATTAATATGCTAAAGTGTTTCATTCTGCTATTTATTTATTGCAGCTCATGTTTTTTTTAACAATATTGTACATTTAGAATAGTCTTTGTTTAGTGTGTGTGTTCAGTTTTATAATTTATTGCCTATATTTATTTCAACAGTATATCATGCTTTAAAATGTGTCATCGTGACAGGCCTATGGACCACCTGACTAAACAAAAGATATAAAGCTTTATTCACACTACAATAGAACGAGCACTGCATAATGCTACTGCTCCCTTACAGGTTAGATTATACTAAGTAGCGCAGTACAAAGACAATAACTGAGTTTGTAGTTATTTCAAGCATATATTTTGCGGGAAATTATGTAAATTAGCCTACATATTGGCTCAAAAACAATCAGCAGAACTTATAATTAAACTTTAAAAATTGTATAAGCCATCGAAAAAAACAATAACATACCAGTCAATCTCTCCATCAGACAGGACCATATGCACTCTCACCCACTTACATGTGTGTGGTATCTTATATGCAGGGGCCCTGTGTAAAGGAACCCTGCCATTAAACTGTCCCACAATACAATGGGCTTGTGCTGGACCTGCTTTTGTGGGCTGTAGTACAACATTTTCCTGCACATTTTGCAGACTTACACCCCCAATAAATGTATAGAAAAACAGGAGGGACTACTAGAGAAAATATTATGACGTACTCAACCAAAAATGTTAAAATGTATACTTGTATGTATGTATAAGGTATATATTATCTTGATTTAAACTGAATAAACATACCAAATTTAACAAAAATCATATAAAATGTGTTTGAGGAAACCTAACTCAAGTATTTAACTTGAGTAGGTTATTCATAGGCTCCGCTGTGTCGTCATGCACTTACAGTACTGACCACCTGGTTGACTTAAACCACAACTTGGGTTTCACGGACTATTAACAAGTATGTGTTATAACAAGGTTATGAAGCAAGTGGTAAGACATTCTTGTTTTCCAGTAATAGGGCCAAAATGGCAAAGTCAAATATGCTTTTGAAATACGTCCATCTGTTTGTGAACCTTTATGTTGCTATTAAAAACTTTTCTGAGCTCTGGCTGGTGCCCTCATGGGTGTGGACCAACTTTAACTGAGTCCCCCTGAGAGGAACTCATCAAGGAAATACCTTGAAACATGTAACAGATTCATAACAACATTTTAACTAGCGCAGAGTTTGCTTATACTATTAAGAACTATAATATTCTCTATGCATCACCAATAGCAATACCACAGCATTTATTTACAGTTATGGAGAGTGGAGTAAAATGTTAAGTCCAATGTCATCACATCTCAGTCACTGCTGCGCTCACCAGAGTTACAAGCAGCATGAGGTCATGTCAATAAATCTGTTATTAATGAGTATTATACATTCCTCCCCGATTGAGTGTATCAGTAAACCAGCTGTCATCAAGCTCATTACTGTCTTTGTGCATAGTGCGTAACAGAACCCCATTTGTAGATTTAATCCAAAAATGTAAAATGGGTACCATTCAAATGGGTTTGATAATATGACCAAAAAATAATCTATTAAATGTTTTTGTTTCAATATTAATTTCATGAGCATAAACAGTACATATGTATCATCAGTCGTAAAAATCATCAAATTTCTTCTTCCAAAGTCTTAAATCCACTCCAAATCAAATGTTTTTACCAAGAGAGCATTGGAAGTGGACCTCTCCATTCTAAAGTCTCCAGCAATGAATACATCTAGATCAAAATTCAATTAAAATTCTACCATAGACCCTACAGGCAGCCTAAAGGTTAACATGAACGCTAGAGAAAACTGTGAGAGAATAAGCAAGGATCCCGGAGGTCAGCATAAAGATCATGAGTGGTGCTTAGTCAGGCTATTTCCCTGGAAAACACAGCTGAAAGAAGACACCATAATGAACATAATTATGGTATTGGAAGATGATACTGTCAGGGCTCAGTTTGTATAAAATAACATTTGTCAGATGAAAATGCACCATAATGAGAGAGCTAAAATCTAGAGATAAGCAGTGTACTTTAATTATACAAAAAGTCCAAGTGACACATGCAACTGCACACAACCTGCTGTGAGGTAAACATAATGGATAAAATAATGGATAAAACAATGATATGATGAGAGACAGTTGTTGTTCTATGATTCAACTCAGATCAAGCAAAGAATTAATTTTAATTTTAGGTGACAACCTTTTTGTCTTTGTTTTTGTGCATTCATTCATATAAGCATGAACAACAGCAAAAATGTTCAGAGGTGAATGAACAAACTAACCAGTTTTATCAATCAATCCAGACCTATTTATCTCACAAAGGCAAAGCAGTTCCCTGGTCAGGAATAGCCTGTGTATATTGTACTAACAGGTGTTTCAGATTGGTCAGAAGTAGCCCACTTTATTCGTGCATGTAGGTTAAAACGCACGTAAACTGCAGGAAAATACAATTTATGGAACCATCAAAGTGCAAAATGTAATTACTGAAGCCCCATTGAACCCCCATGCATCCAGAATAGCCCCATGTAATGATTATGCCTGAATAATAAAGAATGAAGTTCTTACCCAGTGACACCGTCCTGATGCGCTGTTCTTAGCTGAAGCACCTCTTCTCTTCTCTTGAAGTTTTATGTGAGGCTCATGTCGCGCACACAAAGGGAGGACTGCAGCCTAAAAGCAGAGACCCGCGAGGAGGAGGCACGTGAAATACACAGTGGGCGGGGCTAGAGTCAGGCACGGTACTGTCCCATAGGCTCACACAGCCTGTGAATCCAACCTGGTTCTCCTCTTAATACTTTGAAACTCATAGAAAGAGTCCTGTTTATGTCATAAAAATAGATAGGCCTACACTACACCAACACAACACCGTATTTGTTTAATTAGGCCATGTAAAACATAAGTAGGTCATGTAGAAAATAGTCCTAGCCAGACTGGCCTTTTTACACACTTACTGTTACACTGTGAAATAGATCATTACGTTTACTCAAGAATGACTGAAATCTGTCAACTTCCACCACCACTACCCACCTGCTTATAATCAAATTATTTGTACATAGGTTTATCTGTTTATCATTGTCTTAGTCAAATGTAAATAGAAAATAATGTAAAAAAATATATATACATACATTCATGTGTTTTTCTGTGACAGTTCTCAAACAGGGTTATAAAAAGAACGACCAGGTGAACTGGCACACTTCTGTAACTTGACTGAATTTGTGGGTAACCAAGGCACTAGGGCTGACAAGTCATTCCTCCCTTTCTCAGAAAGTCATTATTCCTACTTCCACTAACTTTTATGATCTATTAAAGAATAGCCCTGTGACTGGCGTGCTGAAACAAGACTAGTGTACTTTAAACAGACCCTTTTCTGTGTACAGATTTTATCTCACAGCACTGAACCTACCACCACTTTTATGGAAACAGTTTGTTGAAGTCTATCAAAAAAAGCCTATAATCATCATATAAGCAATCAATTTAACCCAGTTGGATAAAACAAAATTCACAACAATTTGAAGCTCATAAATCTTGCTTTAAAAAAAGAAAACTACAAATATACTATGTTCAATTCTGTATTTACTGTGAAAATAGGCCACGTGTGGACCTTAAAGAGTGACACATTCCACTTCAAACTTGGGATAAACAGGAATGCTTTAAACATTCCCAATCTGATGTGCGGGGGCAACAGAAAGACGTCACACATATGTAAGTGTATGGGTTTGGGGATTTTTATTTACCAGTTTTAAAAGAGCTATGACGCCATGATGGTATAATGGCCCCATTAAAATCAGATAGAGCTTTTCACCCTCACAATATTGACAGTGACAATCTCTAGATTATTTTCAAAATAAAAAGGACATTTTGGAAGAAAGCAAGTAAGTAAGACTGGATTCACTGGAGCAGCCAGAGTGTGAGAGTCACACACAGACGTAAATACAGTACTTTCTACAGTCTGTGGTCTCTGGTCTGTGCGCTCTGAGCTGCTGCGTGCAGCGCCCTCTCCAGGGGGCGGGCTCTACAGGTTTACAGGAAATATGAGTATCAGGAAGTAGAAGGTTTGGAAGATTTCTTTGCTCGCTCAAGTGTCTAACAAATATTTCAGAGTCGTAATTAGCTCGATATGAATGCAGACATGTTTTTTGTTGAATAAACAAAGAGTCTGAAGCGCGAGATCTGCGTGTCTCCGGTGAATAAGGTGAGAGTCTCATGTAATGTAACGATGGTCGCTTTTAAAACATTCAGATAACGCGTGAATAACACTACAGATGCGGCAATATACTTGTGTGCCCGCTTTCAAAGTACTGTAAACATGTCATTAAAACAGCTGTTTTCCATCCCAAACAGTATACCTATTTTATTAAAGTTGCTCATTCGGGCCTTATTGTTAATCTAAAAACTATATGAGGTGAGAACAAGAGTCCCCCTGTGGGAAGGACTTAGCTCAATGGGATTTCAAATCTTTGCTGGTTCACTGACAGGAATTAAAACCTAATGCAATGCATACAAACGCAAATATCAGCCTATATGCAAAAATGATGAGACCTTTACTTTTACTTTTGCTTGGTTTACTTTTTATGCAGACTTACTTCAATTATTTATTAGTTCCATCATCAATCATTTTACATTGATAACAAAGGACAGTAAATGGTAAGGTAACTTTATTTGTATAGCGCTTTTCACAGACAAATGTCCCCAAAGAGGCTTTACAGAGCACTATTAACACAGCATTCTTCATTCACTCCATACCTGGTGGTGGTAAGCTACTGTTGCAGCCAAAGCTGCCCTGGGGCAGACTGAAGCGAGGCTACCAAGCCAATCTGCGCCATCGGTCCCTCCGACCACCACCATCACTTTGCACACACCACTTTCACACCCAGAGTGCATGTTTTGGGTTGATGGGGGAAACCGGAGTGCCCTGAGGAAACCTATCCAGACACAGGGAGAACATGCAAACTCCACAGGCGACCCAGGGATTGAACCCAGAACCTTCTTAGAGCTGCAAAACTGTAGTGCAATTATGTTAATATATTTAGAAGATTGTTTTTATTATCTCACATGTCAATGAAGTGACCATATTTTTATTTTAGCTGGTGTTGTAAAAGTATTTGTTTTTTGTCCTAGTTCTGGAGAGTTAAATAATTATGAACCGGGTCCCACTGCAACAGCCACTGACCTGTGGCTCCTGGGAGCTAAAGGAGCGACTGGGGACCGGAGGCTTTGGCAACGTCACAAAATGGCAGAACAGGGTAAAAATACTCTCTGGTCTATGAGGGACTTTAAAAATACTCTCTGGTCTATGAGGGACTTTATATTTACCTTAAGAAACACATTTTCCTCATTGTTTCTTTATTACATATTATGTAACTTTTATTAGGTTTTCGCAAACATTGCAGGCTACTGTTACCATGTTAGCAACCTGGGACTGCTCTATAAATTGTAAGAGACAGTACAATAAGTTTAAGGAACAAAATATCAACATCTTCTGTATTAAAACTAATTTTATTATACAATATGAGCCCAATTACAGTTGTAATCTTCCATTTAATATGAAACAAAACCTACTACTAAATTATTCTATTTTATTGATCCCTGAAAACATCTCACGATCCCAGCTCAGTCTTTTGTGAAACCCACTTTTGAAACTGTATTGTGTATTATTAAGTGTAAGTGTATTGTTGATGAAGACCAGAAATCATAAGTTTCTTTTTGGTGGTGCTGACTTTTAATGTTTTTATGATTAAATTAACAGTCAAGTAGTCACAGTTTCAATGATCATAGCAACACTATTTTTGACTAATCTATATCTGGATTTAACATAATAAATGCTGTAAGTGTACACATTTTTATTATTGGCCTCATTGACTGATTGAATGTCAAGTGTTAAACGTAATTTACAGAAAGAGCAGAACTTCCACTTAAGTCATGACCAAATCTCCCAAGGAGGAAACGTCTTGTCCAACAATACTCTGAACTATTTTTAGAATTTGGATCAGATTGGCAGGAAACACAGTGGAGTAACGACAAATGACATCATGAGAAACAGGTAGTGACGGTACCTGTCACTACCTGTACCAGCTTTGGTGACTCATCATTTAGCATATCCTGTAAATAACACATATCATGCTTTATTACTGGCATTTAGTATTATGCTATTTTCTGATCTGTGTTATAATATTGTTTCCTTATCACAAACATACCTGGAGTTTTGTTTTGTTTCATACAAACATGTTTAACACACAAATCCTGCATATTTAGGCTGTGTTCTTCTCTCAAACTGAAAACACTCAGTTCCACCTTGTGATGTCATGTGGTAATACAGGAAGTGCTCCACTGTGCTTTTACACTCCATACACCTTCACTAGAATCATTTGGATCATTTCAGCCTCAGAAACAAAATGTAAAAGGAGCTGTTAACTTTAAAACTACCTCTTCATGACATTACAAAGTGAAACAGAGAATTTTGAGCACTGAAGTTGCAGACAGACTAATAATAAATGTCTACTCAAACATGTGAATGAAACAAAACACATCTTTGTCTATGTTTTTCATTAGGTTATACCATTATAGTGAATTTTGCATAATATAGGACCTTTAACTGTTAGATATTTAGATGGGGTAGATATTTAGATTGTAATATACATTTTGTTCATTGTAGTGTACCTAAACAATAATAATTAATTATTAAAAAACTGCTAAACTAATTGTCTGGAGCCTAAATATTTCAAAGAATAGTACAGGGCTATGGGCGGGGATATGGGGGTAGCAATGGGGGCAAAATGGGGGTAGCACACGAAATTATTATACTACTGACTTCAAAAGCAGGACAATGCAGAATTATTGAAACTATTTAGCACATTAGTTCTTATTATTGTGATAATTATATAAAACGAATGCCAGGACATTATTTTGTTGCTGTTTTAGGAGACAGAGGACCAGATTGCCATTAAACAGTGTCGCCAGGAGCTGAGTGAAAGAAACAAAGAGCGCTGGTGTCTGGAGATTCAGATCATGAAGAGGTCAGTTTCACTCTGTCAGTCATTGACCTGCTGCAGATACAAAATAAACTGCATCAAAACCCCCCTGTGCCTACACTGCCCACCCATCATCTCTCTGAATGCCTTTCATTGTCCTGGTATGAGTTTTTGCATGGGAGAATGTTAGGAATATAGCTATTAATAATAGCTGTATTATTACTGGTGATGACACACAGAAGTAATTAAAGGTTAACGTTGTAATTTGCCTGCTGGCGTCTCAGCGTAGATTGCTCAATAAAGATTGCTTTGTCTGAAATGTTACAGAATATGGCATTTCTCAATTATAGGCATTGTTGCTTGATTCCATAGAAGTGAATAAGTGTATTCATAAGTGTTTAAGTGTACTGTTGAATATTTAAGGCAAGGAAATATTAGAGACAAGCAGGAGGCATGTCCTCCACCAGGAAAGTTACATAGTTTACGATAACAAATTTTGATGCACGATATATTGCTACAGAGAAATATCACGATAAACAGTAACATTAAAGCTATCACTGTCACAATATAAATAATGCAAGATAATTCCAGTAAACCAGTTTTTTAAATACAGTATCATTAAAAGGTCTGAGCTGCAACAAATAAGCAGCAGAAAGAACAAATTATTTGTGCTAAAAGTGACTTTTTCATCCCACTGCAGCTCAAATCTTATCATAATACATAAAAAAAATACCAGAAACCTCCCCACTATTGCAACAGAAATACCTGCAATATATATTTAGCCTCAAAATATATTGTTCCAGGTTCCATACATTGAATGATAAGTCAATATAGTAATTAGCCTATGTGTAAGTAAAATTTAAGTAACAGTACTACAGAATCTGTAGTTTTCCTTTACGTCACTACTTGGGGCATTTGTTAATTTTGTTCTTTCTTGCCACAGGTTGGCTGTTTGTGATTGCACTTGTTTTTATAACTTTTATGAAATCTGCTCAGCGATACAGGATGTGTTATGTTTTTGCTTCTCATGCGCCAGAAACCCATGAATCATATGTACCAATTTGTTTGTTTTCCATGAAAGAAACCATAAAACGATGTGCAAAATCACACAAGACATGAAATAATTATAATAACACTGAAGCCTTGGTTATTTTGGTCAGTTGGAGGTTATTTTTGACTGGGTAATGAGCCACCTCCTCATTTTGTTCTGTGGCTTTTTCATTTCCACCCACATCTGTGTTGTCTATTAACAGTCACACAGGGTGTCGGTTCACAACAGTTGTATGGAGCCGCTGTGGCTTCAAGCTTTTGTTGTAGATGGCAAAAGAGTGGGTGGGTATTCATCACGTTGTGGGGACTAAAATCTGTGTACATACTCACATCATGGGGACCGGCCTCTTTTATGGGACAAAAATCAGTCCCATGACGTAAATACTTTATTAGGTCAACCACATGAGTTAAATTGGGTTATTGGTTAAAATAGGTTAAAGGGGCATTATGTAATTTTTCTGGATGAGGGTCTACAACCTGCTTGACTCCAGGGTGTTGTTATTGCTTGTCCTAGAATGTTCCATAGTTAGACATTAAACATAATATATATAACATTTATTCCACTACTGGTGTTCTTATTGCTCAAAATACTTTGAAAAACATGCAGGGTTACTGTGAGTGAGTGAGAGTCATGCCTACACACGTCTCATCTGTTACTTGTCCTGCTTGTCTCCATGGAGATAGCTAAGTTAAACCAGATAAGATGGTCGTGGACCCTCCACCTAAAAAGTTCCTTGGTCAACCTTTAGGAGATTCAGATTCAGTCAACTTTATTAATCCCATCAGGGGCATTTAGTTTGAGCAGTAAAAAAGCGCAGATAGTGGCAAACAAACAGTCAAGCTCTGAGGAGAAGCACCCAATAAAAAGACTTTACATCTACTTAGAATTTAAAAGGCAAATGACAGTAGGAATAAAAGATTTCAAATACCTATTCATTTATAAATAGAGGACAATATAGTGACAGCTTGAGGGCAATAATGAATGTGAGAAATATCACCAAAAAGAACAGAAACCCAATGTGTGTGTGTTTGTTGTCATCCGCGGGTGCAAACATGGGTATAAAACCGCTCCTTGCTACATTTAACAAGCGTGTTGATTTGAGACAGACATGGTTAGAGCCACTGTTTTGCAGCCACGCCAAACCAAAGTGGCATGTGGCATATATATGGAAACCTATGATATTATACCCTATTAACCCACATACCCTTATAGTTTAAAAAATATATACTTACTATTACATTCCCACTGTTGATGTTGATGTCTGAAACCTGGACAACGCAAATATGAGTCTTAAAGGTACACTGTGTAACTTTTCTGGAGGAGATCTGCAGCTTGCTTGTCTCCATGGAGATGTTATTGCTTTGGTTTAAACTGTCCACAGTATGGTATTAATCTAATTTGTCTTGCATTTATTAAACTACAGGTGTAATTTATTGCTCAAACATATTTAAAAAAAAAAAAAAAACATCCATTCTTACTTTGAGTAGGGTCGCCTCTCCACAAATCTAACCTGTAATTTGACTTGCAAGTCTCCATGGTGATTCATAAATTTATGATCATGCTGTGGAACATTCTAGGCACATCTCCATGGAGACAGCTGACGGACTCTTCAGTAGTAGGGATGTAACAATAATCAAAATATTGTGCTATTGTATCATCCAAGGTCTCACAGTAATATTGTGGACCATCACAATACATCGAATCACAAGTCTCTTTGCTTAAATTAATAGTTATAATGCAGAAATAGTAAAAAAAAAAAAAAAAAAACACAGAGGGAACTACATAGACCATGATCCTTTGCTCCGTTTCAGTGCAGACTACATGAAGAAATAACTCTTCTAAGCACCTTTAAATCTTAATTCTTTGGATTAAGTCTTGTGAAGGCATTTTTAGAGGAAAAAGTAGCATATTCACAGTTTTGTGAGCCTCCCAAAATATTGCAATAAATATGGTATGGTGAGATGTATATGGTGAAAATATCGTACAGAGAGATTTGGATATTTTTATTATTATTTATTTTATTTTTTTTATTATATTACATCCCTAATGACAATAAATATTGTACCAAGTGACTGGTCAAAGCATTTTAGAATGTCAGTCTTGTTATTATGTGTAATATCATAATATTGTGAGCCTCCCCGCCATATTGTGAGTTTTCCCACAATATCACAATAAATATTGTACCGTGAGGTTCATACCTTGACGATATCGTATCGTGAGATTTGGTTATCATTATACCCCTATTCAGTAGACAAGTTACACATTTGCACCTTTGTGTTGCCAAAATTGTCATTTAAAATGCTTTTCACTTTTTTGTCATATTGTCTTATCATATATTTTCTCCATTCTCCTCTTCTTTAGCATAAGGAAGATGTAAAGTGATGTCATATAAGTA
Organism: Odontamblyopus rebecca; assembly: GCA_030686955.1. Classification (NCBI taxonomy): domain Eukaryota; kingdom Metazoa; phylum Chordata; class Actinopteri; order Gobiiformes; family Gobiidae; genus Odontamblyopus; species Odontamblyopus rebecca. The sequence continues at coordinate 15,601,644 of CM060661.1, forward strand.
TGTAACGCAAGTTGGAGCAATATCTAATCTTAATTTTAACCTAAACCACATGCTGAGCATTATAAAAACATGTGTAGAATGTGTATCATTTTCTTATATTATGTAACCTGTTCATTTGTTACACATGTGTTTTTAATAATTGCTGAAACAAAAACCTCATGATATATTGGAGGTTTTTCTCTTTTATTAGGTTAAACCATGTGAATGTTGTCGCAGCCAGAGAAGTTCCTGAGGGAATGGAGAAGCTAATGGCCACCAATGACCTCCCTCTTTTAGCAATGGAGTTCTGTCAGGGTGGAGACCTCAGGAAGGTAGTGTGTGTGTGTGTGTGTGTGTGTCCATAGTGTGTGTGTGTGTGTTTGTGTGGAGTCCTAATTTCAGAAGTGCCCATACGGGCCATCAACTGCGTCAATATGCACGTCTTGTGGTAGTATAAACCCAAGGACCACAACACCAGAAACGAAAACAAAAGATTTTAAAGCCAGCCAGATGGTTGAAGCTCACAGTTTGTTTTAGAGAAGTCTGTGCTATTCTTCTCCATAAAAAAACAATTAAAATATTGTCTTGCAAAGTCCTAGAAGTTTTTCATTTCTCAACCATCATATCCAATTTCACAAGACATCTAAAAAAAAAATCAGTAACTAAACAAACGCCTAGATTATGTTTGAAGATTAGGAAATTATTTGAGCCGACTAAAGTACACATTAAAATTGACTTCTGTGTGTTTATGCATTTGTGCTCTTTGCAGCATCTAAATGTCCTGGACAACTGCTGCGGAATGAGGGAGGGGGCGGTGCTGATTCTCCTACAGGATATTTGTGAGTAAATACGTGACTACATCTCTCAGCCCTAGTCTTACTAGTCGCAGTTTTACGTCATACGCAATACAGATGAAAAGGTTGTCAGCATGACGCACTAAATTAGTTGTGAGCGGTTTCCATTGCTGGAAATGTGACTACTCAGTGATGTCTACTAATCCTAGGTAAGAGATATTAGTCACCATGGCATCTGGTTATCTTTACTTACGTAACTCATTTGGGCACATATGGTACTGTTCAAATGAATGTCAACAAAGCAAACTCCCTCCTTTTTCCCAAGAATATTTTCTGATAATATGCGATCCCCTTGTGAGTGCCTCAGCAGCACGAGTCAAGGCACAGGCATGTACATTATCCACACCCAAAACTCACACACTGCAACAGTCTTTGCTATTGAAAAGATTTAAACTTAAAGCCCCACGTTGTAACTTTTTTTTTTACCAAAAAGCAGACTAAAATAAAATCATGTTTTTCATTTTAGATATTTTTACTGTACTGAAAAATATTTTTAAAAAAGCATGTCCTTACTGTGAGCAGGCTCCTCAAAACTTTCTCCTTTTGTTTCCATAGAAATGTTGTTTCATTGGCTATAATATTCCACACGATGGTATAAAACATATGGTTTTAACATTCTAGGACTTCTAGGCCTTCACAAAAGGCTTTCATAGTTCAGCATTTATATGTTGAATTTAATATTAGAAATATTATTAAATTGCACAAACTATATCAATAAAATCATAATTTTAGGGCTATATTTGCATCAAACATGTCATAAATATGAAGAAGTAATGTCCAGTTAGATTTGGTGAAATGTTTAGAAGATCATTTAAAAACACTCGGGCTACTAGCAAAGGATTTACTGACACTTTGACCATGCTCAGAGCTCACGGAGCACAGAATGAAAGAACTGTTGGATTACACGCTGGATAGCCTGATGTACAATAAGTGCACACAAGAAGACAGCAGCGGTGAATGTGGCATCTATGTGCTGTCTGATAGGGAAGTATGTTGAAAGTAGTGCCACGTTTTTGTTTTTGTAGGTGATGACAGTAGACAACAGAGGTCATGGATAATATTCAGTGTGGCTCACGTTCTCACGCTTATTGAATACTGATTAGTTCGATGCAGGCATGTGTTAATCAAAAGCTGCTGTTAAGTCATTAATTGAAATGCGTTAATTGTTTTCATTTATACTTTTCTGCTTTATCCCTTTAGCCTCTGCACTGATGTATCTTCACCAAAAGAGAATCATCCATCGAGATTTGAAACCAGAAAACATTGTGCTGCAGCAGGGAGAAAAGCGAGTGAGTTAGAGACCCTGTGAACTGTGTTGTTTTGCCAAATCCACCCAAACCACAACAAAGAGGTCATATAAAGGCTTTTTGTCCCTACATGGGCCCTGTGTGGTGCAGGCACTTAACCAGCACAATCTGAACGAAATAAAGTGCTGCTCCTAATAGTTAATGTGGAAACCTCCCATCTTAAAACAAATCCTGACGGAAATGTTAAAAGTGCCCATTAGTTTTATTTTTTTACTTATGTCGTCTCCTGAACCTACACAACACACACAGAATGTAAACGTGTTATGTAACTACATCCAGACACATTTTTTATGCTGTTTATGCTGTACTGTGTTTTACTGCTCTCTTCTATTTTTTAAGTTGATTCACAAGATTATAGATCTTGGATATGTAAAGGAGTTGGACGCAAGCAGTTTGTGTATATCATTTGTGGGAACACTGCAGTACTTGGTGAGTAGTAGTAACAGTAAAAATGCTTCAGTCTAAAACAGTAAAAATTTTAAACATTAGAAAGATACAAATATGTGTCTATTTTCCATTCTTTAGGCTCCAGAGCTCATAGAAAGGCAGAGATACACCTACACTGTGGACTACTGGAGCTTTGGGACATTGGTGTTTGAGTGCATCACAGGATTTCGGCCCTTTTTACCAACCTGGCAGCCTGTTCCTTGGTGGGAACATGTTTAAGCTTTCTACTTTGTTGGATTTCCATTATATCATCTGTCAGCATTAGTGCTCTTGACTGGAAGTACTTCAGTGTTTTTACATGATTAGATTTCAGCATGCAAGCTTCATATTTAAACAATAGTTTCAAAGATAGAAAGAATACTAGGATGTGCACGCTGTGCCAATGTCAATGGGCGTTAAACAGCAACACCACTGTTTAACACACTGATTTTTATTGGATGGATATTTATTATCTTATGATATGTGTATCATGAATAAACAGCTTCAGATATAATTCTAAACATCATTGTAGAAACATGTGAACATATTCCTAAAAATTTCTTGTTTTAGGCACAACAAAGTCAGACAAAAGCAGGATGATGACATTGTTGTCCAAGAGGACCTTTCAGGAGAAGTACGATTCTATAAGCACCTGCCCCAGCCCAATAATCTTAACAGGTAAAACTTGTACACATTAAATTGTAGAGTAAGAATTTATATTGGTTCTAAAGCTATTACTCTTAACAGTCTGTTACTGGAAAAGTTGGAGCGGTGGCTAAAGCTGATGCTGAAGTGGTCACCACAGGAGAGAGGAAAGGATAAAAATGCCACACCCAGTGACTGTTTTTCTCAACTTGAGCTCATATTGAAACTCAAGGTTTGAAATGTTTTGCAAAAATCATTAGAACTATTGTTGCAATATACTGAGCACTTTTCTCTGTTCATCAGTTGGTTCGTGTCCTGAACATGATGACAACAAAAACCCTTGTTTATTCTGTGTCGGAGCATGAGACAGTGGCTCAACTGCAGCAAAGAATTGAAAAAGATACCAACATCCCGGTGGCCAATCAGGAGTTGCTGCTAGAGGCTGGACTGGCCCTAGAGCCACAGGGACTTACTCTGCAGTGTGCTGTCGACTACACTGTAATGACAATCTTCACACGTATACTTATGCAGTGTGTTAATGCTGTGGCACACCCTAAGTTTCTTTTGTTTTTAGGAAATAGATGGGCGAAGGAATGATTTCCCAATGGTTTTCCTTTTTGATCGATCTTCCTGTAACTATGAACCTCAATTTACTCCTCGCCCTCTCCCTGAAAACATACGCTTTGTTCGTGAGTACAGTTTTCAAAAAAAATTTGTTAAAAAATAAAGCTAACAAAACTAACCTTTGGAACTCATATGGTGTTAAAAAAATTAAGGTCAATTTTGAAATTCTTATAATCAAGTATATTCTCTTTGTTTTTGTTGTAGAAAATGACCCCAGTCACATTTTGCAATACAGTCCCCTGAGGAGGACCTGTGGGCAGGCTTGGCACACCATCCGCTGTCTGAAAGAAGACTGGCAAAGGTTGCAGCAAGGCCAGAAAGCTGCTATGTATGTTACTGAAAGAATAATTCACATAATGTATGTTTATGTAGCTGACAGTGTTTAGGTAACTGTTTTATTTGTTATGATTTTACTTACAGCATGAGTCTGTTGAGGCACAACTCCTCTTTATCCAAACAGAATATTGAAATGGTGTCAATGCACCAGAGGCTTATGGCCAAACTGGATTTCTTCACAACCAGCCTTCACATAGATATGGACAAATACCAGGAGCAGACTGCCACTGGAATTGGTACGTTTGTCAGAAATCCCTTTTCTCTTTGTAAAGATTTGTTTGTAGGGACAGGGAATTTATCAAAGAAATGCATATTTTTTATAAATACATTGTATATTGAGTATAAGGTATAACGTATTGTATAAAAGGCTATAAAACATTAACATTACAGTGTTATCTAAATGTGGGTGTGAAGTTATACTTTTTTACTTTGGTGAATTATGTTTAGATTTACAGTTGTTTACAGTGACCATCCTGCGATGGTGTCATTCTTGGAACTATTAAAATATATAAAGTATATTATAAAGTATATAAAGTCACAGAAGGAGGGCAAGTGCACATTAGTGTCTGAGGAATATTGACTTGGAGATAGTCCAAAAAATGATATTCTCATTGGATTCTGGGATTTGTTTTCTAAACTTCTATGTACTCCTTTTTTGTAATGTACGTTGTACAAACATGTTGCTCAAACACATTTTAAAATATATAATTAAAGTGTGCAGTTTAAGTTTAAATCCTTTGTCTGCTTGAAACCCAGGCATCCTTCACAAAATAATACCTTATGTACTTTTCTATGTAAAGTAACTATAAGTATTTTATATTTTCAGCATCAGAAAAACTCCTGTGTGTTTGGAGGGAAATGGAGCAGACTGCTATAAGTTGTGGTCAGGTATGCTTCAATAATGGCCTATTCAGTTCAGTAAGAAACAAAGATAGTAGCTTTTAACTGTGTCCAGGCCAAGGTCAGTGAACTTGAGGATGAGATGATGCACCTACAGCCTGATATTGTGGATGTGCAGAGACAGAGAAGTGGAGAGGCTCTGGATACACTGTAAGTCTAAAGTTACTTCTCATTCACCAAAATAAACCAAATCAGTGCCTGAAGAAACCACTGTGTTGTGTCTTTCCTGTCTGATTTACAGTGAAGGAAAAGCAATGGAAATGTTTCGTAAGCTCAGAGAAAAACCCAGAGGTAAGGACTTTTTTTGTTGTAGTCCATAAGCTTGTTTGGAAATGTGTCAGTAATGTCTCTCTCCTTAGACCAAAGATGTTCTGGGGACAGCCATGAGGTGGTGCGACTTGTACTCCAGGCTGTGCAGTTTTTTGAGAGGAAGGTTAGAGACTTCTACACACATCTCAGGTACTGAACAATGCGTAGGTGTTCTTCATAAGAAATATATCCAATATGTTGGGTTTAAAGATGCAATATGTAATTTTGGGGGTGTGCGTGCTTTACCTGTGTGTCCCATTGGAGATGCTATTGCTTTTTTAACTTATTCATTCCTTATCCATACTTTTATTCAATATTTGTCATTACTAAAATGAATACTTTGAAAAGCATGCATTCTGTGAGTGGGCTTGCCTCTCTACAGATCTGATCTGTAATTTGGCATTAGGATCCTGCAATGGTGTCATTCTGTGGTACTATAAAAATGTATAAACTATACTGTAAGTATATAAAGTCACAGAAGAGGGGCAAGGACATGATTTCCCATTGTATTCTCATAAGGAATGTTTCTAAAGTAAATTTACAAATACAGTTGAACCTGATGATTTGTATGTCATTTAAAACACATTTTGTCTTCTTTGGCAGTAAAACAGCTCTGTGTCGACAACGTGTGATGGAGCTGCTGCCCAAAATGGAGGAGGTGGTGCAGAAGATGGTGGAGAGCGAACAGATCCTCATGAGTCTGCAGGAGAAAAGACAGAGGGAGCTTTGGAACCTGCTCAAAGTGGCCTGTGTAAGGAAGATATATCACGATGACAACCACACACAGGAGAACAGAAATGTAGATAGGACTTTAAATTAAGCAAACGCAAGATCTGCAGAAATCCCAAGTAGGCTAACACCTAAGTTTACATACTACAGTTGAGAACCGATCTATTTAATTCATAATGAGGCCTTTCATGATAACACAATTTGAAGTTGGATAAGTTGTGCAAAGCAAAAGTATGTAAATAAGGGGCCTAAAATAATGTAGCTGTAACATAACTCATCACCTCTCATAATTCCCCTCTTGTATTACATATAAAAATTTGATTGTTCACATTTTATTTTTAGCATGAAAATCTGTGTGATCAACCATGTTTTGTGTGCAGAGTAAAGTCCGCAGTCCTGTAAGTGGAAGTCCAGAAGGTTTACGGGCCTCTGTGCCACATATAGTAACTCCAAGACACAGCCTTCAGCAACTGTGAGTCTGTCATTTTTGTTTACATAAAAAAGGCGCGTATGAATAATAAATATATTTGTTTAGTTATGAAATTGCAATATAATGACTATATGGTTGTATTCTGTAAACAGGGATGAGTCCCTTGTGGAGGAAAGCAGGATATTTGAAAGTCGGCTCCAAAGTTTGCTTCAGGACACAATCCAGGAGTCAGAAAGCAGTATGGAGGTACATTTCCTTGTTCTCTTTGTCAACGCAATAATAAACAATGAATACATTAGGTCTAAAATCTGTACTTTCTGATCAGATGTTGCGGGAATGGAAGTGGCTGCAGGGGGACCAGAGCTTCTCCAGTGATCTGTCATGAAGAATGGAGATTGTGCTGTACTCTGCTGCCTCCTTGTGGACACACTATGAATGTGTCTGTATGCATCTTGTAGAATAACTGTGTATTTTACATTTAAGCCTACAACAAAGACCAAACATTTTACAAACAATAATCACCATGGCAATACATGCTCAACGGGTAGGGCCAAATCTCTATACATGTAATAAAGCTGTGATAGAATCGTTAGTCGAGGACTGTTTTCCTCAAAATTGCAGATTTGAGATTCAGTGTTTATAGATCTTAAAGCTCCAGGGTGATAGGCTGATAGTTTGCTTTCAGACTCAACTAAAGAAAAGACAAGAAGCTTTGTTTATAGTTGTTTTATGTCTATTGGGAAAGATGGTCAAAATCAATACTGTAAATTGGTCTTTAAAATTGCAGAACTTTATCAGCCAACAGTGTCCCTTAATTGTAAAAAAAAGAAAAAAAGAAAAAAAAAAGAAAAATGGTTTACTGTTTTATGAATTGTGTAAATATTCTGTATTTTCTACATTTTAATCTTTGTACATTACAGTAAATATATATATTTTTACTCCCTATTGGACCGTTTTAAGTGTTGATAAACATGAAGCATTGGGCATATTGTTTGACATTCTTTATTCCATGAGTTTATTGTCAGAAGGAATAGTTAAATTCTGACTATTCTCATCTGTTGAACACTGCACAAATTAACTGTAATGCCACATTTTTAGTCAAGACACACAGGATACACAACATGCAAAGGAGTACCTCACCAAAAAAGTTTCAAAAAACATTTTAGCTGGAAAATCCTTAGAGTGTATTGAGGTAAAGAGGTGCTCTGGCCACTCAGACCTAGACCATTAACTGCTGTTTATTATTTATTCCCAAGGCTTCGATGCGTCTTTATACAGTTTCTTTCCTACTGAATGTAACACAAAGGTTACAATAAAGGCATGCAACAACACAACATCTAGAAGAACAGATTATTACAAATGTTCAAAATCCCAGTGAATAGTAGAAATGAGCTGTGGAGTAATAAGGTGCTTCAGGCCTGACTTCATAATGAAAGAAATGAAAAGTGCACTTCGATACATTTGAGTATATTCAAACAGCTGGTTCATATGAAACTGTATTGCTGTTAAAATTGAAAAAAAAAGCTTCAGTCTAAAATTACAGTACAAATGGTCATTGAGGTGGAAGAGTTAAGGCCAAAAGTTTAACTGACTGGATGACAGTTTATGACTTGGGGTTTCCATCTCAGAGGAAAGGCATTTTGCTGGACCTCTCTCAGGTGTTCCTTGTCTATGCCTCCAAGTCAAAGCCCAGACCGATCTTGTGTCCACCACCATTCACATTCTTCCCATCAATGAGAGCTGATAGAGTGAGTTTCACCCCTGATAAGAGTAGAATAAGGGCCATTTAGTTCATTTTGACAGTTAAAAGTTAGTCGCTAAGTTTTGCATTTTTGAAAAGAAGTGATATAATGCAAACCTGGCCTGAGTGTTTGTGTGTATCCAACCCCAACAAGACCAGTGTTATTAACTTTGGCCTGTAAAGAAAAACATGTTGATTATCATATTGAAAAAGTAGAGATAGACCAATATACCTGACTCATTTAACAAAGAGATATTTGCACTTTTAAGTATAACCCTAACCCTTAAATCTCCTGCACAGTTTTATTTTGTTTTGGCCAACCTGCTGCCTAAAGAATGCACATAAATCTTTATTTGAACACTTTAATTCAAAGAGTTAATTGTACAAAACACGATTACACAGCTCTCTCTTTTTTCTCTGTATAGATCACAAAGTGAGTTACTTACAGAAGCAGACGCGTCCTTGTCCAGCTGGTATTTTGCACCAATACCAAAACGTGTGTTGTTGCTGCCAGCTGTCCAGGCCAAATTAACAGCTGTCTCCAGGTTACTGTTCACCTTCTGGTAAATTGAACCAGCAAACTCTGTGCCATCATTGCTAAAAACAAAAAGAAATATCTGTTTTAATATAGAGCAACATTATAAATATTTGCCCGTTTGTTTTGTATGTTTTAAGAAATCGTACACATTTGTGTGTAGCTGAAAGTCGCCAGCCTTGTATCCAATAGCGAAGTTGTTCTGGGTCAATACAGATTTGGCAGTGTCAAACGCGATCTGGTACCCGGCCAGCCAGCCCTCGTACCCCAACACAGCAGCTGCATGGACAGTGGGCCCCGCCATGTCAAAGTCCAGGTCACAACCAGCGTTAATGAAGTCACGTTTGTATGCAGTCTTCAGTTTGGCACTTTTCTTCCTAAAAATAAAACAACCAAATATAATTATTTATGCTACAATCTGACAAATGGCTTTGACTTACCCAGTATTAGGCACAAATGATGTGTCCAAACCAAGCTTCAAACCCTTAGCCATCTACAGAAAAAAGAAAATGTGTTAATGATGGTTAAATATTATATCTGTAACTATATGCTGCTTGTTTAAAAGCCAATTAAAAGTCAATTTTTACTTCAAACATATATTTGAAAATGTTATTTGACAGATGTGTAATATAAAAAAGTGGTATTCAGTTTGGAAATGTGAACAGAATTGAGTTGCACTGACCTGGTCCTCCACAGTGATTTCGGTGGTCAGAGTGTTGTCAGTGTTCCATTTCTGGTTGAAGCTGAGGCCCAGGTCACTCATCTTGTACTTGGTCTCCAGGTGACCTCCGGACTTCCCTGTGTCCGTGTTGCTGGAGCCAGAGGTGGCAAACTCCTGAAGGACAAAACCAAATACAAAAATAATTTCAGACACTGTTACAATGGCACATACAGCTTATAATGGGAAAGTGAACAGGCCATGGGTTATGTGATGACAAACAGTTTAAAACACCTTTAGTTTCCAGCTGAGATGGGGGCAGGCGTATATTCTATTGTTTCTAAACAATCTCTTATAGAAATAGATTCAGTCATTGATATATTTGGGTCTCAATATCTCCCAATAGAATGTGGTGCTAAGATTCAATGTTTTGGCCTGGTTTATGGTTAATGGAAAGTTATTACTTCAAAAAACCATCATGTAAATATTGAGTTTGCAAACCATGTGAGCATTTTCCATTTCTTTCAAAATAATGGCTCAACATTGATCCATGTTCTCTATTTGAGATGTAGGCAACAAATTCTATGACAGTCAATCAGTCTATTGAACTACACAAACGCACAAGTGAAGAAAAATAATGTTGAGATCTAATAAAGTGATACAAGCTGCAGACATGAAGTGACAGCTGTGCATAGCGGAGATCGACCAATATGTTTTTTTTCATGGCCCATGCCAATATTGATTCCTTAGAATCCAGAGCAACCAATGTTTCATAAGCTGTGCCGATATTTTGAGGCCAGCCGATATATCGGTCTATCTCTAGTGCATTGATGATCTAAATAGTGCCGACAAGATCCTCACACAAGCACTGGTTTACCTTTTAACGCATCTGTTTAATCATTACATACACACTCATTCTTACCATCTGAAAGGACATCCACACAGGAAGCAGAAAGGGACAAAAGACAGAGGGTTAGCCTGAGCTACAAAGAGTTTTGCCCCAAGTGATACAGCATTAATCTAAATCTTTGAAGATATTAGATAAATAAGAAACGTGTTTTTTGCATTGGAATCAACACCTTCACCCCTGTGCATCATACCATACATAATTTTCTTTTTTCATGCAATACCTTAAAGAGATTGTAAAACTGAATAAAAGCACATTTATTCAATATTTATTCAATGTCAAAGACTCATTATGTCGAATCAAGCAGAAGACATTTCAGCTACTGCATTCCAAGCAAATCATCACATGACATGACTGAGAGAATCCACTTACAACACCATTCTGAGACTTTGTCTTGATATCCAGCTTCAGCACTCCATAGCCTGTAAATAAATGCAAAAAACTGTCAAAACTGATCATATTCTATGTCAAAATTACATACTGTACTTATCCATGAACTGTGTTTATAACTCACCAAACCCCTTGCTGAAGATATCTTTGGCTGATTTGCCCAAGTCCGCGTACGCTGGAGGGACAGTCATACTTCCTGTGGGAGCAGATTTACTTGTATAAATATTAGAAATTATTTTGCATTACAATACCTGGGCACATTATAGACAAATTTTTACACGAAAGACTGATGAGATGTTCAATGGGGTGCTCTTGCTTATTTGATTTTTGACCAGGCAGTGTATGAACCTATTTCTTTAGCATTTGGCCAGTGAGAATGAAACCCCAAGTCAAAGAATCCACTGCATCAGTAATATTCACACACAACTTGGCAACATGCCACTGGCAAACAACTGATAGACTACTCAAGAAAATGAGACATAAATACTCCAGAGACAATGTGTATCAATGTGAAATCTACAGAAAGCTGCAGCTGACATGTTTCAGAAGCAGTTTGGCAGCATCTTTACTGGTGAAAATAGCTGCCAGACTACTGCAAACCTATGCAGTGCACCATGCCAGTGTAACGATGATTTTAATGTAACAGTCAAATTACACATGAATCCTCATCCTTAAAGCACAACATAATGCAGCCAGCAGCACTGAAGTCCTCTTCCTCAAATGAACATGCCCTGACTCACCATGAGCTTTTGGTGCGTGGTGCTGACATGTCTTACAATGGTCTTTGCCCTTTGATTGCTTCATTTGTTCTGGCCGATCCAGTGGCACCACAGGTACAGCATGCGCAGCGGGCACCACTGACACTGCAGGTGGCATCACAGTCTTCACTCCTTTCTCAGCCATGACTTCATAAATAAAAAGTGGAAGTGGGCATGGTAACTTAGGGAATATTGTGATGGGTGGTTTAAGTCAATCTAATACGCTCTCTCATAAATAATGTATTGGTTTATAATACTAAAACTAAATGTTTTGGATGAATGTTTTTACTGTTTTTAATTTTATAATGATTATGTATGTTTTGCTTTGTTTATATTGTGATTTTAATGTGATTTCTGTAAAGAACTTTGTCTTAAAATTCTACAAAATACAAATATAAACTTACCTTGCCTTAATGATTGATTTTACAATCTAACTGTTATAAAATACTGAGACTTTCATTTCCTCTTAAACTATGAAAACATCTGAATATCGATAAGAAAGTGATCTCCCTGGTCCTACAGTTGAAAAATGTGCACATTGCTCTTACTGCTGTGCATTTTAGAAGGAAATGACAGACCTCCTGGAGAGAGACAGCATGCTGTGCACATAGGAACATAGGAGCTAAAAAGAATGCATGTAAAGGCAACAAAAGTAAAGCAACAGCCCAGAAAAAAGTTAACATTGCATACAATAGACAAGAGAAAGCAGCAATTTAAATGTACTTCAAATAAAAATCTAGTTTAATCATTACAGAAGTCTAACTTTTCAAACATGAGCTCTGTAGAGCAAAGTTATACCCTGTCATTTTCCTCAGCCTTCGACAGTCCACCTCACTACCAGGATATATTTAGCCCAGGTGAATCTGACACTAAAAAACAAGTGAGTATGGCTTTAAAACATACTAGATTCTTTATTTAGTGTTAAAACTTTGCTCATATAAATAACATTGTTTTCAATAGACCGAAAACTTTAGAGAAGAAGGCTGCGAGCCATATGCTACTTTGATTTTTTTTAATTGACTGTAAATAGAGCTCAGCCTTAGGCAACCATTTCCACAGCACTGTCAACCACTGCAACAGTGAAGCTCAAAGGTCGAATAACAACTATAAAGAACAAAAAGCAGACAAGAACAGGGCACATTATCACACAATTGTAAACATATGAATTATTATTTCTGAACCTGTCAGGATGTTTATGAGGATTTTATTATAATGACTTTGTATTATACTGTTTATAGCCTACTTTAGGTGGGATAATAGAGTGTCTGTCAGATAAACAGAGGCGGTGACACTAGTGGCCAATCATTTTGCCAACTACTAGTGCAGCATGTGTGGTAGGCCACTAACATGAGGTATGTCTGAGTGTGAGATAAGGTCAAGTGCAATTTATAAACTTCAATGTAGTAAATGGGAACATCACTCTGATGTCTAGGCCACAACAAGTAAAAGTGACACATTCCCCAGCTGTGGCAGGATGATTTGAACTTCTGATCATTCCAAATAAATGTTACAGGTCACTAAGGTACTGCACAATGACTTACAGACAAGGGTGGCTTCAAAATGAGAATTCAACAGACTGATAAGGATAAGATGTTTAGGTTTTATGGCATCATGTTGCAAAGATGGACCCTGTCCCTTTACCATATGGACCAGGGTTCACTGCTTCCATTGTTTCAGCATAGTGTTTCAAACCATGTATTTTACAAACTTTTATTTCTTATGTAGGCTGTTTCATCAAAATACAGGCCTATTGTTTCTGTTCCAATTGATCACCAGCACAAAATATAGAATTAAAGTGGCCCGAATATAGAGAATTTGCTTTATTTTGTCGCAACACATCTAGTATTCACAAGAGAAACAATTGTATTAAAACTAAAGCGGAAAACAAGCCGATTCCCAACATAACTGTCATACGCTGCCCTGTGTTCTGACCGTAGACTGTGTGGTTATGACTGGATGACACGCTCCACATGCGATAAACTCAAAAGCAGCCCAAATGTTTTGATACACACATAGAGAAAACATTAGCCCAGGATTCTTTACCTGTTTTTGCGGGACGGAGTGTGCAGAGTTTGCAGTTGCTCCGAGCAGCGGGACACAGTGAAGGAGAAGCTCACAGACAAACACCAGGCGCAGCGTCACAGCCTCAGCTTCGCCTGGAGGGCGGGGCCATTGTGCAATATTAGCAATTTAGAGTGAGAACTGAGATGTGCTTTTATATAGTTTATGACCTTATATGTTTGCTAAAGACACTAATTCAGTGTAAATGGGGAAAAATATGCAGAAGATCATCAGGGCCCTAAATTAAATAGAGGGAGAGCCTCCGCAAGAAGCAGTAGAACACAATGTTCATTTAGCAACAAAAATGTGCTGGATGTGTTTTCACAGCTAGTATTCAGTAACTGCAATGTACTTATAACACTTTATGACACATTAAGTTCAAATTATTAGTTCATGGTATAAAATTTACTTTGTATTTTAATTTTTTGTGGGCATTCTGCATTCACAGTACACTGGTAAAGCCGCAAGGGGCACTGTTGTACAACATTTATCAGCGTTAGTTTGTGTTTTATAAATAGATTTTTTTTTTTTTTTACCGCGGTGAACTTAGACTAATATTACTGTAAACGATTGTAGTTTCCGTAAATGCTATCCACAGGATAAATTAAGATTAGTTAAATTCATTGAAACATCAGAGTTTCGGGTCTGTGGCGGAGCGTCGTCGCCATGGTGACGCACAACAAGTGCTGACGCTCGCGCCTTAGACTCTTGTGACTGCTCCAGCTCCTCATGATAAACACACGCTTCAGGTAAATGCTCTTTCTGTTTATGTTGTGCTTTTAAATACAGTTTGTCATCGTCGAACCATACAATAAGCTTATAACTATAGCACAGAGTTGTTCTGTATTTAATAAACCAGACCAGAAGACAGGAACTGTGTAGCTAATTAGTTAACCTAGCCAACATTACCTGTCGATGTTAGACTTCTATGATAGCACCTTTTAATCCTCTATTTTACTTCAAAATTGTATTCCACTAGCCGTATATTTAGCTATACAGTTATTATTTTAGAGAATTTGTTTGTTGGACTGTAAGTTTGTAAGTAAATAGACTTTTTAACTGGTTGTACATATTTTATTGTTATTAGCTAATATAGAGCCTTCAAATTTGTTGTTTAATTTATCATTTACAGGGAACAATGTGTGAGGGTCCTTCATCAATATCTGGACCAATCCCTCCTGATCCTTCTCTTTTCCCTGAATTCTACAAACGTCCAAATTCAGGTTTGTTGCTTTTTTGGACCTACATGTCCAAAAAATAATTATTCCATTGTACATGACCAAGTAACATTTGACCTAATTGTTGTACAGCTCGTGGACGTTTAGAGGGGCATCATGATGGAGGTCTGTTGTCGGGACCACTTGCTCCGGACCCTGTATTATATCCAGGCTTCTACACTTCCCGCACTCCTGCTCAGCATCCTCGCATTGGTCCAAACGCTGCTCATATTTTGGAAAGAGGAAAAAAGGGGGTTGTGGGCAACCTGCTCAAGATAGATGATGCCCCTTTCTTTTCTGTTCCTAAGCAAAGTAAGTTTTAACTCAGCAAACTACTTAATTTACAATTCCGAAAGAGTTTCATTTGAATTTACATGACCCATAGGAAATCTTGTACAGGATTTTGGTAAAGAGAATGTGCGGCGTCTTAGGGAGATCCAAAAACGCTACAGAGAGCAGCAGGCTGAGAACGCACAGTCCCGTCTTACGCCAGTCAAAGCTCTTTCTTCAAAGTACCTTCATATTCCTTCAAAAGTAAAGGCCCAGCTAGAGGTATAGGTTACAAGGGGAAACAATCAGATTTCCATTTTTAGCAATTCATAATTTCTTTGTTTTTAAATACAGGTTCCTCATTCGGCAATTAAACCTCAGTGTCAAAACTTTCTAAAGGCACATGGGGCATCACAAACTTCTCCAAAGGTTTTGCAGCGTTCAGCCTCATGTAATTTCACAAATGACAAGAATCCACAAGTGAGTAATCCATAGTAGAAGATTATTGTTTAAAGGGACATAATATTATGCAAAATCAACTTCTATTAGCTTTTGACCATGTTAGAATCAATTTTGCAGTTTTGAACAAGAAGTAAATGGACAAGCCTCTGTTATTAAGTTGTTTAAGATCAATATTAGAGTTTGCAATGAACAAAATGCACAATAATGATATACATAAGTGAAAGATCATAAAATAACATACAAAAATAAAAACAAATGTGCAGCCATGCTAACAGATTAAGCCACAAAGTTTTACATGTTTAAGTTCTTTAAGTACTTCTTTCTTTATGCAAGGTTGGTCAGTATAGATTAGCCTAACTTATTGTTATTGTTAAGATATTGTCTATTATCATTTATTCTGTGTTATTGTTATGCAGTTTTTAATTCAAGGCCAGACCGTAAACTTCATAAAGCATAATGCAAAGACTGCGGGAAAAACAGGGCTGCGTCGCTCTCAGTCTTTGTCAAGCCTTAAGGAAAAACCTGTTCCCAGTGCTGTCAAAGGACAAGTCCCTCAGTAGTAAGTGGTTTCAAAAAGCATTGCACACAAATTTAAGAAAAAAGCTTTTGCTTGATTGTATATTAACTGGATTTTTGATAAACTTTTCTGTTAACTTTGTACAGCCTTGAACAAAGAAAGGAGCAGTGGAGGAGAGAAGATGAAGAGCGAAGGAGAAATGCCCCTGATCCTTCTGCTCCAGCCGGTCACACACTGATGCCTGAGAGTGAGAGACAGGAAACTCTTAAATCCCTCAAAGAAAGTAAGCAAACCTTTTTATTACAGCATGTACGCAGTTTACATATGGTACACAACCACTGATTTTGATTTTGATTTTTCCATAGGCCACTGCTCCTTGGTGACTGAGCTACTTTCACTGCCCCTTAAAGTGGACAACTTGAGCATGCGAACTCGAAAGGCTCATCTTGATTGCAGACTTTCTGAACTTGAGGAAGCCATCAAAATATTCTCTAGGGACAAAGTTTATGTTAAAAATGATTCTTAACAACATGAGGAATCCAATTCATGAGATTTTGTGAAGAAGACTTTTTTTAAACATGCTACACAAAAAAGTTCTGATATTGCATTGTAGCTCTGCTTTGCGTCTGCTATCTCATGATGTATTGTTGTAATGTAAATGCTTATTCTGTGCATATGTGAAAGCAAAAGGTTATGATTAGTACAAGATTAGTACAAAAAAAACAACAACTCTTGAATCAAACAAAGAAACACTCAATTCGAAATGTTATAATCACGACAATATGCTACATGTTCCGCATCCTTCATCGTTTTGGAAATAAAGAGGTTTTATAAGAGCTTTCTGTATTAAACGTTTTGCTTTAAGATGATGTGTTACGTTTACGCACGCACTGCCCTGCCCCCATCGCGTGTTTCGGCTTTGTGTAGCACACAGTAGCTAATCTAGTAGTTCTTTTAGTTTTACATCTATTTGTTGAAGTAGTTTTGTATATACAGATAAAGAGGAGCATACGCTAGCATAAACCATAAACATGAGTAAAAGAAAGGCGCCCCAGGAATCCCTTAATGAAGGAATCACAGACTTTCTTGTTGGTGAGTAAAAGGGTTGATGCCTGGCTAGCTTGCAAGCTATGGTCAAGATGAGTTGAGTTTAAATAAAAATAATAAGACTCTTTGTAGCTACAGTTTAATATTATTTTCTCCAAAACAAATGCAAGTATCCTGTTAGGCTGTACCACATAGCAAACGGTAGATGGTCCCTATACTAGTAATGTATTGTGAAAGTACTTTATGTTGCCTTTTTTGTGTATTCTTTCTGACAGTGTTCTGACTTTTTACAGAACTTGCCAACTACGAGAAAAACGTAAATAGGGCAATTCACAAATACAATGCATACAGGTAAGATTTGGTGAGATTATAATTATATATAATATATAATTATACTATTTGTGCAGTTTTAGACAAGACAACTAATCTCTCATCTATTGCAATGTAGGAAAGCAGCATCAACTATTGCCAAATACCCTCATAAAATCAGAAGCGGCGAAGAAGCAAAAAAACTGGTAGGTAATGTTCACAAATTGTCATAGATAGACAGATAAAAAAAAATACGTTATTGTCTTTGGTTTCTCTTTTAATAGGAAGGTGTAGGGGCCAAAATTGCAGAGAAAATTGATGAATTCCTTCAAACTGGCAAACTAAGGAAATTGGAAAAGGTATTCGATCTGTTACAAATGTACAGAACCAGTTTCTCCAGCTCATGTACTGATAATTCATCTATTGTGTTGCTCTTAGATTCGTAATGACGATACCAGTTCCTCTATTAATTTTCTCACTAGAGTTACTGGAATTGGGTAGGTAATTTTACAATTATTTGCCTGTGTTTAAAACATTATTTGATTGTATTATTTAACACACTAATTGTTTCATACACTTTTAATAGTGCAAGTGATTCTGTTTACAACCTTAATCACTTTTTGTTTCCCGGATTTCAATTTTAGTCCTGCTGCTGCTAGAAAGTTTTATGAAGAAGGGGTGAAAACCTTAGAAGGTTTGTTTGATCCTATGCACATTTGGCATAAATTAATCTGAGTCCCAAAGTATTTGCTTGTCATTCTTGTAATACTTGTAGATTTGAAAAAGATTGAGCACAAGTTAAATCACCACCAGCAAATTGGACTTAAGTAAGTAGTCTCTTTTTGCAATGGTTTGGTATGGCAAAATTTAGGCTGTTTTCAATAGTTTTGTTTGTTTTTCAGATATTTTGAAGAATTTGAGAAAAGAATTCCAAGAGCTGAAATGGAAAAGATGGAGGTATATAATGATCACATATTGTTAGGTTTTGTCATTTTGTTTTTCACTAAATTTGAAACCTTTGTTTAGAAACTAATTCTGGGAGAGCTGCATAAAATTGATGAGGAATACATTGGGACAATTTGTGGAAGCTACAGGAGGGGTGAGTGTTTTTTCCTTTCTGTAAAAGCAATGACATGGTGTCAGAAAATATTTGTTCAATGTGTTTAATTTACTCAGGTGCTGCTTCGAGTGGTGATATAGATATCTTGTTGACACACCCAAATTATACTTCTCAGACTGAGAAGCAAGTAAGACCAATTTTAAGATTTCCCAAACTTAGTCACTTAGTCCTAGTCGTTAAATTTGTTGTCTTTTGCAGCCCAAATTGCTCCATGCTGTGGTAGACCACCTAGAGTCCATTGGCTTTGTGACAGACACACTGTCTAAAGGGGATACAAAGTTCATGGTGAGGACCTAGTTTATGAATCTGATGTTTGGTAATGGAGTTACAGTAATTGTACCCAAGCCATGATTCGCATGACTCTGCTCATGGTCCTTCATGATCTTGTTTTGGTAGGGAGTCTGTCAGCTTGAAAAGAGCGATGACGATGAGGAGGAATATCTTCATAGACGTATCGATATTAGGTAATACGTTAAAAAATATTTACGTAAAGACTTTGTGCTAGAATCTTTACACTTCTATTATTCTGTCACTCAAGGTTAATCCCAAAGGATCAGTACTACTGTGGAGTGCTGTATTTCACGGGAAGTGACATATTTAATAAAAATATGAGAGCCCATGCTTTGGAGAAGGGCTTTACTCTAAATGAGTACACTATACGCCCGCTTGGGGTTACTGGTGAGTCTTTAAGAAGTTAAATATAAATCAATAAAAATGTCTTGACTGTGTGTGAAATATCTGAAGAGTGACTTGTATTATAACATATGATGGTGTTATGCCCGTTTTGTAGGTGTGGCAGGAGAGCCTCTGATGGTGGATAGCGAGAGAGACATCTTTGAATATATCCACTATAAATACAGAGAACCAAAGGATCGCAGCGAGTAAAGCTACAGCGCTATAAACAAATGCATAATCTGTGTGCCTCTGCTAGTATTTATTTCAATAGTCCACTAATAAGTGGTTATGTTACAATATGAATTTAAACTTTTTAAAATGTGTGCATTTTTGTTATATCATGTGAATGATAGTATGTTTTATGAAACTTAAGCATAAATATTGCAGAAAAATGGGTGTGGGAATTTTGTTTGAGTATTAGTGTTTATAGCTCAAATTAGGTTATTCGTATGCATACAAATATGTAACTAGTGGCAAATCCTTTAGGGGCTCTGTAAGTTTTTTCTGTGTGTTTCTAGAGATCATATAGGAAACACTGCTGAGGTGATGTGTAGCATACAAGACCACTGAAGCAAGCACAGTTTGGATGAGTGCCCTTGTTTGTTAATAAAATGGCTGAAGCATTTCCGATTTGTATGCTTTATAACAGGTTTTGCAGAATTTTAAATATATATACAGTAAAGTTAACCAACTCATATGGCTAAAATTGACACTATAATGTTAAGTACATAATTGATCATTTACAATATGCATAGGTAATAAGTAACCATAACACCCTAAAAACACTGATTTTAGGGTGTTGAAACTCAAATTCTCCACTGTTGGCAACTCAATTGTTGGCAATTCAGAATTTAATTATGGATAAATACTACTAAACACTAGTTTTGTTACGTTTGCTATGATATTAAATAAGAGTAATGTACAGATCAGTGATGTAGAAATGTATAATAAAACAGGTACAGAATGAATTAATGAAAGCAATATCGGTGCATTGGGTGTTTGTATCGGTTGCCACGGAGACATATTTGTCGCAATGCATGATGGTCTGAAATAAAATGCAGAGCGAAACACCGGGGACAGAACTCTAAATCAGCCAATAGTAGCGGACCGTGCGTTACTGTTGTCCAATCACAGCCGGTCTACATAGCGGTTTCTTTCCACTACACACCCACATTACTTTTATGTCAACCACTTCGCGGGAGTTATCGCCGCTGGATAAGTCGTTTCATCAATTTATCAAGAGTAAACAGACAACGGAAAGGTATATTTATGTCTTCTTTAAAGGGCCAAGGGGAATTGTTCATATACCTTCTTGCTATGTTTGAAGTTACTGCTGTATAATTTTTTTTTTCTATTGTGATAAAAAGAGCTTCTCATTCATCTTTGCACATCCATGTGCTGTGGTATATTATAGAAGAAGCACACTTTTCCTATGATAACTTGTCTAAAATAATTTCACAGAAAATAATGTGTATTATTTATTAATTTATTGTATTCCAAAAGGTGTCTTTTAATCGTAGTCACTGTTAGTGGTGCACCCAAAATATTGTATGGTCGTTTATTGGTGTCTGGCTAATAATTTGCCATTAATCTACATTTTCATGTGTAGCCATAGAAACTACGCATCACTTGCATCCATTTGAGTTGGAAGTTATGCAACGTTGTTATAAATGGCTAGATAGATATGTCTGTTATGTAATAACATTGTTCGACAAACAGTTAATTTCTGGCCTTAGCTCGATGTTGAAATTAAAAGCGGAGTGCGA
The DNA here is from genome assembly GCA_030686955.1 of Odontamblyopus rebecca. Lineage (NCBI taxonomy): Eukaryota > Metazoa > Chordata > Actinopteri > Gobiiformes > Gobiidae > Odontamblyopus > Odontamblyopus rebecca. Next base: position 15,622,616 of record CM060661.1, read on the forward strand.
GTTTGGATGCTCATAAACAGACCCTGTTTAGATGCTTATCTGACTTTATTGTATAGTTGGCAATGCGCCTGTGAAAATGATGTATATTCCACTGTGTTTTGGTATCCCAAGGCAACCATGTCAGAGAGAAAGGCTGTGATCAAAAATGCCGACATGTCGGAGGACATGCAGCAGGACGCTGTGGAGTGTGCCACCCAGGCCCTGGAGAAATACAACATTGAGAAGGATATCGCTGCTTTCATCAAGAAGGTAACGCATCTTTACAAATGCTCCGGCATATGGACATGTGGAAGTAGAAACGCCAAAATGGCATACATACGTGTGCAAAATTAATAGAAAATATCTAATGTGATATCTCTGTACTTGCAGGAGTTTGACAAAAAATACAACCCAACTTGGCACTGCATCGTCGGGAGGAACTTCGGCAGCTATGTAACCCACGAGACCAAGCATTTTATTTACTTCTACTTGGGTCAGGTGGCCATCCTGCTGTTCAAGTCAGGCTGAGGAACCACTTTTCTCAGAACAAGCTGACCACATACATCACTGACTGATTAAACAAGGCACCCATCATTCCTTTGGCAAGGGGCCTCTGCCTTTTCTGTGCTTAACTGTTATTTTCTTTTGAGAAAAAACATGGCTGTGTGAGAGACTTGTATTTATTTTTGTCTTGTTACATTAGAACTTGTTTTTTAATTAAAGCAAAGCTTTTAGGCTGGGCCAAAATTCTTGTGTTTTCTTTCGGCAACTCAATACACTACCAATAATTCTTGAAATTCTTTCTTGAATTAACCAATTACCATTTTGAGTTGCTCAAGAAATAAAGAGGATATTTTAAATGCTGGGGTTTGCAGCAAAGACCACCATGTCTGATGTCCCAAAAGGTATGAAAAATCTGGGAAGCTAAGCAAACAGTGCCACTTTTAAGCTTTTTTTCCCCCCAGGTTGTGGTTTATGAAGTTCTAATGATGAGGGGAACTTGAACGTTAAGCATTGCATTACATGAAATGCTTTTAGTAATGCTCTCCAAATGCCTAATAAAGCAATTACATTCATTCTGGTTTGACTCATTCTTAAGATCTAGCAATATTATGCAAACACATCACTTAAGAATTAAATTAATGCATTATGTGTGGCTGGTATGCAAAATCACTTAATGTAGAACTAAAGTAAACAAAGCATTAAAAACAGGATGCTTGTAAATGATGGCAAACCAGGGTGCTCTTTATTAACACATTAGAAAACCAGCTTGTGTGGATAAACCCCATTAGACAGGCAGAAAGAAGAGCGCAGGTACCCTTTAAGTTGTGGTACTTTCTTAATAAGAGGCAGGAGCTGAGAATCAACAGCCTTCTGGTCTTCTTTCCTCTGCTCTGTCAGCTGGTACTTCTACAATTTAAAAAGACGATTAAATTAGCCAAACATATCTATAGTACTTCTAAAAACACACTAAATGTGCAATAGCTCACCTCTTTTTCTGTGTCAAAGATCTCTCCTTCCTGATGACGGGGCCTCCTCAGCCTCTTCTTCTTGAAGTATGTGTCATTAAGGGTTTTGGGGATCTTCATACCAGAGATGTCAACTTTGGTATTCGTAGCAATGACAAACTTCTGGTGAGCCCTGCGCAATGGGACTCTGTTCAGGGCAAGAGGGCCTAAAGAAAACACATTTGATCAATACACATCTTTATAAACTACAACCACTGATCATACTATGAAGCACTTACCAGTAACCAGCAGAAGACCACTTGACAGCTGCTTCAGAAACACCACACGCTGGAACAAAGTTAATAGATGAAAGCCAAGTAGAGACAATTTTGCAGATGTAACGTCAACTCTGATATTGTGTAAATAATGCCAAATAAGCCCACAATGACTCAACTGTGTCAAAGTCGATAAAAGAAAAATACATATAAAGTTGTAATGTGATTTGTATACAACTTTACAGAAATGACATGCAGGAAACATTTGGATGCAACTTGCTGCCAGTTTTACAAATAGATTTCAGTGAATGGTGCATATGAGCTCTGCACTGAGCACACACAAGGACAGAAGGGCCAACAGGTACCATACACACCAAGAGGGGTTTGCATGCCCGTATTTGACACTTTTCCAGTAACAATTAGATTTGGCTTTTGCTCATCAGACCAAGTGAAGCTACAGTAAATGAAAGTAAACTAAAGATATTACCCCAGTCAAAAATACAGTCATGATACAGAGCAATAGTGTGACATCTCTCAAAAAGGTGGCCAATGAAAGCAGTTTTTCATCCCTTGTATAAATTTGTTTAGCACCTTTCTGGACAATCCCAACAAGTACCTTACAGCTATCAGACTAAGTGAGTATAACAGTGAGCATCTAAAGTCTACAATAGTTTACCTTTCCACGGTGGCGACCAGTGAGCAGGATCAGCACAGTTCCTGGAGTGATGGAAGCCCGCAGTTTCCTCTTATGTTCACAGAAGGGTTTCTTTCCATGGCTCCTCAGCTTACGAGGAACATCCTCTGTTGGGTAGTAACGGGGCTATGCACAAGATAAAAAAGAAATGAAAGCCATGATATACGTGTTCCAATATAATATTTTATGGATCCTAACGGAAATTCATTTTTGGGCAGCAACAAAAAAAACAATAACAAAAAGAAAAGAAAATTCATAATTTACAGTCTTTATCACTAGTCTAGGCTTTAAGAGTCAGAGTAACAAGTTTAAATTTGTTTGGACTGAGAGGTTCAGGAAATCGTTTATTCCTGCTGCTATAAGACTGTTTAACAGCTCTTACTAGTGTGCACCTCATTATTATTGTTAGTAACTTTTAACTACCAACTTATTTATTTTATTGCAAATTTATTTATGTAGGTTTTTTAAATTGGTTCTTGGATTTGTGTGTCTTGTTTAATATATGCTACTGGACAACTTGAATTTCTTCTCATGGGGATGAATAAAGTATATCTATCCATCTAAATTTATAATGCCACTCCCTAGAGACATTTGCCATAAATAAGAATTCCTACACTTATTCATAACTAGACATTGCACTCATGAGATGGCCTGTCAGTAACATACCACTCAGTTTTAAAGGATAAGCAATTACGTGGCAAGTAAGGAACATGAGGACTTGCGATCTTACCATCTTGCGGAGCTTGACAACACGAGTGCCTCCATTCTTGTCTCCACCAACAGGTTTGACAACAGTGGCCTTGGGTTTCTCCTTGAGCTTCTTCTCAATCTAAAATACACAATACATCAACCCACTGAAAATAAATCAAGTAAAAGGGTCTCTCCTTTAGAAGACAGTTTAATGAATGAACATACCTTGGTCTCGGTAGTCTTCGTTTTCCTCTTGTACATAGCCCTGCGGGCATACATGGCAGATCGGGAATACCGACCAATACCCCGGGCCAGAACCGGGTTTCGGCTCCCGTGCCTCTTCTTGGCAGACTTTTTGTCTCCCTCTGCCATCTACAAAAAATTTAAAAAAAAATAAAAAAATAAAATACGTGTAGAAAGTTATCATCTCATCACAACAAAGATCATTTAATTGTTTATACATTGATAATCTGAGTTGTAGGAATTATGACTGGCAAACCTATGAATTTAACATATTTTTGCTTCTAAAAATCTGATGAAAAGGTTTGCACAAAGTAAACCCAAATGGAAAAAGAAAAATATCTCTGGCTGTCAATGTCACATTAACGTCACATTTGATTATGAAAGTTTGATTCCAAAAGGCCATAGGGTGATGCATTCAATGTGAATGAAAGTAAATTAAGGATCTCCATGTTGGCGATATAAACAAGGATTCAACTGCAAAGACACAAATATCTAATAGCGTATCACCAATTAAATGCTGAAAAGTGACAATTTCGCGCTGTGCACTGGCACAAATATACGATTCTTTTACACTTAAATCCTCGTGTAATTTGAGTTTTGTCTGATAGCAACGATGCTAAAAGCAGCATGAAGGCTAGCCGGCGGCCTGTATTATCGCTTAAGTTAATGCTGGGAAATCACATAACAGAAGCGATAATCTAACATAATGACGTTATAAATTATTAGATTGAGAGTTGAACACACATTCCTCGTTGATTACATGTTAATTTCTTTATTCAATAAAGCAGATGATCTCGGATTTTCAGCGAACAGTAACATGAAGGGAGTAGACATCTTACCTTTGCTATGAAAAAAAGACAGACATCCGGGCATTTGACGTATATAACGACGTCGCATAATGACGTTGACGTACGGCGTAAGAATAGTGGGAGTCACGGTTGTTGTAGTTCTTTTGCGTTCATGAGTTTGATTGTTTATATTAATTTTACAGCAATTTTATAGTATTATTATTATTATTTAGAGCACACTTCATATATTGTGTCAGTTAATGACTGCCAGTAAAGACCTTTCCTGACGAAAGTACTTCTACATTTTTAATTCTCAATAGTACCTCAATGAAATAGGGATTTTGCAATTTAGTTTCAAAGTCCATCTCCGTGGTTAAACAAAAATACACCATCAAACTGAAATTCTCGAGGAAGCTTTTACAACTAAACTAATTAACAACTTTATTTAAAAGGTAAGTCAAAAAAGGCAAGCTACAGAAAACACAAATATTATGTTAATATTGACCTCTACATTTAAATAAGCACTTGCAGAACAATAGTCGTATCATTTGGAGCTCTTTTGCTGTATCTTTTATTACAATTTAACAGGCAAATTATTACAGGCACATGACAGAAAAGATTGGTTTACAAATAGCTGTACAAATTCTCTAATTACCAACAGTGGGTGCTGGATGCATATGAGAGAAATTTCTAGGCTTGGTTCAGAGATATTGTACATTTGTATGTGATTTATTCATGTTAAATTTGACAGAATTTTCTTCTCAGTTTGATCAATTACTTCAGTTAGCATTTTCAACAACGATGGCAATCCCCTGGCCACCTCCAATGCAAGCAGAGCCAACAGCATACTTGCCACCTCTTCGTCTATTAGAAAAAAACAGTTTGTTTAAACCACAAGATTAAGGTCATTAACAATTCGTTATTTTCACTATTTGACAAGTCAACTAAATAATCAATGACAAGTCTACTACTAAAATAATGTTAGTGGCAGCCTTACAAGACAATGAAATGACAAACTGTTAATGTTACCTGAGCTCATGAATGAGGTGAGCAGTGATTCGAGTACCAGAGGCACCCAGTGGATGACCAATGGCAATAGCTCCACCATTAACGTTGCTCTTTTCAGGATCTAGGCCTAATGATTTTGATACAGCCAAGTACTGAGGGGCAAACGCTTCATTAACCTAAATACAAAGAGTCGAAAATAAATAATAAATACAATGATTAGCCTTTGCTTTTGATTTCATGTTTGCAGTAATGATGCAATAGAAATCACCTCCACTAAATCCATGTCACTCAATGAAAGCCCTGCTTTCTTAAGAGCTTCGGTGATGGCAGGAACTGGACCTGCAACAATGAATGATCAGTGTATAGTACCAAATTACATTCAACTATTCACACACACACAATTAATTATTATGTACCAATGCCCATAATGCTTGGGTCACAGCCTGATACATGGTAGGAGACTATCCTGGCGAGGGGTGTGAGCTTATGTTCTTTCACTGCGTCTTCACTAGCAATTATCACAACAGCAGCACCATCAGAGACACCCTGTGAAACATAAATAGATGCATGGTAGATACTTCTAGTCTAATCTAAAAACAAATTTATTTATTTATTTTTACCGAAGCATTTGCAGCTGTGACTGTTCCACCCTTTTTGAACACAGTAGGGAGTTTGGCCATCTGCTCAAGTGTAGTCTGAGGACGAGGATGTTCATCCTGAGCCATGGATACTTTGCCTTTCTTAGCTTTCACTTCAATTGGAGCGATTTCAGCAGTGTAGTATCCCGCATCATGAGCTAAGAGAGAAAACAAATATTGATACAGTCTGCATTTGGACAATAATAAACTAAACAATATGCCACTGCCCAAAACTTACCTGCTTTCCACCTTTGCTGTGTCTGGTAGGCATATTTATCACAGTCTTCTCTTGAAATCTCATATTTCTCTGCCAGATTCTCTGCAGTAATTCCCATTGGAATTTTGACATGCAGGTCAGTTAAACCTGCCCACAGGGTGTCTTCCAACTTTTCACAAGGGAATATTATTTAAAATGTATTTAAAATTGGACTGTAAAATAAATCTACATAACTTTAAAAGCAAACCTTAAGATCAAATCCAAATTTTGTCCCAAAACGAATGTTACGGACAGCATATGGAGCCTGGCTCATACTCTCAGAGCCACCACAAAGGACGACCTCTGACTCTTTGAGAGAAATCTCCTAAAATAAAGAAAGAGCAGTTATAAATCCTATAGTGAAGATAATAATAAAAATAAAAAAAAAACAATGTGACTGTTCTTACCTGTGTACCACTGATAATAGCTTGAAAACCTGACCCACACAGTCGATTCACAGTGAGTGCAGGAACAGGGATAGGAACACCGCACCTCAGGCCAACATGACGGGCAATGTAAGGTGCATCAGCTGAGCTCTAAAATAAATTGTGTGTAATTGGAACGTGTAATTTAAACACATGAATCTAACAAATGAATGTAGTCCTCACCTGCATAACATTTCCCATAATTACACTGTTGACTATCTCAGGAGCAATGCTTCCTGCAGCAAGGGCAGCTTTTGCTGCATGCTCTGCGAGGTCTGTTGCACTGTGGTCTTTCAAAACACCCCCATAGGTTCCAAATGGGGTGCGCTTAGCAGCCACAACAAAAACACCTTGGGGAAAATGTGACAACTCCATTTATAACACAGTTTTCCTAATCTTTCACTTTTACATACACCATAGAGCCCATATTGGTTTACCTGTTTATTTAAGATATTAAATTTAGGATGTTAAAATTCAAGAAACGTTGACTTACAGCAGAGCTCTATGTTATTATGTACAGAGACTTAAATTGTTAACAAAAAAGACTCTATAAATGCAAATGGAACTCTATGTTCCTTTTGTAAACTACAATACTCCTAAAACCAAATCTATCTACAAGTTACATCTTCATCAAATAGTTCCTCCCCCTTAACCTCTTGAGACCCTGTAGCCCCATACGAGGACATTACATTTTTGCCTCTTAGCACCATGATTTTCAATTATTTTAAACTTTCACCTGTAATCAACTAAAAACCTCTACAGCAGCTCCCGAAAGTAAAAAAAAAACTGCATTGTAAAGTTTAGATGCAAAATTTATGAATAAAACCAATGTATTTATGTACAATAATGTCTCTTCATGTATCTTAATGTATCTTCATTTGGCATTAAAATTTGACACATTTTATTGACCACAGCAGACGAGAGCATCAGGAAATGTCATGTCCTTGTTTGAAGACATTGGGACTATGTTATATTATTGATTGTACATGTTGTTAGGTAAACTTGGGAATATTTAGATGAGTTTACAGTTATAAATTGCTGGACGTTTCTGCTGCTATAGGGAAACTGCTGCCTGTCTCCACTTTTTGCACCTCTACTTTTTTTGTAACGATTGAAAACCATAAAAAATTAAAACTGTGGACCACATTTTCAGGCCTTTTTGTGTGTTTTTAACCTCACTCACTGAACCCCAACCCGCTCACGGTCGACCTACGTCACATTTGGCAGGTTTAGGACTTGAAATAAACAGCTAATTGCTGTTTGTTTGTTTTTTGTAATTTATTTATACATTTTAATGTTTTTACATTTTTTAACCAATGGTGGCATACAGAAGACTTACTTAGTAGGTCCTACTTATCCCAAATAGCAAGAAGAAATGAAAAATGCACACCAGACAAAAGCTCGGGTCTCAGGAGGTTAATAAGCCAAAACTGTATGGACAATAAGTAAATACTCAAGCAAAGATAACAAATAGAAAATAACAAAGACACGTATTTATGCTGTAGTCATGGGGAAAAAATCTTGTAAATATTACGCCTTAATTGATTGTAATTTTTTTTCATACCTCTGAGTAGCGACATAATACTGCTGGTGGGTCCACACTTCACTTTTGTAAGATTACTTGCAGTGGGCAAACTCCTCTGACACTCTAAAAATGACCTTTCCCCTATTTTATACTGGAATGAGATTCGTCAAATTAGGAAAGTCTAATATGAAAAAGAAACACTACTAGAAACATACTAGAAACCACTATACATTGTTTAATATGGTCAGTTTATACGTATGCAATCAAATATATGTGGTTTCCGCAAATCTTTTATATATTACATCATTGAATTAAAATTGGACGAAAGTGCGACGTCAAACTGAACACCAACGTCATCATTCTGCGCGACATTCTCCCCGTGCGGGACATTTGTGCATTTGGGTTTATTTCTTGTTACTTAAAGCTACGATCCATTTAAATTGTAAAGCAGATTGTTTTATTTTTTAAAATGTCGGTAGCATTTTCCCGTTGCTTTTGCAAGGTCCAGCGAAGGTAAGGGAAATCAGTCTCTGTGGATCACGTAGTCCAGGTCATTTAACGCTCAAAAAGTCATCAGAAAAATCAATATCACACTGCTTATCTGTGTGTTTGTAGCTTGCAATGTGTGTTTGTTCCAGCAATGAACCTGAGAACAACAGCTCCGTTAAGGTATTTTAATTACTTAATCAGTACATCACCTTGCACTTAAGATTTGTGATCATTTCTATCCTATTTACATTTTATTCAAAATTGCCTTCAGAGCTGAACCTAAAAAGAAGAAAAAAGTTGATCCTAAAAGGGACCAATTGATGAGAGAAAGGATTAAGAAAAAACTCAAAAGGCTGGAGAAAGTACCACATGAACTTATCCCAATAGAAGACTTTATTACACCAACTAAGTGCATGGATGAAGCAAGGTAACTTTTCCTTATTGACTGTTTAGAAAATGTGTGTTTACAAATTAATATGTGCATCCTTTTTTGTAAGAATACGGTCTACACCAATCATTTCCTTTGAAGAGAGTGAACGCAGAGCTCTACTACTGAAAGAATGGTCTCGATATAAACAGGTAATGGCATATCATGTATTTTGTTATTATGTGCAGTAATATACATTCTTGGAGTCGGAAAACTTTTTTTTATTCCAGAAGCAACACATGGCTGAAATGAAGGCTCTTGAATCTGCACTTGAAGCTCAGAGAGAGGCCCTGGAGGAATTGAAGATCACGTCTGAAGAGCTATATCAGGCAGCCCTAAAACCAGACTTTACTCTTATGCCCTTCACTCGCGAGGGTCCTGCCTACACACCACCTAAATCCAAATATGAAGCTCCAGAGGGGAAATACACTGATACAACCAAGGTTTATATTCAGTAAAAGACTGCAAGTGGTTCTACCAGGGCACTGTATTTGTCACAAATTTTTAGCGTAATAAATACATCTTGGGAATATGGCTAGAAAATTGCAGATTAATGTGCTCCATCTTTTCACTTCTAAAGCAATTTTCAAAGTTTGAAGAATATACACTTAAATATGAATAAGCAACCAGCGAGCCCTTAATAATCACAATAGAGGTATGTAGTGCAGGCACATTTAACAGTTTGACGAAAAATGTTGCCAATCATGCAAAGTGGTAGTACAATAACAGATTTGAAAAGTGCTTTATAAACTAAATTCAACAGTTCAGATATCTTGAGACTTTTCTTGGTTTAAGGGCATGTGCCAGTCTTTTGGAGGTTCTTTCCTCAGTTTCCACACAGGAGTAAATTTATGCTGCTCAGCCACTCTATTCCTCTCACTCGTTAGCAAATCTTCCTGTAAACAAGAGATAAACATACACTTTTAATTTGGACTCACATTCACAAAACAAACTTCAGCGTATTGTAAACAAATCATCTAAAATCATTGGTCACACTCTCCCCTCCATAGACACGCTTTATCATAGACGCATCACACAGAGAGCCAAAAGAATCACCTCAGACCCCACACATCCTGCCAATAATCTGTTCAAACTCCTGCCCTCTGGGAGGCGCTACAGGTCCATCATATCCAAATCTGTCAGATTCAAGAATAGTTTCTTTCCCGCTGCCATTCGGAGTCTAAACCAATCCTGTTCATAACTGGATATTTATCTGTTGTGTGTGTTGTATTATGCAAGTGTGTTGTAAATTTGTTTTGTTCTGCAACAGACACAGAAGATGTGAGCATTTCTTGCTGTACTGGAAACAAATTCCACCAACTTGTTGTGTGGCCATTAATAAATGATTCTGATTCTTTTTGTGAACAGAGCCCACATGAACACAGTGCACATCCATAGTGCCATAAAGCATGAATAATTATGATTATTTGAACCTTTGCTTTAGGGTCGTGGTGGCTCTCCCATTGTTTGCAGTTCTTGTAGTCTTCTCTCCACTGTTGACAGGATGGTAAGTCCCCATAAGTGTAGTAGTGGTGGAACTTATTCAGTAAGCTTTTGCAGTGCTTGAATTCACTCCAGTAATCCTCACAAGCCCGTGGTGGCTATAAATAAAATATGTTAGGTCATTCAACAGACAACTACTTTAATAACCATGCTTTTGATATGAAAACAACAACAGCGCCTCTTTGTGGCACTTTTCAATCAGGCAATATTTTATAATTGTTATAAACGTAACCGTTTGAATCAATTATTGATCAAAATGTATCATATAATGGTAATTATTCCTTATAGTTTCCTCTTGAGAGCTACACAGAAAGAAGTAGAAATAAATAGGGTCAGGTGTTTAATGACATTGTTTTTGTAAACTTGCTACATCGATAGCAAGGCTAACGTAGGGGATTATTTACGACAGCAAGGCTAACGTAGGGGTGTAAGTGCTTAGTTTAACGCTATACATGCATAATGTAGACTATAAATACATCATTGTGTAAAGTAAAACACATTTTTATAAGTATTTACCCTCCATGGTATGATCCGAGGCTGCTCCATTGAAACGACGTGCACTCAAAACGCTTCCGGTTCAGATACTATCAGATTTAAAGCACTCCCGCATTTTGTTAATAATTAACCCTGATAAGTTATTTAGCATGTTTGCCCCAATAAAAGGCAACACATTTAAAAAACACAATTTATTTTTACATCATAAATCAACCAAAATCCTGTAACATTATTTACATTAATTTAATCCAAATATATTTAACCCAAACCTGCTTTACTGCTTGTATTTTCTTGATGAAAAAGTGAAAACAAAGTGTAATAATAATATAATAAAGTGTATAATAATAATATTAAGGGGTAATGTTGCAATCTGGTGCAATGAAATAACACACACTTCAAAAGAAAAAAGGATTTTTTTTTTTTTTTTTTTTTTGCTGTTTATGTTAAATTAATTCACTGGAGTACTTCAGGGCTTTCTGCCTTTCTTGCGCAGCGACTGTCCTTCTCCAGAAAAGGCAATGAATCTGTCAGCATCGTCCTTTGGGAAGAAAATTGGAGGTAAAAAAAATTACTCAAAGAGTATCAACAGAGCACCCCACATAAATGTGAGCTAGGAATTCTGTAGAATAAAAACATATTCAACCACGAACATAATATCTGATATAACTCACATCATCTATGACTTTCTTGGGCACTGGCCTTGAGTTTCTAATGAAAGTGATCCGTCCAACTTTGAAGTCATAGTTAGGGATACCTCTGTAACATACACAAGAATTAATTTAATAATTAACTGCTCTAAGAAAATGGCAAATAGTTGCAGTAGTAGCATTCAAAAGGTTAACTGAAGTCAAAAAGCTCTATTTAATTTTAAAAGCAATTACCGTTTGATGTCGCTTGGTGCCAGAGGTGCAGGACTGGGTTCAATTCCTTTTGTTTTGCCATCCAATCGATTTCCAGATCCAGTAAAAGCCTAGGAGACAATAATGTAAAATAAATAAGAATCTTTTATCGTCTATCCACTACTTACTCTAAATCCCAAGTCCATATCTGCATAGGTACTTGGGTCACTCTCTTCTTCCTGTGAGTAAAAACACAGTATGTTACAAATAAAAAGGTGCAACAAATCTCTACAAACCCCAATTATTATCATTACCTGTGGCTCTTCCTGGTGCTGAGATCTTCTTTCTGGCTCTTTGTAGCCCAAAGGAGCATCAAAATCCACCTGAAATAACATGTAGATGTTATATACAAGTATATACTTTACTTACCGGTTATATTTATATATTATATATTATATATTATATATATATATATATATATATATATATATATATATATATATATATATATATATATATATATATATATATATATACATATATATATATACACATATTTATATATATATATATATATATATATATATATATATATGTGTGTGTATATATGTATATATGTGTGTGTATATATATATATATATATATACACACATACATACATACATACATACATACATACACACATATATATATATATACATATACATATACACACACACACTAGACAGTTGGATTTGCTTACATTCATGTCACATTCAATAATTGATACGGCTTTATCTGGCTTGGTCTCCATTACCCGTAGCTCATAAATCTGAAACAATTGTCAAACCAATAAGAAACAATACAACATACAAACAGTAGACCATAGAGAAAATAATGAATAGATACTTTTTCATTATAATTGATAGCGATCACATCTCCAGTTGTCAAGCAGGCAAAGTTTCTGAGGGCATTTTCCAGGCTAGAAAATAAATACAAATATCTGAGCATTATCATGTCATTAAAGCACAGAACACACATCTTTATTTTAGCTTAAATATATTACACAGCTTTGGGGTTTGTGATGTCCAGGAAGTCAGGGCTCTGGGGTTGAAATTTTGAGTAAGTGGCCACCATTAGGTTTACACTTTCCACCTGTACAAGACCACCTTCCTCCAGCAGAAGATTCTGCATCATCTGCGTAAAAAGTAAAAAAAAACAAAAAACAAACAAACATATAAACATAATAAATTAATACTTCGCAGCTGATGTCATCAACATTCTCTGGGGGTGTGATGCTAACTCTGCTCTGTTTGAAGCTTTGTTACTCAAGTTAGACTTTAATCTGAGCTGTTTAAAAAAAAAACACACACACACACACACAATCTGACCATAAAGAACTAACTTAGCTGGAAGTACAGCAGGTGAGATGATTTTTACTGTTAAACAAGTCTCTCTCCCAAATAACATCACAGTCAAACTAGCTAGCAGTAGCCAATTTTTTTTTTCAGTTAGTCACTCTCCCCTTTTTACTGAAAATCAAACTCAACAGGATTGTGAACGCTCGTAATGATCACAGTCTCTGCAGTTTAAATCCATTGTGTGTTTTCACACCATTTTAAAACACATTTGGCAGTGGTTACTAATATGTGCATTGTGTCACCATGGTAACTGCTGTACATTCCGCCATGCACATACATGCAGGACACCCCCAGCGTGATGTCAATGCAATGTATCAATATAACAGTTTCTTACCCAGTGAGGTAGATAACAGATACCCTCGTCTGCCACAAACTCCAAAACACCACAGTGTGTCATTCTGTCCGAGTTCTTGTTGGTCAGTTTGAAGAGCATTGGGTAGGTGATGTTGAGCCTGCCTACAGGAGAATGTACAGTAAAATAAGGTAAGAAAACACTTAAGCAATGGTTTCAAATGGAAGTAAATGTGTATGTGAGATACTTACTCAGCTGATCAAGAGCTGAAGGGGGCATTATAACTAAAACAAAAACACATTCGCATTAACACACTTTCTGATGATAATGATTGTGGATGATGATTATGTAGTCAAACTGTCCGCCTCAAATTATGTGGATTATTGCAATTTGATTATAGGTGTTGAAAGAGCTAGTTATAAACCGTGAGTAATTACTTCTAGTTATGGTATTTTATTCAAAACAACACGTACTTTTTCCTCCTTTTTCCACGTCGGAGCGGTCATTGGGACCTGCCAGCATAGACACGGAGTAGCAGCGGTACTGAGTGGAAAAACGATTCTGAAAGCCCCGGGCCATGGGGTGGTCAAATACGTGAAAAGAAAACTTTAGAAAAAAAAACACCACACATAACTGAATTAGATCTCCGTGATTACTGGGACAGGCACAACGTTAAGACAGTGACAGTGCATCTTTCTGTTCATATGGCTATCGGGTAATTAGCATTGTTTTGTCAGCACCCAAACACCTTTAAAATGTCATAGAAACCAAGAAATAAAAATTATTGGCGACTCACCATTTTGTCCTTGGACTGGGTAGCTGTCTAATGTAAAAAAAAACAAAGTATTTATCGTATTTCTCGGGAGCAACGTAAACAGGCTACAATTGTTTACGCTTTTCCCGGAAGTGTACCATCCGGAAATGACGGTGCCTAACCAATGAACTACCGAGTTTTTTGTTCTTTCAAAATAAAACAAACATCATGGGAGGGAAATGGGAATGGCAAACAAATCTGGAAAAAAGCATTAATAAACTTACTGGCAAAGAGAACAGTGATACTAGGAAGATATAAATAAACTTTGAAATTGGTGAAAGAACCTTATAATTAAACTCTGTACAAGAAATTACAAAACGATTATCCTCTCAACTTTGAAGGTGTTCTTATTAATCACTCGCAGCCACTCTTTAAAATAGACGAGATAACTGAAAATGGATGAGATCCGTTCCGAGTACCTTAAGTCTCTGGATGTGGGAGGATGCAGCGTGAGATTGACAGCCGGATCGGTGCAGCGTCGGCAGTGATGTGGTCGCTGTATCGGACCGTTGTGGTGAAGAGGGTGAGGAGCTTGGTCACACGGGAGGAGCTCGGAGTAGAGTCACTGTTCCTCCACGCCCAGAGGAGCCAGCTGAGGTGGCTCGGGCATCTGGTCCGGATGCCTCCTGGACGCGTCCCACTGGTAGGAGGCCCCAGGGAAGACCCAGGATGTCTCGGCTGGCCTGGGAACGCCTCGGGGTCTGTCCGGAGGAGCTGGAGGAAGTGGCTGGGGAGTGGGAAGCTTGGGAGCCCCTGCTTAGACTGCTGCCCCCGCGACCCAGCCCCAGATAAGCGGAAGAAGATGGATGAAATAATCAATTCACTAAATAGTTCTAAGGCGAAGGACAGATAAGATAAGATAGGACTTTATTGATCTCACAGTAGAGAAATTCAACAGTCACAGTAGCTCCAGGACAGTTCAACAGTCACAGTAGCTCCAGGACAGTTCAATTTATATTATTATATAATATAAAGTTCAATCACTTTATATTATATAATAATATAAAGTGAATAAGTATATGTACAAAATTTACAAAGAGAATTAAAAGAAATATAAATACTATATCAATAAAATAAAGAAAGAACAAAAACAGTGCAAGTTGTCACAGTCCAGGACAGAGCCAGCCCTCCTGACCAGCTTGTTCAGTCTTTTCCTGTCTTTTCCTGTCCCGTTCAGTGCTGCCTGGGGCCCAGCAGACCACAGCGTAGAGGAGAGCAGAGGCTGCCACAGAATCATAGAAAGTCCTGAGCAGGGGCCTGCACACGCCAAAGGACGATTATGATCTTGACACAAGTTTTTTGAAAGACCATAAAGACATTCTCATGCTACCAATTACACACTGATTCTGTTGCTTTAAATTGTGTGGTTGAACTTGTATGATTTTTACTATTGTAAAGCTAATGTATTTTTCATGTTGTATGGTTTGTTGGCATCCTTACATCTTGCCCAGGGACTAAAGTTGAAAATTAGCCTGTAGCTAACACTGGCACATTTACAGAAATGTTCATTAATGTGCATTGTCCCTGTTCAAATAAATAAATTAATTATGGCAAATTGTGCAAAATTAACGTCGATAACTACAATGTCGTTTCTTTTACCACCATGAATCATTTACAAATAAACAACTCCAAAGAATTTAGGGAAATACATCGCAGACCTTTTATTTACCCACAAATAAAATACAGGGTAAACCAATAATAGTCTTACAAAGACCATATTAGATTTAGCAACACACACAATATAAACATTAAAAGCGTTTTTTTAGGAGAAATACTAACATATGACATACAAAAATTCACTTTTAAAATAAAATTGTTATATACAAAAATGTGTTCAACTTGCAGCAGTTTTTACTTAAATAGGAGGCCAATATTTCACAACATCTTTGTGCATGGATTCTGGCAACCACTGGCAGTATGCACTTAACAAGTCTATGGAAAGAGAAACATATCAGTAAAAAAATATTATACATTAGATCATTATAGACTTTATTTACAAAATCCTTACATTTTTCATCAGATTTCCATAAAGTCATGAGTTGGTCCCTGCAGTCAACCCTCACTGACGCCAGAGCACTCAGTAAGGTCTCTGTCCTGGGTTGCAGCCTAAAGAGTTAATAATGAAGATGATTAGAACCTGAGACATGAAAACCCCTATATATATGCACACACACACAAAATTAATTTTATTCCATCTTACCTTGCCCAAGTTTTTAACATTATGGATGGATTTGATAGTAAATGGGCACAATGCTTCTTAAGTTTAGGACACACCTAACAAACAAACAAACAAAAAAATTTTAATATTATACATCCAGTATGTTATATATAATGAATATTTCAATTTATTAAATGCTGAAAATTTTACCTGTCCTTCAAGAAGAAACTTTGCAAACAGTTTATATTTCTCTAAACCTTCTGGATATTCCATCTCCACTGCTGGAAGCTGCCAGCCTACTCTGACTGCATAAGAAGGAAAACAATTTGAAATTTGGTTTAAAACTAAATACAGTGCAGCTGTACAGTGTGGAGCATACAGAAGGTGCTTGGTCGTTGACATCGGATTGTGCCTGTAGATGGACAGAACCATGGAGCTGGGGAGTCCAGTGGAGAACCAAAATGGCAGTACTGCAGCAGAAACTGGGGGACCCACTGTGCTTCTACTGCTGACACCCCTAAAAGGAAAATATATTTAGGCATTTAAACTGAGAACATTAGTTACACTGTATGTAATAGTTTTTATTTAAATTTGACTGACCTTTCATGTACATTTTGCTTGTCTCCATGATCTCTTGATAAACAACAAAGTCTGGCAGTGTTTTAAACAGTGCAGATGTGGGGTGAATGAACACTGGATCATCCAGTAGTGGGGTCTATCAACAGAAAACACATTAGAGAGACATTTAATGAAATATGGTAAACAAAGTTCTCAAGTTAATGTACCTTGTATCCATTCTTCCACTTTGGATCTAGAACGTCTTCTGCCTGCACACGTCTCGCAAGATGGTCTCCAAGTCCCGCTAGAACAATCTGCCGCAAACAGACCACCTGGTGTTCTGTGGGTGGAGCCATTTTTGGATCTACAAATACTCCTACTTCTGGACACACTGCGTTAACTATGGGAAGAGGTAATGTACACTGAAATGATCAAATAAACAGAGAGTAATGGGTATGTCCTAGATTGTATTTTGGGTACCTGCATTGGTGAGTTGTCCTCTGAGTCGTCGTATCTCCACCATAGCTTTGTACCTCAAGCCATTTTCTTCACAAAATTTAGGAGTGCAACCAGCAAACTCGCATGCACCCACAGCACCTGTGATACAAACAACACAAGTCCAAATGTAGAAGACAATAGAAATGACTAAACATTTTTATTGCTTTTCATGTTCCAGAATATGGCATTAAAGTTGTCTATCTTGAATTTTATTCAATAATAGATGTTTTAATGCTAAAAAAAAAGGCAGCACATTCATTTGCCTCTCCACACCTTCATGGTGGCAGACATTCAATTAGAAATATTACCTAGTAATTCATTACAACAGGGGTGCCCAAATATTTTCCCTGGCAGGTCGAACTCACCCAACATGACCATGAGGTCACCCAGCAGAAGAGCACCTCCTTGTCCAGCCCAAAGTCTTCTCATCTGAGTGAGTCGAGCCCGGCGCTGGGTTAGTTTTTGGCTTTCAGTTTCACTACTGGCAGGTCTGAAACAACAATCACCTTTTGTTGACATACAATAAAACAGTTCTCAATAATTTTCACAATGCATGAAACATTTACCTGTCAAGATCCTCAAATATTTCTCTGACTGTCATGGCCGCAACCACAGCGATGATGTATGGAAGACAATCCTGCTGTTTACCAAGAGCTAACATTTTTGCATAACGTGGAGCCACTGGAAAAGAAGCCATTGCTCTGCCCAGTGGAGTAATGGGGCAACTCAGACGTGCCTGCTCCATCTCCTTTACCCTTCAATAAAAATACCCAGAGAGTAAAAAATACGTTATTTAGTGATGGTCAGTGTACACACCTCATCTGTTTGTGTGTATTAATCATAAACATATTCTTCTATACTATAATTAAACCCCTAGAAACACCCCAGTTACCTTCCACTGCATGGAGGCTCTTGTAATGCACCCAGGGAGATCAATAACTGTTCAGCTGCAATCAAAGCTTCAGCGGAGGGTGGCGTAGGGAAAGGGAAATTTATCACCTGCAAGCATGAAAATGAATTTAAACCTGAACAAATGCATATAGTACAGTGGCTGTATGTCTTTTAGTTACTTTATCTATGTTCAGGTCCTTCATTTGCAAAACCAGGTCTTCTACAGGTCTGCGAGTAATCTCTGCTTCTGTGAAGAGGCTAAAATCCCCAAACACAGCAGACGAGTATAATCTGAAGAGGGAGCACAATAATTAAACATTTTGTGCTTTCAGACGTTATATCTCTCATGTAAATAGTATGTCCCACCTGTAGCAATGCCCTGCCTCTGTTCGCCCTGCTCTACCAGCCCTCTGATTGGCCGATGCCTGAGATGTCCAGGTGACTTTGAAAGATGAGACTCCAGTCACACGGTCATAAAACCTCTTTTTAACACGTCCACAGTCTACCACGTATTTAATGCCAGGGATGGTCAATGACGTCTCAGCTACATTGGTGGCTACTATACACACACGGGTGTCAGGCGGAGGAGCTCTGAACACCTACAACAAGAAAGAGTTAAAAATACATGTTATATTTACAATCAATCAACAAAATAATAATAATAATAATAATAGTAATAGTAATAACAATAATAATAATAGTAATACCAATAATAATAATAATAATTATTATTATTATTATTATTTAGAAACAGAGCAGGTGTGGAATTTTAGGGCAGATGACGATTGGAAATTTTAATTGATATATTTCCACAATTAGCAATAATAGAAAAGTAGAGGATGATGTCAATTTAGATGTTCGAGATTTTGACATTTTAATCAAATAAATATTATAATCATGTCATCTCATCACTTGTTTAAACTACTTTTCACACTTGAACTATTTCCACAACTGGCAGTAAGTGTGGAATATACTCTGACCTTTGCCTGCTGCTCTGGAGCCAATAAAGAGTACAATGGGAGGACATAGAGTGGAATAGATGGATCAGCTTTCTCACCTGACAGACAAAAAAATAATAATAATTTGATGTAACAATAAAATACTGTATGTCAAAAGCTGTCTTTGTGTGATAATTATAAATTTTTCCTATTGTTTACCAGCAGTGGTTGGGTCATCTCCAAGATCTAAGTCAGAACCATCATCATCATCGTCGTCTCCAATCCCAGCCTCCCTGTCTTCATCTCCTTCATCAAGGGGCAGGGCAGAGTAGTTATCCAGGTCAATGCATGGCAATGACTGAAAACAGCAAAGGATCACTGTTAACTAAAAATAAAAATAAAATGTATATAGTAATCAAATGTAAATTTTCAAAAAGCAACACATACAGCTGTCTTCTTTTGTTTGGACTTTTTAAACTTTTTCGTTGCTTCTGAACTGTCAGGGTCTTCATCCACACCTGAACACAGTTACAACAAAATATAAATACAGAGGAGAAATTCTAATTAAATTTGGCTTTGAATCACTTGAGAAAAAATTAAGTATTTGAAATATTTTTGTGTTTTAAGATTTACCACCAGCTGAGATGCTTTTTCTGAATGGGAAGGCTCTTCTCAATCTTCTACATAAATTATGTACTTCGGCCTGACCAGTCAAAAACACCAAAATGCCACCTAGAAAAAATTAAGTGTGGATTACTAAAAACATTTGTCTTTAAAAAAAAAACTTGACAGCATGAGGATATGACTGTACAGGCGAGGAAGGAAAATTGATCCATTTAAACATATTACGGTAAATTGACTTAAGTAAAAAGTTAAAGTTATAAGTTAAAAATGCGATTTTTACATAGCGTGCTTTTACCTGGAGGCAGCATGCGGTGAATCTTGCAGATCTTCTGAAAGGCCTCACTGGTGTAATCCTCTAAAGGGGTGCGTTTGTTGAAATGAATGGTGACTGGAAACTGTCGAGAGTCCACTTTAACCACTGGAGGAGGAGTGCAGAACAACTTCTGATTATCTGTGAAGTCCTCCACCCGAAGAGTAGCCGACATGACCAGCAGCTTCATTGGCATGTTTTTCTAAGGGACAAAGATAATCATGTAAATGTTATATTGAATATACAGAGCAGAGTACAAATGCTTACTTAATACTCACCTTATTTCTAAGAGGGACAATGCGAGACAGCAAGCCAATGAGAATGTCTGTGTACACACTCCTTTCATGTGCCTCATCAATTATTATAACACTGTATTTCTGAAGCAGGAAATCCTACAATACATGACAAGTGGTTCAAAGGAGAATTTCAATTTTGTTAACTGGACAAAAGTTTTTTGATCAAATATGTTTACAGCTCATCTAAGATGCTTCTTCAGTTCTGGTCAGAGTCTGTATATAAGGCAGTGTCCTCCAACAATCTGATTGGAACTGAAGAACCAGCTTGGATGAGCTGTAAATGTATTTGATCAAAATAACTTTTGTTCAGCTGATAAAATGTAATTTCTCCTTTGCAATGCCTTAATAGCTTAAAACTAAAACAATGTAATTTAATGTATTATTAATTATTCCTTGTATACCTTTTGAATTTCTTTGAGCAAAACTCCATCTGTCATGAACTTGATTTTAGTGTCTTTGGTCACATTTCCTTCATATCGAATCTGGTAAGACACCACCCTAAAGAAAAGCACAGGCTGTTGTAGAGCTATTTTGGCCTGTAGTGTTACAATGTAAATTTTACCTTGTGGACAAATTCATCTCTTTGGCCACACGGTGGGACATGCTAACAGCTGCTACTCTTCTTGGCTCAGTAATACCAATAATTGACCCTTTGCTATAAAAAACAGAGGAAGAACATATCAATATTTTCAAAGGTAAAAATTCTGATGAGCATATTTAGTTGTGTTGTGTGTTTAATGTGCCACAATACTACAAACAAGTCACCTGGCATATCCCGCTTCATACAAAAACTGAGGCACTTGAGTTGTCTTTCCACTTCCAGTTTCTCCACAGATGACGACACATGGGTTCTCCTTTATGGCCTCCATGATGACCTGCTCCTCTGCCATCACAGGCAGCTTCAAACGGGACTCCTATGGCAAAAAGAAAAATGCATTAGTATCAGCATTAGGCTGTATTGTACTCGCAGCATATGCACCTGTATCTCTGGAGTTCTTTCAACAGGGATAAAAATGGCAGGCTCAGACACTTTCTTAGTGACAGTAGAAGTTTGGTCAGATGTCTTCTGCTCACTGGACAGCTCTGGTTTTGCTGTGTCCTCGTTTTGAGCTGTTTGGTTGATCTCTGTGTCCAAGGCTGTGGAAGTGGTTTCTTTAGGCTCAGCCATCTCTGTAGTCTCAGCTTCATCATTGTCTTCATCATCAGATGTGTCTTCATCTGAACTTTCTGATTTTTCTTTCTTGTCTTCTACTTCTTCCTCTTCTTCTTCCTTGTCTTGCCATTTACGTTTCCTGTTGGCCCCGCAAAGACTGCTGATTTTAACAGCAGTCTCTCCATTTTTTGATTCTTCTGATATTCTTTGAAAAAACAAAACAAAATGTGTGTACATCAAAGATATAGATTTTGGCCTTTTTACCAGCACAAACTGTGAAAATACTTACTCTTTAGAGGTGTACAGCTTCTCCCCTGTACCAAGTTTTGAGGTGGTATATAGAAGCTTCATTTCAGACTCCGGGAGTTGCACTTTAGCCAATTTGGATAGAATATCCGCTCTCTTTAACATTTAAGTGTTAAAGAAATTATAACACAAGTTTAGGCATGCCGATTTTACACATTAGAACAATTCAATTACCTGAGCTTTCTTTTCTTTGCGCTCAAGCACTTTTTGTAGTTCTTTCCTCTGTTTTTTAGTTAAAGGCTTTTTTGAAGAGACTGGTATCAAAGTGCCTTTTTTCTTCTTGTCTTTATTGGATGGAAGGACCAGAACGTTGCTTTCATCAACCCCTTTAAGCCTAGCTCCATCTAAATGAAGAGACATCAGTAAGAATAAATAATAACCAAACACAAAAATATCTCTAATGCTGAAATATGCAAATGCCACATCACCTTGCAATTCAACCACGATGTCAGTCTTCTTATCATCTGCTGTTTGCTTAGTTTCATTCTGCAGTCTACCTTTCCAGTTGTGTTTTTTTCTCAGTTTCCCCATTGTAAACAAAAAGCTGCAACCACCCAACGACGAATGTAGGCAATGTGGCGCTCCGTCTAATTCGATTTGCCAATTACACGTTTTCTTGATTTTCGGAAACAAATACGGTTAACTGAAAAGTCTAAATCTTAAAATGTCAGCGTTAACACAAATTTAACTTTAAATTTATCACAAAAGTTAACTCTCACGTGTAGCCGTGTGCAATAAACACATCGGTCCGTCTGAGAATACTGTCCGATACTAAATCAATGCTACGTGCAATGGTTCCTAGTCACTACCGGCCTTTTTCCTCATGTGGTCGAGATTTTTTTATTATTTTGTTAATTTTGTCACTATAACGTGTTTGGACCTCTTTATATTCAGCCAATGGCTTAGACGGATTATAAAACAGAAGGAAGAATAATGACCCTGAAGATGATGGTATCAAGTTTCAAAGAAAGAAAAAGGTTTTTTTTTTCTGTCAGAAGTTATTGACAGGTAAATTAATCTAGTGTATTTTACGTAAGAATTTCTTATTGGTCTGTTACTGCCATGTGATAACAATATATTATTGTTATTACCGTTATTATTAACAAGCACTGTTATTAAAGTGTGTCCACATTTTTACTGTTACTAACTTTTTATTATTTGCTTCCTATAAAAATCATCAATTTGAATTGCATTGGATCAGAATCAGAATCAGAATCAGAATCAGAATGTTTTTTATTTCCATATGAGTGAACAGGTTCACAACATTAGGAAATTGCTGCGGTACTTAGAGCAGATGTCAAGTCAAGTCAAGTCAAGTTTATTTCTATAGCACATTTAAAACAACTTCAGTTGACCAAAGTGCTTCACATAAAGGATAACAAACATATGCATATACAACACCATATGAGGACAAAAGAGGAAAAAAAAAAGAATAACCTAATAAAACAAGATAAACTGACTAACCAGTATTAAATGCCAGGGAAAAGAAATGAGTTTTCAATCTAGTCTTGAACTGTGTTACAGACTGAGAGGATCTGACAGGAAGAGGAAGGTTATTCCACAGTCTGGGCGCTGCCACAGAAAAGGCTCTGTCTCCCCTCGTCTTGAGCCGAGTTTTGGGCACAACCAACAGGAGCTGGTCGGCTGACCTCAGGCCTCTGGGTGGAGTGTAGGGCTCCAGGAATTCTTTCAAATAGACTGGACCTAAAGAGTGTAGACATTTAAACACAATTAACAACATTTTAAATTGCACCCGATAGAAGACAGGGGGCCAGTGCAGGTCACACAGCACAGGTGTGATGTGCTCACGTCTCTTAGTGTTAGTGAGCAGACGAGCTGCAGAGTTCTGGACGTGTTGTAGGCGCTGCAGGGAGCTCTGGTCTAGCCCCACATACAGAGAATTGCAATAGTCCAGACGCGAAGTTATAAAAGCATGAACAGCTTTTTCAAAATCTGCCCGAGAGAGGTAGGGCTTTATTTTAGCAAGTAGCCTCAAATGAAAGAAGCTGGACTTTATCACAGTGCCTATGTGCTTGTCCAGTTTAAACCTGGTGTCCATAATCACCCCAAGATTCCTCACTGCAGGGAGACAGTAGGAGGACAGGGGGCCAATCACACTGTCTTGTCCAATCAGTGGGTTAGTTTGCCCAAACACAACAATTTCAGTTTTACTTTGATTTAAGTTTAGGAAGTTTGCATTCAGCCAAGTCTGTACATCCCTGAGACAGTCCTGCAGAGCTTTGATCGTGCTCTGGTTGTTATTTGGAGTCACTGGCAGATATATTTGAATATCATCAGCAAAACAGTGAAACGTGACATTGTGCTTTCTAAAAACATCCCCCAGAGGGAGCATATACAGTGCAAAGAGGGCTGGCGCTAATGTAGAACCCTGAGGCACACCGTACTCTAAGGGAGACACAGAGGAGGAGTACTGTCCTAAGTTTACAGAGAAAGTCCTGTCTGACAGATAAGATTGAAACCAGCAGAGTGCTGTACCCTTAATGCCCACATGTGTCTCAAGACGGGACAGAAGGATCCTGTGATCCACCGTGTCAAAGGCGGCTGATAGGTCTAAAAGCAAAAGAACTGCAGATTTCCCAGAGTCAACAGTTAAAAGCAGGTCATTAAAAACTTTTAAAAGAGCTGTTTCGGTGCTGTGCTGAGATTTAAAACCAGATTGGAATTTTTCACCAATATCATTAAAATCAAGGTAAGCCTGCAGTTGGTCATAAGCAACCTTCTCTAAAATCTTAGACAGAAAGGGCAATTTAGAGATAGGTCTGAAGTTAGACAGAACATTAGGGTCGAGATTAGGCTGTTTGATGAGGGGTTGGACCACAGCATGTTTCAGGGAAGTGGGAAAGCGACCAGACATAAGAGACACATTCACAACATTAACAATATAAGGTCCAATAGAATCAAAAACATCCTTGAACAGATGACTTGGAATAATATCTAGAGGACATAGGGAAGGTTTTAGCTGTTGAACAATTTTTTTCAAGTCTGAAAAAGACACTAGCTCAAAACAGTCAAATACTGAATTACAGACTGTTGAAGCTACAAGGTCCACAGCAGAAGGCAGTGACAGTCTAAGAGCAGAAACTTTATCCCTAAAGAATGATAGAAAATTTTCACAGAGTGTAGATGAGGGCACAACAACATTTGTCATACATGGAGTTAACAGAGACTTCAAAGTACAAAAAAGAATCTGGGGTTTGTGACAGTTTGTTGACACCATGTTTGATATAAAACAACATTTAGCAGCTTTAACTACCCTCTGATATTCGACCAGACTATCTCTTGATAGGCTATTTGCAGAGAGACCTGTAGACGATCTTTTTTCCATTTCCTCTCAGCGCGTCTACATGCGCGTCTAGCCTCACGCGTATTCTCATTTAGCCAAGGCTGTGCCATGGGCTTTGCGCGCTTTAGCTTTAATGGAGCCACTACATCCAAAAACTCTGTACAAACGGTGTTGAAATGAGAGATCAAGCCATCCGGCGTGGTGTGGCCAGTCATCTTGGTTTATAGTTACCGATGCACTGAACATGCCAGAAAACAAAGAGGCAGTCATAGAGTTCACTGTGCGCATTTGGCGCGCTGGGGCGCACGGACTAACCACACTTTGGGGCAGTGTTATACAGAACATCACGGCAAAGTGATCCGAAAAATGCGTTTCGCAAATCTCCATTAGATTGACATTAAGACCAAAAGACAATACCAAGTCCAGTGTGTGTCCTTTTTCGTGTGTTGAGCCCAACACCGACTGAGTTAAGTTAAACGAATCGATCAAATTTAAAAAGTCTTTCGCCAGAGGTCTGGATTCACAGCAGACATGAATATTAAAATCCTCGACAATTAAAAACTGGTCATAGCGCAAAAATAGGTCAGTGAAAAGAGCTGTGAAGTCCTGGATAAAATCTTTATTGAACTTTGGAGGGCGATACACCAAAGCGCATAAAACCGGGAAGTCAAGGCTTAATGTGAAAGTCTGAAGCTCAAAACCCGAAAACGGGTTTATCGGAACCTGCTGACAGATGTATCTGGATTTGTACACTGTTGCTAGTCCCCACCTCTACCAGACGTCCGAGGAGAGTTCAGAAAGAGACAGTCAGGTGGTAAAAGTTCTGAAAATGGGAAAGACTCACCGGCTTGGAGCCATGTCTCTGTGAGCAACATAAAATCCAGATTCCGTGAAGTGAAGAGATTATTCAGGAGGAAGGTTTTATTAGTTAGCGATCTAGCATTCAAAAGGCCCAAGCGGAGAGTCACATCCTCGGGACTCCGCGTAGAGCAGCGGCGCAGCGACCGAAGGATGTAGACTGCACTGACATGCAACAAATAATAGAATGAAATAAAGAAGAGAAAAAAAGCTATAATATAACAAAATTTACAAATTTACAGGAGTATAATAATATAGAGTATAAGAGTATCAGTGATCAGTGCAAAACAGGCAGGTGCGAGAACACAGGGTCATGTGACAGAAGCAGAGTGGGGTGTTATTATTTATGAGTCCACAGATAGCCTAGGATAGCCTTTAATATAGCATTTTGAACTCTGAATTATTACAGAAATGATATGATGAGTGCACAACTACTTAAGATGGTTTAATTAAGCAACAAAATGGCAAGTAAAATATTAGCAAACACAATGTATAGGCTGCATGTTATTCATTTGAAGAGACACTTCTGCAACATGTGAAACAAGAAAATATTAAGAATAACTTTTACCAAAGGTTTCATTTAAATAGGCCTATTTTAAGATGAAAAAAAAGAGAATAAATTAATGGAAAACATTTTTTGTATACATGTTATATTTGACATATGTGACAATTGCATGAGAAAATCTTAAAGGTGAGGTGTATGTGTCAACAAACAACATTAAATTATAAAATTTTATATGGAGTTACAGTATTTCTTTTTGTTACATTTGAAATGAGAGAAAGTGAAGGATCAACATTTCAGAATTATTTTGTTTTACAGTGCACAATGAATAAAAACTCTATAGATAAACTAATATTTAGTCTGTTTGAATTTCATGCCAGGTGTAATCACAATTAACCTGCTATGAGAATAGTAGTGAACTAATACATCAGATGCTCGTGTCCCTCAGGAGAGTGTAGTCATTGTCCCGGGAACTCTCTCCTGCAGTGAAGCTCTCCTCTGTGGTCCTCCTGGCCTCTTTGGACATGTGCTGAAACCTTCTGAGGAACACAATGACCGCGAACAACAGCGCCCCCTGCAGCAGCACAAAGCCCAGCAGGCACAACTGCGACACCAAAGCCAGATCACAGTACCAGTAATGACAGGTTTCTAAAAGTTCCTCCTCACTTAAATATGCCACGAGACGCCCCCTGAGGTTGAGTGGGGAACTGCAGTTGACCTGTAAACGGGATGTGTGTTTGATAGGGTGACGTTGCAACCATGCTCGCAGGTACAGGACCCCGCAGTCACACACCCAGGGGTTTCCATGAAGAGAGACTGAGCGTAATTGGAGCAGTGAGTCCAGCAGGCCATTTGGCAGAGTGGTTAGCCGGTTGTCATGGAGATGCAACTCAGTGGTTTCAGGTGGGAAAGTACCAGGGAGAGATGAAGTGGTGAGAGACCGCCCACTGCAGTCTACTGTTCCGCCATGACACGAGCAGACCCTAGGACATGAACTTTGCCCTTCACATGAGAGGAAGAGGAGCAGCACCAACACCTGACTCTTCATCTTGAGAGGGAACTAGAGAAGACAGAGAGGTGGATGTGTGAGTGATGCTGGTCTCATTTTGATCTGTTTTTTGTGGCTTACACTATACATGTCCCTCACTGGGCTCCCAAAGAGGACTGCTAAAGCCTCCTGCAGATAAGTTGTTTAAAGGTGCATTTCACTTTTCTGGTAAAACTATGGTTCCCAAACCTGTTATAGATGTGCACCCCCTTTGAGGCTGCTGATGGTCATTTGAGTACCCCCTACTTTGTACAGACTTAAACATTAAAACGTTATATTAACATTAAAACGTTAACATTTACATTAAAATTAAAAAAGGGTCTTGTTGATAACGGAAAAATCAAATTAATAATTTTCTTTTTCCCCCTGGGCTGGGCTCTGTACCCACCTGTGTACCCCACTATGTACCTCACTGTGTACTGTAGTAGCAGATCCACCAGTACTTGTCTCATTGAGATGTTCTTGCTCTGCCTGCAATGTTCTGCAGTATTTTGCAGTAAAATTATTTATCTTAGATTTATTGTTTTTATTTCTCAAAAATACCATGAACAGCAAGCTTTCTTAGTGTGAGTAGTCATCTCTCCACAGATCCTACCTGTAACTTGGCCCAGTGGCATCTCCTCTTTGTCACCATGGAGACAGTTTAATGCAATAGGAAAATAGCTTATATTATATTATATTATATTATATTATATTATATTATATTATATTATATTATATTATATTATATTATATTATATTATATTATATTATATTATATTATATTATATTATATTATATTATATTATTACTAATGTACAAGTAAAAGCATTATTAATGTAGTTGCCAGTCAAACAAAAAAAATCCTGTAGTTCTATACTAAACAAAAAACATAATTTTATACTAAACAAGAAACACTGAAATTTTCAACTTTTATCACAGTTTCCAATGAGAAAGGTAAAAATATGAGAAAAATTGGGTCTGGTAACTGGTATGACTATTGGTCTCGTTAAAAAGGTCAACACAATTACAGTTGTTATAAAATCTCAGCAAGTTTAAGGCTAATGGATGTGTGATTTAAAATAAATTTGAAATACAACCAAAATAGGAAAATAGGCCCACATCTACTTACCTTGTATGCTGCGGAGGCCACTGTCTGTTCTACAGTTATTTCCAAGAGACGAAGTGACGAGCAGCTGGCATTGGCTGATAAAGAGTATATCCTGTACTAGTGAATGCGCATTAACCAGCCAAGCATTAACTATTACATACTATCTTAATGTTCCTATTATTTTCCTCTGATAAAACAAAGACTCTTTTTTTTTTCCTTTTCTCAAAAAATAGTGCATTTCTTTCAAGGTTTCTGGTAGTTGATTGGCAGGGGAGGAGCAAACTCGAATGTAAAGGAAGGATGTCTCACAAAGATAATGACTCAGCAGATTAAGAGTTTGCAGTGGAACAATGAGTCAAAGAGTAATACAGAAACAATAGCATGTTCATGTAGTATTTATTTGTGATGGTTTTGAGCCTATGGCTGAGCTCAAAGCAAATCTGCAGGATCTCATATCACTCAAGTCCTGATTCACTCAAACAAACATCAATACAAAACCTCATTCACAAAAAGCCACTTCAGCAGAGGAGACACCATAGCCAAGACACTACTCTCAGTATTTTACCATGGCAACAGGTCATAATGCGTTTATTACAAGCAGAGGGCTGAAGTAAAAATAGGCCCAAAATCTACAGAGCGCACAAAGAAGAGCAGCATGCTCCTACATGCACACTGCTTCACTCTGTCATTATGTCTGAGGCGCCCCGTTCACAGTTTGACACCAGCATCAAGTGTGTCTCAGTATTAAAATACTGACTGTCCAAATGTGTCCATGATGAATAAAGCAAATAAAGACAAATAGATAGTTGGGGTTCTGACAAAGTCACTGTGGTCGATTTAAGGGCACATGAGGTGCATGGACGGATACACAGCATTACTTAGGATAATATAATATAACATAAAAATATATTTTAAAATGCCAACATCACAAGTTAATGTATTACAAAACATTTTGCAAACACAATTCATACCCTGATAGAATGTCCAAAAGGTTTAGCACTGAATTAATAAATAACATATAATGCCTAGTACTTAAATTATGCTTTTGTTAAACAAAGTATATTTATTTTAAGACTGTTAACCATACCGGCTCATAGTTTCAGAGACATGAAAAAACTCTTAGCCACTGCCCAGGCAGACCATACAGAAGCACCAAACAGCCAGAGTCGCCACTAACACAGACCCATGTGGGTTTTTTTTCTGACAGTCTCTGTTATTCTGAGCACAGACAGCAAGGGCAGCTGCAGCTCTACTTCACTTGACATCACTGCTCTTTATCATGCATCTGCTGCTGCATCTTGTTCAGCATCTCCTGCATCCGCTTCAACTGCAGAAGAAGACATGTTTAAAATTAAACTTCAGCACTATCAAAATGTAAACATTAAAAAAAAAATACATTTTATATTCATACATGAATATAAAGAATGAATATAAGAATGATCAGTGCCTGATCAGGACAGCATGATCTGCATCTAAATCTGATGGTGGTGGTCGGAGGGACTGATTGCGCCAGTTGGCACATCAGTCTGCCCCAGGGCAGCTGTGGCTACAACAGTAATTTACCACCACCAAGTAGGGAGTGAATGGATAATGCTCTGTTAATAATGCTCTGTAAAGCGTCTTTGGGGACATGTGTCTGTGAAAAGCGCTATATAAAGTTACCTTACCTTACATAAAGTGGTTCACAACTGGTGCAGTTTTGAGACAAGCCACAACCCAAATAAAAGTATTAATTTTAATATGTATTGTCCAGTATTTCCATAGAGTCAAGCATGATCATAAGACTTACTATCAAAACCCCCAGTTAAGAACCATTAACCTAATCTTAACTTAAAGTATAGTTGATAAAACCAAGCCTCGAAACACATTCTGTCAGTTGAATTACCTCCTCATCTTTCATTTTGATGAGTTTTTCAGTTTCCACGTCAGGAGTGGACAGGGGCAGGATGGGGATAGGACTCTCCATGCGGTTGTCCTGGGCCAGTTTACTGTTAGCAAAAACAGGACTGTTAATCATAAGACTGCAGCACTAAACATAAAGCTGTGGTGTTAGCGCCCCCACCTGGTCATCTCCTGTATGCACTGGGCTCTGTAGTTCTCATAGTGCACATCACAGGTCACGTCTTTCAGGTCGTGCATGTGGGAACGAATCAGCATGTTCCTCAGTTTGACAAAATCACAGTGCGACTGGTTTTCCACTGAGCACATAATAAAAAGATAATTAAATTCATGCTGTTACTTGTGTCTTAATCTGTGTAATCAGAAATGTGTTTTACCTTCAACAATACCCCAGGGATATAGGCGTCCTCGCACTCTCTGTCCACGGGCCTCCACCACTGTGTTACTGCCAATCACAGCAAATGGGGTGCACTCCTGTTAGAAATGCAAACTTTACTAAGAGCAATATATTTTTGTCACATTTTAAAAACTGCCAAATGAGTCACATGTCAGGGTACTTTTGCCAGACAATGTCACGTTAGTGTTATTTCTTCACATTTAAGCAAGAAAATAATAAGTAGGCAATTTTTTTTTTTAACATAACTTATCATAATGTAAACAATATTGCTACAGGGAATTTTGCAAAATAATCAAAATATTGCATTACACAGATGCTATGCTATAGAGAAAGAGAGATTCTGACCCTGTGCACTGTTTGAACAATATTCTTGAGTACTATAGGGTGACTACATACATCCCAATTAGAGATAATACAAATCACGGTTAAAGCTATTAACATGTTTTTGTGTTGTTTTTAAAGTGCTCTATAAATAAAGTTGGATTGGATTGGCGGCACGGTGGCTGAGTGGCAACACTCAGGCCTCACAGCAAGAAGGTTGCGGGTTCGATCCCCGGGTCGCCCGGGCCTTTCTGTGTGGAGTTTGCATGTTCCTCCCTGTGTTCCTCCGGGTACTCCGGTTTCCCCCATCAACCCAAAACATGCCTGCACCCCTATGAGCTAACATCAAGGACCATGTTGTCCACCCTCCTGTGGGCTCACCACCTGCAGAGGGGTTCATAGGGGGGGGTCAGGTGCTATGAGTATTGGGCAGCACGCTGCCCCCGCGACCCAGCCGGATTAAGCGGGAGAAGATGGATGGATGGATGGATTGGACCAATTTACAGCATAACCGCACAGCTAGTCTGGCAACTCTATATCACTACACTGTGAGCATCAACATAGAAACAGATAAACAGCTGAACTACTGTTAAGAGGGACTAACTTCACCTAAAACAGAAATAACTAATGCCTTGAACATCCATGGATAGCCAGAAGGTTGAAAGGATCTTTGTTGTTTAATGCTTGCACACAAAATTGCTATCTTACTTTGAGTTCCTTGTCAAGCTGTTTAAATTCTTCATCCTCATCTGAGTCACACTCTGGGAACTGGTACACCTTAATCCCAAATTTGTCAATTTCCTCTCGTATCTGAAAATACAACATTAATGTAAACTTATCCAGATATAGTCTATAAGGATACTATATGGTTTCGTCCTGACACTCACTCTGTCTTTGAGCTTCTTGATTTCGTTTGGTGTGAGGCAGTCGGCTTTGGCAATAAGAGGAATTATGTTCACTTTTTCATGCAGAGCCTTCATAAACTCCACATCTACAGGTCGCAGTCTAAGAACAACACACATTTATGATCAGTACAATATTTTCCTTTCATTTTCATTCAAATCATAACAAGAATACAGTGTTTGTATTACCCATGGCCAAACGGTGGGATAAAGTAGAGACAGCAGTGCACTCTGTTGTCCTGGATGTTTTTCCTGTTCAGTCCACTCTCGTCTCTGAAGTACTGCTCAAACTGCTGGTCGATGTAGTCTGTGATGGGCTTCCAGCTGCATACATCACATTTTAATTATGATTACATCTGATGAGAGATTGTTTAATCAAAAATCCTGTTCTGAATTTTATGGGATTCTGTTGTACCCCTTGAGCACTGGTTTAATCAACATTGGCTTTTAAAATATGAATCACAAAATTTAACTGACTAAAGTCTATTGTATTAATTATGTATGTTTTCTATGGGTCCACCAGCAGCATATCTTCTTGGAATGTTCAGGTGACACCACAAAGGCCAAGTTCTGATATCAATGTCCTGATAGGTGGAGAGGTGACCCCACTCGAGGCAAAAATGTGTGTTTTTCAGTGTATTTATTAAGCAATGAAAAAATAAATGGTAACTGAATGAATACAAGATCGATTTTAGTGAAATGCCATCCTGTTTAGCATTCAAAAATAACATCTCTATTCAGCCAAGCAGGTGATGAGTTCAGTTATGACCCAAATGTAGCTATGATGTTTTCCATATTGAGCAGCTCTGAGTGAACAGCAGTGACTGTCACTGTCTCACCATTCGTTGTTGTTGACTGCGTCGCCAAAGCCCGGTGTGTCGACGATCGTGAGCTTCAGCTTCACCCCCTTC
Source organism: Odontamblyopus rebecca (assembly GCA_030686955.1). NCBI lineage: Eukaryota > Metazoa > Chordata > Actinopteri > Gobiiformes > Gobiidae > Odontamblyopus > Odontamblyopus rebecca. The sequence continues at coordinate 15,655,808 of CM060661.1, forward strand.
TCCTCAATGTCCACTGTGTGTTTGATGATCTCCACCGTTTGATTGATGCGCTCTGAAATGACAAGGGGCAGTGTTACTGTTGAAAAGGGGTTCTCAACATGTGGGGCAACGCAAGCTTCTTCTGGTGGTGCTTATGGTCATACTCACTATAGTCTTTATTTATGCTGTAGTTTTGCATAGCTGATGTTATGATTCAGATCTGGTGTACACGTTAATTCTGCCTCTGGTTGATTAATCGGGTTATGATGACTAATTATGATTGGGGATATGATGAGAAGTGTTCTTTTTAGTCCAGGTTTAGTCTAGATTTAGTCCTGGTCTATACTCTTATATATTTAATGAGATGAGGCTCTAATACCTATCATGAGACAGGCTGCTCAGGTCAGTGTTGCATTTTAGAGCTCACCTTCAGCGTTTAGTAACTTCCTGTCTTTGTAGAGGTCCGTGAGGAACAGACTGTTGACCAGAGTGGATTTTCCCATCCCAGACTCCCCTAAAACACAAATTGTGTAAGTACAACATTTATATAGCAGTGCATAAATACAGTATACAAAATAATATATAAATAGCTTAAAAGTGCACTGTGTAACTTTTCGAGACCTCCCCTTATCTCCACTAAGATGTTATTGCCTTGTCTGGAGTGTTCTTCTTTGTGGCATAACCTCTGTTATGAGTTTAGTTACACATGTTCTTGAAAAAAATAAATAAATAAATAAAGGTTTTCTTTCCACAAACTTGACCTAGATCTTCCCTGATGGTGTCACCTGCTTGCCTTCATTTAGGTAGATATGTTTAATGCCATACTGTGGAACATTCAAGGTTAGAAGAATAACATCTCAGTGAGGAAAAGCAGGTGGCAGTTCTTCCACCAGAAAGGTTGCACAGTGCATCTTTAAAAAGTACGATGAATGTTTATAACAGACCTGCCACCATCAGAGTGAAGTCAAAGCCCTTCTTCACTGATTTTCTGTGCACTTGGTTGGGCAAAGTGGCAAAACCCACATATTGTTTCTCCTAAGAAACACAGGAGACAACACATACTAATAAAATGATTGTTTTGTTAAAGCATGACCTTGTAAAACAGAACCCTAGACAAAATATTGCCAACAATAAAATGCAAAAGCCCAATTCAGACTGCCCACTTAAGCTTGTCAAATCCAACAAAAATAGAAGTTACAAGATATTTGTTAAATGAGTGGACTTTTAATGGCGCTGCAGCCTTTGAGTAACCACACCAGAGGGACCAACCTCGTACAGGGCATGGAAAACACATGCACTGAGAATAACCATCTAAGAATTTCCACTGAAGCTACAGCCAAGACTTGATGTTAACATGAGCAGTAGCCAACTAGAAGAATGCAGGTAGATTTATGTCTATTTTAGTTACAGTTTTAACCTCACATAGACCTACTGATGTCAGAAACTGTATTTTGATGGTAAGGAAATGTCTTGGTACTAATAATAAATTTTGATAATACAGAAAAAAAAACTATTTGTTCAGATTATAGAATGTACTGTGCTAATTTTGATATTATATATATTTTTTAATTACCATGTGGTCACTAGTTGTGATGCTTGATCATATATCATAACTAAGACATGTTTTTGTCCTATTGACACTTGAAATGAGTATCTAGTTTCTTTTAGTATTTTGCTATGACTTATTTAACCTTTTTTATCGATTGTAGTAGGCTATTTTATCTCGGTCAGTATAGAAATTCATCATGATTCACATAAATAATTCACATAAAGATATTTGTCTGTATATAGATGACTGTGTGCAACAAAAAAAATCTAATCACAATAACTGACTACTAGTGATGTGTCAAAAGGACTTGCCACCGCAGTCAGTGAGCAAAAATGTTAGCATAGAGTCCTACAAACAGCGCCAGTGTATGTGTGCCAGAGTGGTCTCCGCTGGCATTGCTCGTTCTTCATTTCATTTCAATGTGAGTTGAGGTCATTCATTTCCACTGAGTCTCTTGAAAAGCTCTTTCACACAAGCCAAACACACTGACTGTTAGCATCCTGCTTTGCTGCTGTCATAACTTGTCACTGGTATTTCCGACAGCCCCAAGAGAACGGCTTTGTAAAAACACAACAGACAATGCGACCAGTGAGACGAGGGATTCACAATTGCACATATGCACATCTTAACAGAAGGGGAAGAAGGTGGAAGAAAATATGTAATAAGGCACATAACAAAATGAAGATGTGAGCTGTGCATCTAATCTAACATAGCAAAAGGTCACAAAATAAGCAAGTCACATATAGCACTATGGGACCTGAACAATTTATGGGTTTCAGCTTCCTGTTATATGGTGCCATTTTGAGGACGTCTGACCATTCAAAAGATAATATTTTGTTTCTTGTTTGCTATTTTGACTTGACCATGGCAATTCCATGGTAATGCTCCTGAATATTCATCAGTTTGAAACACATGGATAACCTACATGAGCCATTTGTCATATACAGTTCCCATTGTTAGTTTGCTGAGGACCACAATTACTGACAAAACAGTAAAGAACACAATTTTCCTTTTTTTTTTTTTAAGTTTTATCCCAGCCCAGGTTATTACCTTTTGCCTGGCAGTCCTGACTCGTGGGCACAGAAGCCGTTCCACCAGTTTTTCCTGCAGCATAATAGCGTCCATCCTAAAATCCCGGACGATATGGGCTCAACTCTTTCCTGTCTGGGTACTTTCTATGTTTCTTAGTTCCTCCTACTCGTCTTTTTATCCTGTTATTCTTTTTTCTGGCCTGTCTTCTTGCCCTCAGTGCCCTACAGCACTCCTGCTCTGTTCAGACAGGTACAGAGGAATTCTCACAGCAGCATGGGGAGCACATGGATTCAAGTCATGGGGGAACCAGGGGTGGCAATTTGAGGGAGGAAACCCTAGTGGGACGGAAAGGGTTGAGAGGCCTTAAAGAAACTCATTCATTCAGTCTGGACTCCCTCCCCCAGCTGCAGCAGTGCCCACTAAAAATAAAACATACACAGGAAGAAATGAAGATGGGAGGGAGGAGTGGAAGGAGAAATGGACAGAATCTATGTGGAAAGTTAGAAGACAAAAGGGGAACCTGTTAAAACACGACTGACAAAGATGGCTCCAAACAAACTGTATGAAGACAATCTCTGAGGTGCAGGTACAGGCCTGTGTACATGAGCCTGTCAAGAAAACCGGACAGTTTCAATAGTCTCAATAGAGTGAAGCCTGCTCAACTGTCAAGTGTGCTGAGTAAACAAGAGTCATGCATTTTTACATTATACTACAGTGTAATAATGTGCACTGCGTGTTACTTCACTGTAATTTGTGCCATGTGTAAAGGGCTGCTGTGCTTTCAAAAACAAAGCATTGAGACTTTGTTGCATCATGTAACACTATCATCTGACATTTCAGTTTAAAGCTCCTGTTTGTCTCCAAGGAGATGTTATTGCATTGCTGGTAAAGTTCCAAGGTATGGCATTACACTTATCTCTATAGAGACACCCAGCCAAGTAATGACAAGTTACAGTACCATGGAGACAAGCAGGTGGCCCACCTCTTGTCACAAAATGTTAGTGTACCTTTAACTTATCTTAAACAGCAACCGGGATATTAACGTTTTTCATTTGCATTTGTATTTCAATAATAATAATAAATACATGCATCAAATGGGCCTACCCTCTGAAAAACCCCTAATGAGATGTTCAAAACCAATCCTAACACAGTTCAGATCACCATGGGCTTCTCCTCGCAGATGAGACCAGTGCCTAAGATGAAAATGTTTCTTTTATTGTTTTAAATGACAGGTAAGTTACTGTTCTTACTGTTCAGATAGTGATTCTAAGCTTTTTTCAGAAGTGCCATTTTCAAAACTAATTTTGGACAGGTCCACAAGAGCACACCACCAGAAATTCTTTTGTAACTGGACAAAGGATCAAAACTACCTTGCATCAAATCAAAACAACAAATCCCTATTCAGTACCCCCAGATGTATCCTGTGTAACCAAAGGACCATGACCCACAGTTTGAGAACCACAGCACTATGAGGATTTGAGTGAGGTAGCAGCAGACGTAGCCAATTGCTTCCAGATGTGTGGTAAGTGTGGCTACTGCTCGTGGGTGTGTCCAGGCCTATACAATGTGGCCAACACAAGCTCACTGTTCGCAGGAATAAAAGAAGCTGACATTTAGCTTTTCTCCTAAAAGAGACACACCCTAAATAGATTCACTAGAGGGCGCTTTCACGCCACACCACACGATGGAGACAAAAACTAGAGGCAAACCAAAAGCCCCAGATGCCCTCTCAGCAAAAAAAGATACTGATGCAACTGTCACATTAATAGAAGGAAAGGATAAATACATTTTAGATGGAGATGGTTAAGCTCAAAGACACTTCTATGTGTTTTTGTGAGTAAATTTATGATGAGTGTTGATCAATAGAGGAGCAGATGTCTTAAAATGGGACAATAGCCACCCCACCCCCTGTGTGTAACACTGGGACCAGCTGTCTCACACTCCTTGATACACATGCTTAATCATGAAATCTTGTTAAATATAAAGAAGAAACATATCAACAGGGCTATTACTTAGTGGGGTATGTGAAACTGACAATTCAAACACAAATTTATATCCATGCAGGAAAACCCACTACCATGCAGAACACAACTTAAGTGTAATAGTGTTGACACTTTTCTCAATTAACATATAGACACTGTCCCATTAGATCTCCACCCCCTTCAAAGTAGCTCGCCAAGGGATTTCTGAATTATATGTGTATTGTGCTGAATAAGTAGAATTTGATACATTTTGTGCCCTAATAAACAGATAATGGTTTATGCTTCATATCTAACGTTTACTGTGGCTCTTATATATACTAAATTTCTTGCGACCGTTAAAATTTGTATCTTTCTGGCATTTTTGTTTTGTAAAAGTTCACTGGAGGAAAAAGGTGGGGGCCCGTGCTTTAGATGGGAATGTATTATGCTGTACATTACGCTTAATGGTTGCCCTGTGTATTTCAATTTTGGTATGTGAAAGAGTCAATTCAATTAATCAAAGCACAATCAGAAGGAACACAAAATGTAAAGCCTTCAAAATCAAAACAACTGATTTGATTTGCCCAGATAATTACAGATTGTTAGCAAATGTTCTTCCTTTTATCACTGATGCTGATAAATATTATTTGTTTACTTAACCGAGAGAACGTTGTTGAGATTAAACATGTGTGCTGCAATATAAACTTGGTTTAGGAGGCCTTGGTTCAAGACCAAGGCTGGCTGATTCAGCAAATAAATTGTATAATTGATGGAACAGTTTCATGGGCAAACACAATGTTATACTACAAACACACAAACTAAAATGTAAATCCTTCAAACCACATGCTTTCATTGACAGAGGATTAGCTGACAGAATGAAGAGCCTGAAAGCTGAAGTTTAATATAATGTGGGGTGCACAATAACAGGTGCAGACTGCCTCTCTGTGTCCATATCGCTGGAGCCTTTAGGCTGCAGACAGCTGTACTGTGGCAGCGAGGGGCACTGACCTTTCCCGCTGCCCGGATGACTCTTTCACACCATTAACCCTGAAAGAGCTCTAATGGACGCCTGCTGCTGATTGGACGACCTGAGAGAGGCAGCAGGAAGTGATAACAGCGATACCACGCCAGAGGAGCTCATAAACAAAAGTTGTCCTCTCTCTGGAGATGCAGAGGCCCCCTGCACACAGGTCTTTAACATGCAAATCTGAAGCATGTAATTGCCCAAGCTCCAATAAACCTGCTCCACTGGCATTTGTGGCACAGTTACAGCATCCAACTCTATTCACATAGTGAGGGGAGTTTAAAATACACAATAAAAATATTATAATTAGTTCATATGAGTCCAAGGGAAATCTAATAGGGTCTATTATTGGTCAGTGTTGTCTAAGTCCACCACATTTTAAATATTCAACTAAATATGGACCAACATCAGATTGACTGATTGAGTTATTTATTCTACCTTCTTATAAATCACCAGTCCAGTACTTTTCTTGTTTTGCCAGTGCACTTCTGGTTCTAATATGTAAATTGTTGTATCAGTTTTTAGATATTTTGCTATGTCACATAATCTTTTAGTGGACTAGTCGATGCATAGGGCAAGTCTTTAATTAATCAAGAATTTATTGAGTCAACTACAGCCCAAGAATCTATACAAGACATTATGAGAATTGTGCGATTGATTTTGCAGTTACTTGAGTGGCCGGATAAAGTGAAGCTCATTGTTTTAAAGCTGTAAATGGGATATAATAATGACAGTTTTGGCTCAGTGGATTAACCTCATGCTACTTATCTGTAAAATGAGAATCTAAGAAGATAGCAAGATGCTTTTGAAGTAAATTTGTGAACTGTAAAATGCCTGCAGGTACAAACTACACTTCCGGGGAACAAAGTGCTCTATTCAGAAGTTTAATAACTTACCAAAAGTGAGATGTGAAAAGTCTCTATAAAGGTGTTATCTCCTTATAAACAAAGCATTTAGGTAAGAGAAGCACTCCTACAGGGCATGCATCTTTAATTATTAATTTGCATTGCTGGGGGTTTAAAGCAGATGGTCTATGAACAGAAAATACAGAATGTGTGTAAAATAAACTGACGTAAAATACCTTAAACTCAAAGCTGAAAATCTAATAAATCTAATTTGCATTTTTTAAAGTGATGCAGGAAATAAAAACTGGATCATATTGACTATAGCAGAACATACCTACCCACACACAACAGGATTGTGGAGAGGTCAGGTGATAGTGCCTTGTTCATATCAGAAAATGAAAAGGATTAAAAAAGACCAGTTGCCCAGCAACACAATTTTACAGTTTACAGTTGCAGAACTGATAGGATGAACATAAGGGAGAAGTGTAAAGAGGAAGAATTTTGCCCAGACATTGATGTAAGATCAGTTATGATCTTCAATACTTATGTGCTCCCATGTTCTTGAAGGTGAAATGATGACAATAAATTGAAGGCTTTTGTGTCACTTTTTCATTTGGTATAAACTCACTATTTCCCCTAATCTTTGAGGAAATTTTGATGCAGTTGCATCATCTGTCTCATGGAGACTGGCATTCTTAATCATGAAACAACACCGCCTTTCCCCGTTATGAATTAGTAAATCTGGTTGCCTTTGCTAGTCCTGTCTGTTGTGTTGTGCTGAGAGGAACAAGGTCTTGACCAACACAAAACTGAACTGACCTTAAACCAGGCTGAAGGTGCTAGTCTTACTTTGTCATTAGCCTGCATTTTTGGATAAATAAGAGCGTGACACTTATGTTGTTGGTTTTACTGGGTTTATCAGTTGTTACAACCCAAGGGGATGCACAGTGCATGGAGGAGTGATGGGGCGATCTCTGTGGCAGCTGAGCCTTTGGTTCAGCAGTGCTCAGCTCAGAGCAGCGGGGTATAGCATTGTAATGACGTAACGTGATAACGAGGCCGGGGGTAATTGGACTAATAACGTGCGCTGAGTAATTGTGCTGTGAGGAGAGCAGAATGAGGATGGATTCTGCCGTGTGGGCCCCTGTTGGCACTTTGCTGTGCTCCTGACACTGGCCTGCTCCACATATGAGTCTAAAAATGAAATCCAACCCCCACTGCCCCTCACTATGGAGCTGACCACATCATCACGGCCTGAGAGATGCTGTATGCGTAATGCGTGGACACAAATCTTCTATGCAAAACGAATTAATCATCAAACATCTTCTATTGTAAACACTATTGATGTAGAGAAATAAATAAGTGCTTACCTCTATGCTGTCCTCTGTTCATTGGGATGGAGCGATGCGGAGGCGCAGGTGCGGGATGCGAAGCGACGTCCATGAGACACACAGAGAGCAATCATCGCACTGTCTCCACACATATGTCAGTCATATGAAAGCATGCGCGACCCTCACCTGTTTTCACCGGGATGCGGCTCTTGTATCGGATGTTCGTCGTCATGGTGGTCGCTTGTGCGCAGAGGTTTTTCACCGAAGCGACGTGCTCTCGGATAGCGGCTCCTCCTCGCCTCCAAAGCCCGCACGGATGGTAGGAGGGGCGGGTCAGCTGTCAGCTCCAAACCACGCCCCTGGAGTCAGCCACTCAGGGTTTACGCACGGTGAGGAGAGGCGAACAGTAAAACCTGAGGCCATAAGGTTACCACCGTACGAAAACAGCATGCCCCCTTGTGTCAGGGGTGACCACTTTTCCCTCCTTTGATTGTCCTGTAGAGCCATTTAGACTCCTCTCCCTCATCACTCATCCCATTTATTTAGAGAATGTCCCACTTTTTCACTATGACCTCAATAAAAAGTGAGATTTACATGGAAAGTTTTTTTTGTTTCACAAAGAACAACACTTTTTGGGTATAACCTCATACTGGGTTGTATTATGTTTGGACTTAAGGCTATGTGTCTCTATGTGTGTTATGGTTGACAAAATGCACAGAAAACTCATATTATGGTGTTATTATTATCAGTGAGCTTACATTTCTAGAGTCTCACCACATTTATCAGCAAGTCCCTTTATTTGCCCTTGTTAGGGAGCCAACTAACGTGTAACACATGTATAGCAGGAGAATATTAGAGCAGTTTCAGCATTTAAACCTGCCTGTTACTACAAACCTAAAGCAGATGGTATTTGAATACAGCAATTTTACAATAAATGTGCCTATGTCATTACATCATTACAACAAAAAAGACTTGTCCACAAAAAATATTTTAAATTCGATGAAACTTTATTTCCGAAATACATCAACATCCAATCTACTTGAGGACACCCTGCTAAGACCAATATATTAGGAATAATTAATAGAAAATAATACAAGGGCAAAAATATCAAAGACATAATGCAATGGACAGACTTTAAAGAGCATAATACAATTTACTTGTAAACAATTATAAAAAAAATTATGTATATTCAGTGTGGCACCAGTAGTGTACATTTTCAACATTAACATCCACTGGCCTGAACTTGAACTGAACTGATCATGTTATAGCCTGGCACAGAGAATATGCACTTTTAGTGATGGTATAAAAATATGGGCAGTCGTTTCTTATATTATCTTTTTGTGTCTGAAGAAAACTATTTTAATATAACAAACATACACACATAGCCCTCATTAATATAGAAAAGTACAAACTGCTTTTAAACCGCAATTATAGTTAAGCAGTTATAGAGTTAATATTTAAGACAAAAATATATGTGCCATTACAACTCATTGATAGAAACGCTGATGATGAGTTATTGTAAACATGATAGTGACCATGGGTGGGATTTAAGTAAGGCTCTTGAAGACGGAAGCTGGTGGATATGGACCCCCAACCTTATATTTGTGCAGAAGTGTATGTGTTTGTGACTGTGGTGGATCGCTTTTATTATTTTTCTACTCGTCCGACTTCATCTTCATCTGCGCTTGCATCTGGGCAATCATCTCCTGCATGCGACGCAGCTATGGGAGAGAAATAAGGAATTTATCTTATGATCACTCAATACATTTAGCAGTCTGTAAGTCAATTTATGATGCCCCGACTATGGATACTGAAAATTTTACTAATAAGGGTGGGTAATATTAAAGTAAAATTAATATCTCTACAGTTTTTGGATTATTATTTTTTCTACTTATTTATAGTTTATTATTACCATGTTTATTTTTGTTTATGTCTTTGTTATTATATTATATTATGATGTGTGAGCTACTGTGTCCCAAGTAATTTCCCTTGAGAATCAAAGTGTCTAAGCCCAAGTCTAAGTTATTCCAAAGATAATATTAACATATTTTAATCAAATTACCCATAAAATTAACAAAAGGAAATGCAAAATTATCACATTATACCCTTTTATTATTGTGTATTTTCACCTGTTTTTTAAATACAGTATATGATTTAACTACATCAAAACATGAATTTTATTTATATTTGTATATATATCTTTTATATTTTCCACTGTCTAATTATGACCTTTGACTTACTGAAAATACAGAGAGTGACAGATGATAAACATTTCTCATTTTACCATTATCTGCTGCCCTCATGTGGCCATAAGGAGTCAGTTTATTGTTAAATTTGGCCAAAATGGGTTAGGGTCAAAAAGAATCAGCAAAAAATAAGGAATGAGGTATCAATCATAAATCGTGATTATTCAATTACTTATATACAGTGACTAGAAGAGTCAGATGTATGTATTCTAATTAGTCAAGATTTTAGCAATCTCTAATTGTCAATAATATACTTGGATTATTTTAATTTAAGTCTATGGCCATCCCTTTGAAAGTAAAAGCATGCGGTTTGGAGCAAAGTAGCAGTGATTAAAAGTGTATATTGTTTATGTTCAATAAATTTAAGTAATGTTTATCTGGAAAATAGATTTATGAATTAATGAAAAATCATGATTAGTCAATATGAGGGAACTTGTGATAAATTAAAATCACTTGCTGACTGATAGGTTTCTCCAAAACTATGAACTACACTTTAATTTGCTATATGTCACAAATACAAAATAAATAATTCTCTTACTGTCTACAGTATCTGGTTTCACCAGACACAAGGAGATACAAATCTAACTTAAACAGCATCATCACATTCTTATAGTTAACTGGGGTCATTCCCACCATTAAAAAGGCCAGGACATTCAGGAAGGAAATTATTCCATATCCTGCCAGGGCATGTTTACAACCATCTGTAAATTAAGCTTCGACTCAACCATTAGAGTCCTAACACGCACGCAGGGTTTGACTGAAATATTTTTTTTACAAATAGTTTCCACCTTGGTAAAAAAAAAAAATCTAAAAATGAATATAAATAAATTCTAAATTAAATGAATAAATCACACATACCTCAGCCTCTTTCTGTAACAGTATCTGATCTTTATCCAGCACCTCCTCATCCACAGCTCTGTAATCACAAACACAAATACAATTAAGAGGTCACGATAAGAAAGTCACGAGAAGTCAGAATATTATCTTAAGACATGCTGACCGTCCAGCCTTCTTCAGTCTCTCTGAGCGGAAGTTTTCATAGTGCAGATCCTGGGTTACCTCCTGTAGGTCTTGCATGTGGGTCCTGCAATGACAAGAGCGTCAGACACCAACCACTAGGAGGCAATAGAGCTCTACAAACACTCAGTTACATTGGATTTTATATATGCAGTCTATGACTTTGAACCATGGATCTATTAAAATAAACATGAACACAATCCCTATTAGGAGTGATTAAACTTTTACAGACATTTATTATATTTTAAGGGCCAATATTACACTATTTTCTGTGTTATCATCAAAAACATACCTGGAGCTGGAACCCTACCTGGAGTTCATCTCTTAGATTTCACTATAATAATTTGGGTAATTTTAGGCCTGGAATTTCCAGTCACTACTAAACAAAATGTAAAAGGTAGCTGTTAGCTTGAAAACAACTGTTTCATGACTTCACAATAGAGCATTTTGAGCTTTGGAGATGTAGACAGAATAATAATGCAGGATTACTCAAACATGTGCGAATGAAACAAAACACAACTCCAAATATGTTTTTGAGGTAAAAGTATTATAACATGGCTTAAAGCTCACAAGTCAATTTTGCTTTAAATACTTTTGTGATTGAAGTGGCCATCATAAGTATTGACATATTTAAGACAATAGTGGGGCCTAAAGATGTTTTATGACAGAGGGAACTCACACAAGCATGGTGCGTAATTTAAGGAAGTCATTATGCTCAGGATTCTCCACCTCAACAACACCCCAGGGATACAAACGCCCTCGGATCTTCTTCCCCTTCACCTCAATCAGCTGATTTGAACCAATCACCGCAAAAGGAACACTCGCCTGCACACAGGAGATAAAAACAGACCACACAACATAAGCAGAAAAGTCTAATTCAAGTACAATGGGAGAATAGGTTTGTACAGTAATAGAATCGTAGTTCGTAGATTGATATGATCAGCTTGGAGCTTTTAAATCAACACTGTCAGCCATCATTAAATCAACACTGTCAACCATCAACAATACTCTGGTGGAAAAAGCATGTTATTCAGAGAAAAGTGCAGATTTTTGGGTACCTAAATATTAAAAATTTGTGTTCAGAAAAATATATGCATTTAAAAATTCAAGGTAATTAAAAAGGCTGACTGTTGTGTATATAATGTAGTTAGATATCTTTAGTGATGTTTCTCACCTTTAGGACTCTGGTCTGCTCCTTAAATTCTTCGTCTTCATCAGAGTCTGCATCAGGCAGCTGATAAATTCTGATGCCGTGTTCTGCAATTTCATCAAGGATCTGAGAAACAAATAGACATGACTAAGTAAGGAGGTCTTTATTTACTACAGAGCCTGGTAGGATTCAAAACATGGGTTATTGTTTTTATTTCAAAGATGCTCTATGCAACTTTTCTGAAGGAGTTAGAAAACACCTGCGTGTCATGCATTTGCTTTGCCTAAAATGTTCCACAGTATGACATTTAACTTACTTGTCTCTATAGGGACAGAGATGATGTTTTTAACAATAAAACATCTGCTAGTTTTATTTGTCTCCCATAGAAAACACTTCTTTGGAACACAGAGAGCTGCTCAAAACACCACCCACATGCGAGCATCTCACCAGATAAAACAACTGTGAAACATACAAAAAGCTCACTGTAATTGATTAAACACAAGGTAAATAAAATTAATATAATAAAATAAAATGTGGAACATTCCAGGCAAAGCATAAAACCACACCAAACAAGCACCCCACACCAGAACAGATAGGCCTATATATCGCATTCTGGGAAAAAAGACATTATGAGAACATTATGGGACTCACTTTCTATTTGGACTACATTTTGTTTCAGACTTTAAACCAGTTTCTCTTTCTTGTTTTTTTCTGTCTCCACTACCCCCACTACCCAAAGATAAATCTCTTTTGTCAAATGAGGGGAGCTTACACTGTAATAAGTGGTTTAGGCACCTGCTGTTGTTGAAACAGTTTTAATTAAAGCCTCCGACGAGGCTAAGCAGTTTGGACACAGACCAAATAAAAACTGATCTGTATGTGTTTGGATCTGTGCTATATCCTGAGTTTCTGATTTAAGTTCTGAGCCTATTCTTTTGTGACCGGCAAAGAAACAAATTAAAACAAAGGAGTTTTCCTCTGGGCTTCCTCCGGGACAGATGTCATTATTTGTTATTTTAACCATCAAAGTCCCACTTGACTTTTGTACCCTCAAAAGACGCTTACAGTCAGAAATAATGCTGTAATAATGCCAACAACGTCAAGCACTGTTTTTCTGACTTTTTAGCCACATTCAGGTAATAATGGGACAGAGGTGAGGGGTTGGGGAGAGGAGGTAAGATCTATAGAAATCAACTTCTAAACATTGTTATGGCTACTGCTTGTTTTTACTGGGAGCACTATGGTCAAAATACAGCGTGCGTGGGTCTAGGGTATTGTTTAGAAGAGGTCTAAAAACAAACTTTGCAGGAATGAGGCGAGCGTGCCACTGCATCTGAACACAAAGCTCAAACGCACACATTGTACAGATACCTATGAACACAGAGGCTGGATAAACATAAGGCGGAGCAGGGACAATATTGGGAAATTCTGTACTTTTGCAGGAAAATAAACACACAAAACACAATTAGCGGAAATGTTGAACAAACAACTAAATAAATTTAATGAATCACAAATATTTAGATTGAATGAAAAGGGTTGGAATATTGTACAAATAATAATAACAATAATAATTTCTTGACATTTTTAAGATGATCCTGAACACAATATAATGACAAAGCATAAAGAAATTTCTAAAACATGATGGATAATGTCTTTGCGTACATAATATAAAATTAGTAAGTACTGAAATATCCACTTGAAAGATTACAGTTAGTTTTACTTTATAATGTGCTCCTCTTGCAACAGTTTAAGGTGAACACTGCGCAAATTCTGGTCGAGGGTCCGCCACTAACTTGTTTCCACGGAGATGTTATTGCTTTGCCTGGATGTTCCATGGTATGACTTTAAACATATCCATCTAGCAGTAATCATTACGGGTGCTTCTATTCCTCAAAAATACAATAATTCCTACTGTGAATCGGGGCAGATCTGAATTGTAATGCCTGTCACCAGCTAGTCTCCCTTGTGATAGACAGGTTTAAACTATACTGTGGAACATACTAGACAAAGCAATGATATTTCCGTGAAGACAAGCAGGTGATGGACCATTTCCACATCTTCACCATTTAACAAACAGTCCAACTGCTTGACCACTCACTAAAATCTCACTAGTTAAAACATCTTGTCTGCAATGATCTGGTTTGAGACCTAAATGACCAAAAACTACAAAATGTCTGTTTATGTGAATTATTGTATTCCGTAACATGTGCTTAGTACAGCCTGACACCTATAATCAACAGTGCACAGCGATAATCAGATGTCAAAATCACCGCTTTGCCTATATCCCCCTCGGCTCCTCCTTAATTTACAGTGCCAAGCGAAAGTCTCTGCTCCTCTGTGTAGTTGGCAATGAGCAGTTTCAATTTTATGACCATCCTGTCCAGCTATAATACCTGCCCCCCTGCTTTCCGATGCCCACTGCTGTTATGTTTGGCTGCAGCGTTGTTTTAACAATGCCACACAAGAATTACCTCATTACTAATTGCAAAAGGAAGTTAAAAAGGTTCATTTTCTGCTCCATGTTGGAGGCCTCATTACATTGTTTTACTTGTTAGCTATAACTTTAAAAAGGTTGTTTTAGGGATTAAATTATTTGCTTAGAGCTTTTTAATCAACAGGTTTTAAACAATCCTGTGGTAGTAAAAGCTTTGACAAGGTTGCCTGCTTGTCTCAATGGAGTTATTTCACTATCGCATTAAAACGTGTCTTGAATTAATTCAACTACAGGTACATGTTTAATGCCATACAGTGAAACATTTCAGGCAATGCAATAACACCTCTATGGAGACAAGCAGTTCGCTCTTTTCTATTTTCATGAACCTAGTTAATAAAAACATGTTTAAAATCCACCAATATACAGAAAAATGAAACATATTTTTTGCTATATCACATCACCGCCATACGTTTACATGTCCAGATTTGAAAGCAAGTGCTGAATCACCATTAGTGTTTACAGTCAGTCCTGTTGACACATTTCTAGGATTAGGAGAAACTCCAACAACAACTGCCTAAAGATAGTACACCTGCATGGCTGTACAAATATATAATTATTGAAATGGGAGACATGCCTCTAAGCAGATTTAACCTCCTCTGACCAGAGCCCTCCTGCTTTGAGAAAGACACACAGGACAGTTGCATCACCTCATACTCCCAGGACAATAATATTTACAGGCAAAACTATGAACAAGTAAAGTCACCAAAACCACACAATGCCACGGTAATCCTCACTGTATTCTACACAAACACAGATAAAGATTAGCTAACCTCACAATGAAATACAACTGAACAAAAACATGTTATTACACTTACTACAATGAGGATACCATGTTGCAACATCACATTTTTGTAAAGATTTAGCAATTACTCACGATAAATGACACCGTGATCAAATGAAATACTTCATTTTCTTTTAATATAATTCTTTACATTTTCTCAAACCAGCTTCATAAGAAAAAAAAATCTTCCCCATGGTAAAGTTATGTTAATATGACATAAACAGGTTATATGTTTAGCAGTTTGCATTTAGGTTACTTGAAACTGTGATTTTGCTTCTAAAATTGTCTCTTAAAATGTTCTGAAAATACAGAAAATAGTAGTATTATATTTAAAAGTGAATATTTAACCCACTGGTCATTGGGTAAATCTATCAAATTTTATGAATGAGATAAAACAAACTAATCCTAAGAGGGTGGGAGCTGCATTAAATACGATCGGCACTTTCACAACCTTTAATTTGACATGAGATTTTAAAAAGAGTGCTGGCCCTGTTTCCTCCTTTGCTTTTCTCTTCTCTGTGAAGCATACACTTCTAAAAAAAAACAATAAAAAATAGATTTTCTTTCAAACTAAAATCGATTGGGACTTAAAATTTGATTAACTGACTGAATTGATTTTTTTGCCCAACACTATCTTGATATTTGTCATTTTTACAGAAAAGGGGGAATTAGAAAGAAATTATGGAAAAGGAACTAAAAAAGAAAAGTAACGAGGAGCACTTATTTTATTTAATCAACCTCTCTGTACCACCCGCTTTTCCAGAGAGCCAGACACAATCATGAGAAATGCCAACCAATGCTTTTGTGGTTTATAAATTAACAATACAACGCTAACAATAGTATAGTAAATTAACATTACACACGTTTACACATAGGAACTTTCAATTTGCATCTAAAAGCTGAAATAAATAAGTAATTAATTTTGATATATCACAATAAGCATGTTTGTAACTAATTAAATGGCCACAGTAGGACAATGTTAAATCAATATAAAAACAAGTAGATTTTTTGCTAAGAAAGTGTTTTCAGATAAGCAGCTCTCTCCTGTCTGCAGGGGTCTGTGGGCTGAAGGAGCCCCAACAATAGCTGCTCTGAAGGGGCAAAGGGGTAAAGGGATTTGGCCCTCCCCCCACCCCCACCCCCTGCACACATAACCAGCCTCTGCCTCATCTGCAGGGGTCTAATCTAGAGTCAGTTCCAGGAAAGAGCAAGTACAATATCTGAGCTCTGTCTTGTTTGAAGCTTTGAAGTGACTTTCCTGTGTGCACACTGGCATTTTTAGCTTGTATGAAGAAACCATTGTATTCAGTCTACTATAAAACAGCAAGATTAATCACCGCTGAGTAGGTTACAATACTGACTTATCGTTCAATATATAACAGTCCGAACAATGTATTTTGTAGGGATGCACCAATACCACTTTTTTGAAAAATTATACGAGTACGAGTATAATAATTTCTGTACTTGCCGATACCGAGTACCAATACCAATACTTTAACCCCCATCCCCATGAACATACACTGAGTGCGTTTATATGCACATCACTATCCCGGTTATTATCCATATCCCAGTTATGGCAGTGTTCAGGATATGCTGTTTACATGCGCACTGAGAAGGATACACGTATACCTGTGTACAGGAATCTTGACATAATCTTACAAATGCGCAAAAAATATAAATTTAATAAACCAGGAAAAAATACAAATGATCATGATATTACCTCTCAACCCATCAGGCTGTCTCTCTAACAAGAACTTTGAACTTTTATTTTATTATTTAATATAGCTTTGATTGAGACTGAGAAATGCAATTTCAATTTTTCTGAATATGAAAATTTGACAGTAAACTTTTTGAATCTTTGAATCTTAATTATAATGTGTTTAATGCAGCTTTGCACGCATTTGTTTACGTTCAAAGCAAAACTTAAAACCACATGGCTAATTTGCATAAACTGCAAGCACTGAAAAAAAACAGCTTGCTCCTTGTGCCTCTGTGTGGTCAGCTTCTGTTGGACTAAAGGACACGACTCAGTGGATTATGTGTGTTCTTTCTCTGACAAAGGATGTGCTGATGATGGCGAGGCTGTTCTGTGCATAAATTGCGTTGGAGATGGTTCATGTTAAACTTTTCAGAGATTATATGTGTGCAGGTCGTACGTGTGCAGTTTGTACAAGTGCAGGTCGTACGTGTGCAGTTTGTACAAGTGCAGGTCATATGTGTGCAGTTTGTACAGGTGCAGGTCGTACGTGTGCAGTTTGTACAGGTGCAGGTCGTATGTGTGCAGTTTGTACAGGTGCAGGTCGTACGTGTGAAGTTTATACAGGTGCAGGTCGTACATGTGCAGTTTGTACAGGTGCAGGTCGTACGTGTGCAGTTTGTACAGGTGCAGGTCGTACGTGTGCAGGTCGTACGTGTGCAGTTTGTACAGGTGCAGGTCGTACGTGTGCAGGTCGTACGTGTGCAAGTCGTACGTGTGCAGTTTGTACAGGTGCAGGTCGTACGTGTGCAGTTTGTACAAGTGCAGGTCGTACTTGTGCAGTTTGTACATGTGCAGGTCGTACGTGTGCAGTTTGTACAGGTGCAGGTCGTACGTGTGCAGGTCGTACTTGTGCAAGTCGTACGTGTGCAGTTTCTACAAGTGCAGGTCGTACGTGTGCAGTTTGTACAGGTGGAGGTCGTACGTGTGCAGTTTGTACATGTGCAGGTCGTACGTGTGCAGTTTGTACAGGTGCAGGTCGTACGTGTGCAGTTTGTACAGGTGCAGGTCGTACGTGTGCAGTTTGTACAGGTGCAGGTCGTACGTGTGCAGTTTATACAGGTGCAGGTCGTACATGTGCAGTTTGTACAGGTGCAGGTCGTACGTGTGCAGTTTGTACAGGTGCAGGTCGTACGTGTGCAGGTCGTACGTGTGGAAGTCGTACGTGTGCAGTTTGTACAGGTGCAGGTCGTACGTGTGCAGTTTGTACAGGTGCAGGTCGTACGTGTGCAGTTTATACAGGTGCAGGTCGTACATGTGCAGTTTGTACAGGTGCAGGTCGTACGTGTGCAGGTCGTACGTGTGCAAGTCGTACATGTGCAGTTTGTACAAGTGCAGGTCGTACGTGTGCAGTTTGTACAAGTGCAGGCCGTACGTGTGCAGGCCGCATATATGTGCAGCGCAGCTCTTTATTTAACAGTGATTTCACTCATGTACAGTTTATTTATGTTGGCTACTGGTTTCTCATAACAGGGATACTGGCTTGTTCGAGATACTGAAACTGGGACAATGTGTAATAGTGTTATCAGTGCATTGTATCGGTAAATGTTAAACAAGAATGGGTACACGTATATCAAGAAAGCATTGGGGCGATACTGTTACCAGTGTCGGTATCAGTGCATCCCTAATATTTTGATGTGGATTTATTGCCATTTTTATGTAATAACGCACTTGAGGTGTAAAGAGCAGAATAAATAACTGCTATAGCTAATTGTCAGTTCAGCCATTTATTGGATACTGTCTATTTAAAATGTGATTTACAGGAATTATCTTGCTTTATGTTAGTGGCATAAAATTGTTTTGCTATTATTGTTTATTGCAATATTTCTCTGTAGCACTATACAATGGAGGCCAAAATAAATAAATGCCTTTGTGATTTGCCTATTTTTTAAAACATGTTTTTCAAAATATGTTGAGCAGATACCAGGGTGTAATACAAATAAAAGTGGAAATTAATAACATTTGTAGCACACGTTAATGTTCCTGTACTTCGGCATACTACATTACTGACATTCATACGCAAAGTTTTTTGGCACTTGCACAGAGTTATATGGAGACACACATGGCTCTTTCTTCTGTTTGTTATTGATAAAATGTTTTATAATTAGATGCAGACAGCACACAGTGGTCAGATTTAGTTACAAAAGGCTGTTTTTACAATAAGGTGACTATGGGAAATTAAAAAAAACAGTTACTTATCCCATCTTAAAAAATAAAATAACTGAGATACTTGAAGAAAACATGCAAAACTTATTTGTGCTTGTGCACTATGAGACAGGTTCTGGTTCTCGCTGGACCAGGCAGGAATTTCCAACAGACCATATCCTTACAGAAAATCCCAAGACCCAGTAACCATGACAACAGACGAGCATATGAATAAAGCTGACCAAACACACACACACACACACTTCTATTGTCTGGACCAAGTGGGTACAGTGTGGACCACCCAGCTCGGATCAAGGACCCTGGCTTAGAACAATTGGACTGCTCAGGTGACTGTTTGTGTTTAAGTCCGATTTAGTGGTGGACAATGTGACTTTAGGGATTTAACCCACTGGGAGGGAAATAAATCAGTATTCACCGGATACCTTATTTGTCATAGTTGTCAACATTTTTAAAAGACACTGTACCTGTTTTTATTCCTCATTTTCATGCTTATAAGGGTGTTTCATAAATTTCAGTAGGCTAAGCGGACATTTCCATCATGCCTCTGCGAACTAAGCCTGTCACGAAAGTTATTATATTGACTTATTGTTCAATATATGACAGGTGGAACAATATTTGGGGTCATGTGTACAATTTCTTTGCACTACTGTGAAGCATTTGCTTATTTTTGGCTATATAATAAGATTTAAGCCATAAATCGTTTAATAAAATCACTTCTATGACTCATTACAGATACAAACTAAGCACTAAAGTGTTTCATTTAGCTGTTTATTTATTGCAGCTCATGATTTTGTACATTTAGGATAGTTTTTTTGTGGGTGATGCTGCTTTAGGGTTATAGTGTAAATGGCATAAATTAGTTTCAGTATCATTTATTGTCTATATTTTCTTCATCAACATATCACACATCAAAATTTCTTACTGTGACAGTCCAACTGCTAACAACTAGCATGCTAACAATGCAATAGTTTCGTGGATGTTCCTGATACAGCAGTATCATTTTGACTATATGAACTGCTTTTACAATGTCCGATTTTATGAAAAAACTGATTTTATGTTATTACATGAAGAAAAAAAATCTAAATTGTCTATTTGAAGATAACAGAAAAACAACAACATTTAGAGTTCATTTATCTACTTGGAAATGCACAAATTTAGAATAACTTTCACGGTCCATTCATCTACTTTTTGTACAGATCAATATTGTTAGTGGAATTACATATTTAAAATAGACTTAGCATAATTGCTTAAACCCTTGTTTTTTATTGTTGCACAATAAAAACATTTACAGTATTTGGACACTTTTTTTCTTATGACGCAAAAGTCAGCAATGTTGTCAGCAATACAGTTCGTTTCTCAACAACTAAACAAAAATTAACAAAACTCGTATGAAACAACTGTCTAATATGTATCATTATTTCACAGGAAACTAAGAAACAGCAGAAAACCCTGAAACTTGTATTGTCTACTCAGCATTCGAAAGCGCCAAAGCCTTAACTGTTTCTGGACTGGTTTTACTTTGAGAAGCAGTTATGTAAAGCTCCTATAACTCCATGACAGAAATGTATATTTATTTTTTACTCAGAGGAGCGTAACCTGGCACAATGATCCCTACAGGGCAAAGCAAATACGTCACCATGTTTGAAAGACTGGAAGGAAGTGTCAGGGCGCACAGGCTGAACAGAGACCGACCAAATCACCACCAGTGTCAGCAGAACTACAGAAGCTTGTATGTTGCCAATGGCGGTTAAGATATGGTTGTGGGCTAATCAGGTTTAAAGGTGCACTGTGTAACTTTTCTGGAGAGGGTCAGCAACCTGTTTGTCTCCATGGAGATGTTAATGCTTTGGTTTTAAATTGTCTACAGTACGGTATTAATAAGCTAATCAGTCTTGCATTTTTTCAACTCCAGGTGTTATTTATTGCACAAAAATATCTTTAAAAACATTAATTCTTACTGTGAGTGGGGTCGCCTCTACACAGATTTGGCTTGCAGGTCTCCATGGAGGATCTTAATTTTACGGCCACATTGTGGAACATTCTAGGCACATCTCCATGAAGACAAGCATGGACCCCGCACCGGACCAGTTACACATTGCACCATAGTGGTCGCAGTTATTGTTCCCATCAATTACAAAAATGGTGGAGTAAAAAATGTAATAAAATTAAGTTCTGCCCCTAAAAGTATGGAGCAAAGCCACATGTTTAATGTACAGTATCTTTTTATGTATCTACTCTGACTGGAGATTAACTGAATCAATCATATTTGTATGTATTTTTTCATAATTGAGCGGCCTTTTTTGAAGAGTATGACACTATATGGATGAATGTTGACAAAATCACATTAATAGGACAAAGTTGGACATTGAAGATCAACATTATGAACCAGTGGTTTTCAGATTATAGAAAAATCTCATATTCCCATCTGGGGGCAAAAGCCAGTTTTTCCTATTGATTACATTGTACGTTCCTGTGAAATATCGAAAAGTAAAATATACAAATGTTAAGCCTGATCATGTCCATTAGTGACTACACCCTAGAAATCACTGTATTGCAACAAAACATTTTTTAACAATATTTATTTTAGCAGAACCCCATCTGTATTACATATTATTGGCCCAAATGTTGTGATGTGATCTGAAACACAGCAATAGTTTTAGTTCTATGCTAATATAAAACCAGATGGTAATATTAGACAAATGACTACTATCGTGTGGAAAATTTCTATTATAAAATTTTAGTACTGTGATGACACTAGGCAATAAACAGACCATTGAATTCTGGAGACAATTGGTTATTTTTGCCCTGAATGAAAAACACTTTTATTACCAAACAAAATTAACACAATCGCAATATTAAAACTTTCAAAGTCAACTTCAAAAATAAAGACTATATTGTTCTTTTAGAGAATATAGTATCTTAGGTCTTTTTAGACAATATAGTCTAATAATAAGTAATAAGTAAGATTTTTCTAAACACTATGTAAAGGTCAAATTTTTTCAGATTTACAACCAATTTACTTTCAATACTAGTCTGAGCATTGATTAGTATTTAAGATTTTTTTTCTTTTTGTTTTTTGGACAATGCCACAATGTTCTTCAATATAAAAAACAGCAAACAAAAAGCCTCTCAAAGGTGCACTAGCCGTTTGTGTTGTTGGAGAGGAACGCACCAAAATAAGACAATAAAAGTGAAAGCTGTGCCTGGCTCGGCCTCTGAACGGACAATCACCAGCCTGAATGGGGGATGCACCACAGAAGATGAAGACAATATGTAAGATATGGGCAGCGCCTCCGAAAGAAAAGGAACAGTGGGGTACATCAAGGTGACTATTGTTTATTGGCATCGGCTCTGTGCGAGAACAGTGATTAGACAGGGTTCACTGGCCTCTGTGACCTGTGGGTCATTTGAACAATTAAAGACTACAACAAAGAATGCTGTTTTAGCATATGGCTTAAAACCATGGAAAATAATGTACAGTGGTGTTGTCATGATACTAAAATTTAAAACACCAAGAAAAAACTAGTGATCTTGATTCCATGATAGTTTGTCATTAAAAATATTATCAACACAAAATAGGAGCAGGTTTTTAATATTACGATATGGTTGTATACTGCATAGAAGACCATTTAAAGCTCCAAGAAAAGCCCTATTTTGTCCCAATCATATTTTTTTTTCAGTACCAATATCTGAATATATTTTGAATATTTGTATAATAGTTATAGTATCAATTAAGATCTGTGATTTTTTTGTTTTGTTTTGACAACCTACTGTCCAGACAGAAGCGATTACAGTTTTTGTAGTACACATCACATTTAAAGTCCAGAGCTATGTTCACATAACAAAAAGTAAAGCAGGTTTAGACTTAAGCCCTACACAGGATATGACTAGAAGGTCCCAGACTGAGAGGATCAGCCATTCAATATACCCTCCTCAGGGCAATTTAAGCGCTGCAGAGCACAGCGACATGGTGAAGGAAATTGGCATTAACGCAAATGAAAAAGAGAGGATACAAAAAGCAGAGGAAGAAAGTGCAGAGTTGTTGAGTGAGGCATTGCCAGCAGAGGAGGTCAGGAACAGGCACAGGAAGCACAACTAAAGGGGATGAAAGTTAAACGATGGGAGTTTCATTCGGTTCCATTGAAACGCACTAAGCAGCAGGTTGTGTCTCGTCAGTAAAGCAGTTAACACATTACAGGAAACTTTTATTATTTCATTCAAGTGGTTTCCCATAACAATAACTAAACTAACTTTTAGTGGTGGCCTCTATTGTAGGGCAAACAGCAGTGGATATGTTCATACGCACACACACAATAATTCTGATTCTGATTATCTGATTTCTGGAGTTATCCAATTATAGAAATGTAATGTAAACAGATACATCTGATGTGAGTAATTCTTTCTGACATGCCTGTGCAGGTTTTGGCAAGGAGATTTATGCACAGACAAACTAACGAAAAGAGAAAATGTTAAATATTGAAAGGTTCTTTTTTAAATTCATTATACTTTATCTTCCCAATACAACTATTACTCAAAAAAATCCAGTAATGATCCTTTAAATATTGGGTGATCCGATTATTCTAGTCATCTCACTTTTACTGTCCATGTAAACTATATCTGGTACCTATACAAAAGCACATGTATTTAATATAAAATGTAAAACTCAATTAATAATAATAAGAAAATATAATAAGAATTTGTTCATAATAATTGCAGGACATATCAATCAGCTCATCCTCTTGTTGCACTTGTTTTTGGCAGGTTCGGTACAGTTTAGGCTATGGAAAACCAGCTCCACTTAACAACAGTGTAAGACAGGAACCAGGCAAGTACAAGGGCCACTTAATTTAATCTGATCAAAATAACAAATACTCCAGCAAAATATTCCTTAGATACACTCAAAAAGATTAATGGATTTTATAATCACTATGTTCACATCGTACACTTACACTTAACAAAAACAGGAAATCCCAATATTTCTGTCCTGGAAGCAATTGTCTTATTGTATTATTGGTTTACATTTGTTTCAAGGGCAATAGTTTATCAGTGAACTTGGTACTGACCAGATACACTGTATTTTATTCCCTTACTACATTTCCTTGGCCATTAACAACACTTGGCACAATATTTGGTATTCATGTCATCAGTTCAAAGCACGGACTGTTTATATAAATGGACCTAGCTAACCTGCTAGCCACCCTGTTCCAAGTAGGAAGTGTTCATGCTTCTGATTCCACTGACTCGGTTTCCAATTGACTTTACATTGGAAAATTGTCACCCCTCTCTCTGTAACTGCTGCAGTGAGCCTCATCATTTGGTCTTAAAACGTTCGCATTCATCTTCTCAACATGGTCCTTATTTCTCTATTTTGTCCATACATTCTTATTCCTAATAAGGAACTCTGCTCCATATTCACTACTATAACCCCTAGCATCCTGAGCTTCAATTAATCAGAGCCTAACGCTCTGGGTGACGTCACACTCCCTCGGTCCACTTCTTTACACAGACTATAGTTCAAACTATTGTTTCAACTCACTAGCTGTTACAAACATTATCATTACATTATCAAGATGAAGTAATTTGCCCTAAGAGGATGTACATGTGTGTTCATTTGGTTAAAGCAGGCATCACATTTCTTTAGACAAAAAATGTGATAAGTAACAACAGGAAACCAAAGCACACAGTAAAATGTGGTGTCATCATTGCAAATCTGTAAAAGCGTCAAACCCCTAAGTTAAAGTTAAAATTAAATCTGTCATGTATGCATAAAACTTATGTGTTATGAATAATTATAGCTTTTAGTCTGGAGTTACTTGCAACAGGCATGTTGGGTTTGAATCTCTTGGAGACAAAGAATAATCTCTTCTAATTTTTGTAGACTTTATCTGAGGTTAATTTAGGACAACAGATGTTTACTTTTGGCATTCGGGGGCATTTACACAACAACAGTAACGGGTGGAAAATGCAAAACATATTTAGACGGCAACAGCGTTTTGGGTGTTGAAAATGCAAAAATCTGAAAACATCCTCCAGAGTGGAAATCTTGAAAATGCTCCACCCTGCCGTCACCGTGTAAATGGTTGAAAATGGAAAACTGTGTTTTCGTGGGCCATGGCATTGAAATTACATCACAAGCACAAGTTCAGGAAAAGAACAAACAGAGCAGAGCATTTTCAAGTTCCTTGTTGGTTTTATAATTTAACATGAGCTTGAACTATTCCTCATCCATCCACATGAATTTGGTGGTGTTATTACACTTCGCCATGTTGTTTTGAATTTACATGCTGAAGAGGAAGTAGAGAAGCAGAAGGGTTATACGACTGCCATCTAAGCACTGGACATGCATACTACATCGCCAAACTGCAAGTTTTGCATCTCCGTGTTCAGCAGAATTCCCCACCCAAAATGCTCGTGTAAACGTGGAATAAGAGTGAGAACGAACAGACCGTTGCTACAGACCATTTCTGTGTAAGTGTAGCCTTAGATAACATTTACATAACTTAGACTTGCAATTCACATTTTAGCTATTTTTAAGGCTGGTTTTAAAATAACTATATGGTTAAAGCTATAGAAATTAGGGGTGTGCAAAAATATTGCAATACTGATATAGCGTGACAATAAATTTGGTATCATTATCATGGACTGCTGTATCGTATGTATTTTTTGGCATCTTTTAGCAATTTTTTGTGACCGCACTACAATTTTTTTGCTTATTTAGTGTAAGGAAACATGTTTATATAATACACTTGATACACTTCATAATCACTGTTTTGAAGATTAAAATAGATTAAAATATTATCACGGTAATATTGCAACATGAGCTATGCATCGTGTATCGGATCAAAATGATTCCCAGCTCAAAACAAGCATGTCTAATAAGTAAATGAATTAATGGTAAAAGAAACTAAAATGACTTGTGCATTTTAAGAGCTCTCAGACTTTTTCTAACTCCTTCAAATCTACTGAAAGTTTTTACCTCATTATTACCGTAACCTAAACCAACCTTGTCAGAGTGTAAGATGTAAAATCCACACTCAGCAAAAGGTTCATATATTAAAGGTGCACTTTAACTTTTTGGTAGGGGGTCAGTCACCTGCTTGTTTCTATGGATATGTCACTGCTCTGCCTGGAATGTTCCATAATATGACATTAAACAGCTGTACCTTACATTTATTCAGTTACAATAAGAATGGTAAAAAGTAGTAAAAAGCATTTTTTTCTAAAAATCCTTGTTAGTTTAGAGTAATTTCTATAATGTGATGCCTTTCTTTCCCTTGGGAAAGACACTTAACCCCCGCCGCCCCCAGTGTCTGGGTTCACTGGGTAAGTAAAGTAGAACAGTTGATTGTCAGTACCTAACAGAGCACCCAGTACAAACTCTGATAGTATAGTTATGTGATACAATGGCATGCGTATGTTATTTGTCCCATACCCAGAACATGGTATCAATGTTTAGCTGTTCTTTATAGGATCCCAATAGCCGAAGAAAAAGACACGGGCAACTAAATGGACAAAGTTATCAGCTGCCTGTATTGTTTAGAGGTAAGTACTTATAACATGACACAGAGTAGCTTTTCCTCTATGATCGCTGAAGAACGTGTAGGCAGACAGTGATATATGGCCTCAATCCAAACAGGAAGTATCTGGGACAGGTTCAGAGTTCCCTCTATGTTCGTACAAGTATCTTTCCGACACTTATCCACCTACGATTTCCTCTTAAACCAAATCCCACCCTGCTCTTTACAACACCCATGAAACACAACAGGTTGTTAATAATAAAAGTTACATAAAAACGCACCCTTCGCTTCAGACGATCCCTCTCCCGCAGCGTGAGGGTGTCAGCCTTCGCAATGACCGGGACAATGTTGACTTTACTGTGGATCGCTTTCATGAACTCCACATCAAGAGGCTTTAAACTGAAAAACAGAAAAGGAAAAAAAATATCAATTGATAATGACAAGGTTGGAATTATGTGCCCCTAACAAATTCACAGTTAGCCCAATAATAAACCAATGGAGACTTGTTGGCTAAGATGCCAACTACTTACGGAAGCAATCACTACAAAAATTCCAGATGTTGAAGAGCGATAAAGCTATTTACCACAGTTGATACTCAATTAATTAAGTTATCTTCTGTTTACTTTTTAAACTACAAAGATGGCCAATTTCCCCCATTAATGTCTTTAAATAAGTGTTTGAGTCAGAACTCTCCTCTGAATCATCTAACATACCAGGATAGTACCACAGTAAATGAACAGGTGCAGTGTAGACTTACCCATGTCCAAAAGGAGATATGAAGTAAAAGCAACAGTGCACTCGGTTGTCAACTATGTGTCTTCTGTTTAGGCCACTCTCATCGTGAAGGTAACGCTCGAACTGGTTGTCAATGTACTGTATGATGGTCTTGAAGCTGATAAAGGAAAGCACATATTATTCAGTCTAGATGACAGAGTTAAGGATGCCACACACTAGAGGTGAATTTGCCCAATTTAAACTGTGATTTGCTTCTCCCTGAGTTTGGGATCATAAGCCGCTGCGCCCGACATTTGTGCGGTGACTCTGAGCCACACTGTCATATGGTATCCACCAAACATCAGCAACGTTACAGTAACAGCCAATAAAACGGCGTAAAAGGTAAAGGCCAGAGTAGTTCCTCACGTGTCTGTTTACATCCACACAGTGCACAGACCGGAGCAAAGCTGCAGATTAGCGATCGTGGTTTTAAAATAAGACTCTCCTCGTGTCTGTGGTGTGCACTTTTTTCACACATTTCAAAATTGTTTAAGACTGAAAAATCCTTTAGGAGATATACAGATTTTGTTCCAGATTATGGGAACAGTTTTGTCACAGTATAATCATTTATCATGTTAAAATGCCTTTGGGAGGAAGCAAAAAGAACTGCATCTTAAAGTTCACATTTTCTTGTGATTGGTTGAATCTACTTGTCAGTCACTCATGACTGACTCCTGACCAAAAGGAGGAGTGGGTGGGGAAAACTATCAGTGTTTGATCAAGCATTAAACAGAATTACTGAACCATGAAGATTTCACCAAAATAGCATATAAGTATCAGGTCAGTATTCAATTTTTATCATTATTATAGCCCTAATAGATGCGCAACATTATAATAAATATCAGAATTGGTAGTTAAGGTCATAGAAAGGCCAGTTACCACCACTTACAAGGGAATAACAAAAACACCTAAAGGACATGTTGACAGAGGGAATGCAAGGGGAGGATAGGCACAGTTAGGAAAGGGAGTGCAGGATGAAACTGGAGAGAGGCAAGGAGTAAGGGAGGAAAGGAACGAGAGAGGGAGGGATAAAGAGGGGGGGTTGACGGTGAGAGGGTGGGATGAGAGAGGAAACGAGGGAGGAAGAAAAGAAGGGAGAAATCAAGAGATATAAGCAAAGGGGAAGAGAAACATCAGGATCATGTAGAGTGGGGTAATACGAACATTTTAAGACCAAACTGACGAGTCTGACAGCAGCAGGTACAGAGAGAGAGAGATGACAGTTTTTGATTATAAAGTGAATTGGAGTCGATGGAGTCGGATGCACCTATAATGCTGCCGACTTCCTATACCCAACGCAACGGCTAGTGCGTTAGCTATGTCCATTTACATATACAGTCTATGGTTCATACTGGTCCTGGTTTGGTCCTTGCTTGAGCCATGTTTAGTCTTGATGTAGACAATGATTAGTTTGGTCCTGTTCTAGTCCTGATTTAGCCCTATTCAAGTCCAGGTTTAATTTCATGTTTAGAGCCAGTTTTGATGTGGGAAAGCAGCCTCGTCAGACACCTATCTCAGGGCTGGGAATATTGTTGCTTAACGAAACGCACCAGTCTTGGCTGTTGATGGCGTCACCGTATCCTGGAGTGTCAACAACAGTGAGGCGGAGCTTCACTCCCCGCTCCTCAATCTCTACCGTGGAAGCTTCAATTTGCACTGTCCTTTCGATTTTCTCTGTCAAAAATAAGACTCAGTTAAAACTAGCAGAGACAGGTCTAAGCTACATTATAGTGAATTGTGGCCATAGGATTGAAATTTGTTTAGTTTGTTTGATTTAGTTAGTTAAAGGGCCCACATTATGCTATTTTCTGATTTATCTTCTAATGTTGTTTCCTCATCATAAACATACATGGAGTTGTGTTTTGTTTCATTGTGTAACACAAAAATCCTGCATATTTAGGCTCAGTTCTTCTCCCAAACAGAAAACACACCTTGTGATGTCATGTGGTAATACAGGAAGTGCTCCACTGTGTTTTTAGACTCTGTACACTTTCACTTGATTCATTTGGATAATTTCAGCCTTGGAATTGCTAATTTCTACCGAACAATAAAGAAATCGTAGTGGTTAATCTGAAAACTACTGTTTTCATTAGTGGTTAATCTGAAAACTACTGTTTCATGACATCACATGGTGGAACAGAGTATTTTGAGCTTTGGGGATGTAGACATCCTAATAATGCAGGGTTTTTCAAAAATGTGTGAAAGAAACAAAACAAAACTCCAGGTATGTTTTTAAGGAGGTAACAACATTGTAACATGGGTAAAATCTTACATGAGTCAGTATGTGTAATATAACAGCTGGTCATAGAGAAAAGTCTAAAAATTCTAAACAAAATTAATAATGTTGTACAATCCTAATAAGCAGAAGCAGAGATCAGTATATTCAGTCTATGCTTTTCGGTGCTAACTTTGTCCACATGAGTGAGTTATAATTACCATTTATAATATTGAAACATTATGAATTTTAAACAAGCTTAAAGTAAAAACTACATTAGTTCTACAACACAACATTTCTAGGTCACCAGGTCTTATCGCCAAGATGAGAATCAACTTGTTGCTGAACAAAATTTTGGAAAATAATTCTAAAATAATTACCCTAATAACAAAGAAGATGAGAATAATTATTTTCTTGCCAAGTCTTAACCCCTGTCAAGTATTAAAAGGGGAAGGGCCACATGTTAAGACTAAAGCATTCCCAGCATTCCTATTGAAATGATGCTCTGCTGGAGACACAGGAGCAGACGAGTTTCCATTATTACATCGTGCATATTTTTGTACCTGTGTATTTGTGTGTATGTGTGTGTGTATGTGTGTGCATGTGTGTGAGAGTTTTACCTGCGGCTCCAGGGATGTAGCGTTCAGGATACAGATCAGTGAGAAACAGACTGTTTATAAGAGTGGATTTTCCCAAACCAGATTCCCCTAAAAACAAAAAACACCTTTGTGCTACGGTGTCAAATCATGTTAAACATATCATGCTTTTTTCTAGTACTACTTAGTAATAAACACTTATGTATATGATTATTTTACATTTTGCTAAATTAAACTGCTGAATTTATCTATAACAGATTAGTAATAGACATGGGACCACTGACTTGCGATGCCATAGTTTTATTTCACAGGCTTTTTTAATTAATTGATAAACATACAAACATATATCAACAACTAATGACTAGACACACATATATACACACATATACATATATAGTGACAATAATACTTACCAACAACCATAAGAGTAAACTCAAACCCCTTTTTCACAGACTTGCGGTGCACTTGGTTTGGAAGATTGGCAAAACCCACATACCCGGTAGCATCTGGTAACTACGTGAACGAAATGAAAATACACTTGATTGTTCAAATTGTGATTTAGATTAATGATCTTGAGAAAAATATACTGATCTCACACATTTTTGTTAAATTTTAATGTGTAACTACTAGAAAAAGATTAATGATGATGTCTATAATTGTGAAACTCCTACAAGCAATAAATGGCGCTTAATGAAACACTTGTATTTATACAGGATATCCTTTCTGGATGCCTGCACAAGAGAGATTACAAGAGCAATAGGTCATAATCACCATCACATTGAATAGTCTCACCATCTTAAGTATGTTTACCTACGGTTGCCTAGAGTGGGATGAATCAAAGCTATTGCCAAAACACAAATATGTGATTTTAAGCCTGTCCTATGTGCTTTATTCATTAAAGTTGCTACCTGCTTTTACAGGATGAGCAAATGGATGCAGTAAAGCAATAAAATGAAGTGGTTCTCAAGGTGGGGGCCATGTATTGGGGTCTGATAACAGGGAACATTACTTGAATACTACAATTTCTTGATGTACAATCCCAAACATACAATGTTTTGATTGTAAATACCAATTTTGGTTATTAACATGGTTTGAACTTCTGAATTATACTGTGCCACAGCGGGCGATAGGGGGTTCTTGGCATATTTTCTTTCCAATAAGTGGTCCCTGGCCTCAAAAGGTTTAATAACCCCTGATATGAGGAATGTGCCTTCAAATAGAAAGAGCGGCTTATTTAAACATGGCTGCAACTGTAGCATAATTATTTTTAAAAGGTTTTTGCATCGAATCAGAATTAAATGTTTTGACTTACCTTCCCCTTTTCACCCGACATGGCGATTTGTCTGAGCCTAAGTGTGAAACAGATCAAACAAATTAACAATGTTACTAAAATACGGGAATAATAAAATACCAATGGTGAAGCTTCCTTTAGCCCATCTTCATAATATATTTAGTTTCATTGAGTATTTGTATTTCAAGATAGACTAATTGTCCCCTTATAAATATAAGGGCTCATCTGCGTTCAGTATAGTTGTTTTTTGTTTCATTTTCACATGTTTAACACACAAATCCTGTACATTTAGAGTTCGTCTATCAAACAGAAAACTCTGTTCCACCTTGTGATGTCATGTGGTAATACAGAAAGTGCTCCACTTCACTAGAATCAATTGGAGGAATTTAGATCTGGTATTGCCCATCTCTACTGAACTAAAGGTAAAATGTAGCTGTTAACTTGAAAACTACTGTGTCATGACATCACAAGGTGGAAAAGAGCATCTTGAGCTTTGGGGATGTAGACAGTCTAATAATAATGGGTTACATAAACATGTGTGAATGAAACAAAACACAACTCCAGGATTGAGGAGGTAACAGCATTCTAACATAGCTTAAACTCCACAACAGCCAATTTTGCATGAAAGAGGAGCTTTAAAGACTTCCAAACTAGACCAAAGTAGTTTCCATTTGTGCTTCAGAGTGAGTTCCAGTGCTTTAGTTCAATTCCTCTACAGGCGCTGGCAGACGACAGCAACAGGCCCACTTGATAAATTAGCCCAATAATGACAGATCCGGAAGAACTGGGCCTGTTTTATCGTGAGCAAACTGGACCATGGCAGGTGGGGTGTGATAAGAATTTGCAAAGAGGCCATGGACGTGTGCAGCCCAATGGTGATGGACTCGTTATACAACAAGAATCTAGGGACCTCATTTAACCTTAAGGTATTTTATTTATTAATTCAACAATGTTAATAGATAAACAAATATGTAAGAAAGTGGGCAAAGATGGTGAGTGATGACAGGGTGGTTTCATCAAGTGTGAGAACAATGGCCATTTATCGCAGTAGTTCCTGAAGCTGAGTCAGAGTCAGAGTTACACGCGTCTCACCCCTGCTCCCAGTCAGCACCAAGCACAGCTAACGCACTGAGCTGGACCAACCATAGAGCCACGAGAGCCAAAGGTCAAAAAGGTGTTAAGTTCAAACTCAAGAGCTGATCCAGGGTCATTTGTGTTCAAGTCATAACAGTTTAGCTTGAGTTTTGATTGTGCCAGTGCCTCCAAGGTTCCAAATACACTTCTCAAATGATTTAGAGGAAAGTTGTTTTTCTATGTGATTAAAAACCCTGCATTTGGCCCAACTAGTGGCGCTACAGTAAATCAGATCTACTTCCTGACATGGAGTGATGTGTGTTTTCTAAAGTTTTATATTCAAAGAACAAATGGTTGCAATCCACTGTGGCTTTAATAATACTGTAAAAAATAACAAAAACTCAAGAAACAAAAACAGCTCCTAATCAACGCTAAAGCCAGTATTGAAAAGAATCACATAAATGGGACTATTTTTTACCTTTCCTTGGTGGTTTTTGAATGATCTGGGTTTATATCAGAGCAGAAAGGCAGTTTCTAAGAAACATTAAACATTATATCCTATTCTATCCAATTCTGTAATTCTATATAATCATGGTACTAACATGGGGCATAAGGCATTTTCCTTAGTACAGGGAGTGAGTTTCAAAGTTTTAATAATAACAAACATGGTTATATGTTTAGGTAAAATGTTTTGCAAAAAACATTTACTGAGATTATGTACATGAAATTAGAAATCGACTGATATGGGTTTTATAATGGCCAATGCAGGACTGATTTGGATTATTTTCCACAAATTCAATAATTAAATAAAACTCACCCACAGAGTTGTGTAGTCACATTTTGTGCAGTTATCTCTTCACAGTACAGTGTTCGAATAAAGCTTAATGTGTACTCTTTAGGCAGATCACCCAAAACAACAAATCAGCCTGTGCTGGAGATTTAAGGCCAATAACTGATATGCTACAAAATTCAGTCAATAGATGTGAAGCTATTTTATGTTGCAAAGCACTTGCCACATGATCATGAGCCCCCAAAATGTCAATTATAAAGAGGCTGCTGAAACTCTTCTGCGTTCTTATTCTAGTGCTTCTTCTACGTTACTTTTGAAATACTGAAATTCTCCCAACGTAGGACAAATAATTGTACCCACTACCCATAATCATCAGTTTATCATAAATTAATGAACAGGACAGGCTAACACAACCATTTCCCTCCTCAAACATAGGGATGTAACTAGATAAAAATCTCTCGATATTTTCACGATATACATCTTACGATATGTTATTTATAGAGATATTTTGTGAAGGCTCACAGAACTGTGAACATGCTCCTCTTTTCCTCCTAAAATGTGTTGACAAGATTTAATCCAAAGAACTAAGATTTAAAAGTGTTTAGAACAGTTATTTCTTCATGTAGTCTGCACTGAAACAGAGAAAAGGATCATGGTCTATGTAGTTCCCTCTGTTTTTTTAGCTATTGTTGCACCGTAACTATTAATTTAAGCAAAGAGACTTGTAATTCAATATACTGTGATTGTCCATGATATTATTCTGAGACCTTTGATGATACAATATCACGATATTTCGGTTATTGTTACATCTGTACACAAACACACAACCAATATTTCAGTTTGAAGTGAGGATATTAATGAGACAAAGGTAAAGTGAGCCTCTAATACTCTGAATAATGGCCATTTAATAGCTGTGTACGGGTCAGGTACACGGCTATCAATAACAGAAGCATGGGGGAAATTAAGCGGTTTGAACTAAAAGAAAATGCCACCTTAATTAAACCACAGTTCTGGCATGAATGCGTTTAGATTTGATTTATTACCTGGAAAAAAGCCATAAAAGTGAAAAGTGATTAAGATGGGCAGTCAGGGCTCCCACATTGTGAATATTAGGATTAAAGCTACACTTAATAATGTGGCACGAACAAGTGTGCAACTCAACTGGGATCCCACAGCAACAGTTACTGTACTAATAATAATATTAGTCGTACTAGGGTGGGCGATATCTCGATATTTAAAATATATCGAGATATTTTTGAAACTCGATATGAATTCTGACATATCGATATATCGCTATAATGCTTATGTTTACTTCTGGTTTCGCCGCTTCGCTTGTTTTGCCTTCTCTGTGCCGCGCTCGCCTCCGCCTCCGCCTCCTGCTTTTGTCCCCGAGCTCCTCCGCGGAGCCCGGAGCTGGCCGTGGACTAAACCAGGACTAGGACTAAACCAGGACTAAACCAGGACTAAACGCGGCCTCAAAGCCCGGGGCTCGGCCGCGGACTAAACCAGGACTAGCACCAGGGCTCTGCAGTGCGCCCATTTCACTTGCATTTGCGAGCAAATATTTCGTCGTGCGAACGTGGAAAACGAAACAGGCGCATCTGTGCGAGTGCTTCTGCAGCCACAATAAGGAGCTGCACAGACGTAACGTGACGAGTTAAACTTTCTAAATGCACGTTTCCCAGCGCGAGCGCAACCACATGACACCTCCGACCGCGCACGAGCCCAGCGTACGAGCTCCGCGTGTGGCAGATATCACTATACGAACAAACTCCGCTTCAAAACACACCCACGCCCCCTTAACCGAGGAGCGCCCCGCAGCAGGACCCACACCTGTCCCATCCACTCACAGACACCCGCGTGCCGCTGGACAAAGCGAGAGCTTTGTCTTGGTCTTGTCTCGGACTCTGTCTTGTCATGGACTCAAGGTCTGAATACTGAGTGCGGTCATTTTTCATTAAAGCCGCTGCTGTTGCCAATAAACTCATACCAGTATGCGGGAGCGTGCGGGGCTTCTCTCTGCAGCCTGTGCCAAATGCCAAATAAATCCGTTTGTCACAATGTGCGTTTGATTTGGTAAATGTGCAGAGACTAAATACCACTTTAAAACAAGAGAATGTAACTCCAGTTTGGAATTTGAAAATACAGGTTTAAAAATCCTACACACTTTATTCACTTTGAAGCAGTTTTGTGTCAGTGGAAGTTCTCTTTAAGAAGAGGTTCCTAAACTGTGGGTGAGGGTCCAAAAAGGGGTGCAGAGTGTTTCAGTGCAGTACTAAATGAATATTAATCAGATAAAATTAGTTTTTTGTTTTTGCAGCAGTTTGGGGGGCTGTATTTTTTCCTGTAAAGATATCGAGATATATATCGTATATCGAGATATAGCAAAATATACCGAGATATATTTTTTGGTCCATATCGCCCAGCCCTAAGTCGTACCATACCACTAAATGAGCTCCATCAGCTAAACCTGTGACTTAAAAACACTGATGCACTGTGTAACTTTTCTGCTAGGGGGGCGGTGTGCTTGTCTTCACAAAGATGTATTTTCTTTTCCTAGAATGTTCCACAATACGACATTAAAATAATCTATCTATCTTAATGCTAGAGAATATTAATTACTATGAGCAGGAGCTGTCCACAGATCTGTCCTGTAACTTGGCCTAGTGGTAGCCTCTGCTTGTCTCCTTGAAGACAGATAAGTTTAATGCCAAACTGCGGAACATTCCAGGCAAAGCAAAAAACATTTCCATGGCGACAAGCAGATGGTGGACCTTCCACAGAGGACAGACATAGTGCACCTTTAATATCAGATGGAACCTAAAAAAAAATACAATTTGACGATTAGCATCTTATTTCTATTTACATTATGATTTTCATGTTGAGTGTACAAATAAGGAAGGAAACAAATAATGAATGTTTTCACTG
Source organism: Odontamblyopus rebecca (assembly GCA_030686955.1). Taxonomy (NCBI): domain Eukaryota; kingdom Metazoa; phylum Chordata; class Actinopteri; order Gobiiformes; family Gobiidae; genus Odontamblyopus; species Odontamblyopus rebecca. The sequence continues at coordinate 15,692,324 of CM060661.1, forward strand.
TTAAAACACAATCGAGGTTGGATGATAATTGTTCAATAGGAGCAAGGTGCCTCCAGATTACAGAACCACTACAAAGTGCCATTGTTTCTCTGTTATTGTAGGACTGTCTGAATATATAATTTATTTTAGCCATTGATCTTCACAAAAGGATTATATAAAAAGGTCAAAAGATTACTCAATCTGAACACACAATGGCAATGATGCAGACATCGTATATGAAATACCTTTAAGGAGGAGGACAACTATTCATTTTGAAAGGTGGTAATTCAGTATATGGTAATAACCACAGACAGTATGGTAATAACAGAGAGTATGTATGCACTTTCTACTAATATCGTTCTGCTCCAAACATGCCTCATTCGTGAATGGACAGAATAAAGTATTACACATGGATAATTTTGACATAATTCAGTGTTGTGTTAACAACCTATGCCCTGTAGTAAAAAGTATGCCTGTATATCTAAAAAATACAAATACTTTTTGTAAAGAAAAAACAAGTAAAATGTAGCCAAAAGTCAATACGTTAAATAAATAGCCAATTGGAATTGAGAAATAAGGCCCACACCACACCCAGTCTCCACAGTTGGTCTTTCCAAAAAAAAAAAAAAAAAAAAGGGGGGGGGGTTATCTACAGATTAAGATTTCTTAAAACAGGATAACCCCATCTTTATAGTCAAGTTTAGTTTTACAAAAAAGTAAAGTAAAGTAATCTACTGCAGTTTCGCTCTGGGTAGCCTATGCCAAACTTTAGCAGCAACAGTTGTTACCCATGTTGTTACCGCGGCTGGTGTCAAGTTGCTTGTCAGACCGTGTCACACTGGCATACTCAGTCTTTCTCTTATTTCTGTGACTTACTCCAGTAACTTGTGAAAATGAACTAGTTGCACGCGCTTACCTGCGTGTAACTTTGAAATATTATTCACCAACAGTGGTCTCCTCTCGCCGCTGTCCTAAAGTCCCAGCCCAGCCCAGGAAGGAAAATCCGGAAATGATTCCTGAAAGTTCGCCCTCCTCAGGCTGAGCTCTTCCACTACAAGAGCCATCATGATCCTACTGCCCAGTGCCCAGGTACTGCTACAGTGGAAAATCTGGACGAGTCAAGCATGTCTGATCCAGCATGACTGTGGGAGTATTTAAGCCTCATGTAAAATCCACTACATGTTCAAAGGTCTCGGACTAAGCAAATTTTTGCATTAGAAATAAACTATTATAGATAGGGCTGAGTATTTTTTGCAAGATAACAGACCATTTCATATCTGCCTATTAACATAACTATTTAATAAATTGATAAATACATTTTCTTTTTAATCTGGTCCCTGCTCGTTTGGTGCGCCATCAGACAGTGACGAGAAGGAGCCACTTGTCCAATTACGCACAACTTGCGCATGTAAACTATCTGTGAAATTGATCACGTAGGCCACAAGTTGTTATCCACGGCGTGTCTTTAAGAGACCTTGGACCCCCCTCCCAAATGCCTCACTGTCTATTCGCTCATGTCGTTGTAAATAACTGTTCAAACGCACAAAGGTTTCTGGACCGCTTTGTTCAGCCTCGCAACTTCCCAGCACTCCCATTGGTCCTCTCAGAATGCGGTCGCAGCTGATTGGACTAAAGTTTTTTCTGCGCTCCAAAACACCCCCACATCGCAGAGAGGCTATTCGTGGTCCGGTGGTACTGTGGTTCCAGTTGTTTTCACATCACCTCGCTAACAAAGACAGTAGAGCTGAGATTCCCTGTTTCTCTGAAGCCTGAACCATGTGCAAGTAACAAGGAGAAACTTTTCTTGGGACAGAAAGAATCGAAAATTATCTCGACATCACATACATTTTCTGTAAAAAAGTGTCTTTTACTACACTTGGATACGTTATTTTCTGTTAGAGCATCATGGTGTCGGCCGGTTTAGAGATCCTGGGACTGTCGCTGTGCGTCGTCGGCTCGCTGCTTGTCATGGTCGCGTGCGGACTCCCCATGTGGAAAGTAACGGCTTTCATTGAGGCCAACATCGTGGTCGCGCAAACCATCTGGGACGGCCTGTGGATGAGCTGTGTGGTGCAGAGCACGGGGCAGATGCAGTGCAAGGTGCACGACTCAATCCTCGCGCTAAGCCATGATCTACAGGCCGCCCGGGCGCTCACCATCATCTCCTCTGTGATGGGAGTTTTGGGGCTGATGGTGGTAATTGCGGGTGCGCAGTGCACCAACTGCATCCGCACAGAGTACGTGAAAGCCCGGGTGGTGAACGCAGGTGGAGTCATTTACATTATCAGCGGCCTGTTTGTGCTGGTTCCGCTCTGCTGGATGGCCAACAACATAATATCAGACTTCTACAACCCGCAGGTGCCTGCGTCAAAAAAGAGAGAGATTGGCGCAGCACTCTACATTGGATGGGCCGCAACCGCGCTACTGCTCATCGGTGGAGCACTGCTCTGCTGCTCGTGTCCATCCGGTGGTAATTCTGGATATTCAGCCAAATACGCACCAACCAAAAGAACCACGCAGAATGGAGAATATGACAAACGGAATTACGTCTAGCGACGCGGCCAGACGCGTCAAGACTAGGCGCGGTTTCTTAAAAACTTTGTTTAAAATGCCAGACTTTATTTTTGCACCTGTTGGGTTTCTCTGAATTTATGAATTACTGGATGCGCCTTATCTGTATTGACCACTTGCTATGGACTAATAATTTTGTACTGGACATTTGACAAAGACTTTGTTGTTACATGAACGAGTATCTTGTATAGGTACTTTCGTATGTCATCCAAAATCTTAGTTATGAATTGTTTACGTTTGTATGTTTATAATGCAGAGCATCTGTCCTCAAATATAGCCTAGTCTTTTGCCCTGGTATGCGTTGTCAGCACAATGTTGTACAGTAGTGCACTCCTACAAAGTGCAACTTCCGATGATTATGTGAACGTAGCAAAAGACAAAGAAGGAAAGGCGCGCGCACGCGTAATGCCTTAATTGGTAACTTGTACTGAAGTAAACATTGTAAGTGGACTAAAGTGCGAAAGCCTTTTTCTTTAAATTACAGTCGACGTGGTTGGCATAATGCGTAACTACTTTGGCACCTGCGTAATTCATTGTTCCTGCAGTTGGTTACTTTCTCAAACTTTTAAATAAACTATGTTTAATGTTGATGTAGGCTCATGATTGCTTATTCACATGTAAAAGATCCAATACTATTTCCTTCTCTAAAATTAAACTGAGTATGTTGTCTAAAATGCATGGATTAAGTGTGTTATTTGGATCAAAAGAGGTGGCATCAAGGCGTGTGACGGTCGGTGTCCTGCTTGGCTGTGCGTAATGTCTGTGTTCCCACCATGATTCCACATACCCCCACGGCGAGAGAAAGTATTTTGGTTAGCCATAGAAATCCAGATGACAATGCCTTTTCTGAAAGAGTGGGGCTCTGCTGTTCAGTTCACAATACTCCAGTACCCACCACCCCTTTCATAGCACCCCCACCCGCTCGGTCATACCCAGTGAATAGCGTCCAAATTAGTGCTACGCAGAAACTTCCCGTAAGTCAACAACTGTATTCATTAGGCGCACACAAAAACTTCTTGTATATCTGAACGCGGTAAATACTGAATGTAGGCCAATTGCAATAGACAGCACATTATCAGTGCTATAATTTGTCTCTCTTATTTCAATAAATAAATAGCCTACAACAAGTAATATGAGGCTCATGACTGGATTTCCAAAGATTACCACTTGTTTTGCTGGTCACTTAAGATTCTTAGCAGGTCATATGACTTCTTAACAGAAACAAGAATTCTATACTAATGTAAGTGTGTGCAATGAAACTTTGACACACATTTAATAAACTTTTAAATAATAATCTAACCTTACATGCTATTTTAAGTGGGTATAACTGATTTTAAAAAGTCACGAACTGAATTTTTGCTATAGAGCCAATAAACAATTGTCATTACGGGAAAATAAAGATGTACATTGTATAACTTTTGTGAAGGATTTGCCACTCGATTGGTTATTGCTTGTAAGACTGCAAATATATTTGGGCATTAACCCAGAAACAAAGCAATAACATATCACAGAGTCAAGCGGGCTACCAGAAAAGTTAAAAAGTGGATTCCATTATAAAGAAATTACATCAACATGCAATAATACATTTGTTTTTATTTTCAAAACCAGACAAGTGATGTAAGGTTTATAGTGCAGCAGCTTGCATCTTAACACATAACCAATTTTGTGGATCAATTTAAGATCAGATTGGTCATTTCATTTGTATTTTATATCTTTGTCTAATTAGTTTGACTCTCTATTTCCAGTAATCCAGTGATTTCTCAGCAGCTCTTGTATAATTATCTGTGAACAAAGGTCCGCCCGGTCTGTCCCAGAGAGAAGTTTTTGTCTTTTTGTTAGTTCCACTCCTTCAGTCATCTTGCACAGTGACGAAGCACCGGCTGGCTCCGTGTGGGGGTGTGTGCAGAGTTGGGGGTGCACCTTTAAAAAGACCCACAAACAGAGAGGCAAATAGAGCCAGCAACGTCACTCAATGGGCACTCTCCATGGAAACCAGTTGGGACCGGCAGTTGCCTAGTGACATGAGCCTATAATGTGGTGGTATGGATGCAATAATAAAAGGCCTGGGAGCTGACATTCCAGCTGGCCACACTCAGTCTGGAGTTTGCAACAAAGGTTTACATGGTCCCTGCAAAAGGGCTGTCACTGCATAAATATTGAACAACTGCAATAAACATCCCAGGTGCTTACAGGGTAATTAAAGATAAGATTTACTGTCTCAAAGTTGGAGACATTTAAATTGGAAATGTTGTAGAAATAATTCCCATAAACGTACATGAAAAAGGACAAAACAAAACAATAAAAAAAAGACATCTTCATTAAAATATATACATTCATTCTACTGCCCATGTTCACTTCAATTTACAGGAGTTTCAGTTTTCTATGGTGCCATTTTGTGGACTACTGACCACTCAAAATGCTTTGTACTAGCTCTATAGCTATAGTCCATCACAGATTGGAGCAATGGGCCTAAACATAAATGATATTCAGGAATGCTCATTCCTCTGTGATTATGTCACTGAGAGTCGCATACACAAAGCCCATACCTCCATGTCACTCTTTGACCTCTAAACTTGACCTGCCCGGCCTGAGGGGTTGCAAGGGCCGCTCCACAGCTTCACTTTCTTTAAGCGTCTGACTCAGGGTCAGACAAAGACCACTCATGTCCCGCACGGTGATGTCACCAGTCCACAACCTCCTCCTCCTTTGATCATTACCATGGTATGACTTACTATTGACTATGACTAATATAATAACTATTTTAACTTTTTTTTTTGTCCCATGTATGCATAAATATAATATAATGGTATATACACTCCTCCTTTTTATTATCTTCTATTTATCAGTGTTATCCTTTGTATAATACAAAAAAGAAGCATTAATGCATTGTGGAGGTTGTCTGGATATTATTTTATGCTTCAAAAAAATATTTGAAAGAAATTATTTCAAATCAAAATGTCATTGTTCTATAATACTTAGTTTCATTAGATGGATAGAAAGATAGAGAGATATGCAGATAGATAGATATATACACTCAACAAAAATATAAACGCAACACTTTTGTTTTTGCTCCCATTTGTCATGAGATGGACTCAAAGATCTAAAATTCATTCCAGATACACAATATTACCATTTCTCTCAAACATTGTTCACAAATCTGTCTAAATGTGTGATAGTGAGCACTTTTGCTTTGCTGAGATAATCCATCCCACCTCACAGGTGTGCCACATCAAGATGCTCATCAGACACCATGATTAGTGCACAGGTGTACCTTAGACTGCCCACAATAAAAGGCCACCCTGAAATGTGCAGTTGTTGCTTTATTGGGGGTCTGGGGACTCAGAACCAGTCAGTATCTGGTGTGACCACCATTTGCCTCATGCAGTGCAACACATCTTCTTCGCATAGAGTTTATCAGATTGTCAATTGTGGCCTGTGGAATGTTGGTCCACTCCTCTTCAATGGCTGTGCAAAGTTGCTGGATATTAGTGGGAACTGGTACGTGCTGTCGTATACGCCGGTCAAGCACATCCCAAACATGCTCAATGGGTGACATGTCCGGTGAGTATGCTGGCCATGCAAGAACTGGGACATTTTCAGCTTCCAAGAATTGTGTACAGATCCTTGCAACATGGGGCCGTGCATTATCTTGCTGAAACATGAGGTGATGTTCATGGATGTATGGCACAACAATGGGCCTCAGGATCTCATCACGGTATCTCTGTGCATTCAAAATGCCACCAATAAAATCACCTGTGTTCTTCGTCCATAACAGATGCCTGCCCATACCATAACCCCACCACCACCATGGGCCACTCGATCCACAACATTGACATCAGCAAAGCGCTCACCCACACAACGCCACACACGCTGTCTGCCATCTGCCCTGAACAATGTAAACTGAGATTCATCCGTGAAGAGAACACCTCTCCAACATGCCAGACGCCATCGAATGTGGGCATTTGCCCACTCAAGTCTGTTACGGCGACGATCTGGAGTCAGGTTAAGACCCCGATGAGGACGACGAGCATGCAGTTGAGCTTCCCTGAGACGGTTTCTGACAGTTTGTGCAGAAATTCTTTGGTTATGCAAACCAATTGTTTCAGCAGCTGTCTGAGTAGCTGGTCTCAGACGATCTTGGAGGTGAACCTGCTGGATGTGGAGGTCCTGGGCTGGTGTGGTTACACGTGGTCTGCGGTTGTGAGGCCGGTTGGATGTACTGCCATATTCTCTGAAACGCCTTTGGAGACGGCTTATGGTGGAGAAATGAACATTCAATGCCCGAGCAACAGATCTGGTTGACATTCCTGCTGTCAGCATGCCAATTGCACGCTCCCTCAATGCTTGCGCCATCTGTGGAATTTTGCTGTGAGACAAAACTGCACATTTCAGAGTGGCCTTTTATTGTGGGCAGTCTAAGGTACACCTGTGCACTAATCATGGTGTCTGATGAGCATCTTGATGTGGCACACCTGTGAGGTGGGATGGATTATCTCAGCAAAGCAAAAGTGCTCACTATCACACATTTAGACAGATTTGTGAACAATGTTTGAGAGAAATGGTAATATTGTGTATCTGGAATGAATTTTAGATCTTTGAGTCCATCTCATGACAAATGGGAGCAAAAACAAAAGTGTTGCGTTTATATTTTTGTTGAGTGTACTTTATTATTCCAAAGGAATGCTTATATTTCAGGCAGCATACATAATACAATACATAATATAGTATATAACATCAATTTATCAAATTAAAGGCACTCTATATAATTTTTCTGGTTTCATAATGCACCTGTTTATATAGGGATAGTGCACCTTTAAGAATTAAAGTTTATTTTACTAAAACACAATGGATATTGGGGGAATTTCTCATTAAATGACTCAGCCAGCAGCAGGTGCATAAGAGCAGAGAAGTCTTTACTCATCCACAGTAAAGCCAAGAGTCAGCAGGTGATAAAGGGGGAAGACGTGTGTTTGTGCAATTAAAGACCTCATAAGGAACAATGGTAGGGTCAACATGGTGAAGAGGGAGATCAGAAAAACACCTTGATCATTCTCTTGTTTGTGGCACAGTTTACAGCTCTTGTTGTGAGTCACAGGTTTTACACAGGCTTCCTGTGCAGTGGACAGTGGGTCTGGAAACAGGAAGGAAGTCAGAGGGTGTGGAGAGGAGGGGCAGACTGGGCTCACTGTGTGCTCACTATGGTGATTTAAACACAAAAGGATCAAATAAATTATAATACAGGGCAGTATTGAAGATATAGCGCTAATTGAAATGACACTTTAATTTAAAAAAGAAAAGTGACCAATAAACTTTAAAGGTGTAACTTTTCACATGGTCGACCACCTGCTTCTATCTATGTTCTAGAGAATGGCATTAAAGCAGATCAGAGCTTTTAACTATGTTATAGTTGTCTCCCCTTACACTTTAAGTTGTATTTGGAGTGATTCATGCATGTTTGAGTAAACAATCACTTAATTTTCACCACATCATATTTTTGATCAACCCCGTTTTCACCACCATTTTATTTTCATAATGGCTGACACATAAGATTCAGCAGCATTGCTTAGTTATTTTGGAACAAATGAAAAAACTAAATCACTCTTTGCAGGTGTGGTGTGCAGGTAATGTTTAGAGTTGCAGCCTGCTCCCAGTAAAAAAAATAGAGGTATTTCTTTAACAACGTAAACATATGTAATTGATTATAAAAGCAAGATAGATAAGTTTAACCATCTCCAAGGACACAAGCAGGTGACCTGCCTAACTGCCATCTACTTGTCTCCCATCCCTTTCAGAAAAGTTACAAAGTGCAACTTCAAATACAGCCACTTCCCTCACATAACCTGAGAAGATTCACCAAGTATTCAATTACATCTCTACTACGACACAATATTTAGATATCAGGGTATAATATCTGTAACAGCATTTATACAGCACCAGATGAAATGTTTTTCCTAACAACAAGACAAATATAGTGCTTCTGGATGGTTTAATCTTGGAAATATGCTGATATGAGGAGTAGTGACTCCTCTTGAATACTTGTTTAAATGACATCATTCCAGAGTTCTGTAAATCCTATTACCAGAGCTAGAACATTTCAAAAGAAGTATATCTGTTCAGTCTCGATGGAGTGGTGACTGACAACCTACTGCTGAGAAGATGATGACGCCTGGTGTGGAATGTCTGGGGCGGATGGGGAGACATTTCTGATTTGGTTGGCAACTGTTTACTATGTTTATTCAAAATCTAGCCTTGAATGTTGCCCATTAGAATTCTTTCTGTCCCTCAGGTGAAATAAGGATCTGGCTAATCAGCTGGTATGCAAACAATGCATCAGCTGGATTTCCATTCTTATTGTAGCATCTTTCAAAGATTTTATCCTCTCCAATGATTTGTGTTAAAAGTGGACAATCATCTAAGATCATATCAATAGAGCTGTAATATGGAAATATGAATATTGAGCTTAGTATGCAATGAGTTGATATTTGTGCACTAGACTGCTGATTTCACCTTTGCACAACAGCCAAATCTGATCACATTTCAGGTGGATTGCAAAAACTTGATTAAGTGTTTGAAATAAACCAAACATCCACACTTAGTGTTTTATCTCTGTATTGAGATGGTGTATTTTTTGGAAAGTAGCATTGCAGAGGGTGAGATCTTGTAGGACCGAACCACCTACCGCAGAGAAATTGATTCATAATGTAAGATTACATAATGCAACACACATACATGTGCGCTGGACTGAAATTAAAACCACTTCACGGGCAGTTGGGGATTGCAAAGTTCTTTCAAGGCCAACATTTCTATATTCTTCTGACTGCACATGACCAGTGCTTTCCTCCTTTTGTCATGCTGAAAGGACCTTCACAAGTAAAGTAGATGCCTGTCCAGAACTATATAAGGAGAAACAATTGGATGTGTAATAGTATTTCAACCTCTGTCAGCTTTATGAAATAAACAACTACTGTCCTTTGAAAGGGTCCTAGGATTAGGCGATGTCCAATACGAATCATGATCTGATCAGATTTAGAAATAATCTTTTGCTAATTTAATCTGCAGGTCACTACCGAAAATGGAAAAATGCCATAATTTTGTCACTGGATGTTTGGATTTGGCACTTTGACAAAAGTCTAGAAGCGCAGGTGCAAGATTCAGGGGTTATTTAAGGTACTGTTGTTAACACAAATGTGTGTGGTTAATCTGTATCATTATTATCATCCTGACCATAGACCGCTGTGTCCCCACAGACCGCTATGAAAAGCACCTCTGTATAAGTGGAGCTCAGGACACATGAGTGAGTGAGTGCCTCATAACAGCCCCTCAGCTCTGAGTTTGTGCATGTGTATTTTAGCGCCACATTCCAGGGACCCAGAGCAGCGGAAAGGCCAGTGGCCCCACTCACTAAAGGTGCATCGGGGGGCGAAGACAGTGATTGATGGAAGAGGAGAGAGAGAGCTGTGATGGGCTGGACAACTCCACACATCAAATCTCAATATTTGATACTCTCTTTATTTTTACATGGAGGCAACATTTCTTACCAATCCACATATTTACTAATATTAGTGAAAATAAAATGCCCAAAATCAATGCCCAAAAAAATCAATAAGTAAAACATAACTTCAATCTATCTTTATTTAAATATTGATTATTTTGACTTCAGACAGAATATGCAATATAATACTTGACATGCTGGATGTGTTTTGTCATATTCTCACAATTATTATGTTTATTTTATTGAGTTTCTGTCTATATACCAAAAACATCCCAGAATGCTGAGCCTCCACCAATTGCAGTTCCACTCTATGCAGGCAGTTTAGGGTGAGGTGTCTTGCTCAATGACAGAATGCTCTGCCAGTTTTGGGGATTGAACCAACAGGGTTATGTATCAACAAGTGTTTGAAAAAGAACACCATCTTCTGTGTTTATTATCCCAAGAAGTAAAAAAAAAAAAAAAAAAGTCCTGTCTGTCATTATTGCACCATGTCAGATCTTATTTTTTGGCACAGGTTCCACCATCCTCTTTTTTCATGGAGACTTACTTTAATGCCATACTGTGAAATATTTCAGGAAACAGAATAACTTTTCATTGGACACAAGCCCGTGACTGGAACAAATAGTACCCAATGCATCTTAAGGAAAAGATTACAAGATCGAAGAGAAATAACAAAATGTACAGGTACAAACATACAAAAAAGTAATAAACCTACTGTAAGACTGGATCAAAACAATAAGGTAAGAGCAGGACTTCTGAGAATTAGTGTTAAGAAATGACGCACAACCTTTTTGGTGTTGACAATGGGAGTTAGCATTGATTTCCCCACATGTGAGTACCCCAGGGCTGACAGTCCATTTGGTTGTTCCTGTAACACGCCACTTTAAGGTCATGGCCCTATCCTGGAGCAGAAGGGATAAGGATCTTAATGAGGCCACAGAGAGTAGAGCAGACCCCACCTTTCCAGCCGCACAAGCAGGAAAACTGGCCTGAATGTTCAGATCTGGAGCAAGGTTACAACCAGCATTCTTTACCAGTATTTAGATTTTCATTTGATTTTCATGTTACCATTTGTTAATCAATTAAAGGTGAACTGTCTACATTTTCTGATGGAGTAACCCCCCTCTCACCTCCAAGGAGATTTTTTAGTCTTGCCTGGCAGTTTGGCTTCATACTCTGTAGAGACAGGCAGATGACCACTTGGTCAACTAAGTCAGGTCTGTAGAGTTGACAGAGCTCCCAAAACATATGCTTATAAAGATACTTTTAAAATGAATGCTGTACTCTGGAATATTCCAATAACATTCCCATATCATTTATCAGGGATGCATGACGCCACCAGGCAAAGTTACAGGTCAGATGTGAGATTACTGTAAGAATGCATTTTTATTGGCGAGTTCAATGCCATACCGTGGAATATTCCAGTCAAAGCAATTATCTCTATGGAGACAATCAAGTGGCAGATGCTCCACTAGAAAAATTATATAATAGACCTTTAAGTTTCAACTCAACAAGTATTTGAACCAATATAAAAAGGGGATCAGTTGGGATCAGCTTTTGGCCCAACTCAAATGTTACTGCCAGAATCCCACACTCTGCCAAGTATTTGATTCATGACTGGAATGAAGGTAAGTTTCTGATAAACTCCCTGTAGCCCCTTACCAACAAAAAACCCTTAACTTGTCAATCTAGGGGCCAATTGGTTTCTGAGAATATTGCTCAACAAGAAACACTGAACTGATGAAAGGTCAGCAGCTGAAAAACACATAACAGAATTAAAACCACTGAATAGCAACTTCACTTTTCAAAATGAAGCTTTTAAAATTACAATTGTGTAAGTACAGTCACAACATAGAAGTTTATTAAATACATAAAATACCATTCATATAAAATGCAATTCTGACATAAAAACAGTTAAAAGGCAGATGACAAAGGCAGATAAAAACATTTACACATATACAAGTACAAAGACTCAGACAGTGTTTAGAGCATTTTCAGGACAGTAGAGTAATAAGTGCATCCAGGAACTTGCTTCTATCCTCCATTTTCAGTTCAATTACTGCAAGAAAAAATAAAAATCAGGTTTACCAACTTTAACTGCTGAACAAGTGCACCACCTAGTGTCCAAACCTCAAAGTCAAGTGTCTACTGTCCCAAGTCTTAGAAAACTACTGTATATTGAGAAAGCTTTTTGTGTTCATTTCACTTGCTTGAATTAGCTCAACAGTATAATGAACCATTATACTTACTTGAAGTGTCAAAGTGGTCATGCAAAGTTCTGGAGCTGGTGCTCTCAGCTGCTTTCTCAAACGCTCGACCGAAAAAACTGAGGAAAAAAAAGATTTAGGTCATGCTTAATTCATGACAACACAGACAAAAGATTATGCAAATATTTTTCTTAAGTAAAAACACAGACAACATTAATAATACAGCACAACTGAGTTAATGGATGACATGTTTAATCCCTTACTCAAACACCTCTTTTTACAAATAAAAGGACTCACTTTTTCTTATCTGATGTTTCTGATTCTGGTGGAATTCCAACTACTATGACAGTTCCCTTTTCGATGTCCTTTGGAGCAGCAATAATGAGAGGCAGCAGCCTGCAGCGTTTATTTCTTGTCTAATTCACATAAACAAAATAAGTATTGTGGATGAAATTTAAAATGTGTATAGTCTTAAAATGCTTACAGATTGGACAAAAGCCTTAAGGAGGTACTTGCAGAGCAGCATTAGCGCCAATGGCTTTGAAAAGAGCTTCACATCTGGAGTCCCCTATTAAAAAAGGAACAGAAAAAAAAGATTGGAAAAAGTATAATCTAATAAAATATAACCTTCCTGTAAAATATTTGTAATAAAGCACCTCCATAAGGTAGCAGTAGAGGAAAGGGCCCTGGGACAGGATGAGGTTGGTACAGATGCAGCTAGCAACAGTTTGCTGGATCGCCATCAGCTTCTTTTTGGCCAAGTCAATACCTGAATGAAGTCTTTCAAGGTTACTTCTGCAATAAATAAATAAAATAAGAATTTAAAAGTGACTAGTTTTCAATTCAATTCAATTTTATTTATATAGCCCAGAATCACAACAAGAGTTGACCCAATGTGCTTCACAGTGAAAAACATGGAAACATCATCTAACATAGACATCAGCAAACACATTGTCTGATCCTCAGTTTCTCAAGTTTTAAAAGGTTTTATTTGTATCTCACATACCTGGACAGGGAATCAAGAGCTTTAATGAAGTTATCACCATCATTCTCGTCTTTCTCTGTGCTCTCCAGCAAAGCAGCTGTAGCGTGGACCATGTCACTGGCCAAGAAGCGGTTCTTAAACCCAAAGTGGACCCCAAATGTTTGGATGCGGATGTCCTTCATGCTGTAAGGAAAATGGGGCCAGTCAGAATCTATTTTGTACAACGGTAAATCATTATAACTGAATTAAATATGCACCCGTATTTATTGGAGGATTCTTCAATGATGTCTCTCAGATTTTCTTTGATTGACATATCCATGGAGTTAAACTTCTGCCTTACTTGCTTGAGAGGTAAACTGTAAATGTTTTGTTAAATTTAAAATAAAACAAAAAAGTTTGTACACAATATCTTGTTTGTAAAAGTTGTGAACTTACCCCATGTCAGCGAGGAACTCCTGAAGCTTTTTCTGCCCATTGAGAGTCCATAATTTGAAATTACACGTTGTGTAACAGGAATTACAGATGCTTTCATACAGAGACCAGTGGTGGTAAAGAGTTAGACGCAGACTGTAGACATTTGTTAAAAAAATAGAGCATTACCTTGAAAAAAGGCACAAAGGTTTTCAGACAACACAAACTCCTGGCCTATTAACACAGGATATGCACAAAGCAAAGGATACTCGTATTCAAAAGAGATTCTCATACAGTCGATGGAGAGAGAGTTTTCTTCATCTTCATTTTTGTGATTATGACGAGACACGTGGCGTTGTAAAATAGCAACATCTGTAATATACTTCATACTGGAAAAGACATGTTTTTATGTAAAATCTTACAAAAAAACTGTACTTGATCATGTATGAACAATTCTCTTACTGTGTGATTTTATCGTGAACCCACTGATCTGTGAGACCAATGACGGACCACCTAAAAAAGAAAACATTTATAGCCTTTAAACTTTTGAAACAGATAAAATGTATGTAGAATATTTAAAAGGCACTATTTACCAAAGCATATCTTTGGTGTCTTTCGATAAAACCCAGGCCAGTTCGAAAAACATCATGGAAGCCTGATGGAAAAACAAGGACAACTAACAAACCACAATCTAAAGAAATATTGTGGAAGTGCATGGTGTTTCTTAAGGGCCAGAGCAGCTAATTTTAGGGAGACACTGATATTGGAGATCATCTTCTTATACACTGCCTGGTCAAAAAATAAGTTGCGACTTTTGGGCCAGGCAGTGTATTAGCTGTATGGTTTCAGCCTGTCTAATATTCTCTTTGGCAGGTAAATAATCTTGCTAAGGGGGGGGTGAGAGAGAGGGAGAGAAGGAGGGGGAGATTATAATTATTATATATAATGTTACTTGAAGGCTAAATAACAGTTACATGACATGTTTTAAAACATAAGCAAAATAAATATGTCATTTTCAGTCTCTGCTCTGGTATCGGTTGATGGTGATACTGGGTATCGGCTGATACTTAAAGCCAAATAATATTTTAACAGAAAAAAACTAGATAAGTGTATCTCTTTAATAATTAATGTTAATCTGACACTCACCGAAGTCCCATGATATTCATACTGCTCATAATCAAAGAGGATTTCCCTTCTGTAAAATACACAAGGAAAATATTTTATTACATATAGTTTGCAAAATATTGTAAGAAAGTTACCAGTACAACCTTCGTGCTTCCCACTCCCTCCTCGCTCGCTGTCGTTCAATTCTTCTTTCCATTGCACCCTGACAAATCAGATATATTACAGAAAATATATAACATGTAATAATGCTATGGCACTAACACTATGCAGGATTTTACATGCTTGAACAAACCTCATCAAATCGTTTCCTTTTCCCAGATGGCTCTGAGCCTTCATCACTCTCATTCCCAGAATCCTCCTCATCCTCATCTTCATCTCTAAAGATATCATCATAGGAAGGCACACCAAGGTCGTCATCTTGTTTGATCAACAGTTTCACCTGAAGAATAACGTCAACGTAAAAAAAAAAGAACAAAAAAAAAACACCTATACAAAAGCAGTTGGAAGGGAAGCTTCTAGTGATGAAGTTAACCTGGCTGTCGTTGTAGACATTGACCACGTCTACTGGCCTGTGGGTGTCACAGATAAAAAATATGGTATCATCGTCAGGCTGCAACATCTCAAGGAGGTCCACATTAGCTCCACAGTTTATGAGAACAAAGTAGCGAAACTAAAACACAAACAGCACCAAACATCAAAATTAAATAAAACTTTATAACTTACCACAATGTGTGATCTTCAGTTATCCAGAACAAGGACTAACCTGTTCCTTGTGCTCAAGGAAAGCTGTGCCTAGATCCTGCCATCCAGTAACAGGCACCAGAGTGTATTGTACTTGATCGCAGTGGAAAAGAGCCTAGAAACAACGTGTATAATTTCAACTCTTGACCAGTGGATGAAAAAAGTGAACTGTGTGCTTATGAATAAACAACGTATAATTAGGCCGTTCTATTTACCTGTAATATCTTACAAGCGCAAAGAGCGTCAATATCTGCTGCAACAAGGAGGGCAACTCGCTGGAAGATCAAGGATATTCAGAGTTATTCATATTATTGGACCGCGACTTTGGATAACTAAATAGAACTAAACTGTTTACCTGGTTGGCCACAACTTCATAAAATTCCTTTTTAATGTCCGCGATAAACATTTTGAATGATCTGTAACTATAAAAACGATCAATAAAATTTAAAAAGCACTAAAATCGGTCGAATGTTTGTGTTTGCTCAAAGCGGACAGCTCCTCTGCGTTTGTTTCCTTGTTAGAAATGTGGCGCCAAATCCGCGCGACAAAACCGACCAATCACGACAAGAGCCGTGAACTACGTCATACGCACGTCAACGAAAACGTGAGAAATAATTGAAAACTTTTTTATTAAGAAATTTAGATCAATAATTGGAAATAGTCGGAAGTAAATAAAAAACAATCGTGAGGAAAAAGCAGCTTTATATCAATGACCCAAAAACACAAACCTCACCCATCAAACAATGTTATCCCCATTCAAATGGCATAGATCTATGTAAACAAAAAATAAGCACATGATATATGAAATCATATCACAGATGAAACACACTTCCCTAAAAGAAAAACAAATGTATGTAAACTGAACATTCACATGCATTTCAAAATGGTATGGAAAGAGGTAAGAAGGTAAAGAAAGGCAGCATGCCCGTTTATACGTTTATAACCCTTGTGCATCTTTTTTTGTAAAAAAAAAAAAAAAAAAAAAAAAACAGAAAATAAACATGATTTTGTATAACAAGACTTGTTAGAGAGCATACACTAACATGCAGTGCTCTTCATAACAAAGTATTACAACAAAGTAGAAAACAAAGGCACAATGTTTTGTTTTTGTACCACACTTTGCCTGAAATTACTGTAATTTACCTGTTTAAATCTGTTTAAATACTGACCACAGCAAAGTTGCATTGACCTGTGAAACATGCCAATATAGAGCAATATCAAGTACAAATCAATTATAATTTCCTGGCTCAGGAAAAATAATCTCAAGTGGTATCTAAATCAAGGACTGCTGTGCTGACCACCTGTGAACAGGTAACTGCATGAAACATTGCTACATAAACATAAGAGCTTGGACTGTGGACTTGGGTTCAGTTCACAATATCTGACACTGATCTGACAATCAGAACAGACCCCTGATCCAGCATAAAAAGTACATGTTCTATTTGTATGTAAAGATAAAACACTCATTGCACATTTGCAAGATTTTAACACATTGCATTGATGGTGTCTGGAAATTATCAACTTATTCAATAAGCCTGGATGTTTTATACTTGCTGTGCATTGTGCAATTCAGAAAAAAAAAATCATCTGTATTAATAATATAAGTTTGGAAAAAAAGAATTGCGTAAAAATAGAAATACACATTATCCACAGTAATGGTTCTACAGAGGCAGGGTGTAGCTGAAGTTGGTTAGCTTGCGTTCCTGTACACTTTCTCTTTGACACAGAGGCCTGTGGCAGTCAGGGTCCTGAAGAGCAGGGTAGTGCTGTCGATAGCACAGCCAGGCAAACGCCAGGCCCAGGATCGAGCCAACCAAAACATCTGTAACAAATTAACAAGTGATCTTACATTATTCTATAACTGAACTGATTAACATGTTGTGGTATTTCTGACCTTGCCAGTGGTGCTTATAGTCACAGGTTCTGGACAGGGCAATCATTGTTGCCAAGAGTAAAGGGGTGAGGAAGGCACACAGACGCCATGATCTGCCCTGTCCTGCTGGAGTGAAGCAGTGCAATTTTCCTGCAATGTAGAAAGCGGTGAACCCCAGTCCTGCAAACGCAACTGAAGAAGAAAATACCAGAGGTGACTGAGACATCCTGTGCTTAACAGCCTTCTCTTCAACACATTAGGATGATGTGACATTAATGGTCCTTACATGAAGAATGTCCACTGGGGAAACTCTTCCTGCCCTCGATAACAGTGTCTGGGTCTCCACTGCACCGCAGCTCTGGATTCTCAACTCCATCTGGGAAACAGCGATAGTAGAAGTCTGGTCGTGGCCTGCAAACAAACCAATGCACACAACAACTGGATCATTTTGGTGCCATATTAAGAGAAAGTAAGTTCTCATTGTGGCACTTACCTGCCAACAATCAACTTAATGACATTTGTGAAAACGCCATTTAACACCAGAGTCAGTGTCAGAGCTGAAGACAGGTTATGTGAGAATAACAAATAAAAAATAAATAAACAAATAAAAACAACCAAAATATACAGATGTTAATCAACACCTACCAAGACAAGATTGTTTCACATCTCCATTTTGGGTTTTCTTCATGACTGTAAAAGCCATGATCACAAGAAGTGGTGTGAAACAAGCCATACTCTGGAAGAAAAAGTTTGTTTTTGATTACCTGCATCAAAGAAGGGAGGACGATAAAGAAATGTTTTTGGAACAATAGAACAAAAGGATATGGGATGATAGAGATTGATAGACATATAGGGCATATCATGAGATGACCTACAAACATTTGTAAGGTGGGAACATGGTCTACTTCAACATGATGGAACTTGTAGAGCCACATTTCTTCGGCTTGAATCTGACGGGAAAACGGAGGAAGCTGCTCGGTCACACTATGGACACAGAACAAATAGAGCAACTTTGAGCAATCAAACGTGACAAAAAAGTTAACAAAGTTATAACACACCTACAAATGCAGGTGCAGGTTGAACCATTGTAATTAACTCACAGAAAAATAAGCAGAAGTCCGATGCGGACTAAAACCTCTAAGAGGAAACCATCAAGTCGTCTCCTCTTCATTTTTGTGTACAGGCTGGTCTTCTTCAGTCATCAGCATACAATATCTGCTACAGTAAAAGTACAATAATTTGTAAATGTTTAAAGCATGTTTAGCCTAATTGTATGGGTTATTATCAATAGAAGAGGTAAAATAATGATTAAAAAAAATAAACAAAATATAAGGAATACAATTTTAGGGCATTTGTGGCTAACAAATAGTTTCTTACCTATACTTTACAGGTTTACATAGCTGTGCACACACGCACAATGACCTTGTAAGTCTATAATAGTTTGACAGGTGTCTGGGCAGCTTGCCTTTATATGCTGCTGCATCTGTGTAATTAAAATTTGTTTCACAATAATTCATATTTAAAGCAAATTCGTGTCATCCCTTTGTAGCACAATTAAAATGCCAAAACAGAGCAGGACAACAGAATAGCGGGAGCCTGCTACATCAAGGAAACGAGAGACATTTCATCAGAGGAAGCCTACATGCTAGCAACATCTGTAAACAAGACATCTGGCACATTTCAGCATTCTACAAAGGACATAAAAAAGGAAAAGAAGAATTTAATAGACGATGATTTTCTCACCATATTTATATATTTGAACAAACTAGGCCCTGGCTTTGCTCGGAGCTTGAGGAAGAGTGAATTACCTGAATGTGTGAAAGATGCCGGAGAAACGAGCATTACGCGAAGATAACGCAAATACTTCCGTACACACCCTTTCAAAATAAATGAACATACCAACTACGAACAATACAAACATAAACTATTTATTTTCTTTACTTTTTAAATATGGCTATCCATTCAAGTAATGCCTACGTATTTTCCTAAAGTGGTGCATGTGTGCTTTATCTGATGTGCAACTACATAAAACGTGATTTATTCTAGAGGTACACTGGACTGTAACGCTATACACTACAGTCTATGGTGAATACAGTACACAAAGGTTGCTTAAAATGCCACGTCAAGTGAACTCTCCCCGCCTACTGCTTTCATTTTTGGCCTTAAAGGCTGCCTGGTAAGAATGAAATCTTATACAGAGATATATCACGTCTTAAGTAGGCTATGGAGAAGAATAATTGGATCCCAGGCAACCTTAAAAGTGCACTATGTAATTTTTCTGATGGAGAGCCTGCATGTTTCCATCAAGATTACATTGCTCTGTCTGAAATGTTCCATCTATTTGCCTGTTTTGCATTTATTCAGTAACAGTTTTATTGCTCAGAATTACCTTTAAAAAATCATGTTGTAAGTGGGATCACTTCTCCACAGATCTGACCTGCAACTTGAAGAGCTTCACCTGGTTATTTCTAATGTGGAGACAGGTTTAAACCATACAGTGCACCATTTCAGACAAAGCAATACCACTTCTCTGGAGGCAAGAAGGTAGCGGACCCTCCCCCTATGGCACCTTTAAATTGGTTTGTGCAATTTAATTTTAAATAGATAAGCATAGACATTAAAAAAGGCCTAAGAAGAAAGTTGTGATTAGTCGAAGTAGTTGCAATTAAATCATACATTAGTCAGCTGAAAAGCCCACACTGGAGTCATAAAGGATGCAAAGCTGTTTTCCCAAAGACACAATTGGAATACTGTTTTATAACTGTAATATAAAATGTTATGTGGTGTAAATTTGGCCCAGGACAAGTTTCACTGAGACAGAGTACACCTTTATTAAAGTCAAACTTCAGGCATGTCTGAACTCTTCAAACTCACTTTAGAATGAAAAAAGACAGAATCAATATCTTCAAATAAAAAGACAGTAATGTACAAAAAGAGTGTTGCTGCAACACTCACACACATTAAGCAGAATTGTACAGGCAAAAGAGCACGCGCACAGTAACATGATCCTATGCAAGTTCAATGCAAACTATTTACAAGATTTCAACAATATGCAGTATGCTTTAACACAGGTTAAACAGTACGTACGCAACATGTTTTGTGTTCATCCACGTTTAAATTGAAGCAACACCAAGAGATAAATATGATCCCAGTTACTGTAAGTTATTTTACCATAAGTAAAAGAGATGGGTGCTTATAAAGATGTTTATTTATTATTTCAACACTATTCCTCTGCCGACAGCATGACAAACGTAAAGACAGGTTTGAACATTGCACAGAAAGACATCACAGTGAACTGAAACATGCCCTGCTTTGACAATGGGGCTGCTCTTTAAGTGACTATAAAAATGCGAATTGAGTAAAACCTTGGGCATTTAGAAAACCTTCAGGTTGCATAAGGGACACTTAAATCAGACTAAACATGCACTATTTTCAAAAACTAAACTGGGCACTATAACAATAATAAACCAACAAATCATTCACAACACAGTAACAGAAGTTAAGTGTAAAAAAGGCATAACAATACTGCTGTTGCATCAACTGTGATGGACCTTAGAGTGGCACCAAGTTGTGTGTGCAGACAAAACAAAAAAGGCTGTCGGGTATTGCAGAATCTTTGTCCAAAAAGTAAAATTTTGGCATGTTTAATATGGCAAACATAAATGGAATTAAGCAGATCAAAAACAAACTAAAGCTACCAGTGAGGCATTGTATTGAAATGCTAATCACAAACATGACTGCAATGACGTCAGCTCTAAAAAAAAAAAAAAAAAAATTCAAGTTTAGTTGTTTAACACAACATTTCTCTATGTAACATAAAAGTGCCTTCAAAATTCGCCCAAGCGAAAATAACTACAAAACAGGAAAGGACAGTCAAAATGATATTTTGAAGTTACTTAGATTTAGTACAGAAGTGTCCACTTTTGTTAATATTAAGTTAAAATGAAGTAGCTGCTCACGGTAGTCTATGATTCTTTCCACCGTAGCGCCTGTATTGGTTCAGATATGTGACACATTTTTCAATTCCTATGTCATTAACCTTCTTAATTCAAAACTAAACGTTTTAATAGTTCAGATTAAATACTGTTTTAGGGCAGAAGAGGACACAAAATAGTGCCATTTAATTGACAAGGCAAACACCTGTTTGTCAGATGATGAGTCAAGAAGTGAATCCTAAATTGTACAAATCTGTATCAAACCAAAAAAATAAAAAATCTACATTCCTACATTGAACTGCTTTGAATACCAAAGATTAAACCAAAATACATGAGCAGCACCTTATACGAAATGGTGGTGGAGTCCTTACACCAATTATACAAAACGAAGAACTGTATGACTACATATAGATTATGTAAAACTCACCATTTTAAATAGTCACTTACACCTTAATGGAGATAAGAGACAGATTACTGCACTAGTGTCTGAAAAAATGGTACAAAAGACGGTGCATTGAATACAAAAGATTTTGATTTGACAGATGAGCGATAAAAACACTGTACATAAGTTTGCCTTTGTACACGATACTGACTTGTGTCTGTATAAAGCCCAGCCTAGTTCAAAAGAAGTTCCTCAGTCACTGTCTGCAAACATCAAGGGCTCATCTTTCCTGTAACACATCATCAGACCACCAGTCCCAAAAAGCTTAGGCCACTTTTCCCAGTACCACGCCTAGCGCCCAGCACGCTCCTGGTCAAGAGAAACCGGTAACACCACAGTTTAAGTCCCGACATGAAGAAGAGGTATCCATTTTAAACACCTATGTTATATATCTGTATAAGCATGACCTATCTAGGTGTTCAGTATCAAGCAGTGTGAAAGTGCTATTCAGAAATGTATGGCAAATTAGAAAGGGAAATAAGAAAATAAAGCGGTCACAGTACACAGTTACTGAATGGGAGTGCATGTGAGCAGTAGTTTTAGTGCAGCCAGAATCGTGTGATCCTTTATGCTCATTAACAATACTTTGACAGCACCAGTTTTCACTATCTGGGCCCTTCAATCTACAATGGTACTATCAGTTAAATGTATGGAGGAAATGAAAAGGATTTGTTTTAAAAAAGACACAGAGGCTCCGCCTCCCGATCCTAGTATTTTACACTAATATGAGCCAATTACAGTATGTACAGAATGCAATGGCTAGTGAAACTGGCAAAATGAAAGTCACAAGAACTCCTGTAATGTCAAAACATTACACTATATACCATAATATTTCACCTTATTATGATTATTTTCACAAGGCGGTGTGTGTAATGCTTAACACCAAAACAAACGTAATACACCACTCACTGAGATGAAGTGAGAGAATCTGTTTGTAAACATTAACAAACATAGATACTGTATATAATTATATTCATCTATACTCATAAGTATATTCAAACCAGGAGTTGGAATGTAGAGTGGTCCTGAAGCATTTCCCCCTTACTTCTTTTTCTTTTGGAGAAAAGCTCAACATGAAGACAGATGGTGTCAGGAGTGATCATTGGTCATGTTGGAAACAGAGAAAGGCAGGCTTTTCAGCTGATCAAACTAACTTTCTAACTTTCTAAAATCCAATTCCTTTTCTCAATGTTGATAAAAGGTATGTTGACAAGTTATGTCCCACCACTGTAAAAATATAAAATAAATGTAATGTAGAATTCTGGGCCCGTCAAAGGGCACTGGTGAGCTGCAGAGAACGTCATAGCAAAGGAGGAGGTATACAGCGCCAATGATGCCTGCTCTGGTCCCACGCCAACAGTCCAATCACTCTGCCCTCTCCACAGCGCTGAAAAGGTATTTACTGATCTGAAATGCGCCAACACTTTTGAAAAGCTGTTCTGTTCTTCCGATTGGAAGGAAGATAGGACGGTTGTAGCCAGCAGGAGCACACATAACATGAGGTATAAGGAAAATCAAAGTCACTTTGAGTCATGCTCCGTGTTGGGCTCCTCCTTGACTCTGGTGTGGCTGTGGGGCAGAGAGGGGTGCTGGGTGGGCCTGGGGGAGCTGCTCAGGGGGTTCAAAGGGTTGTGATTGGAGCAACAGAGGCGCTCGTCCAGTGAGGAGACTGTGAGGGACCCTGCTTCATGCTCCGGGCAGAAAGATCGAGGGCAAAACTCACACAGAGAAGAGGCTGGAGACCCACACAGGCTGCAGTCGTGCCACGGACACTCCCACCGTCCTGCATACACACATTTTCACATGACAATTTGTAAAAGAAAGTTTAATTCATTTTTACTGAAATACTAAACATTTATGCTTTGTTAATTAGTTATGATCAAGGACACACAGCAATTATTATTATTATTATTACACATTTTAAATTGCAAAATGAATCTGAAACAATTTAATGATAGAAACGTGTTTGTTGACATCTAGATTATAAATGCAGAGTGGATTTTCCACCTCCCCATTTACCGTAAATATCACAAAAAAGAGCAGTGCTACTAAAACTGTGCTAACAGACTCTCATATCAATAGCTGCAGCTCACTGTAGTAAGTAACAGTTTATCTTTTTAAAATGTGACCAAATGGCTCTGCAATGCTGCTGAATGCTACAAGTATCAGTTTCAGAAAAAAAGGAATGTAAGAGGTAGGTGAAAATTGAAAATAGCACCTCAAATGATTACAGAGATTACAGAAACATGAATGAGATATAACTTTGAGTGAGTTACTAAGGGGGGGAAAAAAAATAATAACATGATTAAAAGCTCTTAAAAGATGATTTTGAAAAATATGTGTCTTTTAGGTGGATCTTTTCTTGTATTTATTGTGCATAGACACATAGAGGAAACTGGTGTGTTATTCTGACCGTATGGTGGCTTGGTGAGGCTGAGACACAGGAGATGGTAGGCTTTGGGACAGTCCTTGCGATCACACATGACGAGCTCCCCGGCTTCTCCACAACAGAAACATGAGTACTCGTGGGACTGCTTTCCCTCAGGTCGCAGCTTCCGCTTTTTGGGTTTTAACTTGGAATTTTTTGCTTTCTCCTCTTTTTCCAAAACTAGAACACTCTGGTGAAGAAATAAATAAAATAACACACAATTTAGAAAATTGAAAATTTTGAAAAAATGTATTATATGGTGCACTATGTAAATATTCTAGTGGAGGAGCCTCCAGTGTCTTTTTTGGGTGGGGATGTTTTGTTTTGCGTTGAATGTTCCAGTTTATGGCATTAAAATTATGTATCTTTACTGAGAAACGCAGATGACACCACCAGGCCAAGTTACAGGTCAGTTCTATGAAGAGTCAACCCTGCTCATGTTTTTAAGGTACTTTTAAGCAACAAAAACAACTGCAATGTCACAAGCAGGTAGCAGATACTGAGAAAAGCGCAATGCACCTTTAACATGTTTACAATAATCTTAAATGGCTCTCACTGTTGGTTGCACCCCAAGGTATCCAGAACAGTTGTCTGATCCACAGTGACATGACGTCCTCCTGTTCCCGACGCAGTGTAGGTTATAGTTGAAAGTCAGCTCTGTTCCTGCAGACACATCATACAGAGGATTACACATCTACAACATGTGATGTGTCCAAACATATGACTCAACAGCAAAGGACTTTACTCACCAGCTTCAATATCACAAAGAGCAAAGAGCCCGATGCGCACATCTCCGTTTACTGTCCATTTCTGAGTTTCACAGTTTGGGCTGCAGCTGTGGTTCATAAAGCGAGACGAGTTTCCTTTTGGGCCAGCATCGATCACACGATCCTGCAGCAAAAATAAAATAATAAAAAAGATTAGAAGTAGTTCTATAAGTAGAATTATAACTTTAATACTCATTAAATGTTGACAATTTTAAATGGACAGAAAATCTACATAAACAGGTCATTGTGGGAGAGTGCAGATTACCTTGGTGAGGGTGAGCATGTAGAAGTTGGTCACATGATTTTCATGAGCTTGTTTGATTCGCTGTTGGCATTCCTCAGAGTCAATCACTTCTCCGACATATTCCGTCACAAAGTCACCCTTCCACAGGTAGAAACAGAAGTTAGTATTCATTAAACAGTATTCATTACACAGTTCTACAGTATACATACAATAAAATACCAAAATCCTACAAGAGAAACTGATCAGCTAAAGAAGAGCTACAAGCTACATACAATATTGTGCATATTAAGGTTCTAACTACACCGGTCTAAATAACATTAACTGACCTCCAATACAAGACATACTGAAAAATAAAGTATAATAAAAGTTAAGTATAGATCTACACTTCTTTCATTCAGGTTTAAAATATAAATCTGTAGTTTCCAATAAAAATAATAAAATAAACCAATGTAAATTGTACCTTTCTCAGAGCCTGATTGGTTCGTAGGCCCCAGCCACAGACCTCAGTCTTAAACACTTCTGTCTCTGCATACATACGCTTAGAGAAACACTGGTTCTCACAGGTCTCACCTGCAGGACACACCTGTACAACACCCCATCGTTAGTTAGCTTAGCTTTAGTTTTAGTTTTGGCTCCAGAAGAGTCAAGAGACACTGACCTGTGGGTGACACTCGTACTGCAGCATACGGTTCAGACACTGAGAGTCCAGGCCGCACGGGTGTTCATCAGTGGGCTTGCAGTTACACCGAGGGACTTCCGACAAATCTGCTACGTGCATCTGAACTTTGCCCACTGGTTTATTGGACTAAAACATAAGAAAGAATATGATTTTTTATAATAAATATAGCAAACCAAATGTACTACTTGCTACCTCTACTAATTATACTCTACATTCTGTTATACCTTGATAAACTTGTATGGTGGGGGTTTGCGAGAGTTGCGTTCCTGCTCTAAGGCCTCTCTACTCTCTCTTTGAGCCTTAAGTTCTTGAAACCTCCGTGCTGCTTCTTCAAGAGCTGAAGAACAGGTAAATTGTGATTTATAGGCACAGTATAAAAAAACAATTGTGTCTCAAGTAAAATGGTGGCATTACCTTTCTTAAATGTTTTGTTGACGTTGATTTGACCAGTGACAAAGTTCTTATCATTATCTACATAAGGAAACACACGCCCCTGATTGATCCAGTAGTAGTCGTGAGAGCCAAAGAAGAAGACTGGGAAGTCCCCAATGTCATGGCGAAGGCTCTGAATGTTTGATGGCACCAAGCGAGGATTGCAAATCTCAGCTGGCCACCACCTTCAATAAATGAAAGACTTTTGTTTTATAATAAATAATAACACAACACACATATATAATTTGAATAAATAACTGACTATATAAACCATAAAAACATAAATTATATTGATCTATTAATCGAATCATTAGATCATTAATCTAATCAAAAAGTGGCTTAAATGGCATATGACAGACTTTTATGATTCTCTGATTTTGATTTGGTGGGACTATAACTATTAAATATAAATAAAGCAAATATAAATTTATATATAGTTAGTATTATATATAGTTTTACTCTAATCAAGAAGCAATTTGATAACATCACACAAGGGAGAATTTTCTCCAAAGGTTTGGCCCAATTTACAAGAAAGAAACATATTTTTTCTGAAACATTATTTCAACAAAATAAAGGCATGTTCTTATATTTATATTTGACAGACAATAATTTCTGTGTGTTTTTGCAAAAGTCTTAAATATAATGAACTGTGTTTTAGTAAAATGAGTAGTCTAACCTGTCACTTTAAGGCACTTTAAGATGGATCTAATCAAACTGTTTGTGTCTGATAAAACTGTACATACCTGTAATTACCCAGTTTGACCCAGACAATTTGTTTGTAATGAGGTTTCCTCCCGGCTTTGCACTCACTGCAAGACCATGGCCCGTCTGGCAGCTCCATCTCCAAACACTCCGGGTGGAAGGAGGCCGGACAAGAGTCACAGCACAGCAACTTGCCCCCTACAGTTGTGTAATTGTGTTAATATGTGTATGTGTGTGTGCATGTGTGTGTGCATGTGTGTGTGTGTGAGTGTGTGTGTGTGCATGTGCACAAGATTATGCATGTGCGTGTGTGCACGTGTGCATGCATGGTGGGGAAAGGAAATGCAAAGAAAGGAGTGCATGATTAGGCAATGCACCTAAAACGTAAAATCCTCTGAATCTTATTTGCAGACATGACAATGCTGAAAAACAATAAAGGTGTTTAAATTGTGCATTCAAACATTTGGGCCTTGGCTGCAATGAACAAACTGACACGTTGACAGTTTCAGTAAACAGCTTTGCTGCATGGTAGGCCCGCAGAGCTGAAAAAGCCTTATTGTGTACAACAGAAATACAGTATATGTCTGACAATCAGATTCAGAGCACTGTAGTGAGGCCAGTCTATGGGTTCATGCAGCAGCACAGGGATAAAGCCAGAGGTTAAAATAGGAATAACAAATTATTGCCAAAAAGCAGACATGCAATTTTGTCCATCACAAAATCTACACAGACCTGTTTGTATGGAATCATAAAGGGAAAAATAGATTTTAATTTTCTTCAGATTTTGGTCATAATAGTGACTGTTCCGTTGTGACCCATTGTAAAATAGTTATAGTTAACAAGTTCCATCCAAGGCAGGTCAAAGCTTTAAAAGCTGTTACCAAATATAAAAAAGGCAAGGAAAAAAAGCTTTGCTGTGATAAAGGGAGTGGGATTGGACAACAAACAAGGCCCGGTATGAGGGAACGAAGCAAAGCACTTCTAGCTGCAATAAGCTCCACAAAGCAGACAGGCAGAACCAGACCAGTGCTTCAGAAAGAGCAATGCCAATTACAAGACCCCCATCAGAAAGACATCTCCACTAAAGAAGAATCATTACAGCTAAGCATCTGTCACTTTGTCACCAACAAGAGCTCATGATTCACAGCTAGATCAATGCAGTGATTAAATCATCTTCATATTAAGTGTCATGCAAGAATGACTTTTAACAAATCATTGTTATCTGTCAAACAATGGCAGCTTTTTGGTATTTTTATAGCTAAGAATTTGTTTTTGTGCTTTGAAAACACACCCTTTTAAGGCCATTGCATTAGGACAATGTGAAAAACATTCTTGCATCATGCCAATGTTCCATCAAATTATCAAGGAACTTTAGAAACTTTAGAATTTTGCTTTGCAAATACTGGATTATTATGGGAGCACATCAGACATAAAGTAAAAAAGAAAAACTGAACAGAGCAGGCACAACAAACACAGGCCAGTTGGGCAAATAAGAGAAAACTGTTGAGTTACCTTTCCCAATATTCTTTTTGGTAGCTGACGAAGGAGAGGGAATCATAGGTAATTTCAACTCAGCACGATTTGACTCAGTCAGAAGGTAGTGGGACTTATAGGCATATGAACTTAATATGGTGTCAGTAAGGTCTTGCACTAACAGCCCTACACAAGACACACAGGAAGAGACGGAGGTGAGCCACAGTCAAACTCAAAAGTATCCAAAAATCAGAAATGAGAAGGAATGAAGACACACAGCCTCTCATACTCTTCAGCAAACAAAAGAATGGTAAAACAACGTATTGTTGACACAAAGAGGCTCAACAGTTCACTCAACTTTAGTTTAACAGGTAAATGGTATATGGATACGAGAGACATTTAGATAGAGAGCAGTGTAACAGCCTGTGCATTTAGGTGCTATTACATATTTTGAAAACATTTATTATTTCAATATATTCCAGTAGTTGAGGATAGCTTACCTCTGTCACACAGGAAGCACCAGCCCACATTGACAGGTGAAGTGAGGAGGCCATTCTTCTTGGTGCTGCTGTGGCTGCTGCAGATCATAATGTGATGGGTGAGGACCACACTCCCTGCAGCCACACAGCTATCTCCAGTGTGGTAGGCGACAGGACAGCGGATACAACGCATCAGACGACCTGGACAGAGAATAATCGTTATGTGTTTGTGTACAAATAACAAAGCCCCTCTGAAATACTGTGTATATAGTACCTTTGGTGGCTCGCTGCATGTCTCTCTCCAGGCAGCAGGTTGAACAGCAGTGCTGAGGGCAGCAGAAGCCCCCCTCCTGACTGCTGGTGGTCCCAGGCATCTTCCGTACACAGTCCATGTGATAGTAACAGCCACATCCAGACACAGAACAGCGAGTGACTTCTGACCCTGTCGTCTTACAACTGAAACAAGGGTGATTGCCTGGAATAATAGATACGCATATACATAAGATTAAATAACATTTGTATTAGACTTTTGTTAAGATCATGAGAGGTTACTGACCATTTTTGCATTCCGAACAGGTGAACCTGCCTTCAGGTAAAGATGTCAGGCCGAGGCACTCTAAGTGAAAGTGTCTGTTGCAGTCACCTTCACAAACAACAAGGCCCTCTCCATAGACTTCACAGATCTACACAAACATGCACAGATTAATTTAACTAATCTGCGTAATTTACAACTGAAATGGTTTCCTCAATTACTAACCTGGCAGACTGTGTCACTTTTCCCTGTGCTGCTGTCCTGCCGAGATAAACCAGAGTCCACCGACTGAGTGTCTGAGGCATCAGCGTCTGCTGCAGCTGGACTATCAAGACTCTTACCAAACAATCCCTGAATTAATGAGTCAATGTTATTCATATTTTATATACTGCATGTTTTTAAGAAATACTTTATAATGAAAGATGGACGATACCTGTGGATCACTCAGGCCTCTAGAATCTGAGTCTGAAGTGTCTCTGTACTGAGAGGAAGTGATTTCAACATCTGTAGACGCTCGGCTTCTTTTCTTCAGGGGCTTACATGCATCCGAGATCTCACTCGCTCCTACAGCAACATGAAAAGCATTAGCAGCCATAAGTTTTCTGAAATCTGAATATATTTAAAACAGGACTTTTGCAGAGAGCTACCTTTTTGTGAACCAGTTTTCTGAGTTGTTTCTGGGGCCATCTCAGCCTGTAAATAAATTTATATTTGTAAGATAATAATGTATTTATTTATATAGCGGTTTTCACAGATACATGTCCCTAAAGATGCTTTACAGTGCATTATTAACAGAGCTAAACTACTGTTGTAGCCACCGCTGCCCTGGGGCAGACTGACAGAAGTGTGGCTGCCAAGCCAATCGGCGCCAACGGTCCCTCCAACCACCACCATTGCTCACGCACACACTACTTTCACACCTATGGTGCATGTTTTGGGTTGATAATAATCACTACCAGTTCGTATTAGATTATTATTGATGGCATTTGTATAATAAATTACCTGTTCCTTTTTTGTTTTCTTCTTAGGGACAACATCACTGCCTCGCTCTGACTCAGATCTGCTTCTTACTGACCGTCTCTGTAGCTTTCTCTCCTGAGAACCTAATTCACAAACAAATAAAGTGAAGTCACATTCAAAGAATATCTCAATATGATTTTAAAACTAGGATTAGACATAAAAAGCCATATGGGAGGGCGTCACTGGCATGTACTGACCATGGGGACTGCTGGAAGGAGACCCAGGGGAGGAGCTTGGTTGTGCACCTCCTTCTTCACTTTGACTTACAGGAGAGTCTCTCCTCTCATCAGCCTCAGCCTCCTCCTCTGCCTCTTCGCCATCCTCTTCATCCTCCTCTTCCTCAGGACTAGGCTCTGGTTTAGCCTGACTGTCCTGCTGAAGACATTTGTAACTAAGAATTAAATTTTTCATTAACAATTTTTATAAAAAAATAATGATTTACGAAGCATTTTACAGACATTTGTTTGCTTTTTCATATGATGCCATTTTTGATCTTGGGTATATTGATACTCAAAATCTCATTGTTACTAACCTCAGGAGAACAGTATCCAAGATCTGGCTGTCGGGATTCTTTTTCTACAGGCTCCTCTTTTTCACTTTCCTTTTTTGGGGAAGATACAGTTTTTTTCTGCAGAAGAGGCCAATCACATTTTGTAATTTCCACATTTAACCTTTTCATTGTTATGGAGAGGGGTAACAATTTTCTCGCTGCTGCAGTTTTCCAGGCCCTGACAGGTGGAGGGGATTCTTCTTGAGTTTGTCCATCTGAACTGGTTTTGTGGTTCGGTGATGTTGGCTCTTCCTTTTGATTGCCCTCATCATTTGACGACTGGTTATTGTCTGTATTTGAAATGCTGCACTGTCTACGAGGCTGCAATCGACGAGGAACTGTCTCTCGATCCGGTGACTTGACTCCTCCGTCCTCCCTTTTATTCATTGATCCACTGGAGCGCCGGGAGCGTTTTTCTGGTTTGATGTTTGGTTTTTTGGAGGGTGGTGCTTCATTAGGATCAGGGTCAACGTAGATGAAAGTGTAATTGTCAATTCTCTCTTGCCGTGTCATTTTAAAGGCATCTTCAGCATGACCTACACCAACCTCCCATTGTGCACGCTCACGTTGAGGGATAGGCTTCAGGAGCTGAAATTAAATTTTAGTTATCTTTTATTGTAATCAGAAATCAAATATGTGTGAAATGAGCAAATGTGTACATCTACACATCTATTCATTAAAACATATGTAACTCTATTACAAAATGCAAAAAGTAAAGGATTTGTTCTCATTGTAAATCCACTTACCTTTTGTTTCTCCACTTGGTTTGTGGTTTTGCGTAGCGTTTCAGCTTGAAGATCATCAAATTGCTGCTTGCCCTGGTACGTAACAATCCTTTTCTCATGGATCCATGCACGTTCAGCTACACTCCCAAAAAACTGGACATGATACTCCCTGTGACCTGTGTAAAACATCAGGTGATTAGAATCAAAATCAGTCATCTAAATTATGCAGAATAGATGCCGTAGTTATTATGTGTTTGTTAATGTTGATCTCACCTCTTGTATTAATGCGTGTGTGAACCTTCATCTGTGGGTCAGACGAGACCATACAAGGCCACCAGGGATAGGTCCCCACCTTGGACCACACCAGGTCTCCAATCACAAACTCCTTGCAGAAGCCCGTTTCCTGGATCACAGAAGGATGGTGAACTTTAACAACCTGAAACAAGACATTTTAATTAGACCAAAATAAAAATATGATTTTAAAAAGTACCAGACTTTAATGACCTGTTGTGACTTTGCTTTAGGCATCTTTGGTTCAGCATTGATAACTGTCTTTTGGGGCTTGCCCGGCTGTGCTGTGGGTCCTTCTCTTTGTGGGAGCAGGAGTTGTGTGTCCTCTGTCTGGCTGGTTGTACCGCTGTGTTTTGAACACTGGTCCAAGCTATTTTGCTGAACGTGCTGCTGCAGCTTGGCAGTCTTTTTCCTCTTTTCCTTTTTCCTTTCATGTCTGCGCTGCATTTGACCAGCTGTCCTTTTCTGTGACTCCTTCTGTACAAAAGTGAACATATGCAATGAATGCAGTGTGAGACATCATCTAATGTTTCACAAAAATAACCATCTATGCACAATTTTACATTTCATTCGAAATCTTTGAAACCCATAAGCCAACTTAAAAAAAACATCATACTTAAATTAATATATTGTACCTGTAGCTCCTGGAGCAGATCTCCACACAACGCCGACTCAAAGAGCTCTTTGCCATTCTGATAAGTTTTAATTATTTTCAGCTTGATCTCTGGGGAGCTGGTTTTCTTCAGGACACTACTGGACGCATTAGACAGTGCATGGGATGGCTGAGATGAGGGGGTACTGTCCACTAGGGAAGGAGGTGGGCTGGATGAAGGCAGGTGCAGGGGTGGGGGTGGGGGCAGAGTATGGCTCATGATGTGAGGTGTGTGGGGCAGGTGGTGCTGGGACGGCAGTGGTGGAGGGGAGCTGTGCTGATGGATGTGAGGCTGGTTTGTGTGGTAGTGTGAAGCATGGTGCGTATGGAGGTGGTGATGGTGTGACTGATGTTGGTGGTGGATATGGGAGTGATGTGTGGGAAGAGGAGGGGATACAGGGGACAAGGGTCTCTCCTGAAGACCAGGACCCCTCAAGACAGTCCCCTCCCCGGGTAAGAGGCCATGCTCTCCATAGCCTCGGATGGCCCCATAGCCATTCGCGGAGCCATTTGGAAACTGTGAGTACAAGGAAAACTTGGTCTGTGGCTCATAAAGGCCCAAACTAGCCGGGTAGCCATTGGGAACCTGAGGCATGTCCTCTGAGGCAGACGATGGGTAGGAAAACTCAGCATCCAGGGCAGTGTTATATGAGGGCCCATCCTCGCCAGGGTCACTACCAGTGTCACAGGTGCCTTCCTGTCTGATGTTTGCCGAGTCAATAAGCTGAGGGGGTTGCTGAATTGTATTTCCCATGATCCCTTGCATGAAAGAGAAGGAGAAATCCATTGTTGAGCTCCTGCATCCTTAACTGTCTTTTTCTTTGACTGGACCTGTTAATACAAAACAACATGATTATTTTGGGTAAGGTATCAGTATCTGTCATCAATATAGATTACAAGTTGAATGAAAAGATGCACTGATGTGTTGTTTACGGACTGAAATGTACAACTAATCTCATGATCATTGTGCTATGAACTCATGGAGGGCTGGGTCTTTCCAGTGAATGGTTAGATAATTAAATGTGGTTTTGCATAGACCTTTTGTGTATCTATGGGAGAATTCATTAGCTCAGATACGTAGGCTATACAAACATAACACAAGGCGACTTATCAACGGTGTTGTAAACGGGGCTGCCCAAAGCTGGCAGAGGGTAACTGTGATGAAACTGGCATATGACAATTAGCAGTCATTCACTCCTCGCACATTACAAAATAACCTGTTACCTAATGTTGGTAAACAAGCCGTTCTATTAGCCCAGACAACATAAGAGCGACTGCGCTGACTAAATGTTTCAGTGAATGCTCCTTTAGCTTTCTGCGTTATTAGCCTACCACAGCTACCTGGCATCAAAGAACCTGTCCTCAAATACGATACTGCTGTAAAGGAAACACGCTCCTAAAACACACTTGAATAGTTAATGTGTAATGCAGTTTATTATTGTGTAATGCTTGGGCGAAATTGTTATTACAACATCGTACACCACACATTGGGGATGATTTGGAGCTAATGTTGCTAGGCTAGCGTTCCATTGGCAATATGGCTGCCTTTGCCCCTTTAAATCAAATTGTCTGGCGTGATTAAACCACCATCACGGGCGTTTTTGTGAAAATGTGCGTACAAACACAGAGCTGGTAGAATAGATAATGCATGTATAGGCCGTGGTAGAACAGTAACATGCAGTAGTGGTTAGAAAAAACACGCTTGTGGCTAGGGTGAAGACCAAAGGAGCATAGAGAGCACGGATTGATGCCGAGCCTAGAGATGCAGGGGAATAAAAATGTCAGTACCTTCAGCGTGTCCCATTCTAAACACATACACCAGCCAGCACCGTTTCCTCGCTTATTGTAGAGGGCAAAACAAAAATGAAGATACTCCTTTTATGTTGTTAAACCGCGGGCCTTCCTTTTCGTTTTGGTTTTAACGCAATTCTCAACAGAGAGGAGGAGGGGGTGTTACGCTATTTGCTCGCTATCCAATCCCTTTGCTTGGCTCTTCCTCTATGTAAGGGACAAGAGCAATTCGAAAAGATTCCCAGTGTGGTTTTTCAGCTATTGTCCGACCTGTGCTTCATTCCTATTATATTATCTTTCAATTGCCCAATCTAGTCTTAACAAAAAAGAGCCCGCCTGTTCACTTGGAGGCTGGTCGCAGGCTAGTGGTGTCTCCAGTTTAGCGCGAAAGGGGAAAAAAAAACGCTCCATCCGCCAGAAGGGGTCAGCCGCATGTCTCATCGGGATGTGTAGTTCAAACTTCTTTCAGTGTCGTTTCTTCTCTGGGAAAAAAAAAAAAAACATTAGTGGGATTCACGCATAGACCTATATAATCACTTGGCCTATGTCATGTTGACTAGTGAAGAAAAAAGTGGTGCAATGTTTAGACTTCATTTTCCCAGAGGAGATACCTGCAGGGTGATACCGGCGAATTATTTGATTTTCTAATATCATTCCCTGAGATTATTCCCACCTTCTCCATATTCCACGATTTTAAAACAGATTCAAGCTCCGTCCATAACAAGGGAATGGTGTAGTTTTTTTTTTTTTAATGCGCAGAGAGTAAAGAATATGGTGACCAGACGTCCCTTATTTACCCGGGACAGTCTCAGTTTTGAGCCCTGTGTCCCCTGTCCTTGCAGATTTATACCAAAACCATTGATTAGCCCGTTTTATACAAGAAATGGCCCAGGTGTCCCTATTTTTGACCAATCTGATCCCTGTCAAGAGTAAAGAGAGACATAAATCAACATTTCTTTAGGTTAAATACATAAAAGCTGCTTATAAATTACCAAAACACAAAGGAAATGTGACTACACTGACTCACATGTTAGTCGTGAATGGGCCGAGTGCAGGACAGTTTTCCTTAACTACGCACTCGATTCTCAGGTTTATTATTATTATATTATTATTACCAACCACCACAAACCGAGAGTGTCCCAGTTTTTTATTTTAAAATTTTGATCACCCTAGTAAAGCAGCATTTTATTATAAACTTGAATCGGTTGATTTATTAAACATTATGCAAACAATCTTGATTTTGCGCAGCACAACTCCTTTTTATATAGCGCTTTTTCGGACACTCAAAGACGCTTTACAGAGCATTATTCATTCACTACATATCCGGTGGTGGTAAGACACTATTATAGCCACATATGTCCTTGTAATATTTATGCCAGATAAGAATAAAACTATATTTGTTGATTCTATGAGTGCTGTAGTTTGCACAGATAACCTACGGGAGCACGCACTGCGCTCTCGCCGTAGCAGCTGAACGCGTGACCTCCCGTAGACCGCACGGACCTCCTCCTCCACGGACCTCCTCCCAGCGCAGCGCTCGCCCGAGGAGCCTGCCGCAACTCGACAACACCACGACCGATCGCTGAAATATTAACGCATTTAAACCCATCGTAAATGGGTTTTTTACCTTCCGATACGTTGCTTTATTTGGTACGGATTGCCTCTGCTAAAGGTTGTGGATGGATTTTGCTATTCGCTTTCTCACACGAAGTCTCGCCTCGCCCTGTCAGCAGCTGCAGCTCGGTCAGTGACGCTGGAGGTGAGTGGAGCCATTTCACTGGCTAGCTTCGCGTTAGCTTAAGCTATGCTAGCTAGCATCCTGGTTTTGTACAAGATTGTACTTTGACGGGTTAATAATTAAGCTGACTCAAATCAAAGTGTCATGCAGGACTGTAAATGCTTATGGTGTTCATATATTGACTCTAAATAACCAAAACGGACTGTTTGACTGCGTATCAAATTTATAATTTTTTCGTTGAAGGCTGAAATAGTTTAACCTTATTACTTAAAACAGTAATGTTTTTGATTGTCTGTCAGTGACACCTTTTACTTTTTATTATAAAATAAGCAGAGTAGAAACAGCAGCTAATCCATAGTCAGCAGTGGACGAGCTCTATCTGTCATGTCTACGCAGGATCACTTGTGATACGGTAACTTACTGCTGGGTTATCTAATATCTCATGCCAACTTCTGTTTATATTATACTAGAACTAGTAACAGTGCGCCAGTCATTAGTCAGAAAACTAAAAGCATCGTGTATTTTTGTGTGGACACCGTGTGTGCAGTACAATCATATAACATGACGGGACAGAGTGTGCTGCCTTTGAATTAAGCTGCAGCTCATGAATGTAACCGGAGTCTTGCACCGCCCTCACGTCTCTACATGTGCTTTCCCACAGTTCCGTAATATACAATGGCAGTCTTCGGTCACCAGGTGCTCTTCGCCGTGACACGGTCAAGGTAAGCGTGGCAATAGTAAAAAGACCCGATTTTCTTTTGTGCAAAGTCTTAAATGATAAACGTTCAAAAATGGGTAATGAATGTTTACATAATGTCCGGAGCTTAACCATATGAGTCACCACATCAAAGGACTACACGTGATCTGTCTATACTTTTATTGGAGGTGAAACTGTGTTGTGTTTAAGGACTACTGATTACTTCTTTTAAAACTAACCCAACTACTCTGATTACTTTATTTCATGAGTGATTAGATTACCTTTATTAACTTCATAAACCAGGTAGTGTTTTTGTTCACGCCTGAACTTGTCACCAAGTCTCTTTATCCCTGTTTATTTTTTTTATAAATAAAATGATAAACAGAATTGATAAACCTGTTCATTATAATAAGGTAGCACTTCATTTGGTGTATTGGCTCGTGTATAATTTTTCATTAGGACTAAAAATTGGATATGACAAACAATAACAGTAGGATTCTGAAAAGGGGTCATATAAGATTTGTTTTGTTTGTCTTGATGGATTTTTAAAGGACTCTTATAGTATTTGTAAAATCTAATAGGACTTTTGACTATGATTGTTTTACAGTTACACATTTTTGGCCCAGGAAAAAGTAACTACTTATTGAATCAAAGAATCATTTAGAAGCTCAAACATTTTTTATCAACTGTAATTTGCAACAAATAACAACAACTGGCAGATTGTCAGTCTTGCATTATTAAATGTATTCTAGTAGAGTCTTGTGATGCTTTTTCCTTATTCTTATCAAATTTCCTAGTTAATCATTGAATCCAGTCACAAAAAGAAAATATTATGTAATAAGTCTTGTCTTATACAAATTTGAAACCCATAAAGCAATCCCAGATTATACAGAATTTTGACACATTTGATGGATAGTTCATGTTACTGGGTTTAAAAAAAATAGAAGTTGACTTGCCCAATGATCGCAAAATCTATAGCTGCTTGCTTACAAGTTTAGATACATTTCTTAGTGAATGCCATAGAGCTCAGACAAAATATTCTGTTGTATGTGTATAAAACCCACAAAGTAGTTCTGAAATGAATGGGATTCTTGAATTTATTTCAAAGGACATATTTCAGTTTTCTCTCCATTGTTAATGCCCCTGGATGTGTTTAAAATGTCCACTCTGAACAAAATTTAGTTATTATTACAAATCAATTAACAATAATATTCAGTAAAATGGCAAGATATTCCTCTAAAATTATTCAGCCCAATTACTAATGGATTACCAGCTCATGATATCACATGGTGGTACACCACCTAAGTATGCTGGGTTTCTCATGGCATTCTCATGGACATGTATGAATTACACAAAACAGATATGATTCTAACGAGGAAATCAACTACATTATAAAACTAAACCTGTTTAAATAAATTATCTAACATCCTATATTATGTACTCAAACAGTTATTCATCAATGGTATTTATTACTGTATATGTTTTTTTCAATATATTCATCACACAGACTAAACATTACTTATAACCAGGTTTGTCTTGTCCACAGGGGATCATATTTGCTATCCAAGAGACACAGCTGCTCCTCTCTGTCTTCCAAAGCCTATCTCCATATAGACCCGCCTCACAAGCTTGCAGTGGTTTCTTCCAGACACTCCCGCTACATCTACCCCAACAGCAACAGCCTTTGCCACAGGGCAACCCTTTTTGCTCGCTCTTTGCACAGCTCAGGAGCCTGGCTCCAGGATATAAAACCCGAGGACAGTAAACCCACCTCAGCCTCTGCTCAGGATGCTCCGACAACCAAAAAGGATTCTGGGATTGTTTCGCCTCCGGCAGCCTCACCAGCTCAGGCCACCACAGCCGCTGCAGTGCCCCCACCCCAGGAGAGGACACTGGTCAAAAAGTCTATATATCACAGAGTTGTGGACGAACTGAAGCACTACTACAATGGCTTTCGGTTACTGGGGATTGACATCAGCATTGCTGGAAGGATGGTGTGGAGACTACTGCATGGACAAATACTCACGCGCAGGGAAAGGAGGAGGGTAAGTCAACTAAGATGAGCTGATGACATGATGCACTTTTAAATCAGGTCACAATCAGTTTTTAGTTATTGATATTATTTATTATGTAATGTTAAATCCAGTTGTCTCTAGGCAAATCATTAAACATTTTGATCATGCCTCTTTGAAACATAAACTGCAGACCTGTCATCTGCTCTTTGCACATGCAGAAGTAATACTGCAATTGTGCTATTTTTGACCGTGAATAGTTGCATGCTAGTGCACATGTTTTGGATGCATTAAAGAGGCCTGCTGTTTGTGTGTGCAGCTCATGAGGACCTGTGCCGATCTGTTCCGCCTGGTCCCGTTTATGGTGTTCATCATTGTCCCCTTTATGGAGTTTCTTCTGCCTGTTTTTCTGAAGCTTTTCCCAGAGATGCTGCCCTCTACCTTTGAGACAGAGTCCAAAAAGGTATGTTCAGTTTTGGGCTGCAGCTAACGATTATTTTAGTAGTCAACTAGTCAGCGATTATATGCTTCTAGATATGATTATTTTAACAGTTACTAGTCACAAATCACAGTGATTCAGATTAATAATTGCAGCCCTAGTTCATGGATACATTATTGACCACTTTATAGTTCATGCCAATTGCTTAATACTCAAAAGGCTTATTGTAACAGTCAGCTCTCTGCATATACTTGCATACTTAGTTGTATTTACTCGGCACAATTCATAAACTGAAGAAGTAAAGGTGGATGAAAATCATATTATAATTATGTTAACAAGGCTGAAAGTTATTTGTGCCTAGGAGATGGATTGGTCTGGCATTCATTATGATTAAAAAAAAATTAAATCAAAAGAGATTAGCCAAAAATGTGCTAGAAGCATAATCTTTTCTCTACACTTTACAAACAAAGAAAATCAGAAAAATACAATTGAGGCACTGTCTAAAATTGTTGATTTAACCATCGAATTTTACTCTTTCAGGGAATAATTATTGTTACTTTCTTTATATATTTTGTACTTTTCTGCAGGAGGAGAAGCAGAAAAAGGGTTTGGCTGCAAAGCTTGAACTTGCCAAGTTCCTCCAGGAGACCATCGCTGAAATGGCACGCAGAAACAAGGCCAAGGCTCAGACACAGGATGAGACTCAGCGCTTCTCCACATATGTACAGAAAGTAAGTATAATAAAGTTAAAGGTGCACTATGTAACTTTTCTTGTGCCTGTCACCTGCTTGTTTCCATGGAGGTGTTTTTGCTTTGTCTGGCATTTATTTAACCATGGGTGTTTTTATTGCTTGGTAGAACTCGGTAGAAAAACATGCATTCTTACTTTTTAGTGGCACCTCCTCTCTACATCTTTGACCTGTAACTCAGCCTCGTTGTGTCACCTGCTTATCTTCATGGAGATAGGTTTAATGCCATATTATGGAACATTTTTGGCAAAGCAGCATCCTCTCCATGGAGGCAAATAGAAAACTTGCATAGTGTACCTTTTAAGATAAACAGTATTATGTGTGTGCGCTCTTACTCCAAAGCTTTGTTTCATAGGTACGAGTCACTGGTGAGCAGCCTACCACTAAGGACATTGTAAAGTTTTCCAAGCTGTTTGAGGATGAGCTGACACTGGAGCATCTGGAGCGCCCCCAGTTGGTTGCTCTGTGTAAACTGCTGGAGCTGCAGCCGATAGGCACCAACAACTTGCTGCGTTTTCAGTTAATGATGCAACTAAGAACTATCAAGGCAGACGACGAGGTCAGGATTTAAATGTTGTTTTTAAAGATGCTTTAAGTCATGTATCATTAGCTAACTTTTTAAAAAATATTTTATCTCTCTTTCTTCAGATGATCGCAGCAGAGGGTGTAGCTGCCATGAGTGTGTCAGAGCTCCAGGCTGCATGTCGTAGTCGTGGGATGAGGTCTTTGGGTCTCACCACTGATCAGCTTCGACAACAAATGCAGCAGGTAAAAAATAGTGAACACATAACCATCTATAAGTTAGAGAGGTTGTACCAAGCTATGAATTGGTACAACATGTATTTTGATGTATTATGTATTATCAAAACATATTTTTCAAAGGTAAAATGAAAGCCAACTAAAATTTATATCTCTTACAACCACAGCCTCTGCAGGACTGCTGAAAAATAAAATAAAAAGCAAATCTAGATTTTCAAGCAAGACAATACCAGATTATGTTGTTGCAGTTTATGTAATGAC
This sequence comes from Odontamblyopus rebecca, assembly GCA_030686955.1. NCBI lineage: Eukaryota > Metazoa > Chordata > Actinopteri > Gobiiformes > Gobiidae > Odontamblyopus > Odontamblyopus rebecca. The sequence goes on from CM060661.1 coordinate 15,733,505, forward strand.
TAATTTCTGTTATTCTCAGTGGTTGGATCTTCATCTGAAAGAGAATGTTCCTCCCTCACTTCTATTGCTGTCAAGAGCCATGTACCTGACAGACCTCAAACCAAAGGCCCCAGTCATCCCCCCTGTTCCCAAACTAGAGGTATAAATTGCACTTTTGCAAGTATACTGCATTATAATACAAACCAAAGGAAAAGCCAACCTGTAGTGGTACTATAATTGTATTGCTTTTCCTATCTACAGAAGACTAACCCTCCACCTCCTATGGATAAGACGGAAACAAACACATCTTCAGTTAGTGCAGACATGCTCAAGGACCCTGCTCTCATTATTAAAGACAGACCGGTCAGTAATACAGTCTCACTTTCTTGTCTTCTCTCTTTTGTTGTTATTCTAATCACTATGGTGGTTTCAGGTGGAAGAGATGCGAGATAAGGCCCCTGCTTTATCTGATAAACCCCTTACACCGGCTGAAGTCCTCCAGGTGAGAACACTTCACATTTCTATGTGTTTTATTTTTCCTAAAGCTTCACTCAGTTTTATTTTTTTGCTTTTTGAGCCTTGTTAGTTGCATCATCTGTTGAACCTATATTACCATCAAAACCATCTTAGTAAGGATTGTGTAATCCAGTTGGTTCTTCTTGGCTTTGATCTTTATCATATGATCAGCTAATCTCAACAATCTCAGTTAGAGGAATGTTCAGTAAAAATATACCACATAAAAAAGATCACTGTTTTCACATGAATATTCACCCAGTCCAAGTTTTTGTTTTGCTCAGTCGTGTCTTTTGTTTCAGGCAAAAGCGGCAACAGAAATGTCTCACAAAAGCAAGATGAGCGCCAATGGTGTCTGAATAAGACTTGAAGCCTCTGACCGAGAGACGGTGATACAGAAATGGACCAGTCACAGGCGACATCAGTCCTTCCCTATATAGTTTGAGTAAATGCTCTTCTTCAGTGGGACAGGATGCTGTGACTTTGTTGCACTCATTTCACCATATGGGCTTGTGAAGGGATGAGTGAATCTGTCATTTGAGCTGCTCCATGCACTCCATTCTGTCCCTTATTTTGTGCAAAGTCTCAAAATGACAACCATCAGCGCAGTTGATTTGATATCATGAACAGCCCTCTCTCTCTGGCCCAGCCGGCTCCCACTCCACTTTGTGTAAATTTGTAAATACTATGTAAATTAACGTCATCGCAGCAGCAGCTCCTCTGTACAGTTTGCTATGCAAAGGTAATTGTCTCTTGAATTTTTCAAGTTTTCTCTTGTAATTATAGTTTTTCTGTAGACCTAAAAGTCTGGTTCAGGAAATGAATAAGGTAATTTACTCCCAGATCTCTATTGAACGTTTTTAGTTCAATAGATATTTCAAATCAAACTGTCAACGACAAGCGCACACAGTAGACCTCCTGTATTTACACTCTGGAGGTATCTTTGTCCAATATGGATTTACTTAAAATCTAGTTGTACTGATGCTTGCTGCTTGATTAGAAAATTTAAACTCATATTTTATTGAGAACACTCATTCCCTAAAGAGGAGGTGTCTGGGGTAAACGTTTATGGTTATTTGAGCAGACAAACTTTGACAAATTCAGATTTTTATCTGACTGTAAACAGTGTATGTATTGTATTTTAGCAGTGCTAATATTTAAAATCAGAAAAGAGAAAATACTTGATGTTGTCCATAAAGAGATATTGTGGAAAAGAATTCTCAGATTAGATTATTATTTTTGGTATTTCAGCCTAAAAATTAATGTATAAAATGTGGTATTTACTTGTCCTCTCTATTACAGACCTAAATTAAGCTCTTCAAGTCATTTTGGAACGTTTACCTGGAAATTGGTTTGCAATTTGCTTTTGTTCACATACCATTCTCATTTTTCTCGGCACATTTTTGGCCTCTGAGTTATGCTCCGAATGCGTCTTTGCTCTTGCTCCATAGGCACTCTCATTTCGTGCCATAAACTGAAATAACTACCCATGATGTCTATGACATGTCTATGATGTCTATGGGATTACATACTGTTTGTGCCTAAGAAAAAAAGGCGATCATTTGTCAAACCAGCACCATTTTAAGGTCGTCTACTTTCTATCTTTTCATTTGAACAATAGATGGTGTAATGAAACCTTTGTTGCACTTACTTTAATTCATGTGAACCTCTGACTGTAACCGTTTCTGTAAGGACGTTTGGGTGACTAGTCTTCTTGGCCACACAGTGAACAATTTTATGTACTTTACTGCTATCTTGGACTGTCTGGTTCTAAATCGTATGCTACTAAAGTGTTGTAATACAAGAGACCAGCTGTACAAGTGAACAGGCCATATAGTTTTAACGGCTCTAGACTTATTTAATTTAACTAAATTTGGCTCACAAACATCACTTAACTGTGATGTCTGGACTTCACTGTGTAGCTCAGAAGGTGCCTGGTATCACTGTCCTCTTCTGTTCAAGACGTATTCACCATGAAATGACACTTCACATCCACAAACTGGATGGAATGGAAATACGCTTGAAGAAGAAACCAGAAGTTGTGATTAAAATGACATACTTGGTGACACTCATTTTGTGTTGACAATTATTTCATATTTACTGTGGACTACCTGGTAACGTAAAACAGCAGAAACTGCATTCCTTAATTTTAGGAAATAATATTACGTTTATTTATTAGACTACTCTAAACATCAGCACCAGGTGGCGCTGTTTCTCAGATGACACCATTTCATTTGATAGTAAATTATACTCTACTTTTTTTTTTCTTTACATGAGGTTGAAAGACTTCGCTCTCCGCACGTTCAAAGCAAATGGGAATAAAATGCTCATAATGTTATGTCTCCAATAGGTTGACACTGTTGAAAATAGTGCCGCATGGCACGTGGAGGGTCTGGGCTATTTTTATCAAAGGGCAGAAATAGTTGGGGGCATTTGATCTCAGACGAATTTTGGTGTTGACGCGTTGGCGCACAGAGGTCAGTTGATCCTACTTTCTAAATGTATTGTTCTTAGCTTTATTACACGATTATAGGCCTATAGCATGCTTACATATTTATATTAAGTTATTTTGCATAGGCTACTATTGTTTTAAGGGCTTCACCAGCAGAGGCGTGGCAAAAGGACAGTAGGACACGATTATGGTTTCGTCTTAGATTATGTTGTTGATGGGGCTGGACCGGTGTCAAATTTAATTTTAGGTTTATGGATTCTTTGTAGGCTTTTCATTTGTTCATCATGACAGACTACACTTCCAATAGCCTATATTTTAACAGATTTACATGTTTTATTTTCACAGTTTGAAGATGAAGCTCACAGTTTTCCTATGTTTGACCATTGTCTTGGTCAACTGTCACATTATACAGGCCAAGAAGAAAGAGGGTCTTCTTGATAAATTACTTAATAAAAATAAGAAACCAAAGCCTATACCAAACCCCAATCAGTTTAACCGAGGTGGATCCGTTCCTAAACAAAACACACCTGGAAGTCCCAACAATCAAAGACCTCAGCAGCCAGCTCTAGGGTCTGCTGGAGGAGGGCAGGGAAGAACCGGAGGACAGGGAGGGTACCCGGCACAGGGAGGGTACCCGGCACAGGGAGGGTATCCTGCACAGGGAGGGTACCCTGCACAGGGAGGGTACCCGGCACAGGGAGGGTACCCGGCACAGGGAGGGTACCCTGCACAGGGAGGGTACCCGGCACAGGGAGGGTACCCGGCACAGGGAGGGTACCCTGCACAGGGAGGGTACCCGGCACAGGGAGGGTACCCGGCACAGGGAGGGTATCCTGCACAGGGAGGGTACCCGGCACAGGGAGGGTATCCGGCACAGGGAGGGTACCCGGCACAGGGAGGGTATCCAGCACAGGGAGGGTACCCTGCACAGGGAGGGTACCCTGCACAGGGAGGGTACCCGGCACAGGGAGGGTATCCAGCACAGGGAGGGTATCCTGCACAGGGAGGGTACCCTGCACAGGGAGGGTATCCTGCACAAGGAGGGTACCCGGCACAAGGAGGGTATCCAGGACGAGGATATGGAACCTATGGAAGTTTTGGTGGACAAGGAGGATATGGATCTTATGCACCAGGAGGGCATGGAGGTGGTTACCCAGGGGGATACATCAATCAGAACCCTAATAACAACATCTTGAGCCCACGCTATGGGGGCAGCTTTGGGTATGGCGGCTATGCTCCTGGAGGAGGCTCTCCATTTGCACGGTCAGCCCAAGCAATGGGTTACGTTCCTTCTGAGAAGTCAAAAGGGTTTGGCCGCAGTGCAATGATGGCAGCAGCGGGGGGCGCTGTGGCAGGGATGGCACTGGGTTATGGGCTTGGGAGGTTTCCACGTCCACATTTTAATTTCCACAATCCTGAGGAGGAGTACTACTACAATTATTACATGTACAGAAAATATGGTGTGAAGTCTACAGACAGCAATGACTTCAGCAGAGACTATAGCTACAAGGCACCTCCTGCCAGCTATGAGACTTTTATGAACACATGCATGAAAAGAAAAGACCTCTTGCCCACCCCAAAGAAGAGCGCGTCAACTACTACCAAGAGTCCCACTACCACCACAACATCCTCTACAACTACCACCACTTCAGTCTCTTCCTTCCATCCCAACAACATAACAGGGACAGCAAACCACTCATCTACAGTGCCAACAACCAGTGCACCCCCAAAGCCCTCTGAGGCCACCCATGGGCCCACTCCAGGGGTCCCAGCCGTTATGGAGGTCCGTAACACAGCCAAGGATGAGGATGATGACACAGTGAGTGTTGTGGAGATTGGTTACCCAGCTCTGATTGAACAGTTGATGGTGAGGAGGTGTCTGGAGCTGTATATTGTTCATTCTGAAAAGTACTTGAGGAAAAACACGACGCCCCGTCCCAGAGGGGGCGGGCAGCTGCAGATGGGCTCACACTGGATGATATTTATTCTCACCACTTCCATTGTGATAATAATGAACAGTCATGGATCACTGTTGCTGCATTAAGGCCTCTGCTGGTGGATTTCAGGTTTAAAGTGATGTCGCACTCTCACATTCAGTTCTCTTTTATTGATTGTACTGTTTTTCTATACTAAATATAATAAACACAAATGGTTATTTACATTACAGATTGGATCCATGACAATAATCCCATTAGAACACACTCTCAAAACCTGCACACAAGTTTAGTTACGAGTGCGAAAACTAATGTATTGCATTGAATTGATTGAATTAGATGAAGGATGGCAGTACTATTCATGTAGGCCTAGAGAAACAGGCCTTTTTGTTTTGTGTGTATGTGTGTGTGTGTGTGTATGTGTGTGTGTGTGTGTGTGTGTGTGTGTTTTAATCACAAATAAACTCTTGTGATGTAATATAAAGCCCATTGTAGTCATCACCTGAAATAAATATGGGGTTCACATTATATTGGATATTATCATATGTATTTCTGAGTTGAGTTATGTAGCCTATTTTTTTTTTCTTGTAATAAAGCACTGGACTGGATCCTGTCTTCTGTCACAGTCTTGTGTCTTCTCACACTGTATTTGACCGTAGGCATGCAATATTTAAACAATGAAATGCCAGTAAGAACATAAGCTGATTTGACAGTTTTTTTGTTTTTTTAATTTTATTTCACAGTTTACATCTTAAAATCAAAACAAATTATGTTCTTAAAACACAAGGAATTATACAATGATTTACAGGCAGTTTTTCCCCTCAGAATTGTTTCATTATACCAGCTAAAGAAAATCCTGAGATACAATTTAACTGCAAATATGCTAAAAGAAATAGCTTATTCACATGCTTAATAAATGTATTTATATTAGCCTATAGGTCTAATATTCACAAGTATAAAAAGTGAGCAGGTCAGTGCAGGGGGCATTTAATTTGGCTTGAACTGGGTTGGAAAGTTCTCGTGTGGCACACTTCTCTCCAGAAAAATAATGGATTTTATTTGTAGCAGCTTTTCAGTTTTTGGTTCACTTCTTAAGCATTAGTTTGGTTGTTGGGGTAGTAGTGAGTAAATCAGGTTCCGCTGCTGTGCATACGTGGGGGCGCTGGTTCTATGCTGCCCATGTGCCCATGAGCAAGGCAAACAGCGAGCCGATCACAACGATGATGCTGTTGTAGATTGGTCCACTGGATGCTGCGTCATAGTAATAACCCATGTCTCCGGATCCTTCTTGCTCATACCGTCTTCCGTATCCTCCTCGTGGGCCACCCCCAAAACCCCCATACCCTCCACCATACCCCCCATACCCTCCTCCGTACCCCCCGTATCCACCATAACCCCCACCGTATCCATAACCTGGTCGACTGAGCGCCGATCCAATCATCGCTCCACCGATGGCTCCCGCGGCCGCCGCTCCAGCCACTTTGCCCGCGCTGGGACCTCCGCTCTGCACCGGTCTGGGAGCACCGCCCCTGCCCCGACCGATGCCCCCACCGCCTCCACCTCGGCCGAATCCACCTCCGCGACGTGCGTCACAGGGAGGCAACAGGGCCACAAGGAGCATCAGGCTTAGGGTGAGGATAAGCCATTGCCTCTGCTCTCCTGACATTATTATCTAGAAGGAAAGAACAAGAAGTAGGTGTCCCTTCTTATGAATGGGTTTACATGGCATCACATTAATTGAGAAGTGGATCTTGCACAGTGGCCTATTGGCTGTCTGCACATTAGGTGTAATAAAATTAAGTTCCCATTTGATATGTTATTTGTTTATGAAATATACAAAAGGAAACTATTATATAATAATGACACTAGCATGTTTGGCTACAAAAATGTGTATTAATGTACATTGTCCCCATAAATAAATAGCCTAAATAAATACCCTACATAAAATAAACAGGACAATTTGTACTTTCTTTATTTTTATATATATATATATATATATATATATATATATATATATATATATATATATATATATATATATATATATATATATATATATATATATATATATATATATATATATATAATAAAAGATATAATTTATTTATATTATTTTTATTATTATTTCTATTTTTATTATTATTGTTTAACTTAATTGTATCACACTTTTTTCCTTTTTTGCACTAAACTGTCCTGGAGCTACTGTGACTGTTGAATTTCTCCACTGCGAGATCAATAAAGTCCTATCTTGTCTTATCTTATCTTATCTTAATCATAATCATAATACATTTTATTTAAAAGCACCTTTCAGAACAGTCAAGGACACTGCACAGGACAAGTTGAAAACAAAATATATCTGCTGCCCCATGTGGCTCAGCTCACAATAACAAGGTTGTGTTTTGGGATGCTGATAAAAGGAGCTTCTAATCAGCTTTGACTCACACAGTGCCGTCATGGCCTTCAATTAGGATCTTACTAATGTAATCTAGGTGTAGTAACATACCACCTGACTATCTCTAAATTGCGCTAAGTAAAATGAAACTTGATTAATACACTTATAAAATGTATTCAGTTAGGTAGCCTACATGGGAGTTATTTTTGTTTTGTTAAGATTACAGGATTTACTCCAAATGTCTAGTGGGAGTGGGACACAATAACACTGGCAGTTCTTACTAAACTAATCTCTGTCCTGGTAAAGGCTGGAGCTATGTTTACACTCGGTCACTCAGTTCAAGAATAATCCACCATAACAGATGTGACACCATTTCAAATGTGTTCCCTCTTTTACTTAATTGAACCTAATGACTGAAACATATGGAATTACACTGATTTTTGCTCTCCATGGATCTGACCTGTAACTTGCTGTGGTGGTGTCACTATCTCCATGAATACGCATAAGAGTAATGGCACACTGAGGAACATTCTTCAAAGCAATAACATCACTAAGGAAACAAGTGACGGAGCCTCTATCAAAAAAGTTACACACTCACCTTTTAAGATGAATAGTGTAAGAAAATTACCCACTTTTTATATTTTAAAATGTAATGGATTCCCAAAATTCCCATTTTTTTCAGTAGTGTTTTTTCATAAACAAATCATGAATACCTTTGCAATATTTTTTACACCACCTTGAATACAACCGTTACATTTTCTATTATGTGGACCAACTTTGTTTTGAAACAAAGTAATAGACAAGCTAAAGGCTACAATAATTCTTCTATTCTTAATCATATCAACATTTTTGCTTCTTAAGGACTCACCTGTGAATTTGCTTGAAGAAAAAATGTGAAGATGATTATTTTTTTATCCAAAGGTGATTGAGTTGGTGAATCACCTCCTCTGATAGTCTGAATGGGAAGTATGTTTCAGGGCCAGTTATCCTCTGAGCTGCTCACTGAGTGGATCTGTCTGGCTGCTGTCCATTGGCTGGTGGTAAGCTGCTCTACTGCACGTCCTACTTAAATACCTTCACCTTTCTAAATTGGTTCAAGTTATCCAACACTATGAATGAACACAAAGCACCTTGAAGCTTCCAGCGGCTTAACTACCTTTTGGAGTCTATATTTACAACTGTCAACAAGATTGGCAACAAGATTGGCATTGTTTCGTAACACATCACCTGGTGAACTGTGTGTGGGGGTACATCTTCTCTATATGAAAACTGCATTGCAGATTTTGTGTAAACAGTACACCCCCCAGGCCGACGCTCCTGACTGTGTGAAAGACAGTAAACATTTTTTCTGAAGATACCTTTTTATTAAATTGTACAAAACATGTTTCATTTGAAAGAGTACATTTTTATCAACTATACAAATGTCAGAAAATGTTGATGAAAATAAATCATGCTTGTGCTCCATTGTATCTTACAATAACACAGTCACTTTTTTGTTTACAAATACTGAAGAATTATCTACACAGCTTTGAAAAAGATGCTGCGTGTGGAACAAAGCTTTAAGTTGTGCTCATTCACACAGTTCAATGGTTGTACTACATCTAATCTATATATTAAAAAATATAGGCCTAAAATAGTTTCACATTTTCACTGGTTCATTGTTGTGGTCTTACTGGCAGGTTCATTGTTGTATGTTGATTTACTGAAACTTTATGTGATAATCTCGTGGTCTAAGACTATCAGTAAGTACAAAATTAGACTGTTCTATGACTAATTTAAGAAGATTATGCCAGATACATTTTATAATCCCTGCGTTGAGATGCCGCTGCAGTTACGTTTTATCTGAACTTCTTGGGTTCTTTTTAAACACAGTTCTGAAGACGACTTGTCAACAATGTCAACAAAGTAAATACATCTCCTACTGTATTGTCTTTAAGAATAATCCAAGAAATTAATAGACAAAAGAAGACAAAATTAACGTTTTTGATATGTTTTACCTTAAAATGGTTCTTGGACAAATCTTTATAGTCACTTTGAAAAGTTGTGGTCATTGTGCTTTCATTGCATGGCTCTAATTTGATTTCACAACTAAATACATAGGAAGAATGTATTGTGCTGCATTAGTGAAATAACATGATAAAACAATAAGAGAGGTTCAATGTTCCATGTTTTACCCTTGTAAAATATTGCTGATAATTATGATTCTAATTAATTTACATGCACATTGTAAATATATATATCATTAAAGGAACTGTATGTATGTATTCAATAAACATGACCTAACTGTATAAAGATATGTTCATATACTGAGAATGAGAAAAACTTGAATGTGTCTACTTCTATCTGCAGGTTAAGGAACGAGCAACCCAGGTTCAGTTGTGACTGTAGCACAGTTTTTAAAACTGTAATAGTGCAGGCTACATATAGTTACTTAAATCGTATCAAAATGTGAAGAAGGTTTGTTCTGAATAGGAATTACAATAGAGGTTACATGCACGTGGCCCCCTCTGGAATACAATTGAGCTGCTTCTCAATAACACAACGAAGGTAGTTATACCTGCACAACCAGATAATATAAAGTAGTTAATATAATATTTTTAAAAATCAATGTATTGTATATTGACTAAGCCATACCTTCTTCTGAGTTTTTGCACTTCCCTGTCCTCCTCCTCCTTTAGTTTGGTGATAAAACTCTGCAGGACTGGCATCTCAAACTTGATATACTGCGCCACCTGGTGGAAAGATGCAGTCATGTTTCAGAGCAATTACTGTACAGGCAAGATGTTGATGTTCAAGTTGCACTTCTTACATCATACGTGACCTCTTCTCCCAGGTCAGCCTCCATGAGAAACAGTTTACAGACCAGCTCACAGGGCCCCTGCATCACTCGCAGCAGGAGGGGGTAGTCGCTGCGTTTGAGCTTCATCCGCTCTGAAGCAACATAACCATACTAATCATAATCATATCAATTATATCGATCAGTAAAATCATATGTCATCATATATAATCACAGTACTTTACAATAGAAGCAGGAATGTCATAATATCACATTTTAGTGTTATATTGTCAGAAGAAATGTTGCAATTATTGATACCATAGCCAGACAACAGTGAAATCCTTACATCACTTTTATTCACATTGTCGAAGAAAATCATTTCTCTATGTGAGCAGCTTAATGAAATGTAATGAATGATGAAGTTACGTTAATGAGACATATGCAGACATGAAATGCACTTTACAGTCAAGGTTATTTTCTGGGCTCAAGATTGAACTGAAATGCCATCATTTTGCTTCTAACATTCTCACAATTATTCATTATTAATCTTTTTTTTTCCATCCACCATTATGGATGGACCGAATAATCCTGAAATCCCTGAATGTAAGTGCAGGCTATTGTCTTATAGTAAGTAGTACTAGTGTATTAGGTATAGTAATAGTACTAGTAATAGTAAGTAGTAGTAATTCACAGCCTACCTCCGCTTGTATGAACAAGGTAAAGGGCAAAGTCATCTGGGCTGTTTTCTATTTTAAATTTGTTGAGCAGAACTCGTAGGACTTGAGGCGTGGTCATACAGCTGTTGATTCTGACGTTTGTGACAGAGCCGTACGCTGGTGTGAAGACTGCAGTCTGTGTGATTAAAGAGTCAATAATTTCACACCATTACCCTGGTGAAATACAGGTGTAGCCCATAGAACTATAGATTCATGGTGTAGCCGGATATTAAAACTAAATAAACTATGATTTGTTCTGAAAGTTTTAAAACTGGTTAAACTTGATATAAAATGAAAATTTGAGTCCTCCAACGGCAAAATCCAGTGATTGGTCGTGATTTGTGAGTAGACAATATAATATTATTATAGAGACATTCCCTTAGTTTGGAACAAACTAAAAACCACTGGGAAAGTGTAGGATTTAGTTATTATATATATATATTTTTAAAGTAAAATATATAGACATACTGTAGAATAGAATAGAGTAAATATTTAGAAATAAACATACATTTAATAAGATTAGGTATCTGTCTACCCTACACACACAAAAAGCATGTGAAAACTTCCTGAAGTCATTGTACATTTTAACTTTATAATACTGAAACATAATCACCTTGTGGTTATAAAAGTGTCCATTAATAGAGAAGCGATGTCTCCTGATCTTCCTCTGGTCACTGGGCGATCGTCGCTGACAACGTCTCAAGACTCCAGCGTCGCTCTTCGTCCTGAGGAGCTGAGAGCTGTAGTCACTGTCCTCTGCCAAAACAACATTCAACTTCATACATACAGTCTCCAAAACATCAATGAGTGCATAGGAATGGTGCGTTCACACTAAATCCTGGTTTGGACTTGGTTTTGAGGCCAGTTTAGCCCATAAGTATGTGTGGTCGTGTTTGTAGTCCTGTTTCAGTCCTGCTCTAGTCCAGGTGTAGATCTGGGTTCATTTGTAGCTCGGACCCAGTTTTTTTATGTTACAAATGTACCCAAACATATGTAGGCCTACATCATCGTCGTGAGTAAAAGAATATTTTAAAAAGATCCAAAGTAGATATTGTTTGTCTTTAACACATTCTGTTGCACTTGTATTTTTTATAGAACATGAATGATATATTACAAAAGAATACTGTTTCAAATTGTGCAAATGTGTGAAATATTTACAGACAACAATGTTACCAACTGAAGAAAAAACAAACTAAAAACTACAGCTTACGTCCCAGAGTTCATTGAAGCTGTTTCTCATCCTTTATTTAGAGATAATCCTGATTGATTTGATTGGCCTGAATCCTAAAACCATGGGATCTGAACAATTCTCTGGCTTAGTTAAAGGTGACCTATGTAGCTTTTTTGTTAAAGAGTCCGTCTCCCGCTTGTCTCCATGGTGATGACATTGCTTTGTCTGAATTGCTCCACAGTAAGGCACAAGCATATCTATTTCTGTAGAGAAAAGGTGGCTTCATCAGGCCAAGATACTAGTCAGCTCTGTGGAAAAGAGACTTTGCTCACAGTAGGATTCAGTGTTTTCCAAGTATTTCTGACCTGCAATTAAATACACGCAAATATCTTATTTTAATATCATCATCCACCCATTTTCTTCTGCTTATCCAGGGCAGAGTTGTGGGGACAACAGTCTAAGCAGGGACTCCCAGACTTCCTTCACCCCAGACATTTCTTCCAGCTCCTCTGGGGGGACGCTGAGGTGTTCCCAGGCGAGCCGAGAGACATAGTCCCTCCAGTGTGTCCTGGGTCTTCCCCAGGATCTCTTTCCAGTCGGACATGCCCAGAACACCCCCTGAGGCGTATAGCAGTATGATATTTTAATATCAGTATGATATTTTAATATCATACTGTGTGTATATTTTAATATCATACTGTGGAATATTCCAGACAAAACAATAACTTCTCCATGGAGACAAGCAGACGACGTTCCCAACTGATGAAAAGTTACACAGTACATCTTTAATAGTAACAGTATCACATTTGACATCTTTCACCTTCAGCTTGATCCTCATCGATGCCGTTGTCGTCGGGGGGTGGGGTCACCTCTACTGTGGGTGGGCTTGGTTGTGCAGGCTGCTGGCCCTCTGTGCTTTGTGGTGCTCTGTAATAGAAAATAATTAATTTACATACAAAAGTCGTATTGTATTAATATCTACACATATGATAATAGAAGTAACATTTTCAAGACTACTGTATCTTATCTTTTGACCACAATACATTTAAAACAGATATTCTGCTGTGAGCAGGGTCACATCTCCACTAATCGAATGACGAATTTGGCCTGGTGGCGTTACCTGCTTATCTCCATAGAGATAGTTAATGCCATACTGTGGAGCATCTCTATGGAGAAGAGCAGGCGGTGGAGGTTTAAAGTTATAGGGACCAATGTGACAAATTAGCACAGGATACAATCACAATTTAATACTTCATGAAGTCATCTGTTTTTGTTGCCTCTGTTCCTATCAAATAAACAATAATAAAAAAAATCAATAAAATGCCAAGTTTTATACCTTGAAACCTCATATAAAAGTAAATACATTTTCAGAGCTCATATTTCTGCCTGGTGATTTCTCTTCTTGGACACTCTTCACAGAATATATGTGGCTATTTCCGGTCAGGGCAATGTAACTGGATCAGGATGCACCTCTTACCCCTGACCATCCAGAGTGCAGCCCGAGTGCCAGGATGTAGAGGAGGGGGGTGGGCGGAGCCTCTCATGGTCGTCCTGCATCTGGAGTCTGATTGGACGACGTAGGCCCCAGAAGATGTTCAGCAAACCTTCCACGATGAGCTCCCCCTCTTCCTGGTAGCAGACATGTCATAATCAATGCACAGTGATAAAGTGGACATTAAAGGGATATTATTATAACCCCTGGTGGAGGAAAGAGGAGACTATTGAACTGAAATCTGCACTTGCCTCTCTGTGCCGGAGCTGCAGGTTCTGCCCTTCATAGTACAGGTTGTAGGTCTTTAGATGGGACAGAATGGTAGATCTGAGAGACAATTTTGGAGTAAATGTAAATAGAGAGCTCTATTTTTACACTTTATTCAGTTTCTTTGTGGCGAAACTGTTCAAGCAGACAAACTTTATTGATAAACAAGGGAAATTATCTATACATCACAGTATATTCTAAAAACAATGAGCAACAACATAATATGTTTTTAAAAAGGTACAAAAATAGCAAAACGCTGGTGTCAATAAGGCATAATTATACCACAACATGCCAAAAAATAGACTAAAATAAAAATCATGTTTTCTTTTCATTGTGGATGTTATTATTGCACTGAAAACCTCCGGAAAGTTACATGGTTCTAGAAAAGATATTAAAGAAAAATAAAAGATAGCAACAAATATAGCTATTTGGCAGTGCCATTGAAATGATTAATGATTTAATGATTTCTATTTACAAATTAAATTAAATGCACCAGTAAGAGTAAATAATGCTACACAAGACACTGTGGCTATAGTACATGGCAGATACTCACTTGCTAATAAATTTGTTCTCTCCAATCTGGACCCCGTCACCCATTCTCAGGAATCATGGGACACGCTGAGAGAAAAAACACAACACACAGTGAGCGCTTTCACCCACAAACTGCAGCCTTATGACTCCTCATGATCACTGCGCACACAACAGGGAAGTACAACCCCCAGGAAAACTCTGGAGAAATTAATTAACTTCCACTTTCCAGGCAGTGATCCCCTTTTCTTAGTTATGTATATAATCAGGAACACCAACACCTTTTTAGTATTGTCATTGTGTCAAACTAAATTTCAGTACAAAGGAAAAGGACTACATTTTTATATCAATTTTGATGAATTGATTTTTGTGACAGCCCTATTGCCAACATTTCATAATTTAAGGCAAAGGTGTCTAAACTTCTTGGAAGGATAGTTTTAAAATGAAATTTAAGTGATCTCTTTACTTGCCTCACTTTTGTCTTTACCAAAATTTGTACACTCTACAGTGTAGCAGATCACTGCAGCTGTTTGGCTTGGTGCCATGACTTCCCTGATGTGCACACTTTTGTCTTTGTGTCTCGTGAAAGAAAGGCACAGGTGCTGAACACATGAGCCACTTGTGAGCCATTATATTTCAGTAGCTTTAACAGTGAAGTGGGCATCCTGCTATTGTTCAATCATCATGATTTAAAAAGTCAAATGATCATATTCTGACTCATTTAGAAGATGTACTATGTAACTTTTCCACAGGAGGGTCAGCCACCTGCTTGTCTCCATGGAGACATTATTGTTTTGCCTGTAATGTTGCACTTATCTATGTCCATGGAGACAAGCAGGCCATTTTATTGGTAAGATCTTTGGACAGGAGACTTTTGTAATTCAATAAATGGTGTATAGATTGTAGATCAGCATACTGTGGAACATTCCAGGCAAATGCAATACATATGGAGACGAGCTGATGCTGGACTCTCCACCATAAAAATTACTTAGTACAGCTTTAAAGTGTCGGGCTAAATGACTTACTGTTTGGTTGTACTCTGCTGAATGTCTGGTGAGTCTGCAGAGAGGAGAGAAGGGGGCACGGGTCACAAAGATGATCCTATGTTATTAGTATGAGAGCCATTCTTCATAAAACATAAGTTATCGTTGACATATTCATATTTAAAGTAGTGTTCAAAGGAAGTGCTTGCTTTCCGTTAGGGTGCTTCCTCTTTTAAGCACTCAGTCACACAGGAAGCTGACACTACCTCCAGCGCCCTCAAGAACTTCCTCAATTTAAGGAGATATACAACACTGTTTAGTCTATGATCCCTACTGTTACTCACAGCTAAAAATGCACTGGGTAAATGAGTGTGTCTGGTAGAAAGGTAATCTGAGGCTCACAATCTCAGAAACAAATGACTCAATGAAATATTAACGACCAATCAGCTGGGATCCCTGCTAAGACGTGTTAATATTTCATAGCCTATATTAGCCCCTGTCAAATACCAGAATGCTCACTATTGACCTACACACAATATGTCATTAGTGTGTTAACAATGAAGTCATGGTCAAGGTCAGTTTTAGCCTGTTCTGGGTGATCCACACTGACAAAGATGATGTGGCAACAGGATCTGTTTAGGACTGACTGAAATGTTCCTGCAACTGTGAGACTGTGACATGACATTATGTTTAGTTATGTGCTGGTGTGGCAGAACTGATCATACTTATGAAATACACTAGCACTGAAATGGAAATGTTGGATATTTTTATACCAGATATCTGTAGAGTTTACCTCCAAGGTTAACCCAGTGCAGCTTCAAACACCACATGACAGCCGTTAGTTATTATAAACAGAGAAAGGTTTGTACCCAAGAATCGAGAGCACAAGAAGGACAATCGATGTCGCTGTGGAAAATATGGACTGAACCATGACTGAACTGGGTTCAAGTTGAGTCCAAAGTCTATTTTTTATTTCATTTTTTTCCAGTTAGATCATTGCTGGATTTAGCACCAAGCCTTTAACTCTCAATTTGGTCATTTATATTCTGCGTTGGTCTGGTAAGAGGTGCTGTCTGGCAGTGCAGCTCTGTTGGTTCATTCTTGTGAAAGAGCTCACTATAAAACACCATTTAAGCCATGACCACAACTTCCTGGCTTCAGCTCTCACACATGTATCCTTGTTTATGTGGCCTATATTGGCCCTGCTCCTTTAACCCAGATGAAGAATAGATTGGCCCTTCACGGCATTATTACTGCACCCACACTATTGTCACTATTGTCATAGCAACAACAAAAAACCCGGACTCCCACTGTGAAGCTTGTGAGGCTCCCTCAGAAATATTTAAGAAACAGTCTTTACACGTTGATAAACACTGAGCCAACGCTATGACAGTTACAGGGTTGTATTTAGAGGGGGGACTCCGAAATAAGAAACAACAGCATAATTTTGACACTGGTGGTCTAAATCAGAGCCACGTGTTTACGATCTTCTGCAAGCCACGATGATGACAGAGTGAACAGAATAACCTAGAAATTAGATGAATCACTATCACAGTTTTGCCTACTAGGACATTTGTGTTAGATGGAAACACTTCAGGGGTACAGCCATATACAGGCTATGATAAAGTACAGCCTACTTTTCCTTATACAAAAATAAATAAATAAATAGTGTCGTATGAGGGATTCCTATTTGAGGCATTGCAGCCGATGCATGAGGTCAAAATAGGCTCACCTCAGTAAGATCTAAACTGCGCCGATAAAGAGCTGTTTGGGAGCATCAGCGCAAACCCCGCAGCTTGAGTCTTGCTCCTACCGACTTTTAGGGCACACGCTCGGGCTTCTCCACCTGCGGGTATCGAGTAGATCCGCTCCACTTGGACGCTGCTAGATCCGCCTCAGGGTCGTTGCCTAATCCCTGTTAGAGCTGAAAACAATCCTGGGAACAGCTCCTCGTAAATATACGCGAAATGACAGACAAGAACAAGAAGGGAGAGAGTCCATCTGCTGTGGCGGAGCTGAGGCACGAGCCAATCAGAGCGCGCGCCTCCCGCCTCTTTGTTCACGCGGAGGCTGATGAATGAGTGCACGAGACAATAGAGGATCAAATGGCTCCTCCATTGTAACCATACATAGTGTTTATTAACGAAAGATAAACGCCACTCTATTAGCCTATAACTCAGACGGAAGCAAAGCTCTAATCCACCTAAACCCATTTCCTCTCACAACAGACACAGGAAGTGTTCAAACTTAACTGGCAAAAGTTTGATAGAAAAACAATAGGTACGCACGGAAATATTATGTAGCACCATGTCAAATTAAACCTAAACTTGTACAAATTAGTTTTTGTGTCTGATAAAATGTATTAAGTCTAATCAAAACAGTCTTGACCTAACTTGATTTATTTTAGCGGAAACAACAAATGTGTATCACACAAACGGTCTACAGGTAAATGTGCCTTTACATGCGGCCCAGTGCCTCTACTGACAAAAAGTACCAAATATGCGCACTTATGAGTGTGACTAATAAAGACAACACAACAGTCATTCTGTAACATCTTATTAAATAATTTGAGAAACAAAGAATAAAACATCTGTTGCTATAATTAGTATACACATTTCTTCTGTATATTTAGTAAACTACTTAATAAATATACACTTCTTATATTACATGTAATTTAAAATGTCTTCATGTATGGGAGAATGTTAACTCGTTTAAACAGTTAAAAAAAAACATTTAAATTAGGATAAAATGTATTTTAAATTATGACAATGTTTCCAGCATGATTTATGAATAAAAGTTATGATTTTAGTTACAAAAAAACTTGTACAAAATGTACGCACATAAAGACGTATAAAACAATGTATGAAATATATAAACACTTATACACATAAGCATATTCTTCACATAGCAGCCCCTTCAAAAAACTGAAAGGGAATGATGCCGTTGAGTGACACCTCCTTAAGTGACAGTGTAACTCAGGAACCATCAAAGGTCATGTGATCAAGAGAGGCCAATAATGTAACAGAACCCATTAAAACTACGACTACAAACTGAGAACAATGGGTTGCAGTGTTAACACATAGCAACCATGTAAGACAGGTTATATGAGGCTCTTACGGTAGTCACCGGTCACTAGTGTAGGACACACATTTAACGGCCAGGTATAAAGACGGGTAATGTGCATGAACAGCATGTGATGAACTAAATATCAATGACATTGATAACATTGTTAGTATACCTATAAGGACCATAGACACCAAGAAATTACGAAGCTGAGCAAAATACAGTTTACGCATTTCTACTCAGTGGCTGCTGAAAGGTCCAATGTACAGAACATTTTAGGAAGTCCAGGTAAGATTACAAGTACAGCATCAAAACTGCTTGCTAGATTTGCCACAACTTTGACCTTGGAAGTCATAGGGCAGAAAATAGTGCATTACAAAAACAATACTATACTGCCACAGAATAAGCAAAATGTAAAATTATTGAAAAGAGATTTTAGACAACATAATATGAATAATTTGATGTTCTCAGTAGATAAACACACAAACATATACATAGTGATGAAACATGAATACAGTTGCAGTGAAGTACATCTTAAACAAAGACAAGAGCAGCAACCACAATGTTGAGGTTGCACAGGCTGTAGAAACCAAAAGGCCAAATACACGCCTTTCACCATTCATACGTTCTATTAAAGAGTTATGGCATAGTAGGTCCAAGCAATGCAATCTTGTATTTAAACTAGTGTAATAACCATCATAACAAATGTTGGCACAGTTACATTAGGAAAGAGTGTGTATTAAAAAGGCCCTGACATAATTTCACCATTCAAAATATAACTGAAAAAAGGAATGAAATAGAAGCATATTTTCAAATTCCAGATAATTAACATTATAAAAATCTGTTTTTTTATGTCTGACAAATACATCTTTATAACATAGGACTGAGTAGACTGCTAAAGTATAACATTGTGCAAGAACCATACCTCAAACAAGTCTAACACCAACTATCTGGTCTTAAATAAATAAATATAATAGAAAGTAGAAAGTACAACATTCAAGCAGTTTTCTGATAATGGCAGCTGCAATATGATTTTTGGTTTGATTTCTAAATCATTTCTAATTGAGATTACAGTTCTTCAATTTCTGTAACTTTTGGTCAACTTAAAAAAAAAAAAAAAAAAAATCACAAAAACAAGATACCTGTAATTGAATAAATGAAGATGGATAGATTTTATGCCATACTGTGGAGATTCAAGGCAAAGTAATAGAGACAAGACAGGTGACAGACCCTCTACCAGAAAAGGTTCATAATGCAGCTATGAGATAAATAGTGGGCAGGAAGAGAGGGCACCTTTTAAAATGACTATTGCAAGTGAGGCAGAATGGCATTGTTACACATCAGTCATTTTAGGGGTCATTTACAAATTTTTATTTAGGATTTTAGGTCTGATTAAAGCCATAGGAGGGTCTTCACTTTTTGGTAATGGGTTTAATACCCTTATCTTTATAATATAAACTAATTACAGTGCCACGACTCTAAACGTGTACTTTTTGAAGAATTTGAGGACATACAGCACATGCCAGAACTGGTTAGTGCCTAATACTGACTATATGTACAGTAGAGCTGTAAACAGAGGTGATATCATACAGTACTAACATAACCTACATGAGATGAGGGGCTCCCTGACAAATATGGAGGCAAACTGTGAAGTGAAATTAGAGAGTAGAACACAGGAGGCAGATAGTGCAAAACAAAAATCACAAAATCACAATCTCTGTGCGTGGAACCTGCATGTCCATCTGCGCGAGGTCACATTGTGCATTTCAGATCTCATGTAATGTGTTTGTGCATATCTATTGTGGTTGCATAATGGGTTATAACATTTTATTCATGGGAGTTTTTGCATAATCAAATTTTACCACATTCACTCTGGTATCAAATTGGAATTAGCAGTTATCTTCAGACTTTGCAATGAATGGGAATGATGTCATAAATGCACATGTGGACACGCATTTACCTCTTACTTCCCAAAAGAGACATCTTTTCTGCATGCTGTGAATTGCGAGACCATGCTTCAAAAGCCTAGAAGGAAGTGAAAATAGATTGACAAGCTAAAAGAAAAAAAAAACTAATCAGACATCCTTTAGCTTCAGCGAAAAGTTCCTAGCTCTTAAAGGTCCAGCTATACTCCACTTTCTTCTGCACCTCCTTCAGGAGTTTTAACCCCAGTCCCATGTTCCGAGCAGCTCCTGCAGTTGCTCAGCAGTCCGTCCCAGTGGTAGCCCGTGAAAGTCGGGCTGATGGGAAAGTATTTGAAGATTGAGTGTTTACGGATGAAGTCCATCCCAAACGGGAGATCATAGGATCTCATTCCCTCCAGCTCTGATGCACTCACACCTGACCCACGCTTCAACTTCCTTATTCCACGCTCCTCAAGAGAACCTAAGACGAGAGGATTTAATACATGATGAGGTTATAATGAAACATGAAGCACAATCATATTGGGTTGAGGAGCAAGAACTCACCAGGAATTGTGTTATCTAAAATAAAAGCTACAGAGCCTCCAACAAACATGGCGGTGGTGAGAAGCACATTTAACACTTGGTCAACTGAAACAATACCTGAAAAAGAAACCCAGCTATGCTTTACATGGATCAGCCAGGATCTGTTGTCATCATTGTGGTACTTTGACTCACCAGTAACGAGTGGGTTCTGTTTGAGGTAGCTTGGCAACATGAGGCCAAAAAAGATGGAGAATCCCAGGACAAAGAGGTTTCTGGAGGAGTTGAGGTCCACAAACTGCAGGTTTGACAGTCCCACGGCGGTAATCATCCCAAACAAGGTGCAGAAGAGCGCTCCAAGGACAGGGTCAGGAAGTGATGCAAAGAGGGCACTGAATTTACCCACAAGGCCAAGCAACAGCATCATCCCGGCGCCGTACTGGATCACACGTCTGCTGCCCACCTGAAAGACCAAAGAAATCAAAATTTGGACATGAAGATAAACCAGTAGTAAATCTAAATCAGTCCTACTATTGATTAAAAGGCCCCATATTAGGCTCTTTTTGATCTATGTTTTAAAGTCGTTTCCTCACTAAAAACATACCCGGAGTTGTGTTTTGTTTCATTCACTCATGTTTAACACACACACACACAAAACAAGTGAGCAGTTAACTTAAAAACTACCCCTTCATGACATCACAAGGTGGAACAAGCATTTTGTGCTTTGGACATGTAGCCTAAGGATTACTGAAACATGTGTGAATGAAACACAACTCAAAGAATGTTATTTATGAGGTAACAGGATTATAACATGTCTTGAAGTTCACAAAGTCAGTTTTATGTAATATAGGACCTTTAATATATTATTTAGACTGAACAAATTATTATTTATTATAAACTAATTAATCACAGGAGGAACTAGACTAGTGGTCGAGGTATTAGTGCCTTGACGTAATTTCTCCTTGGGTAGACCTTGGCTTTGTTTTTTTCCCCCCCAGTTTTAAAATTTACATAAAAACAAAACCTCCTCACACACCACACACCCCCCTCTCTCCAAACTACACAAAACTACACATAAAAAAAAACTGGGTCACTCAAGTCCAGTCATGTCAAAATATTAAAAAAGGTGTCCATATAATCTTGCTGTTGCAGAATGAAAAATATTCTCCGGGATACAGTATGACAACAGTTCATTTATCCAGTGTATCTGATTAGGAGGAGCAGAGTCTTTCCAGTTTTTCAGAATAGACATGCACGTTTGATAAATTATCCTTCATGTTTGAATATGAAAGTTGGTGGCTTCATGTCTGTTTGTTATACCCAACCTAAAGCCCAGTGTTAGTAGATTAGGCTCCAATACCCGTCACCCTTAACAAGAATAAATGGAATAATTAAAATTGTAATAAAATGTTATAGTTACACAAGGTATAACAAAATATCAGCATAGCGTAATGATGGTAAATAGTGTCTTTAATCATGTATTTTGATTTAAAAATAACCTTTGTAATGCCCAAGACTCCTATATTTGGGCTTGAGGATGTTGAGCCATTTCCTGTCCCGAAAAGTCCATCCAGCACACACGAAAGTCCTTCCATAAAGATGCCTCTGCGGAGTGACATAGAAATACTTTGTAAATTCGTATTTCAGGGCTTTTCAGACAGTCACACACTCCTGTTACCTGTTGATGGCATGTATCGGAGGAGGAGGGGCTAACGAAAGGCGGGCACAAGCGTAGTAATCTCCTATTGACTCTATGATACTGGCGACTACTGCACTCATCATCCC
Organism: Odontamblyopus rebecca; assembly: GCA_030686955.1. Lineage (NCBI taxonomy): Eukaryota > Metazoa > Chordata > Actinopteri > Gobiiformes > Gobiidae > Odontamblyopus > Odontamblyopus rebecca. The sequence goes on from CM060661.1 coordinate 15,756,000, forward strand.
AATCACACCAGCTGCTGTAACTGTCGGAAAGCCCCATTGAACTAAAGGAGACACATGTAAAAAAAAATTATGATGAAACTTTTGCTGTAACTTTTTGTAAGAATGAATTAAAACTAAATATCTTTTATCAGTGTAATCCCAGTGGTCCATAGTATCAAAGGTTAGAGACAGTCAGATGGACAATGTTTTTTAGATCAAGATCTCAACTCTCACGTGTCATTCTGATTTCTGAAAGTACTGGTCTGAGGGGCTAGATTTAAATGGGAGGAGTGCTAGTTAACTTTACTCTGAAACTTGTTGTGGAGTTGTTTACTTGTTTTTTGTTCTTGTCTTAAGCTTAGAAACATTCTCCAAATGACAAAATTAGAAACCCTTAATATAGGGCTCCAGCTGTAGAATAAATAGAATTTTAATTTAATCAAACACAAAATTCATAATTATGTTTGGATCTTGGAGTTCAGACTGGAAGAGGACTATTTTTTGTGCTAAATGGCACCAATCAAAAGTATTTATGGTTCATGCTCGTAATAATGAAAGCTATTCGAATGTGTTTTTAAAAAGGAAAACACTACTCTACTTTGATACCATAATATCTTATAAATACATATCTCTCCTCATTTTTCCATTGACTTACAAGGATAAGGGATTTTGAACCATGGTGCAGCAGCAAGAATCCCCTGTCGTGCATCCGTGCGAGCATAAAATCCATACTTGTCCTTCTCCGGAGGGAAGACATCAGTTACAGTAAAGATGAAGCACATAAACCATGACACCAGGATAGCCATGATGATCTGAAAGGCATAAAGCATTAAAAACATTGAAGCATCTCTTAAGACATAAGAGATATAGATATGTATATCAATCAATCGAACTTTATTTATAGAGCGCTTTTCATACAAAAACTGCAACACAAAACTTGTATATATACTGTAATACTGCCTACAGCCAGCAGGGGTAGCCAGTGGTCAATGTATCTACTGTAATGTACACACAGGCCTTAGGCAGTGAGGAGTGACAGATTAAATTTAAGATCACACAGAATGAATGAAAATGAACACTTTCCATACTCACAGGAAACATTTTGAAGACCTGTAGTCTATAAGATGTCCAGCCTTTCTTGGCTTTGTAGATTGGTAGAGGGAAGTGGACGTTTCTCGCATATTGTGAGAATATAAGCACCAAAACAATAGTCCTGCAGACACAGCAATTAGATTAGCGGAGACAAAATAAATGAACAATTTACACGACCCTGATCTCTGCTGGCCCATCTGTCTGACTGAAACATCAGAGGCCCCAGAGCAATCAATTACTCTAACCAGCCGAGAATAAGCAAATAACAGACAATTACAAGTACAAATCCTGCCCCTGAGGCCATTGCAGAGGTCTGGGATGGAAATGTCTAATGGTCACTGGGTAAATAACAGTGACGCAGCAGGTATCGATCTCATGCCACCTGAACATCCCAGAATACATCTTTCCTATGAATCACTCTCACTTAACTTAATTGTCTATGTGAGTCACTACAAGGTTTCCATAAATGAAAACGTCTGGGAAGCTCCTCTAAAAATGTGTATTAAAGTTATAGTTATGTCAATTTGTCCACTCACAACTTTCTATAGGTTTCAGCTTCCTGTTATATTCGACATTTTGAGAACTTTCCACCAATCAACAAATATAATAGTTTGTTTTAAATTGGTAATTTACTATGGCAACAGGATATCATATAGTGTACTTACAACATAGCAATGCCCCAGTGTTTTCCGGCCCTCTCTCCTGCAGCTTGGAAACCGGACAGTCCAATGAGAGCCACTGTGGGTGTGATGGTCAAAGGTCCAATGTACTTCAGTAAAAGCCCAGGAAGACCCAGAGCTCCGATAAAAACTTCCACCATAGACGACACAATGATGGCTCCCTGGATCTGTTAAATAAATACTTTTGTGTTAAAGTGGAAGTGATGTTTGAGCCTATGAGACTTAACAACATTTAAGGTTAGAAAAGGAAGTGAGGAAAAAAACTGTTTACTTAAAGGTGCACTTTGTAACTTTTCTAGTGCAGGTCTGCCACCTGTCGTATCTCCATGGAGAGTTTAATGCTTTGGTTGAAATTGTCCACAGTATGGTATTAAAGTAATCTGTCTTGCCCAATATATTGCTCTAGAAAAATACTGTGATAAATGATAATACTGAAACTTCATGATACAGACACAAAGCAGGATAATCCCAGTAAACTGTTTTTAAAATCTACTGCAGCAAATAAATGATAATTAACCATGGAAGTTACAGCTCAACTCTAACCTCATTACACAAAAATGGCCAAAACCTCCCCACTATTGCAAAGAAATTACACACGATAAATACTGAGCCTCAAAATATACTGTTGACAGACCTAATTATATTATGTATGCCTGTATACCATCTTACCTCTCGTATTCTGGGATACCAGATGTGCTCTGTGTGGAGAAGTTCTGTACTGTTCATTGACGGGATATCTGATCAAAAAAAAAAAAAAAGAAATCACAAAACGGATTAATCAAAATCCTTCAAACAGGCCCGTTTTACACTATCTATGTTATAATATTGTTTCCTCATCACAAACATACTTAGAGTTGTGTTTTGTTTCATTCACACACGTTTAAACACATAAAACTTGTACATATAGGCTGTGATGGTTTGGTTGGTTTGTTAAACAGAAAACACTCCACCTTTCTAGCTATCAACCTGAAAACGACCACTATCTGACATCACAAGGTGGAACAGAACATTCTGAGCTTTGGAGAAGTACACAGACAAATAATAAAATACAGAAAAATTAAAATTCAAACATGTGAATGAAACAAGACATGTTTTTGAGGAGGTAACAACATTACAACATGGCTTAAAAGGTCACAAGAACCCTTTTAGAGTAATCTAGGACATTAAATGTGTAGTGTCTGGAAGAGCAGAGGTTTACCTGTTGTGTTACACTTCCACTTGTCCAGGGACAGAATAGCTCGAGCTGGAGCCAGGAAGGCAAACGCACTGGCCTGGAACAAAGGAAGTCTGGGAAACAAAAGTTCATTGTGATTTGTTTTAATAGTTGACCCATAAAAACAGAAGCCAAAAATCTATTTTAAATAAGCATACGACACATTTAACATTGTATAAATATGATCCAATTGTCACTGATGACACAAAGACTTATATCTGTATTTGACATGGGAATTTCTCTGTATATCAGTCTAGTCTGTACTCTGCACCATTCTGTGTTGTCCCCCTTTTGCAAAGCACCAAAATCCACCACAAAGACAACTCTTTGACTCGGATCTTCATTTTTCATTCAAAGGTTAAACAAAATGTTTCCACAACACAACCATGTAGTACACAGGGGCAAAACTCGCAATGCACAAAAAAAAACAAAACCCAAAAAAACCCTTATTTTAAATTAGTTTAAAATATCAGAAAACATTGTTTCATGCATGTAAATTCTGACTAAGTTTTGAATAGAATAGTTTGTTTTAGAACTCTTCCACTTCCTGTAATTTTTCTCTGCAAATTGGTTCTTGATTAGTTATTATCCTACCAAAAAGTAAAAATGTAAGAATAATTAAAACCTGTCATATGCTTTAAATAATTCATCATTATTGAAATCCTCCTTGTTATGATTTCTTTTGTAGAACTTGCACTGGGATTAACCTGGACATCCTACAATGATACAGAGTCATGACGGATATGTTACAACACCAGGGCCTTGGATAAAGTGGTCTGATCTTCATGCTTTCACATTACAACAGCTCATTCAGTAAAACACTGAAGCCGTGGCACTTACACACAAGGAGAAGCCAAGTGAAACTGGATCATGTTTGACAATCACAGTTTGGTAACCAACCACACAAGTTAGTCAAGAGAAAGTCAAAAAAACTACTCAAAGCAGTTGAATTTGCTTAGCGATGCAACATAACATTAAACACATGTAGACAAAAAGCCTCTGGCGTTTAATATAATCTTAAATAACCAATAACCTGGGTATTTGAAATAGCTTCTTTTAATCAATAATTTTACACATTAAATAGGTCACGATAAGAAACTTTCAAGTTAGATATATTGCTGAAGTACATATAGATGGTAAACGTTAATACTGCAACTAATTTATGCCACTGACATAATAATCCCAAAGCAAATTTATACCACAAAAACTATTCTAAATGTACAATATTGTTAAAAAAAAAATCAGCTGCAATAAATAAACAGATTAATGAAACACCTTAGTACTTAGTTTGCACCTGTACTGAGTCATATAAGTTATTAATTTAACCTTTTTTACTGCCTAAATATGATCATACAGTCAAAAAATAACCACACATTTATTAGTAGTGCAAAGATAAAGTACACACGATAAATATTGACCCAAAAAAATATTGTTCTAGCAAACAAAAAGTCATTATTGTAATTATTGTGACTAATAATTCACTGTAACTAAACTATTTGAGCCCTTTTTTGTATTTTTGACAAACATTATAATTAATATTTTGATGAAAAGGTCTGTATGCCATTTAAGGTTGGCCTGTGCTTAAACTGAAGTACCATTCTTAAGACACTTTAACAAAACAAGAGGAACTGAGAGAGGCCCTTGAGACTGAAGAGGAAAAAAGACTAACAAACACACGATGCCACATTTTGAAACACGATATCTTGCTAAAAATATTGCGATAAACAATAATATTGTAACTACTTTATGAGAGTGAGAGAGTACAATAAAATTAATGCAAGATAATCTCAAACTGTAAACTATTTTTCAATAAACACTCTCATTAAAAGACAAATAAACAGCAGAATAAACCAATATTTAGCCATAAAATGTACTTATTCAATCCTCTGCAGCTCAAATCTTATTATATTAAAACAAAAAAATACCCCAGATCTGCTCATCTTTGAATAGAAATTGTACACATAATAAATATTGAGCCCCAGAATATATGGTTTCAGCGATCCTACATTGAATGAAGTTTATATAGTAATTATTGTGACAGACCTACAATGCACAGAGGTATTTGAGTTCGCACCTGCACCCAAGGGTGGTTTGCAACAGGGTGGTGATGCCCACACAAAAGAAGATGGTCCCGATGAGTTGGCTGGTAGCCCACTGGTCGTAACCCACACACATTGCCTCAGCCAAAAGGAACGGGACGGCAATGGTTCCACTGAAACAGGTCAAGTAGTGCTGAAAAACACACAAATATGGCACATCTATTGGTACTGTGAGTAAAAAAAAAAGAAGATATATATATATATATATATTTTTTTTAGGTGCCATATTATACAAAATTTTGTCCTGTAAGCTTTAAGCCATGTTTTAAAGTTGCTATCTCATCAGAAAGGTTAGCAGATACCTTTTACCTTTTGTTCAGTAGAGAAGGGAGATTCTGGGGCTATAATTATCCAAATGATTCTACTGAAGGTGTATGGAGTGGAGCACTTCTTGTATTCACCACACAAGGTGAAAGGTGTGAATTAAACAAAACCCAACCTTCAGACATGTTTTTGATGAGGAAACATTATAACAGATCAGAAAACTGCATAATATGGGCCCTTTAAAAACAATGAGATGACTTACTTGCATGCCCAGGAACACACACAAGTACCAGGGAGGAGTGTCTTCGATGGTGTAGATCATATCCATTCTCCGAGCATCAAGACTTTCTGCACTGTCCAGGGTTTCAGACATAGAGCTCTAAACACAAAAAACATTTCTTGGATTATTTCCTGGTACAACTGCACAGTCCTCTATGAATTCATTTTCAATATTTGACTTTTAAATTAAAAAGAATGTCTGTGTAATTTCTGTCTTTTTCCTTACTAATCTAAATTTTCCTTAAGAAAATTTTATCTCAGTAAAATCAATGATCAATCATTTCCTACAAGCAAGTTTTACCATAAAAAATCTCAAACTCATGTCATGTGTTTTTCTGTGCTCTTTCATTTGACAGTACAGTTCAGAAGTTTTAGTCTTTCTCTGAGTCACCACAGAAAATTACTGGTTTGGTGCAGTTTGCAAATGGTTTTGGTGAGAATGGCTGTGTCAGGGTGACTATGCAAAACTGTATAAGACAAAACTAGCAAAGGAATTCACAAGCACAGAGGTTTTATTTGTGCAATAGTTGTATTCATTATGTAGAGAGGGATATGACTCAAACAGTGGTGGAGAAAATATGTTTGAACAATTTTTAGCTTTTAGCAGTGTAAAGACTCATTTTCATTCAGTTTAATCTTGTGGGAACACATGAAGTGTCACATTTTCTGCACATTCTAGTTTATTTTTGGCCTGATGATGACTTTCTGATAAGTGGAAAAGGAGAACTGAAATTTAGAAAACAATACTGATTAAGCAATAACTGTATATTGTAGCACTTTGACACAATTTTAAAACTTGTTGTCAGCTAAAACAATTCATTTCAAATGAGGTTACCTTTTCCACTGTATGATCCTCTTTGGTGTAGATGGCCATGAGCTCTGTGTTTTCAGTGTCCTGGTCTGGGCAGGCCGCACCCACTCCATTCACCACCACCACCTGCACCCACACAAAGATTTAACTTATTTCCATACATGTCAAAAAAGTGAAGATTACATTGCACAATTTTAGCAGTTAGCATCAATCACCAAACAAACTTGAGAGAATCCATGTGCAAACATACAATTAAAGCCTTGGCACACACAAACACATGAGGCATGCCATGGCCCCCCTATGCGGTGCACTTTATTATATTACCAACTTTAAATGTAAAACAGCCAAGCAGGAAGGTTTTAGCACATCTTAAGTGTTAACTGTAAATGAGTTGAGGCTTTATACCTAAGGGTACAATTAAATATATTGTCATTATCTAGAAACAAAACAGAACATTACTGTTCATAAATTCACTGAAAACTTTCTCAGAAAACTGTAGACCACTTTTGTCATACATGTGGTGTGACACTAACTTTCTGTAGTGCTCTAACAAAACTCACCACGCATCAACATTTTTATTAATACAAAAATAATTTTCTTAGATACCATTTTTACCATGCAGGTGTCAGGAGACACCTCACTGAAAACAGTGTTAATTTTGTGGAAGACATGTCAACCTGCATGAATCACTGGGACTTTGCCAAGAGGATCTGACCCAAGACAATGAGTGATCCAAGCACCGGGGCAGATATATTTGTATAAGAAGCTACACTGAAATCCAACATTTGCTATGAGTGGTATGTCAAATGTTACGCACTGGAATGGGATAAAAGTCTGCTCCATGTTTGCTCTCATCTTCATATTTGGCTGTCTCACTGCTGCTGTCCATCTTGGGGGTGTTGTTCTTTCCCACTCCCATTCTGGGACTCTCTGGGCCCTGGTCTGGTCTGTGGGGCCCTCCTGGGTCAGGCTCAGGTGTGAAAACTCGTGCAGACTGGCTCAGCCTCTTAACATCCTTCGGGAAAGGTTCGTCAGCTGTAGAAAAGCAGAGATGTGCAGAGAGATTACAGTCTGTTTTATTGCACAGCAAATGATCTCACATCCTGGCCTTTTTGTGAGGCTCTGATCACATAACATTACAGACTGTTCCTTTATTAAATCCAAGATTACCGTATACATCTTTTACATGTAACTATAGATGGCCTTTACAATGTGTAAGACATATGTATAAATGCTGTTTACAGTGCCCGTCTTAATCCTAAACACATACATGACCTGCTTTTCTACAGGTTCTACATTTCTTTATTCTTCCTTTTTTATCTACTTTTGGGTACCTGAATACTCTTAAACATACACCTAAAAAATAAAGTATAAGGTTGGGAAATAGTACTGTTGCTGCCAGGAAATAATACAGTGACTTAAGACTCAACCAAGTGCTGAAGACTGCATTCAAATGACGTTAACAATAGCGCTTTGGATCGAAGTTGGTTAGCCATTTAATGAAAGCAAGTGTATGACAAACTATGGGGAAACACAGAGGATCGTTTCCTGGATTACCACCTGATGACATCATGCAGTCTCTGAAACAGTAAAATTTAAGGCATTTTGCGCTCTGTAAAAAAGGTGTCTAAGAACTCACCACCAGAATATATATTAAAGAAAATAAAAGAAGAATGGGAACAATGTGACAAGTAGGATAGCATGAAGGTGTTTAGGGAAAAGGTTGACCCTCATGTGTTTGTTTCAAATTGAGCAATGAACACCACATGCTTTCAGTTTAAACAAACTATTAAAATAAGTATGTTGAATAATAATGTCAACGAGAACTGAAATGTCTGTTTTTTACCTTTTAGGCATAAAATAACATCCTTCTTGTTGATCAAAGCCAACTCTGCAGACCTGATGTTAAGTTTTCAAACATAAGTGTTCAGAGTTTTGTGGTCCTGTACAGGAAAGCAGTTATCCAAACAAGAGCCAGAATAAAAATGTCTTTACAGCTCAAGCGTTCGACAATAGCAGATAATGCAGCCGCCTATCTAAAACCTGGATGTCATTCAATCACTTGTTTTTTTGTTGCACAATGTTCACCAGGTTTGTGCTTTGTGTCTTTTCATCTAGTTATAAGATGTTGGGACAGGTGTTATACCTAATGGACACATCCCACCACTCCTGTCAAGCTGCACGGCTGGGAGCATCTGTGTAAAAGGGGCAACAGAGAGGGAATGGAGGAAGTAGGAGAGGAGGAAGATAGAGGGATAAGGAGGGAGTGAGACATCAGTTAATTTGACAAACAGCAGCCAACAATCAGAGCCTTTAGTTTGATTCTGCTCTACAACTCACTCTTCACTGTTGGACAAGGGTGGACAGGGAGATGTAGTACAAGACCTTTAAGGCGGCTATGTAATATGAAAGTGGTGGACTATGGATTACAACACATTGCACAAGAGTGAAACAACATGGCGAATGCACAACACATGACATTTATTTTGAAGTTGTGGAAACAGAAAAATAAAATACACAAACACAGTTAGGGCTAAATGACAATTATGAATCCACATTTTGAATGTCACCAACCATTTAAAGCACAGAACATTCTGTAAAGCTAAATTAACAAACAATAAGCACATGCAATTTTGAACACGTTTGTCGAGGTTTATACAACCAAAACTGGGTCAATAGACATAATTTATCATATTTGATTGTACTACATTCTGCAATTACGACAATTAAAAATTTAATCAGATGCGATTAATCTTGCAGTTAAAATGAACAACACACTTTAAACACTGAGAAAAAACAAGGTAAACAACTGAACTGAAGCCAAATACATTACAGAGTCGCTTAAAGACATTACACGCCAATCACCCCGATAAGCCGCTTGAGTTTTTCAGTGAAAACGTGCTGAATATCACCTGCCAACAATTCTCCCGCTTTGTGAATGCTACTCAGTAAACCAGCAAGCACTGTGAGCATCACATTAGGTGGAGTACCAAAGAGCAGAGGAGCTGATACTGCCTGCAGCATTAGACATGGTTTCTGTCATGCAGGATGACGCGAGTGCCCCAAACTATAACACAGACATCATCTATAAAGAAGAGGAGAATACAGGAGTGGACTGCCTCATGACGCAGATGAGCGCAGCGCGGAATATACACAGATACAGGCTGTGTGTGTCCCTGGAGCAGCTTTGGAGACACAACTAAAACATTTGCTCTCGTATGTAGGCTACTGAAGGTGAGGGTGCTATTTGTTTATGTTATTTATTATTATTTTTAAGATGTTAATATGAAAACTACCACTTCATGACATCACAAGGCGGAACAGAATATCTTGAGCTTTGGCAATGCAGCCAGACCAATAATAAAGGATTACTCAAACATGTGTGAATGAAGCAAAACAACTCAGGTATGTTTTGGGGAGGCAAAAGCATTATAACATGGCTTAAAATTCACAAGAATCCATTCTGCGTAATATAGCACCTTTAAGTATCATTTCCGCCTGTTTGTGATTAATTTTACAATCTGCTCCCTTTCCTACAGCACTTTAGCCTCCACCAAGCAGTTACAAGAATGTGCTCACTGGGTTTAAACAAATAAAAATCTAATCGATAACATTTTTTGACAATATGGACAGCCAAAACTTGCATTCAATACAACTCCTTAGGGACACAACCAAATAATTAGCTAAGGACATATTTTAAACCCCAAATGAATAGTAGTATGAATTTATACATCTTTAAAAAGTAGGGTTCAGTGCCAGGAGCATTAACATTTGAGAGAAGACTAAAATAAAACTGCTAACCTTATACAAGAATTAATTAATTTCCAGAACTGGTTTGTAGAGGTACAGGTACTAAACTATTGGTACAACAAGATAAACAAGATAAACTTTCTGTAAGCAGGCAGGACATTTTATTCTTTGCAGAGGACATTCTCTTCTTCACATAATTGCAGTCAGATATGATAATTTAGCAGACTCCATCCATCCATCCATCTTCTTCCACTTATCCGGGGCCGGGTCGCAGGGGCAGCAGTCTAAGCAGGGGCTCCCAAGCTTCCTTCTCCCCCAGCCACTTCCTCCAACTCCTCCGGATGGACCCCGAGGCGTTCCCAGGCCAGCCAAGAGACATAGTCTCTCCAGCGTGTCCTGGGTCTTCCCCGGGGCCTCCTACAGGTGGGACATTCCCGGAACACCTCCCGAGGGAGGCGTCCAGGAGGCATCCGGACCAGATGCCCGAGCCACCTCAACTGGCTCCTCTCGACGTGGAGGAGCAGCGACTCTACTCCGAGCTCCTCCCGTGTGACCGAGCTCCTCACCCTATTTCTAAGGGAGCGCCCGGCCACTCTGCAAAGGAAACTCATTTCGGCCGCTTGTATCCGCGATCTCGTTCTTTTGGTCATTACCCAGAGCTCATGACCATAGGTGAGGGTAGGAACGTAAATTGAGGTAAATCGAGAGCTTCGCCTTTCGGCTCAGCTCCCTCTTCACCACAACGGTCCAATACAGTGACTGCATCACTGCCGACACTGCACCGATCCGCCTGTCAAACTCACGCTCCATCCTCCCTTCACTCGTGAACAAGACCCCGAGATGCTTGAACTCCTCCACTTGAGGCAGAGACTCCACACCCGGAGAGGGCAATCCACCTTTTTCCGGTCGAGAACCATGACCTCGGATTTGGAACAGCTGATTCTCATCCCAGCCACTTCACACTCGGCTGCAAACCACCCCAGTGCACGCTGCAGGTCCTGGCTCAATGGAGCCAACAGGACAACATTGTCCGCAAAAAGCAGAGATGAGATCCTGTGGTCCCCGAACTGGACCCCCTCCGGCCCCTGACTGCGCCTAGAAATTCTGTCCATAAATACAATGAACAGAACCGGTGACAAAGGGCAGCCCTGGCAGAGTCCAACATGCACCAGGAACAAGTCTGACTTACTGCCGGCAATGCGAACACAGCTCCTGCTCCGGTCATACAGGGACCGGACAGCCCTTAGCAAAGGGCCCCGGACCCCATACTCCCGGAGCACCCCCCACAGGGCACCACGAGAGACACGGTCGAATGCCTTCTCCAGGTCCACAAAGCACATGTGGACTGGTTGGGCAAACTCCCATGAACCCTCGAGCACCTGATGGAGGGTGTAGAGCTGGGCCAGTGTTCCACGACCAGGCCGAAAACCACACTGCTCCTCTTGAATCCGAGGTTCGACTATTGGCCGAACTCTCCTCTCCAGTACCCTGGCATAGACTTTACTGGGGAGGCTGAGGAGTGTGATTCCCCTGTAACTGGGACACACCCTCCGGTCCCCCTTCTTATACAGAGGGACCACCACCCCGGACTGCCAGTCCAAAGGTACTGTTCTCGACAGTCACGCGATGTTGCAGAGGCGTGTCAGCCAAGACAGCCCCACAGCACCCAGAGACTTAAGGTACTCAGGACAGATCTCATCCACCCCCGGAGCCTTGCCACCGAGGAGCTTTCCGACCACCTCAGTGACTTCGGCCAGGGTGATGGGTGAGTCCGTCTGGGTCCCCAGCCTCGGCCTCCTCTTCGGAAGACGTGACGGTGGGATTGAGGAGATCCCCAAAGTATTCCTTCCACCGCCCAACAACATCCCCAGTCGAGGTCAGCAGCTCTCCCCCCGCACTGTAAACAGTGTTGGTGAAGAACTGCTTCCCGCTCCTGAGGCGCCGGACGGTTTGCCAGAATTTCCTTGGGGCTGTCCGATAGTCCTCCTCCATGGCCTTCCCGAACTCCTCCCAGACCCGAGTTTTTGCCTCTGCCACCGCCCGAGCTGCAGCACGCTTGGCCCGCCGGTACCTGTCAGCTGCTTCAGGAGTCCCCCGAGCCAGCAAGGCCCGGTAGGACTCCTTCTTCAGCTTGACTTCCAGTGTCCACCACCGGGTTCGGGGATTGCCGCCGCGACAGGCACCACAGACCTTACGGACACAGCTACAAGCAGCCGCATCGACAATAGAGGCCGAAGCCCACTCGGGCTCCATGTCCCCAGCCTCCCCCGGGATCCGGGAGAAGCTCTCCCGGAGGTGTGAGTTGAAGGCCGCACTGACAGAAGGTTCCATCAGATGTTCCCAACAGACCCTCACAATACGCTTGGGCCTGCCAGGTCTTTCCGGCTTCCTCCTCCGCCAGCGGACCCAACTCACCACCAGGTGGTGATCAGTTGACAGCTCTGCCCCTCTCTTCACCCGAGTGTCCAAGACACACGGCCGGAGGTCAGATGACACGACAACAAAGTCAATCATCGACCTCCAGCCTAGGGAGTCCTGGTGCCACGTGCACCGATGGACCCCCTTGTGCTCAAACATGATGTTCGTTATGGACAAACTGTGACTAGCACAGAAGTCCAATAACAGAACATCGCTCGGGTTCAGATCGGGGAGGCCGTTCCTCCCAATCACCCCTCTCCAAGTGTCACTGTCGTTGCCCATGTGGGCGTTGAAGTCCCCCAGTAGAACAACGGAGTCCCCGGTTGGTGCACTGTCCAATACCCCTCCCAGAGACTCCAAGAAGGCCGGGTACTCTGCACTGCTGTTCGGCCCGTAGGCTGACACCACAGTGAGAGACCTGTCCCCGACCCGAAGGCGCAGGGATGCGACCCTCTCATTCACCAGGGTGAACTCCAACACGCAGCGGCTGAGCTGTGGGGCAATAAGCAGGCCCACACCAGCTCGCCGCCGCTCCCCGCAGCCAACGCCAGAGAAATGGAGAGTCCAACGCCTCTCAAGCATTTGAACTCGAACCGCCACCTTAACGTGGTGGAGGGGTTTGAGAGCCCGAATGATCCCAGGAGCTATGTTGTCGGGGGCTTTATGCCCCTGGTAGGGTCACCCAAGGCAAACAGGTCCGGGGGGACGGGTCAGACGACCCTTATGATGATAAACATTCAAAGAGCAGACTCAGACTTTAGCAGACTCAAATTGCGATTTTGATTCTACTGTGATGTATTGCCGGCCTAAGTATGAAAGCCTGTTTATATATCCTGGATGACTGTGGGACTACACAGACATTTTCTCATTTATCTTAAGGGGCACAGCAAAGTCTTTTCATAACCTAACAAACTAAATCAACACAATGTGGTTTTTCAGGCTTTTGGCAGGTGTACTGGAACAGAGGCCAGGTAGCCAGACCAAAATAGCTGAGAAAAAGAGCTTGTTTTCCTTTAACCCATCCCTGCTCTACAGAGACACCCACACTGCATGGTATCAGCAGAACACAACAAGCTCCGAAGGTTAGATAAGGGGGAAAACTCTTTTATGGAGACAAACTTGGCCTTTACTTATGCATTATCTCTCAGTTGTTGATCAGTCATGCTGCCACCCACCGCTGTGGGCTTTTTCCAAAAGGCCCTGCTGCTGCCACAACTAACACTGGGGTATCATTGTAGCTGGAGGTTCAGAAAATCCTTTAAGCCTATCAGAGCCAGAATTCTGCTGCTGCTCACTGTGGGGTAACTGGTCTCATAATAATGTGTATAGTAATGCAAAGCTGTTGACAGTAGGTTAGCAGAGCACAAACACAACGGCATCTGATTAACTATTAACAGTAGATATCTGTACTGAACTGTAATAACCACTGTAATGATACAACGGATACTACAATGGCCTGTGTATGTGGTAGCCTCTCCTGATGCCTGCCATAGTGAGATTAAATATGCATGCATGATAAATTACTTATTTTCTTTGCAAACAGGCAATAGGCACTCATTCATCTTTTTAAGTCCTGAGAGTTTGATGAATCTCCCTACATATTAAAGCAACAGTCAATGGCTCTATTGATCCATTTAGGGTACATATGTCATTTCCTAGGGTAAAGTGCATTTTTTTTGTTTTTTTGTTTTATGGTCAGTTACATTTGTCTAACTGTTGAAACTAAAGCATATAAAACAAAGATTTATTTTTAATCTTCCATTGATCAGATAGCAGAAATCAATGATTAATTTGTGAAGAATATTGGCCAGCATATGTGCCCACAGGTCATGTAACAAAGTAGGGCTGAGTCTGACAGATGTAAGAAACATTATGTGAGGTTTGCATGTGTCTGGCAAAAAACAGTTTCAAGAGCATGTTAAAGCCGGTTCAGCACATGTTCATAATACAGTACAAAGGCGCAACATGACCCGGCAGCACTACAGTGTAATCTTAGTCACATGCTTCCTACATCAAACAGAACAGGAATCTGTCTGTGCCACAGAACCCTGTCCTAGACCTGCTGGGAAACTCTTCAATGGAGAGTTTAATAAATATTGAATTAAATGAATATTTTCCTGGGACAAACAATAAGTACACGTGTATAAACCTTGGTGTTCAAATGTCACATAGGAAAGATGCAAATGACCAGGTCAGACACTTTACATTTGCTGACCACTGACCATTAAGAAAAAAAAACACATTTAAATGTGGCATGTGAGTTTTGGAGGTTTAGTAAAGACTATTCAATGTAAGGCACAGTTCACATTTTGTGGCATAAAGTAAAGATCAAGTAAAGATCAAATTCACACTGAGTAGGCTCCATAGAGCTATTTTCAGAGGACACATGAACAGAGACCCACACCGGAACTTCTCGCTGAAATTGTAGTTGATCTAAATTATATTACTTACAGTGTAGGATTAGCACATTAGCCTTGCTGCCATGGGGCCCATAGTAAACAATGAAAACTCCCTCGTTATCTCACAAGTTTCACTCGTACTAATTAGAAGCAGTTATATGCGAATTTGTGTCTTTAATGGACACGGTTCAGGCTTTTTGGGGTCAACCATCTGCTCTGTGGATGTAACAGCGTGCATCTCTGTGAAGAGGACCTGTCTGCCCACGCTGAAGGCACACGGACGGCTTTAAGCGCGCTGTACAGACTCCACACAGGTACATAAGTATACGTTTGTAAGTGGGAATGGTAAATAAATATGTTTTCACTCACCTGTCTGATGTAAAAGAAGATCAAGCCCGCTTTCCCCTCGGCTAGCGCTGGTTTGTCCCCGTGGCTGTACCGAAACGGAGACAGGCAGGTCCGTCAACGCGCCGAAGACACAAAAGCAAACAAAAAACAGCTTTAACCGTACGTCCTCTGTCCCTTTCCTGCTAACATGTGCTCAGGCTTCCACACAGGCTTATCTCACAACTATGGAGGGATTCAGCCCTTTCATAAAGCCACGGGAATGCCTTGTCTATGGATGGGGACGTCCGCCATTGCGCATGCGCGTTTGGTTCTCTGACGTAAAACAGACCTGTGGCCCCGCCCCCAGCGCAGCGCCAACCAATCAGAAGGTTTGTAACGCACGTGACGCACACATAGACTATTAAGCTACGCGCACACGCTTTATTTAACAGAAGAAACGCCGTTAAGGTTTGGTATGAGCAAGACCATTTTTTTTTTTACAAAAGTGTTTGCAAATATTGCCTTTATTCTATTAAATATTGGTTCTTTTCACTGACTACCGCAATGTCTCCTTTTTCACAGTGCCATCCGCTGTCTATTTGTGTGCACTGCAACATTGCCCTACTTTTCATAAGTCTGTTGCGCAATTATAGAGCTGGAATTTTATTTGGGAATGTATTTGGATACTATTCCTTTGCTATTCAAGACTTTGGTGTCCAAGAAAAACTAGAACGGCTACCTCTTGACCGTAATCTTCACAAATCAGTTATTTCTTTACAACATATAGTAAAATAATAACTTGTAATTAAAGCCGCTCGCGGCAATGATGGCCCTCGCCCCGGCGCGCACGCCCCTCCCAGGCAACCGCTGAGGTCTTGTGACCGCCCTGACACAACTCTCTCCTCCCGACAGCTCGTCCCCCAGAAAAATTACATAGGGCACCTTTAATATTTGAAAATGGGAACGATCTAGAGCCAAATTATAGAAACTAGGCCACAGGTCACATGACTTTTATAATCAAGAGCACTGTCAGACTAAGATTGTGCATAAAAAAAGACCCTCCACCAGAAAAGTTACATAGTGCACCTTTAAACATATTTTGGGGGGGAGTGTTTGCGCCCTTTGTGGCCAACCATGGAAAATACCCCATATCCATAATGTATTTTTTTGGTCGTAGACACGCATAGAATTTAATACCCATATTTGGTACAAATCCGATAATGTTGATGTTTCATGTCTGGATAGGGGGCGCTATAGAGTTCACTTTTCATATACTTTATAGTGTATTATATTCAGTCCATGTTCAAGCTTTAGTGATTCAAATTTCAGCACAATCAGACAAAGTCTGTGCGTGTAGTAATTTTGGAACTATTTATTGGGGGAGTCTTTGCGCCCCTGCTGGCCAACCGTGGGAAACACCCCATATCCATAATATATTTATTTGCTTGCTTTGATACAGAGAATTTAATCCCCAAATTTGGTACAAATCCGATAATGTTGACGTTTCTTGTATAGGCTAGGTGGCGCTATAGAGTAACTTTTCATATGCTTTATAGTTTATTATAATCAAGTCCTAATCAGGTATTAGTGATTCAAATTTCAGCACGATCAGAAAAAGCCTGTGTGTGTAGGCATTTTTTAACTATTTTTTATTGAGTCTTTGCACCCCTGGTGGCGAACAATGAAAATTGCACCATTTCCATAATATAAGATTTTGCTTGAAATCATGCATAGAATTTAATCCCCAAATTTGGTCCAAATCCGATAATGTTGAGGTTTCACGTATACACTAGGTGGCGCTACAGAGTTCACTTTTATTATATTTCATATTTCATCACATTCAGGCCGGGATCACACAATAGTGATCTGAGTTTGAGCTCTGTAGGCCAAAGCCTGTGGCCGTGAGAGGTCATCAAAGAAACAGGAAATGAAGGTGTTATTCGCCGGCGTGCTACGGACAAACCGTGAAAAACTGCGCTGAGAAAAATGATGCGTTTGTGGAGCCACAACTGTAGATGTGACGTGTCAAATCTGAGCTCGTTTGGACCAAAACCAAGACACTTGAAGACTTTGGCGTACACGCAGTCAAAACAGCGGTGAATTTTTTGATCCAATATGGCCGACTTCCTGTTGGTCATAGGGCGGTGTGACAATGACATTTTCTGCTTGTCTCCTTGTTTTCTATCACTGTCCCGAATTTTGTTGGGCTACGCCAAAATATGCTTTTCAGCTCCCCATAGACTTTCAATTTTTGACTTTTCCAGGGGGCGCTGTCGAGTAGGGGCACTTTGGGCATTGTCGCGATGCCCGTTTTATCAAATTTTTCGCCGGGCCGGTCGATCTGATACCCCCATGTGAGACTTTTCGTCGATGTTCAGGGGGTCAAAAATGCGATCATTTTGGCGGAAGAAAATAATAATAATAAAAAGAAACCAACGAAGAACAATAGCCCTCGCCACTTCGTTAGGCGAGGGCCAATAAAAAGTATATAACCTGGACATAAACTTATATGAGCTTATATTTGGCTTGAGCGGTTCCCAGCGGCAACACATACATCATCACAAATAAAGTTTATTCAGTTTTGTACAGTGAAAGATTGAACATAGACATCACACGTTTTCATACATTGGGCCTCATTCATGAAACGTTATGAACAAATTTATACTTACGAACATTTTTGGTATTGACACTTTTTCTTATCTGAAAATGTTTTTCTGGAAGAAAAAATCCTACGATCAGCCAATAACACTCATAAGAACAATATGAGTTAATATTATTACTCCGATAATGCAACAAAAAATCAAATTCCACCATAATTGTAAGATATATTTTCTTAAATTATTTCCTATAAACAAATTACTCTGTGATCCAAAAACATTTATGAGGCGTTTTCTAAAGCATGTACTCTATTGGGTCTAACAGATTTTCTCCAGGCTGCAGTGAGCCTCAGTCTGTCCCAGCCCCAGTGCTCTCCATATGGGCCACTGTCACACAGCCCTGCGCCTGGTCACCGCGGGGTACTCAACACCTCCATCAGCCCCCAGACCGCCCTGACCCGCCCATGACCAGAGCGCACTTATGCACCCCTACCCCAGGCCCCCTCCCTCGCTATTTACCGCGGAAAGAGTGACACATGTGATAAAAGCGCCCGCTTTTTTCAGTAAGTTTATGACTTAAATATTCCCTCAGTGTGTTCATGTGAGTTTGGACATTTGAGATCGCCACCTGACCGGCTTACACGTGTTACAATACCAACCCCATATTGGCCATATTTGGAAGTTCAGAGGGCGTTTCTAACCAAATACATATTCATTTGTATGCAAATGCAAAGTAAATGAGTGCTCGTAGCTGGGTTGGTGAATTAGCCGCACCTGTCACTTTACGAGGTTAAGAACGAAGCGTTCTCTCAGCATCTTCTTAAAGTGTAAGTTGCGAACATTTTTAAAGAAAAGATTCATGAATGAGGGCCACTGACTTCACATCATGTATTAAGGTCATGGCATAAGTCCAATTACTGTATTGTACATTATACTGTGGCACTTAAGAGTCAGCATGCTCAATATCTAAAAATCAAAGTTTAGGTAACCGGTACTTCAATCAGCATATACAAACATTAACAGTATTTTTCTTCAAAATAAGAGGTCTTTTTATGAGCAAGTTTGGATTATATTTTTTAAGCAAAAGATCAACGTAATTTCTGTTCTCTTAAAGGAATCAATAAATACATTTTTTGGGAAAATGGCCCAGACAGTGCAGCACAGATGGGGCATGTGTTATTAATTATACATATATACAGAACAGTTATCTACAATGCCTATATGGCGTATTGTACATACAGTTTCAGTGCAAGCAATTCACGTCACATTTTGTTGACAAACATGCTTATTTTTGTGCCAGTTCTTTTTTAATTAATTTATTTCTAAACCAAAGTTTCATTATCCCCATGCTCAGATCCAGTGATTATATTGATATGTTGTGCAGAGAAGAAAAGTCTGTGTGACGCTAGTGTAAGAGAAATGTGTGAAAGATTATATAGTCATGTGTCTTTGTGATCCAAGGACATGGAAGTTAATGATAACTTTCCCCTCATAAATTTTGGTTGTTATCAGAGAACAAAAGATATATAGAGCAAAAACACAGGACATAATCTTCAGGAAGCTCTTCTTTTGTCACTAGCGGTCTTTAGAATCCATAGCAGCTATAGTGGGGCATCTTAAGCATTGTGCCTGTAGATTTGGTGTATGTGTGCGTAGTTTGTAGGTAGATTGTTGAGTTGTCCCTCATATCACATTTTCAAACAACTGCATGGAGCTCATTATATTTTCATCCTGCAAAGAACAAAATAACAATACAAAAAATAAGGCTATCTATTTATATCTACATCTCAACAAACTTCAAATAATACAAAGAGGTTAGATAATATTGTATTATCTATCCTCTGGACCTATTGTTGGACATATATTGTTGAGATATAAGTACAACATTTGTGAAATTTCCTTATGGATATTTCTTATGATAATGTTTTGAAGTGTAAAGTAATGGGCAATTAACTTCATTTTCTAGAATCTGAAAAAAACCCCACCAATAATGTCTTCAAATATTCTCAGACCTACCATCAGAAACAGTTACCAGTATAGTCACTGATCATTATTTTAGGTTTAGAAAATCTTAATAGCATTTAAACAACTTCTGCCAGCTGTGTAGTAAAGTCACCTTCTGACAAGTTTCAATGAACTCTTCAATTGTCACAACACCGTCACGATTTCGATCCATTTTCTACAGAAATAATACACAAAATACAGTTAGGATCAGTGAATATTGTTCAGTAAAGTGGGTTTTGTACTACAAGAGTGAAAAACCTGGAAGAACTTGTCCACGTGTTCTGAAGGAGCATCATCCCGCACACAGGGGTAAGTGTATCGTCCCATCATGTCATAGATGGATTTCATAATTGCTAACATTTCCTAATGAGTATGGCAGAGTATTTTATAATGGGACTTTATTATAGACACGTGTTCATGACAAAAGTCCACTTATAATACAGGTAATGATTAACAGTTATTAAACAGTCTCTTGATTATTTTAATACTTTATCTTATAATTAAAAACAATCAACTAAAACAAACAACAAAGGTTGCGATGTTCCAGCTGTACATTTCAGTGCATTTACTGTGTAGGATTTAATGAATAACAGCATGTACCTCTTTGGTGATGTATCCATCTTTATTGATGTCATAGAGGTTGAATGCCCAGTTAAGTTTTTCTGTGACGGACCCTCGGAGCAACACGGACAAACCAATGACAAAGTCCTCAAAGCGAATGGAGCCATTACGGTTGATGTCAAATGCATTGAAGAGGAAATGAGCATAGGTTGTTGCATCTGTGCCATCAGGGAACAGGGACAGTTAGAAGGACTTTCTCAACAAATGTTATTATTGTATTGTATGGCCTAACCTCCTTGGGGAAAGAACTGAGCATAAATGGACTTGAATGTTTCCTCATCAACCAGTCCACTTGGGCACTCCTGAAGGGACAAAACAGAAGGACTTGACAACTTTATTTCTTCCTGGCCACTATGGTTAAGTGCTTTCAAAGGGGGTTATTATTTCAACTGAATTAGACATAATTAGAATTAGATTTAAAAAAAAAAAAGCAGTGTAGGAAAAATAAATTATTATGTATTTAAAGGTGAACCTGCTGCTCTTGCATTCATTCAGTACAAGTGTTTTCATGTCTAGGAAACACTTTAAAAACATGAATTTTTACTGTGAGCAGGATCGCTTCTCCACTGATGTGACAAGGAACTTGTCTTGGTATTGTCACCTGTTATACATTACATTACATTACTGTGATACATTAAATAACATACTGTGGAGCATTCCAGGCAAAGCATAAAGTGCGCCTTTAAATTTGCTTCTCATTTTGTTGACTTGCTTGTGTCTTAATGAGGAATAGCAGAAATTCAGGCTTAAAGTCAATATACATTTAGAACATTTATTTTGTCTTTTTTTTTTTTTACTTTGTATTTTCTTCTAATAAGAATAGCTAAACATCTTATTAACCTGACATGTTTTGGCAGTAGGATTTACCTTTGTCAGAGGTATCTGACTGCTGTGTTGTTTCTCTTATCAGTTGTTGTTCCCAGACGTGGTTAGAGCCAAGGGACACGTCTCTGCATCTCTTTTGATGGTCCGTGTGCCTCACTTCCTGATTTAATAGCCTCTCATATCCATCTTTTGTACTTATGCTCCTCTGTTCCTACTATTTTGGCCCTGTCCCAGTCAATGACAAGGTTTTCCTTTTTATATTGGTCAATGGACCATTACAAGCACAAAAGATGGATACAAGAGGCTACTGAAATCAGGAAGCAGGGCACATGGACCATCAACAGATGAAGGGGTGTTTTCCTTGGCTCACACATGGGACCACCACCTGTGTGGTCAGTCTCAGTCTGATAGATCTGCCAGATAGGTCAAACTACCCATGTCTGGGAACAACAGTTGATAAATGCAAAGCAGTAGAGACCTCTAGAAAAGGTGGAAGTCCTACAGTCGAAACATGTCAGGTATATAAGATATTAAGTTGCTGTTAAATCTGTGGTGTCACCTGCCTAGGGACTATAGATGGAAATTAGAATTTTTGCTATAATCTGGCATATTTACACTGCAGCCTTGTAGATGTTCATTAATATGCACTGTCCCTATTAAATAAATTAAATAAATAAGTGTTTTACAATAGTAAAGTTTACAGTGGTCAGGGGACTGAATGTGAGTAGCTAAAATTCATTTGATTTGTTTTAATATCAGATTCACTAGCTACATGTTAAAAGTGTATAATATACATAGATAAATAAATAAAATGATGTAAACGTGACTGAAATGAAATGTTTTGTGTAAATTTCTCATCTCTCATGATAAAAGATATAGTTCAGATAACTTGGGATTGTTTGTCTTTTATGTTTTATGAATGAAATACATCTGAAATAATCATAACTTGAGACATACATTTTTGAAACCCCGGTATAGAGACTGGAGCTCCTTCCTGGTGAATTTAGTTTGAGCTTGCAGTTGGTCCAGCCCCTCTGGTTGGTGACGCACCGTGGAGAGCTCCAGGTCACTGTCACTGCTGTCTGTGAGGGCAAAGAAAGGAGGATAGAGAGAAAGAAAGAAGGAATAATAGATGGACAAAGAGAGGAAGGGAGCAAGAAAGAGAGAGAGAACGATGTAAAGAGAGGAAATGAATTGACGACAGGGAAGCGTGCAGTTGACACAAAGTGAATGCAGGCTGACATTCAGGAAAGGGAATGGCGTTACACATTTAACAGACAGGCACCACTCAGGACAACGTGCGAGTAAAGGAGACCTATAGGATCAAACTTCAGAGATGAATGCAGGTAAATGGTAGGGCTGCAACTAACGAATATTTTAGTAGTCAACCAGTCAACATTACATTTTTGATTAGTCGACTAGTTAAATGATTATTTCTATAGGACATATTTTAATGCATTACCAAACAAATAAAGGTGGAAAATATGGTGAGTGAAAGCTTGCAGATATTTACAAATAAAGTGTATTACTGATGAAATTCGGAAATTGTTTATTCTATTTTTTCTTTTCTTTTTATTTAAAGGTCCTATATTACGCAAAATTGACTCTTGTGAGCTTTAAGCCATTTTAGACTGTTGTTACCTCATCAAAACATACCTGGAGTTGTGTTTTGTTTAATTCCCATATGTTTGAATTACCCTGCATTATTAGGCTGTCCACATCTCCAAAGCTTAAAATGCTTTATTCCATTTTGTGCTGCCATGAAGAAGTCATTTTCAAGTTAACGTCTATCTTTAATCTTTTATTCAGTAGAGATTGGCCATTCCAGGCTGAAATCATCCAAATGATTCTATTAAAGTTATATGAATGAGTTTAGAAACACAGTGGAGCACTTCCTGTATTACCACTTGACATCACATGGTGGAAAAGAGCCTAAATACACATAGGGTTTGTGTGTTAAACATGTGTGAGTGAAACAAAGCACCACGCCATAATATGGGCTGTTTAATGATGCAGCTGTCTATGTGTTTTAGAGTCTGTTTAGTCCAGACCACAATTATAATGTCAAAATACAACTACGACTAGCCAGGATTAGTCGATTAATCATTGCAGCCCTAGTAAATGGGACACTGGAAAACAAGAGGTACTTTCTTTATGTTGGAAACTTCATCAAGCAAGTTTTTTTTAAAGGTTATATGTCCGCCACAGTAGTAAAAATCAGTCGGGGCACTGTTATTTGTCAGTTCACACAGAGAAAGCACTGCAAGTCTGGGAGAAAAGAAGACATTCCAAAAGGAGGAGGGATTTCTCAGAACAGGCCAAAGTACTCACCATCTTTAAACGGAAAGAACAGAATAGGGGGGTTGACACCGAGATGGGGTGATAGATGGAGAATAAAGGTAGAGGGATAGTAAGAGAAAAAAAAAACAACAAAAGAAAACAGGTCAGCTCGGACATTTTCAGGGGGCATATAAGAAGAAACGGTCCGAGAAGTTCACAAGGAAAAACTATGCCAGGAGAACATTCAGTGTCCAACCGAGCAGTGCAACTTAATACACTGGGAACTATAGAAAATAATTTGGGGAAATTTCCAAAGGCAGGTGTTCTGACTAAGGTTTTAAAATAAAATGTGTTCAAATATGGGAATCTCCTACATTTCAGAATATGATACTGTCGATACAATTCAATTTTAGCAGATTACTTTTTATTATATAAGATGGCGTTGTTTGTTGTTTACTGAGGATTTTAAGAGAAACTTTATTTGTCCCATAATGGAGAAGAATAAAAATATGTTGTTAAAAATTAAGATACAAAATGTTAAAATATACTTAAATAACAGTTTATATTAAGACATGCTTCAAAATACATTTAATTATTAATGAATAAAAACTATTCAAATTGTGATTTTATTTAGAGCCTGAAGCAGTACTTAATTTGATCCCCTTTTGGGAACAGGCATTCTCCTTTCTCTTCAGTTTTTGGGGTTAAGGATCCGGGAAGCTCCAGTAACTATTGATTATTATTACAAAATAAGCCTGGGTAGTACAATTCAAAGTGGTAGAGATGTACTTTCCTATGGTGCAGCATTTCTTCAAGAATTGCATATAAAAACATCTAATGACGGACTTAACTGGTTAGTGAGCTACAAATAGTATGAATGAATAAGTCTGTTTCATGTAATAAAGCAATCATTCATAATATATTCGAACCATGTTATAGATTTGGAGTTTCAAGACTAGACAAGATCTCATAAATAAGCAAAGAAAATTTGAAGGTTGATATATCAATATATCAATATATACAAATAAATATAGATAAGAAACAATCATATTGACACCAAACTATAAAACACAATTGTTCACTAAAAAGTATTCTAAATAATATCGTTGAGCTGTATAAACAAATATATTAGTTCAGAATTCAGTCTTCTACAGCTCAAATTGAATCATATTGCCATATATATATATATATATATATATATATATATATATATATATATATATATATAAATTTCCCACTGGTACAAAGAAGTACCCATTATAAATACTGACCCCCAAAAATTGTTGTTCCAATCGATATAGTGATTATGGTCACAAGCCTACAAATAAGACTAAAATTAAGTAAAAATAACCACTTTATTCTGACAGTGTTAAGACAGTATTGCAATTTGGCCTGCATCTTCTTGATCAGTATGGGGGTCTCACCAGTCTCTGTAATGTCGATGAGGCCCAGGAGGTGCATCAGTTTGAGGAACATAATCACCAAACATACAATGCCCACCGTCTGAAGCCCCTCCGTCTCCCATCGCACGCTCATCCTCCACTGGGCCTCTTCCGGGCTCTCCTCTGAAGTCCTGAGATCCAGCCCTACAATTTGTCCATTACTGCTACTACAAGAAATTCAATATGACTTCTTCAGTGTCATTTCGGATCCTTCTCTTTGTCATACTCTGTCAAACTGTGTCACTTCTCTTATAATATTTCTGTTACGATCTTGACTCTCAGCTCCCACCCCCTGTCATTGTAATTAGTTGCCTTTGTCCCACTGGAGCATCTCAGACTTTTGTCACATGGTAAAAAAAAAAAAAAAAGTAAAAAAAAAAGTGTTCTGTGTCAAATGTGTTGCCCAAATTTCTTGTTCATTTTGCACCATACAAAATACAACATACTTGCTCTTATCAAAAACAGTATAATTCTGGTAAATAACATGACTTGTATTGCCTTGAATGTTCCACAGCATGACATTAACTCTGTCTATCTTGAATGTATTCAATTACAGTTCTTTTTATTGCTAAAATTGCTTTCTTATATTCAGCAGTGTTACAAAGTGCTACAGTTCCATAGAAAAGCTCAAATGTAGTAGATTATGCCATTAAGGGATTGAAAAAGGTCACAGTTTAAATCCCAACAACGCTAGTGAATTGTTTTGTGAATCCAAGGCTGAGTGTTGAAGGTTGGCACATGCCCTGAATTGCTGTCTCCTGTCAGAGCGCTGATCCACTTTCTAATTGTTTCTGTGTCCCCGGAGAGGTTTTTACCACAGATTTACCAAAGAATAATCTCATTAACTGAACAGTGTCACACATTTCACTTTAATAATGAGGAACAATGGCCATGAGCTCCCCGGGGCTCTGTGACACTTCTGAACTTACAACCCTGTCTCCCTCTGGTGGACAAAACTAAAACTGAAGTGTAGAGAGATTGTCTCAATAATCCCACTACATTTAACAGTGGCACAATGGTGAATTATGGAAAACAAGACAAACTGCTTGTGTTTCTTCACATTACTTTGAAAAATGTATGAATTAATCTGAGGCTCAAATGGAGGGGAAGAATACCAGCAAGATCAGTTCTCTATAACACAGCTCCTGTATCTCAAGACAAGAATGTCTTTGATACCACAGAGACAGATTCCAAAAACTGGACTTAATGAGGAAAATCCCAGCAATTCGGACACAAATCAAAACCAGAAAGCATAGTACATTATTGCAGGTGTAAGATTCTTTCTTTACCAGTTTTACTAAGTTCACCTCTTACAGTTGTATGTGCACCACCAGTAAACAAAGCCTTAGTGAACCGTCCTTTAAGTTAATGACCACAAAGGAGAACATGAAGAGCTGCTGATGGGGTTCAGTGGGACAGAGTGAAGTCATGTTTTAGGAAGTGGACACCTGCGGAGGGCTTTTGGAGGTTTCTGATGGATCGCCAGTGTCCTTCGGGGACCCGGAGGAGTACTCCATATTTAGGAGGCCTGAGAGAAAGCCAGTTCGATACAGCATGTATAATTGATGCGAAGTAATGCTAAACCCAGTTTAAGCTTGGCCTCATGACTGTAGGTACAGAAAGGGGGCCCAGGAGTAATGAGGATTGTGGAGTTTGTAAGGTTTGATCAATTATGAAAGAAAATTACTGTTTTTTTCAGATAATTATTTCTGATACAGCGCTGTATTGGTGGCACTAATGTGCCGACTGGTGCCTTCTGGCTCTAATTGCCTTGGCACACTGACTGCAGGGCACTCTGATTGGCATCAGCCCAAAACTACAATCAAAGTCCCTACATCATTCACTGAGAAATAGCTGATCTCCTTTACAGCCACTAATGTACACAGTCTATCGAACATCAAGTTTTAATGCTGTCGTAAGCACAACAGAAGTTGCATCAACTTTAACCCCATATGAGGGTTACATGTGATGACAATCTAGTGTTTGTTTAATAATACAGAGTCTCAGAGTCAAATACACCTGGTAATATTGCCCACAACAACTTCATTCATAAAATTCTATAAAATTACCTGCTAGAAATCATAATAAAATGCCTCAAACAGCTGACATAGCTGTGAAGAGGATGGGCTTACCTTCAAATGACGACATGGGCTCCAAGATGCCAAACTGTTTGAGCACCGCCATGAAGAGGATGATGACCACACCAATGGCACACAGCTCCATGCCATGGATGCCCATGCTTTAAGGAGAGTGGGGGATCCCTCTGACCAGGGGGACCTCCTCCTTTACGTGTGTAGTGTGAAGGCACAGGCCAATCACAAGACCAAAAAACGTCCAGTGGGGTTCAGTTTGTGTTTGGCTAAAGCCACTGGGACAGCATGAGAAGTACCACTCAAGCTCCAGTCGTATCAACAACAAAAAAATGCAGAGCACGACATATATGGAAAATATGCCGCAAACTAATTGGACCAGTGTCACAAGTTATTTATTACAATGCATTAAAGCAGAGTCACTTTGCAAGGACAGGACGAACTCTCACTTCACACTCTGTCTCTTAGTCTAAACAGTGATTTGAATTAAGTCATAACTGAATGTGTGGACGTCCTCTCTCACTCATGGCGCAGATTCTTTAACAAAGAGGCAAAAGTTCTGGTGAGAGCACAAACCAGCGATATAAACATGATTCGATCAGCTTTTGGAAAAACAACATGAGCGGCCGCAAATAAATAACCCATTATCTGAGGGAGCAATATCTGAAACCTCCCATCACATCCTGTATACACATGTCCTCTCCTAGTCCTTATAAAGGTGCAGGCTGCTAACAAAAACTGTTATAAATCAGACCTATCCTTAACAAAAGTGCAGAAAAAAACAAAGCAGAGATAACATTTTCAAGCATTCTTGCTCTGGAGTAGTAGATGACCACACTGGCCTAAAAGGTATTCCCTCACTGTAAAATATCCGTCCAAACATGCAAGCAGATAAAGTTCAATGCATCAGCAGTGGCTCACGGAAAAGGAAATCCTGTAAAATCCTACAAGGGAACGCTTCTCCTCTGTGCTGAATTCCCAAGCATGTTATAGCTCATTTAACTGTTTCCAACTTTTCGCCCATAGCAACACACAGCCCATCGTTGGTTCTTCTCCGGTCTCTCTTTTAGGTCTTTACCCTCACATGGTGGGTTTAGCCTCTGATCTCAGCTCCCAGTCCTCCTCTCCATCTCCTTTGTCATCCCATAACTTTGGCAGACCGCAGACGCTCTTCCCCCAGAGGGCTGTGGGCTCTTTGCGCTTTCACTTTTCTCGATCAAGTGTCCCCCGGTTTGCACCACATATATCCGGTAGCGGGGGCACAAGTTAGATAAAATAAAAAGAGAGTGGTTGAGATAAAAGGGACAATAGCAGGGATCAAGTAACTCAAAGGCGCAGGCAACAATTTGTAGTGGACAAAACGCCTCGCTCCAGTCCAAAGATTTTGTGCACCTCCCGAAGTGGAAGCAGAGAATAAATACCTACGTGGTTGTGTATGTTTGACAGGTCATAAGAGGACGAATGATGACTCTGCAATCACTAATGCACTGAGACAAAATGGAGAGAGGGGTATGCGAGTGTTAATGCATTGACAGGGCTGGAGATGGCAGAGACAGTTTAGAGACCAGAAAGAGCACGATCAATAACATGGTGACGCACTGCTGCTGAGGCCAGTTCCCCTTCTTACTCTGATTCTAATAATAAATAAATATAGATAACAGGATACATCCAGAAATAACCACTGTATCCACAAATACTTGTAAGTCAATCCCAGGATCTTCTGCAGGCCAATTTGGGGGGACACAATCTTTTCCAAAAACAGATTTATTTCATGTTCGTTGGCCAAAATGGCAAAGAAAGAAATGGTTAATTCTAGTGGGGCCTAACACAAAGCAGATGCAGGGTTTCATCTTGTTTTGAGGATAAAAGTTAATAGTAAAACAGTAGACACAAAATATTAGCACCCATTGACTATATTTTTTGTGAAAGGTGCAGACACTAACTTGCTTAGGGCAGTATGTTTGTGTCTAATGTGAAAGTGAGTGCTTTAGCGCAGGCCATTAGCAGCTTTTTAAGGGCAAGGCCTGGCCTAGGTTGCTGACACAACTGTCAGTAAATAGAGACTCAGATAGGTTCCTCTGCCAAACACATTACTGATTATCTGTACCACTATTGGACATTAGTGAAGGAGTAAACAAACAGTAATCAAAGAAAGAGATTAAAGAGAATAATCCTGACTTTTCAACTATAAAAAGAACTGTATTCACTATTTGGTAATCAACATTTCCTGGGGGGTGTGATGTAGGTTAAGAAAGGTAAAAATAAATAAATAAATAAATAAATGTCTGACAACTTAATTGAAGTTTGAAGAGGATTAGAGCCACCATAACAACAAAGGTGAAAAAGGGCAATCCATTATTGATGAATTTAGGCAAAATGCAATGAATATGTTTTGTCTGTGAAACTAGTTTTACAGTTTTACATGATGTTCTAATAGTTGTACAAGAAAGAACAAGATGGTGGTGAGATGACTGAAAGAATGAGGACAGGAGTTAGTCTATAATAAATCACATAGAGAAGCACAGCCCATTGAAGCACATAACACAGCATCCACAGTCCAGCCCTACCTGACCGGTGATACCTGGCTGCACTGTGCCCACAGTGGGACAGGCAGCTCGGGCGAGATAAGCGTCTCCGAGCCTCCACAGACAGAGTGGCCATCACAGCACCCATAATGCAACACAGGCAGCTAACAAACTCTGATTAGAATAACTGTTTCTGATGGAGCGGACTGACGCTGAGTGAACACTGGCAGAGCAACAGGTGGAGGGATGGAGAGTGAAGCTCCATTTCAGAGTCTGTTTGAGTTTGGGATGGCGCTTCACGTGAGAGGAGATAAAAAAGAAGGACAGGATCAAACCTCAGCATGGAGCAGGTGACCTTTTAGATCAGACCTGACACCTCCACACTTCTTCACTCACCGTTTCCTCTCTTTGGACAGTGGGCCATAACCATGTGAACTTCCACTACACTAATTAGGTCCTAAGTGCTCAAAGATATTTGAAAGCCATATAACTTACTACATGTATCCTCATCTATTTTTGTATGAGACCCAAAGCAAATATTTGAAGAAAGTCAATCTAATTACAATGTTTTCTTGTTTACATAAAAACTAAGATTTACGGCAAGCAGGGAGTAGATCATCATTCACTGAAGAAATTTAATTGTGCAAAAAATCATTATTAATGAGTCTATAACAATGTTAACCAGCATTTTATGACTTTTACAGTCATCTATATAAAATATTTTTCTAAAAAAGTTTTGTACATAAAGTTATTCAGGTAAAAGTAAGCTACTACCCATTACCACCTACTGTACAACCTTTAGGCTGTATGTAATATGTAGCCAATAGCAACACAGCAAGAGAGCAAAATTAATTATTCCAAAGACTTTACCAGAACGCACAGTTTCCAAATTAGTTATATTTTTTTCTTAAAGTAAAATCAACAACCAACCAACAGGCAATAAATACTCTCTTTTGTATAGACTACCTCCACCAATTCATCAGTGAACAAGAAACAAGAGGAACAGCAGCAGCCTCTGTCAGTCATTCCAGGGACATAAAGTGGTCAAAGATTTATGATAATACTAAAAGGAGCAGTTGTTCCTAGAGGGAACTTTTACAGGTGACATAGCAAGCAAGTTTTTATTTATATGGCTCTTTTCACAGACATATGTCACAAAGATGCTTTACAGATCATTATTCATGGTGGTGGTAAATGCAATGCAATGACATAAAAAAATATGTTTAAAATACCACAAATATTTAACACTTAACATAAAAAAAATGTAGGACTTAAATGCTCTACCAAAGAAACAATGAAACAATTATTATTTGTGGAAAAATAATTGAACAGTACTATAAAAAAAGACCCCTACAAGTCGAATTGGTCATGCAATCCACATTTTGACCACCAGAGGGCATCGCTAAACTTGAATTAGACAGTACTTGAGAGGATAGAGATACGAATGAAACATGAGACAATGTATCAAATGTTGTATCTTTTCCGAAATAAATCACGATATACTGTATAAAATGATTTACCTATAGGCCAGAGGCTCAAACACAGTTATTTGTCAGGTCAACATTTTTGAAGCTGTAGAGGAACAACAGAAGGTACAAAAGGTACAAAAGATCCAATTATGTCCTGAGCACCTCACAAAGATGAAATGACGGGAACAAAAACTTCTAGTCTGGGAAGAAATGAGAACTGACTGGAATTTCATATTAAAGCATCTTATAATAATAACAATGCTGATGCACTAGTCATATACAGAATAGTTTCACTCCAAGTCACTTCAGAAATGGGTGTATTATTAATTTTATCTCCAGAGGCTAGTCATTCAGCGGCAGTATGTTACTTTTGTTACTACTGTTACCCAAGGGCAGAATCACACAAGTGTGGCTGCCAATCTGCACCAACAGCACCTCTGACTACCACCAATAACACTATCACACAAGCATGGCTGGTTGAAGTGTCTTGCTCAAGGATAGAATGACATGACATTGAATAGTCATAAGAACTGGGATCCAACCACCAATTTATAAATAATTTGGATAAAATATACTCTTCTAGGTTCAATATATTGTTACTTTCTGTATTGTTCGGAGATACTGAAATATTAGGACAATATCAGGCAGCAAAAATTAGTCTTCAGATTCACTCTTCCGACTACAGACAACAATGACAACAATGCGTTTTGGAAATTGTCAAAGACAAAAAACCCACAACAGGAATAACTGCTATTACAAAAAGTTAAGTCGAAAGAGAAGCCATGAAACAGACTACTGATTCAGCTGCTGTTAGTGTGATGAAGCTATGTTTTCATTGGTCGAAAGGACACAGGAAGAGGACCCGAGGATAGCCTTACATCTAATCAATGATGAAACAAGGAACAAAATGTTAAACTCAGGACACACAAACTGAAATCATACAAAAATCAGATAATTTGAAGATTGCACATATTTCTAAGGTTTCAACCAAGATAACTTTACAAATTATCAAGGAATCTCAACACATTTTAGTTACAAAGATATTTTTTGTTATAATAAGTATCCATTCTTCTAAACATTGAACAGGTACCTATATATGTTCCAGTGATGAAGCCAATAACGCATCGTAGCATTTTCGCACATTGTGTCCTGCAGGCATTCATCCTTCACTTAAAATCCACCAGTGAAAAGAAAAAAAAATCACCAAGTATTCATTCAGAAAAAGTATCATCCAAAAAGTTGTACGCAACAACACTGAAACTGGTCAAACTTCTGTGGTGTCCTTAGCGCTGCCTTTGACTCTCATCTTCGTGTCCCAGTTTGTAACAGGTGATGTCAGTCCCTCCTCTCAGTCTGTGTCTCTGCTCTAACCTTGTAGCCTAAAGGTGGTTTAACTGAGTGGCATGACGCGGGTCTATCTCAAAGCTCCAATAGTTTCATATGACCGGACCAGACAAACGGGATGTACGCCTCGACTCAAGCTGCTGTCCTCAAAGTACACGTTCTCCTACTGTCAGGAATACAGCCTACCTATGTACTGTGCATTCTACTTCCACTGTGAATCTAATCTGGCCCATATTACATTACCTTACATTTTTCATTTCACATTTTTCTCTGAGCCCTGCCAAACTCCTTTATCATAGTTATAATTCAAAGCTATTTCAGTTAGGCTAAGAAATATCTGTTATCTGAAACTTACAAATATTACAATTAGACAAAACATTTAGTCTATATCTCTTATTAAGCTTTGACAAAATCCAGGTGAGTGATATATTTAACGTTGATTCAGTTTGACTCAAAGAATGGATTTCAGTCAATCACAAGCCAGTAACTCTTAGCTTCTTTTACTAATTTTCATGCATTGGACACAGAAATGAATAGTAGAGGAATGGGTTGGAAGTACAGTGTATTACAGAAAATAAAGATTTGACCATGAAAACAGATTCAAGCTAAATCTATGAGAAGAACATGACTGACAGAGACTTGAACTGTTTGAATGGTCCAATAGTGATTCATGTTCCTCAGTCTATCAAGCTGTTGGTGATACAGCCTTTGCTTCGACCTCTAGTTTAACCACAGCGACCACTCTGCCACGCTGCCCCCTCTGATCTCCATCTCTGGTGCTATTCTGAGCCGTTGGCCTCCATCAAGGGCATGCCCACCAATATGCTCAATCTGTGCTCCCTCGACATGAGGCACACACAGTCGCATGTCAGAGGGGACTGCAGTTTGTATACTATACTTTCTATCTCCACTTGGAGTTTTATATAAATGTATAAACTATACTATGTTAAAATGCTTGTGTCTGTCACTGCCACTTGGGGACAGTGGTGGCCTTGGAGCTGATGGAAGAACAGGAGACAGTGTGCTAAGCCACAGGGTGTTAAGTGGATGTTCTTTGACTCATGTTTCAATGACCAGGTATCATTACATGGTACATGACGCTGAGTCCATGCCAGAGATACCCCCATCACCAAGCTGTCCCATGTGAATGTACCAGTCTGAACATACACTGAGACAGATTTTATTATAATGGAAAATAAATTTCCATTAATCTCATGAACGTCCTGGTGTCTAATATTTACTCTTATGTATGTTAAGGTATACTTACTTGACCCCTGTGGGGAAATTCTTCCTCTATATTTGACCATTCCTTCAATGTTCCTGGGCTAACCAGGAGGAGTGGACAGCTGCTGTACAGCAACCGGAGACCCATCCCCAGATGTTAAGATAGGCGTGGTTAAGATTAACTTGTCTAGAAGATTTTGCTTCTGAAGAATGGGATGTTTCTGATTAATGGGAGAAACCAGAGTGCTCAAAGAAAACCCACCCAAACACCAGAAAAAACACACATATTTCACTAAAGACCCCTCACCACCTATAATTACCATCACCACCCACAACTTGGGACCTTCCTGCTATGAGATACATGTGCTAGATACTCAGCACCATGCCACCTAATCAGAAAGCACTAAGCAATTTATATATAAAAAAATGGTGACTGACCACAACTGTTAGAACATTGCCTTACAAAATTATTATTTCTTAGAAATCCCTTCAGTTTAAAAAAATGATTGAAAATGTACTACTACAATCAGACCACAAGATGGAGCTATAAGACTTAAGTGTTTGCGGCACTGTGGGTCATGAGGGTTGTATGCAGTTCAAACCAGGCTAGCATTATATTCTCTAGTTCTCTATTAAACACAATAAATACAAAATACAATTGAGTGAAAAAAAACCTGGGAAAACTGCTTCAATACTTATAACATAATTACATAATTACATGTTCATAGAGAGAACATTTTCAACAAAAGACAATCATGCCTACAAAATAAAAAATTAGAAATAACAGTTTGAAACTGCCCTGGCACTGCCCTGCAGCTATAGCTGGTAAAGACTGAAGGATACATAGAATGTGAGTAGATTAGAGTCTCTTTGGTGTCTGACCTGGGGTCATGGCTCCAGAACAGTGCAGTGGTTGTATCCACTGGGCGGACAGAGCCGGGATCAATGTAAATGCTGTTAGGTTCTCATGTTAAGTCTCACCTTTGTCCTGCGGCTGTGTGCTGGCGATGATCCACTTCACCAAACAGCATTTCATCAGTGCTTTACGAGAAAACCGCGGCTTCTGCCATTTCCCAGAAGCCTTCACTCTGCCAGGAGCAGGATCAACGCCATTGGCATCTCCCAGCAGGCTGCCATCCACCACCTTGCCATCCACCTGGACAGACAATCACAACAGCTGAAGAGATAGGAGAAATAATGCATGTGTTATTTTAGGTGACACAGGATTAAGAGGGTCAAGAAAAGTTCACCGCAGCTAGGAGCATTTTAAATTTATTTCTTATAAACAGTTGAATCTTGTTACAACAGATTCATTTTTCATTGCAGTATGATAGCAGAGTATATTTTGAACCTCTGAGAGACAAGTGTTCAAGCAAGCAAGAAGCAAATATACTTAGTTTATATTAGATTTACACTGGCAATTTTTACTGACAATTAAAATGGGGTTAAGTATTTGTTTTGTCACATTTGCTAGCCTCATTCATATTTTCCATCACATCTGATCAGAGTGTGACTTGGCATCCTCGCTTTTCAGTTTTCTTCTACAACTGTGAGTAGATGTAACATGTTTTTTTGGAGAGAGAATGTCTGGCTGAATTCCAGTGATGGAAGAATCCTCTGAAAATGTATTTAGTTAAAGAATACTGAGAATAATAAGACCTGTATGAGAATATATTTTGTAAAGACACATGGTCCAGTCAGATTACTGTATTTTGAATACTTGGAATACTTTCATGCAGGGTCAGTATAGGATTAAAAACATCTATATAACTGTTTCACCATTTGTTCTGCATTTATTTATCATTAGAGAAGGAAAAAGGACACTTGCATGCACCACAAGAGCAGTGCTTTATATTAATCTAAAGCCAAAATTGTGTGATCAAGTACCACCATTTTAGAAAAGTGACTGTATTCTGAAAAAAAAAAAAACAAATGAAAAAGTAACTGTGCCGGAATACAGGTACTCAGAGTATTCAGAATATGTATTCTTGGTACATGTATTCAGTTACTTTCCAACACTGTTGAATTCTCAGCTCAGTGAAGGCCTCCCAGTCAGCCGCAGCAGCAGTAAATACATGAATATACATGTTTGGAGCAATGAGAGGGCAGATGAAAGAGGAGCAAGGAACAAACAGCAGCTCTGTCTAATCTGCAGGAGAGGACCAGAGCACGACCGGCGAGGGGAGCGCCAAATTGAGGGGGAGGATTTTAAACGGCTATTTGATCCCAGGGGAGCTGGACCAGGCAAATCCTCCAGTTTAAGGTGATGAGAGAAGGAGAGAAGGGAAATGCCTATGCACAGAAGAAATGGAAGTCAATTAGCATAATGAAAAACCGGGGCTATGTGGCAGGCAAAAGCAAAGGACGAACAGAGGACACGTGGCTATACAAGACGATTTGGTGGTCCAGTGGAGAGGGGCTCAGGAAAGAAGCTTAAAGACTTGATGGAGTGGTGCAACTCTAACCCTAAAATGTACTGAGCATATCTCAAATAAGGGCAAATGGATAAGCACCAAGAATATGCATGTTGACATTTTAGTGTTTTACAATATGATTCTATTTGTAGCATCACAGCAATAATGAAGCTGCTTTAGGATTCAGGGTTAAATCAATCAGTTGATGTTATAGTTGGCTGTGGTTAGATCAGAACGTCTCCATAGACTCTATGGCAATGTTGTTGGTTTGCCTAGAATGTTCCACAGTATAGCTTTACACTCATTTATCTTGCATTTAAATACAAATAGTGTTATAGCTCAAAAACACCTTAAAAACATGCATTCTTACTGTGAGCTGGTCACCTCTCCACAGATGTGAGCAGATGGTATACCCTGACCACAGAAGCTACATGTGCACCTATTAAGGAATGAACTAACTACTGCCCAGTCACTGTCACAGTCAGTCAGTATTTAGTGGTATTGGGTGATGGATGGATGAATTGTCATTAAAAACAATAATATGGTTTGAATAACATCTCAAAAGACAGTGTACAGTAGCAGCCCATTTACTCAAAAATCTAGATGGGAGATTAGAAGCTTTAAAAGGCTGTGAGGCAAACAGATGCTGTCAGACAATGTAAACACCAGAGACATTTTGTGCATCATGGTCCAGTGGGCACATATCGCCAGCATAAGTACACATAGCCTGCAACGAGTGTATTTATCATCTGTTCCTCCTTAACGCTTCAATTAGCTTTGCCCTGCGCTGCACTTCTTTCTTGTAATGCACAGCAAACTGTCACCAAACACTATATCTGCGGTAGGCCAGAGCAAATAAAGCAGAGAAGATGCTGTACACATATATCAATAATGAAATATTAGCAGTCACAGGCTTCATGAATATTGGTTTACATAAGATAAAAGAACTGGCTTCAATATAAGGAGTTGTACTGCTATAGTCGACTGCTGAGAGAAGATGAGCTAAAGAGGCTGGGACCACACTGCAAGATGTGAGCCTACTACAGATATCTCAACAGGTGCCATTTTATGTTTCTATGATGTCAGCGAATACATAGTTGTAATGATACTAAAATGAAATGAAAATCTGTATTATTAAGGGTCCTATTTTAAGCTATTTTCTGATCTCCATTATAATGTTCCTGATCACATACATACCTGGAGTTGTGTTTTGTTTCATTCACATGTGTTTAACACTCAAACCCTGCATATTTAGAGAGAGTTCTTCTCTCAAACACCTTGCGATGTCTTTGTGCTCCCCTGTGTTTTTAAACTTCATACAGCTTCACTGCACTCATTTGGATAATTTCAGATGTGGAAGTGCCCATCTCTACTGAACTAAAGGTAAAAGGAGCCGTTAACTTGAAAACTACCACTATGTGATATCACAAGGTGGAACAGAGATTTTTGAGCTTTGAAGATGTAGACTGACTAATAATCAAGGATTACTTAAACATGGCGGCAAGCATGGCTGAGTGGCTGAGTGGCTGGGTTCTGGGTTCGATCCCCGGGTCGCCCAGGCCTTTCTGTGTGGAGTTTGCATGTTCTCCCCGTGTCTGGATGGGTTTCTCTGGTTTCTAACATCAACCCAAAACATGCTAGCACCCTTATAAACTGAAACTGAGGACCATGATGTTGCCCGGTGCCCGTCTGGGCTCAGCCCAAAAGGACATCATGGGTTCACCCTCCTGTGGGCTCACCACCTGCAGAGTTCATAGGGGCCGGGTGCGCAGAGGACTGGGTGGCAAACTGCTGCTCCCGTGACCCAGCCGGATAAAGGGGAAGAAGATGGATGGGTACTCAAACATATAAATGAAACAAAACACAACTCCAGGTATATTTTTGATGAAGCAACACCATTATAACATGGAGTCAATTTTGTGTAATATGAGACCTTTAATATGAAAGCAGTGCCCATACATACTTACAGTGCCTCTGTTCTGTCCTGAGTGATTTACAGGAGGTTTTAGCCAGTCAAAGAAAAACTTAAACAGATAAAGCTTCTTAATAAAATGTGATCCTGATTATGGGGTTAGCTGCTTGCATATTAATGTTTTTATGTTGATTTTGGGTCTAACTACAAAAATAACTACCCCTCCTTACGTAAGACTCCAGACATACACAGAGAGCCCGCATGAGCCGAGACCTAAACACAAACTCTATAAATACCACAGCCTCACATCTGTCACACGTCAACATCCGCCCACATTCACCAACGCAGTGCTGTCTTGCTCCCGTTCACAAATCAGAGCTTCCAAACCCCTTCAGCCGTGGTGCAATTAAACACAGCACACTAGAGTAACTACACCTTTCGCCTAGGTAGAACAAATCACGCCTTAGCAACTGTTACTATGCTCGGGAGGTCTCTGAGGATATGGTCTTGTAGTATGTAGATGTGTGATTTCTGTAGTGGGCATCAAGAAGGAATGAGAATAGGGGCAAACATCCATAGTAGAACCACAATGTAATTACAGTTGGGTTTATCTATATGCACAGGCAGTGATCATGTGACAACAATTAGCAGAACAAGCAAAACCTTAATCCAGAAAAAATGAAGGACAAATAAAGCCCAACTATATAGCAACAATGCCCAGTAATTAATATGCAAAATTACAAAGCTTTAACTGATTAACTTTTCTTACAAAATCAAATAATTATGGCTTCAGTGTAAATTTCATGATCATAAACAAGACAGATTTTTAAGCTCAATCAATAAAATTTAACACAGAAATACAGTTCAATTTGATCCTCTCTGAAGTCTGTACTCTTATTGAAATGGTAAATGTAAATGGTAAAAGGAAATAACTATAATATGGTTAAAACAAAGCTCTAAAAATTTGATACAGCATAAAGGGTCTGCTTCAAATCTGTTTTTTGAGAGTGTGATGAAAAGCTGCCAGAATCATTTATTACTTCTGTAGAGAATGCTCATCTTTAGTAAATGCTATGCCTATCTGTTAACTAGGTTTCCAGTAACATGCTATTGGGCCTTGTGTGCTCTTGGGAATCAATTACTAGAAGCAGTTTACTCCAATGACACAAATACCACCTCAGACTAACACAAAACTCTCCGAGGAGTCATAGGAGGCAAGTGTGTTATCAGTACTCATTGAGTTGATTACACAGTGTCAATAAGATATTATTTATGTTATGAAATAATAGGTGAGGACTTATTTAAACAGTACAATGAAGCTGAGGGAGGTTTTCTAATATAAACAGGAAGTCTCCATCCTCTTCATTCTTTCCAATCTACTTCCCAGTCAATCATTCCTCCACCTATTGCTACCAGCTTCACTGCAGGTAAGTGAAGGCTGGAAACCATAAAGATAAACAGCCTTTTGAATGAGTGACAGACAAACAAATTGTCCAGATAGACTTACAAAATTAATCTATTAATCAGCTAAATATCCTCTACAATACCTTACTATGTACAAACTTGTTTAACCTATAGATTAGACCTCTATAGGGCTGCTCAAAAATGGCAAAAAAAATATTATCACAGTTATGTTATGCATAATTGAAATAACACTTAGCTCAAAGAATACTTCTATACTTTAATGGACAGTACAAATGTTATTCTGAACAGTAATTAAGTCTATTTTCAATAACAACATTTTTGTAATTGTATAGATTAATAATTAATATTGCAGCCTCCTCCGCCCTCACTCTTTTCTTTAGTCCTCCAGGTACTGCCCAGTTTAAGAGTTTAAAAAGTGGTGGTGGGTGGAGTTTAGGTGTTTGGTCTCACTTTAAGCAGCTCAAATCTCCGTCTTCTATCATTTGTTAATGGACTAGTAAGAAGTCAAACTGTGAATGTTGAATCTTTCAATCACAAATCATATTACTATTGCAATCTTGTTCTGGAATCGTTCAGCCCTATTGGTATAACCAGCTTTTTGTCAACAGATTAACAATGGTTTGGTTGCGCATATCCACATCCATCAAAGTCTTGTGAATATTAATAAGCCAGTTGTACCAGTGGGAGGATGGTCAATCAACCAGAGGAGTAAAAACAGCTGTTGTGTTTGAGAGCGTCTGTGTAACAGAAGATAATAAATAAAAGTGTGGTTAAAACAACAATGAATTACAAGAAAATACTGTTTGAACAGTAGGCCTGTCACGATAACAAATTTTGTATAATATATTGCTGAATAAAATATAGAAGATACACGATAATATTGAAACAAATTGACCCCCCCCCCCCCCGCCAAAAAAAAAAAAAAAAATTACAATACAATAGTTAAATAGCAGAATAATGTCTGTGTAATGAGTGCACAATTTCTCCGCAAATGCCAAGAAATTGTACACATATTGGACCCCCAAATACATATATTGTTCCAGCTTCCATATACTGAATGATATAGATATAGTAATTATCATGACAGGCCTGCTGAACATATGTTTTATCTCCAAAGTGGGCCTCAAAGGAGATCTGCTGATTTTAGGTGAGGTGTTGTTGAGTGCAGCATGTATCTTTCTATAGCGCTTATACAATGGCCACGCGATGACTCCTGGGAGCGATAAGTGGTGTGCAGAGGGTCCCAAGAAGATACTGTTCGTGTGCTGACTGCTAGGGCTTTCAGTATTCGCTGTCAGTTCAAATCAGTGTCTTAGGGCGACCACGGCACTTCCATATGGGCGCCATGCTGGGCCCTGTTTCTGTGTGCGATAGGAACACAGGGAGACACAGCCAGTCAGTGAGTATTATATTGATGTGTGAGCCTTCATGTGGAGAAAGAATTAATTCTCTGGGGAGGCACTGAGCAATCCAGAAGCTGTGTTTCAATTATCAGCTCCTCACACACTTTGTCCATGTCAAATACCAGGCCTTACTGCCCAACTGCTGCCACTATTTCTGGAGAAAATAGACAGATGATGAAGACATATGAACACTGCAGCAAATATTGATCAACGATTGGTATTTTACAGTGTCTCTGTGCCTCGCTAGCTTTTCTTTCATGGGTCAATATCATGACCAACCAGATATCATCGTCAATCCTACCAACATTATTGAGAATTAGAAGGTAGGGTTATATAAATAATCAGATTTTAATCATTATTACAACATTGGTGTGATAATAAAAAATGGTTAACCATAAATCAGGTCAATATTCAGTTATGTACTGTATATAGTGTACTACCACTACCAGTTAACCTGTAGAAGTATAGACTCGCCATTTGTGATTCTTTGCCATTTTTGATTAGACAAGTAGCTTCCCTCATTGGGCAAAACTAGTAAAATTTATTATGCTATCTCTGTTATTACTGGACAGTTCCACATGAAAAACAAAACAACAAACTGAACAAACTGACACAGTTCATAATAGTTTCATAAAGTCAGTCTTTAAACCATAAGATTAATATTGCAAAGTTGAAGAGCAAATGTAGATATTGATATTCTTTCAAAACCTGTGAATCTTCCATAGAGTTACATAGGCCCTCCATCTGAAATATTATGTGGAATAATATAATATGCAACATAACCGATTGCTGAGTTTTGGATGACACCATAACAGTCTTGACACTAATAA
Source organism: Odontamblyopus rebecca (assembly GCA_030686955.1). NCBI lineage: Eukaryota > Metazoa > Chordata > Actinopteri > Gobiiformes > Gobiidae > Odontamblyopus > Odontamblyopus rebecca. The sequence goes on from CM060661.1 coordinate 15,797,716, forward strand.
TGTACTACAGACGGGAGCAGCTAAACTTTGTATTGTCAGAATGTAGTATAATATGTGTTATAATATACCAGGTTCTTGGGTCTAATCAGTAATAGAAATTATCAGCTTCAACATTTGTGCATTCATCTTTTGGATCTTTCATGGCAAAGTATACCATCTAGGACTATGATAAAAACACACCTTAGAAACCACCCACGCTAAAATGAACACAGACTTTCAATAAGTTGAGTCCCAGTTTATTTGATGTTTCACAGGGTCCTCCAAGGACACACTGCCCTCTCTTTGGTTTAAAGTTGGATCAAAGACTGAGTGGTGCCAAGCCCGTTCACCCAGATAAAGTTACCAGGGCTGTTCAATTATTCAATGGACCTAAATCTACCAATCAGTCCACCTATTGAACAGGTGGCTTCCTCAGACACTAGATCAGGTGCACCATAATGGCTTCACAGAGCATGTCGTCTTTGTGTCTGCTCCAGGGCCATGTAAAGCTTTCCCCGTGTTTGAAATTATGCTGCTCAGTGGAAACAGTCTAAATCCAGATCGAGCTGTAGTTGACTAAAGACATGACCTCTGCATTGATTCATCGGGGAGAGACGTGGAGCTTGCAAACGCGCTCAAAATTATAAGGATCTTGTGTAAAATGATGCATACAGAGAAGTTCTAGTAAACAGTATCTTTTTAAATGCATATAGGCTACAGTAGAAAGACTTCAAATTTGACATAGACTTGATACTCAATACTGATTCCAGTGCCATGATGGATAAAAACACTTTTATTTAAAAAGACACCTATAGGCAGATTAAACTGTCCAGGCATTCCCAAAATTCCACTTGTTTCCTCATCAAAAACCTACCTGGACTTGGACGTGTTTTGTCAAACACACAAATCCTGCATATTTAAGATGAGTTTGTCTCTAAAACAGAAAACACTCTGTTCTACCTTGTGATGTCGTGGTAATACAGGATCACAAGGTGAGGCAAAGTATTTTGAGTTTTGGAGATGTAGACAGACTCATAATAAAAGGTTCCTCAAACATGTGTGAATGAACCAAAACACAACTTCAGGTATCTTTCTGAGGAGGTACCAACGTCAATTTTGAATAGCATAGGACCTTTAAGATTTGCGTGGTTGTTACAATATTCTGAATATTTTAGGGAGCTGTCTTTGTTTTACAACTTCAGACAGATGAGTATAGTTTAGTAAACAAGAACAATTGACAGGCTATTGCATTACTCATGAAACAAGGTAGCGGTGCTGTCACTCTCAAACAGAAATGTCCAGGATGACGGAACAGCTTGAAAACGCCATTGATCATCAATCCATTTTACCAAAAAATAGCTTCAAGTGGGTCAGACGCAGAATTATGGGGCTCCCTGAGGCTCACAGCTTGATTCAATTCAAACACCTGCATGTCAATACCCAGAGACAGAGCTGAATCTAAATGTTATATCGCTGCAATTTGTTTCGCATTTTACCTCAAAAGGGGAGGCAAATGCTGCAATGGATTGCGGGAAGAATGGTGTGAGAAATGTTGTTTGAGTTTCAAGCAACAATTTATTACTAATGTCGTCAAATAAAGTGATATCAAGATGTGACTTGATACTATAATATTAAAAATACCTCAATTTAGGTATCAACACTAAAGATATTGTTCTATAAATGGATTTCAAAATTATGAAAAGTTAGGATGATTGCCATAGCATTTATCAAAACAAACAAACAAACAAACAAACAAAAAATATTTTTTTCTGTATAACCATCCTCAAAATGGCCTGCCCATATAACAGGAAGCTGAAGCCCGTGAGTGTCATAAATAGGATAACGCCACATTATATTATTAAACATGAAACTATTATACTATACTACTATACAAAAATTACATTTTTTTATTGAATTACCATTGTAGTTCAATTCGTATCAATTATTTCTCTGAAAATAGTTATTTTAGTTTCATGACAACAGCATAAACAATGCATACATTACAAATGCTTGGCTTCACTTGGCTCATAAGTCAGGAGTTTCAGAAAATGGCTGTTGTTTTCTGTTTTCGTGAGTAAGAAAAGGTTATATGCAAATGTAAAACGTGTCTATCTTACATAAACATAAAGGGAGACTTGAACACAGAAGATTTCCATTCAATGCTGCTGATGAAATTAAACTAAAGCCTCATTACTTTGAATGTCACAGAGGGGTCATAAAATCTGTCAATATCTTCAGGCTTCAGGATTTTCATGTGATCTTGCTGCATATTATATTAACACAAAACCATGAATTGAAACAAATAACTGCATTCTTTACATTTGTAGACATTTAGAAAACAATTAATCAAACATTGACACTGAACTCAGGTTATGCCCACTTCATAACAAAGCTTTAAGTGATTTACTGGTTCATTGATGCACATTCATGACAGAGCCACAGAGTGCTCAGTGGAGCTGTCATGCACATGATGTACAGCACAGAGGTCACCATACAGGACCATACAGAACTACAGTTCACAGTTCACAGCTGTTTGTCCATTGAGATTGCTGATTGTGTAGTAAGCAATACCTGCACGGTTAATTTTACACTCTATTAGCTCTGCTTTAGACTCGAGTCGAGTTATATTGGGGAAAACTTGTTTAATTAGACAAACTAATCAGCCTTAATGACAATAGCATCCTCTTCAACAGCCTGTGACTTTGCAAAGTAAACTCAAAATAGACGAGTTCAATTCTTTCTTATGCACAATTCAGTCTGTGAAACACGCTTTCAGGAAAAAAATAAATAAATAAGAGAATAAAGTCTTAATATATGACTCCATGACTCCATGCTCACTGACACATGTACTTGCTGTTGCATATCACGGAGCTTCAGATTGCGCTCAAAATGAAGCGTCTCCTATTACATAACTTCAGATCAAAAGTCAGCGCAAAGCCACAGAGCGCACATTTATCCATCAGTTACATTCGTTATAAGCGCCAAAGTAAAAAACAAACAAACAAACAAAAAACATATAGGTTCAATTTAGACTGGCACCTCTTGCGAGGCACTGGGCTTACCTGCATGTTTGCGATCCCGCAGCGGTGAAGCTCCAGTGTGCAGAGCGCGCGGAGGTCTCAGCGTGGACTGTCCCCACCACACGCGAGATGCGAAGGAATGCGCGCGCACGGCGCTCACCCACACTGAAGAGAGAGAGAGGGGAGAGAGGGTGGGGATGGTGAAACAAGTGGAGTCTCCTGGCCAGGCTGCTAAAATATGCGCTCTACCCACTCAGTCTATTCTTCTAACTGAACTACGCTTAGCCCCCTTCCCAATGGAGACTTGTTTTAAGCGTCAGCCCTGTGAGAATACCTAAGGCTGTACAAGGCTTACATATCCTGGACATTCGCTAATAGGCCTGTGGGAGCTGGTCAACAGCAGCTTAATTCATTTCAAAATCAATGAGACACAATCCAACAAACAGTGCGCCCACTTTCTTCGAATGAACCTTCATCATTGCCACTCACGCGAGCAAACACTGTGCAATTTGTGGCTAATTAGAAGCATATAGGCTATAGGCTACGGCACGTTTTAATGTTTAGAGAGTAGAAAATGAAGTCATGGTTAACTCAGGGCTAACAGGATCACTGGCATCTCTTACTAAATCTCTTGCTCAGTTAAATTCAAAAGAAAGTTCTTGCCTCCATAAGCCAACCATGGTTGCATTTTAATGTAGCCAACAGTGATCATCTTATATTTAAAAAACAAAAACATCATCTTTTAACCTATAATCCCAAGAGGAAAAAGAAACTATTCATTTCAACAAACATATCTACATAAAAGCAGTTTGGGAATTTCGCAGAACATGATTCAGCTCTTCTGTTACTCTTGATTGCCTACTTAAATGGGCCCTATTTAAAAAAAACAATCACTTAATTCAGTCTGCAGTGTGTTTGTGTTTTGTAACATAAATGTGATGGTGTGAGGCTTTAGTCCTTTAATCCTCTTCACTCCTCTCTCCTGTCTGTCCTCTGTGTGGCTGGTCAAAGCGTTTCAGAGACACGTGTTACCTTACATAGCTGCATGTCATTGTCATGAGAGTAAGTGATAGAGAAATGCAATTAAGGCTGTGCTGGAGGAAGGGGATCAATTTCTCCGACCTTGTCTCTGAGCACTGCCCTGAGCACAGAGGGTGGACACTACCAGGACTTTAAAACAATCAGGCCAGGTCCAGCCTTCTCAGACATCCTGCTGAGTGTATAATGAATAGCCAGGAAATGTAAATAGCCCAATGGACAAATGAGGTAAGACCATCTGTCGAATTAAAAGTGCATTCCCTCTGGTCTAAACAGTTGGATACACGCTGTACACCAGATACAGGTGGTGCATAGAAAAAACAACACTGAACAGAGACTTGACCCCACAGTTACTCTGGTTATCTCGTGTAAAGGGATCGCCTGCAGCCGCTAACATACTATTTGTACACAGCATGTTCCTCTATAAATTATTCATGCTTTCCTTTTAGAACATCACACTTATACTGCACACTCACAGCATCTAACCTAATATGTTTTCAGTTCTTAACAATTGTTGCTTACAACTGCGCCTGTGTGTGAAAGAAATTATTTACTTCAAATGAAATAATACTAGCCCGTTAGAAAGGGTAAAAGGTTAAAGTACATTGCAATAGTGATTTAATATGTGTTCCTTTAAGTAAAATCTTTGTCAGCTGTTAACTGTGTCTCATGTTTTAGCTCCATCTCTCTGGGTTTGCTCCTCCGCACGTCTCCACTCTGCCTTTGTGCCTTCATGTAAAACCTCGTCCCTCATGACACTGGCTTGTTGGAACAGAGCACAGACATGCATAATATGTTCACAGCTGACACAACACAAATAATTGTATGACTAGAATGGTGAGTTGAAATGACCATTGGACAAAAAAACAGCCAATTAGTATGCGGGTGCATGAGCATGCAATTGCATCTGGGGTCTGGAGCGCTGAGGGTACAAATATTCATATTCATTGCTATATTTAGCCCCTGTTTTAGTGACTAAGTCAACACAAATCATTTTAAAACAAACTCACCACCCCCAGCCTAACAGGATTTACAGTCTGTTTCTTTTTGGTATCATCTAACGTTCATATTTATAATTCACTCAAATGTAGTCACCTAAATTTACAGTTTGAGTCCAACCAAGCATGGGTTCCCCCAAGAAGTGAATCTGATGCCTATATTACACAAAATGGACTATTGTGAGCTTTTAGCCATGTTATAATGCGGTTACCTCATCAAAAACATACCTGGAGTTGTGTTTTGTTTTGTTCACACATGTTTGAGTAACCTTTAATTATTAGTCTGTCTACATCTCCAAAGCTCCAACGCTTCCACCTTGTGATGTCATGAAGTGATAGTTTTCAAGTTAACAGCTACCTTTTACTTTTGGTTTAGTAGATATTACCTAGTCCTAGTCTAGTCCTCTCGTGAGGAGTGTGGAGTTTAAAAATACACTGGAATACTTCATGAACCATGTGACATCACAAGGTGGGACAGAGTGTTTTCAGAAGAAGAAGAACTCAGCCTAAATATGCAGGGTTTGTGTGTTAAACATGTGCGAATGCAACAAAACACAACTGTGGGTATGTTTTTGATGAGGAAACAGCATTATAACATAGATCAGAAAATAGTGCAATATGGGCCTCATAGCAATATGGGAACTAATAGAATTCACTGTAGGGATAATTTCAGAACTTTTTAAAATTATAATACATTTTAAAGCGTACATTTCAAATTTGTCCAGGAGCAATAATATTTGGGGGCACACTGAAGTATGCACTAGTTAATTAGTACAAGAACGGTATGGATTTCTGAACGTGTTTGTCGAGATCTAAACCACAGGATGATTGAAGTAAGGAAAGCAGGTTTTAGTTAATTACAGAGGACTTAACCATTTCAGCTTTTGGAATTTGCTAATTGCAGCCACTGCAATAACAATTGCACACTGTTATTTCAATCTGATTGTGACTATTTTTGAAGCACTAATTCACAGTGCACAGAATGAGGAGACAACAAGTCAATATTTCTCTTCTTAGGCCTCTCTTTTACTAATGTAACCCAGTCACACATTGTCCAAATTCAATACGCCACCATCAAAGAAGGAAGGATCAGAGTAATCACAGAGAAAGCTTGGACTGCAAACACCTGGTATAAAGGTCCTTTCCCTGAACTCGTACAGACCCAGTAAAATGAACTGAACAGCATTATTTAATCTCCAGGGATATCAGCTAGAGCATCAGGATGGTGGCTTTGTCCAAGGACATCCACTCTGTCTGCTCAGAGCCAGTGATAACATCAGACACACAGAAATGCCTGGGAGGAGATACAGATGTGGAGACAAAACTGCGCTTCTGCCGGGAGAGATAGTTCCCATAAGAAAATCTGTGTACAGATAACGGATTACCACGGGTACTGCGTTATGGTGAATCATAAAACAATGTATAATAATAAATTACAAATAAGTGCATCTCTGGTTGAGCAGTTAAATTCACTAACCCACAGGTTGGTGGTGTGATTCCAGCTCCCACAGATGAATGTATGTCATTCTGTCCTTGGACAAGACACTTAACCTACCTCACCCCCAGTGTCTGCGTACACTGGTGTGTAAATTGGTGAGTGGTTCTTTGTTGTAAAGTGCTTTGAGTGCTTGAAGGTGGAAAAGTGCTGTAAAAAATGTGAATATTTACTATCAAAATTGTTGAGGCCCTCCGTTTTGAATATGTTTTGTTATGCCTTAATGAAAGGAGGTTGGACACCTTTGTTTTTATGGCATTAACATTTAGAAACTCTTGTTTCCCAGTAAATTTCAAATGCTTTAAAAGTTGACTAAAATATAGTGCCCTGTGCCCTTAATGTATAAAGCATTCCACCCAGTGACTGCAGGCAAGTATAATAACTATGCTTTAATTACACCTGATAATGTCTGACCAATATTTATCTCATAAAGAGCAGATATTTTATTTAGAATGAATCAAGCTCATACTATTTTAATTAATATTGTAATCCAAAGGTGTCCAAACTTTTACATCAAGGGGTGCATATTAAAACACAAACCAAGGTGAGGGCCAAGAAAAAATGATTTGATTTTGCCCCTGGGCCATAGGGTGTAAACACCAAGATGATTTGTACCCAAAGTTGTTGCCACACCCCTGGCCCCCTCCCTAAAATATAGCTCACAAATAAAACTAACATCAGGCTGTACACTACTGGTTATATTTGTTATTATTATAGAGCATTACACAGTATTTGAAAGTGGAGCTTATGGTGATTTATGGCTTGTCACTCTGAAGGGGAGAGGGGAGGATGAGGGCATAGGAGAAGACATCATCAGGTTCTGTAAAACCATGTCTGTATCTCAGTGCAGAACAGAGATCCCCCAAGGAAGTACCCTCACAGCTGGTAATTTATCCTTCACCTTTAAAGATATACAGAAATAACACACAATCTATTAAACAAGCACGAAAATACACACTCATTCACACACACGACGACTGCAGCAGGAGTAATTCACCGCTTGCAAGGATTTCATGTTTCTATGGAGAAGAATAGCTATTTTTAGAAAGGGTATAAATAGCTCCTATCTGTAGCTCCAATCCTTGCATTCATGTCTGATTGTAGCCAGCAGCCTTTACTATATGGTATTATTGCCCTTTTCAGGTTTTCTTCACTTCACTCATGTAAATTGTATATAAATAGAATTAATCCAAGTGAAATAACAGGTATATGCACCTCTCGCCTCCAGTAATGTTGAAGGTGTGTTGGTGCATTGTGGGGAATCTTTTTATATAGCAAAAAGCAATAAAAACACGAACACAAGGAAAAATAAAAAACTAGAAGCTGATAGTAAAGTAGAATGTACCTTTCGTGACATGATGGCTGAGCTTGAATATAAACAGCAAGTGATTTCATTTTGAGCACTTTTACACCATTCAAAAGATAAAATACTTTGTGTTGAATTGTTAAATGCCACGGGAACAGTGCTAATTAGCCTATCAATCACTCTAAAATCTCTGAATCACATAGATAAGTTCAGCTAGTGCACAAAGCATCAAATAAGTACAAAGTATAGATAGTGTTTGTTTTCTTTTGTTTCGTTAGCAGCTAAACCACAGGTCTTAGCTAATGCACATTTGGTCTTGAGGCTGGAGGAGTGGACACAATGCAGAGACATATTGTGTGACTTACAGTCGAGGCAGGAGGGTGAAGCCATGAGCAACTTTGTAGCCGTGGAAACAGTTGCTAAGTAGCACATGCGTTCCTAGGACAGAGGAGGACAATGTTTTAGTACAGGACATGCTCAAATTAGGGGGAAAAAAGTGTTGATTTTTGTTTATTTAAAACTCAAATACTTGATTTAAAACTTTGTAAAACTCTGCAAAGCTGCAGTGCATGGGGCACTCCAAAAAAATCATACTATTCCCTACAATTCCTTGTTAGTTTAACACAGACTTATCAAATACAATTCATAAAATTCATGCCCTGTCATGTTTTGATCTATAAAAAGGCTGATGTAGTGAGTGAGTTAACACCTCAATCTATCAAGATATTTATATACTCTACATGTCTACAGAAGGGAATACTACAGGAACAAAAGCAAAAACAATACAATAAGAAATTAAATAAGACACTACATTATTGAATTGGTGACATTCATGTTGACAAATATATAAGTTAAAGGTTGCACTGTGAAACCTCTCTGGTGAAAGGGCCGTCAATTGCTTGTCTCCATGGAGATGGGTCAAGAATATTCCACAGTATGGCCATAAACTTATGAACATCCATGGAGACTTGCAAGCCAAATTACTGGTTAGATTTGTGGAGCGGGGACCCCACTCACAGTAAAATTGTATGTTTAGATATTACTGAGCAGTACCTGTACCTATAGTTGAATAAGTTTAGTTTAATACTAATTCAAACCAAAGCATTAAGATCTCCATGACAAACAGGTTGCAGACCCCCTCCAGCAAAGTATCACAGTGCACATTTAATACATACAAGTATCTGCATATTTACAATCAATTATAAGCCTGCAGAATAGGTTTTCATACTAAAAATTTCACTGAACTTGTATTGCTATAGCCTATTCTCCACCCAAATTTCCACTCATCACACCATGCTGCTGTCACATGTGACTGACACAAAAAAGGAACAAAGACGACATCCTTATTGTTATGCAAACCAACGCAGAGATGACTTTGGTACACAGAGCGCCTTTAGGAACAGGCACATGTGCGCATTCAGAAATCACTGCTCAGGCTTATCTCAATGCAGGGAGAGTAAGCAGCAAGTGTTTATATGAAAAAAAAACAGGGAATCCCCATCACCAAACTGCTTGCACTGGGTAGCGTAGCATTAGCAGTGGTCAGGATGTGGTATGTCTTTGCCATGTGCAGCCCTACAGACTGCATCAATAATCCATGTGGGATGGCTGAGTGCTCCTGGCTTATGTAAGAGGTGTCAGGTCTGAGAGTTGGGATCGGCCCTTCAGGAACTGTCAAGAGGAGGAGGCAGGCGACACTTAATCTGGAAAAAACCAGCTTTACCTTGCAGCCACTGCACGCTGTGATGCCTTTGCATTGACAGTCTTCAATGAGTTAAGGTGTGGGTAGTTGTTCCAAGCCACGCTATACTGGTCATGTTACACAGACAAGGCCTTCTCGCCAACTACAGTGGTCCAAAGTAGGGCAGGTACAATAAACAATAATATCATTTATCGTGAGGGTAGGCAGTAATCGATAATCACAGACAATGATAATCACCATTGTATCACAAAATGTGTATAAAATGATACTTATCCCATGTGGTCCTTGCTAGATTCTGGTTGCTTTCACTTATAACAAAGTATAATTATATAAGTTGTTTAAACAGGGAACTTATTCATATTATTATTATTCATATCCATGATATTTTAAAACACTCAGCTACTTCAATAATTATCGTGATATAATCATTAATCCCAATTATTTTGGCCATGATAATCGTGACACCAAATTTCAATATTGTCCCATACCTACTGTATAGCCAAAACAGTCGTTCCTATGGGCTGAGTACCCCTTGGGCTTTGTCTCACTCTCCTTAAATCGTATTACTCCTTAAATTAGTTTACAAGAAGGTCCTCAACCCATCAGCAGGATCCATATCTGCTGCTTTTTACAAAGAGGAACAGGTTGAGCACTTTCAGTGCCCTACAGAATGACCTCCAGTAGTTCACTAGTGTAAATGTCTTTGCCTAAACAATCAGAAACAGACTTCATGAGGGTGGCTTGAGGGCGCCACCTCCTGTAGTGGGTGCTGTGCCCACTCCGCCCAGCACTGTGGAGTTCTATTGGCATTTACTAGACAACACCAGAATTGGCAAGTACACCACTGGTGCCCTGTACTTTTCACAGATGAGAGCAGGTTCACCCTGAGCACCTATGATAATTGTGAAAGAGTCTGGAGAAGACAAGGAGAATGCTCTGCGGCCGGCAACATCATTCAGCAGGTGCGGTTTGAGGTTGGGACAGTGATGGTCTGGGAAAGCATATGCCTGGAAGGACACAAAGATCTCTATCAGCTAGAAAATGACAGTCTGACTGCCATTAGGTATCAGGATGAAATCCTTGAACCCATTGTCAGACCCTGTGCTGGTGCAGTGGGTCCTGGGGTCCTCCTGATGCACAGTGCGCAGCCTTTGTGACAAGATTCTGCAGGCAGAACCTGGAGGATGAAGGGATTGATACCATTGAATGGCTCACACAATCACCTGTCTTGACCCCAACAGAACAACCTCTGGGACATTATGTTTGGGTCCATCAGATGCCTCCAGGTTGCTCCTCAGACTCTACAGAAGCTCAGTGATGTCCGTGCACAAATCTGGGAGGACATCCCCCAAGACACTGTCCGTCATCTCATTTGTCAAGCATGCATACAAGCATGTGGGGGCTGCACAAGAGATTGAGAAACATTTTGAGTTGCAGGAATTAAATTTTGGCAAAATGGACTAGTCTGTCACATGAATATTTCACTTAGATTTTCAAGGTGTCTATAAAATGAAGCCCTCTATAGGCCGATATGTTATTTCCATTAAAAGAGTTCCTAAGTTAACTCTTCCTAAGTGTTCCTGTTTCTAAGACATTGCCCTATCCATATTTGTATACAAATCCAACATATTTTTTTTCACATTGAGATCTGATGTGTTTTCAAAGTGTTCCTTTACATTTTTTGAGCAGTATGTCTTGTCTTAATCAAAATCATCTTCAAAACATTCTTAAAAGCATACTATGTAACTTGTGAGGTTACCTGCTTTTGTCCATGGAGATTAATTTAGCAGGAATGTTCCATGGTATGGCATTAAACTTATGTATCTAGCTTTTTTCATTACAGGAGTTTTTATTTCTCCAAACATGCATGTATTCTTACTGTGAGCGAGATCACCACTCCACACATCTAACCAGTAACTTAGCCTGGTGGTGTTAGCTACTTGTCTTCATGGGGACAGAGAGAAAAAGTTACACAGTGCACCTTTAAAAATTTTTTATACCTGCTTTTAAAATACTTGCATCCCCTTTCCCCCTGTCGCAGAAACACTGGTCCAAAGGCTGAGCGAGTGTAACCATGAATCTACTCTTAGTAAACACAACACGGTGAGAGAAACATGGATAAATAGGCAGCTTGAGTGTTTCACCTTATCTTCACTGCCTTTGGAAAGCAATTTAAAGGCCTACACAAGGTGCACAAACACGTGAGTGGAGCCACATCATCACACAGGTTTTCTCATATGTAAGAGGTTATTATCATAGACTACACAGATAAAATGAAAGCAACTGCAATACAAAAACCTTCATAAGTAAATGATTTAATGCTCTCCACTAATGTTGACAACCGTTATAAAAATAGATATATATGGATAACCCAACATTTTGCATCTTAACCATTCGAGAGTGAGAATAAATAATTTTGCATCTGTGAATGTAAAAAGGCACACATTTAAAAAAAAATCGAAATTATGTTTAAAAAGATCCCCAACATAAAGATTTTATCTTCCTTGTTTGTCAAAGGTGCCAATACTGGTATAAAGCACATTTATTGAGTGGTTCACCAGAAGAGCAAAATGCACTCTGTTAGTCCAGAGGCTTAAAGAGACTAAAAGACTCAAAGGAGACATAAAATATTCAGGAGTTTCAAAACCATGGATATCCAACGGATTAGGGTCACAAGTTGGTGAGCTGGTTGTGTTTAGTTACCAAGTAGGTTTAATTAGTTTAACTTTTGTAAAAGCACATTTAGAGTTGACACATTCACCATATCAAAATTAGGACTAAATCCATGTGTAGTGATGTAACATAATGACATTATTTATTATTCATAATGCACAAGTGGCCATACTGGTTTGTCAAAGGCTGATCCCGTCAGATCTCAGAAGCTCAGCAGGGCCAGGCCTGGTTAGTACTTGGATGGGAGACCACTGGGAATTCCAGGTGCCACAGTGGGGCGCCAGTCGCAAAAAACTGGTGTTGTGTCCTTAGGCAAGACACTTCACCCACATTGCCTAGTGTGAAAGTGATGTGTGCGTGGCAGGACTCCGTTGAAAAAGAGATTAGTAATCTCAATGGGACTTTCCTGGGTAAATAAAGGTTAAAAAAAAAACAAGTCTAATATAAATTGTCATAGAATATCATATCATATTATATGTCATATTAAAATATATTGTCAGATATTATGTGGAACTTTGACTAAATCTTAGGTTATAATATTTGAAATACTACATATGCATTTTTTCCTATGAAAAGTCTGCTCTATCTCCCCCAACAGATTTTCACTGCTACCACAGGCTGGTTTTAAATCACAGTTGTTCAGACTATTCAAAACATACTGCACTGTCTACTGTTGGTTACTGAAATGGCTGGAAACAACTCCCATTAGGTATTACAAATGATGAAATATGATTATCCTAGAGTGATTGCCAAAGTAAATCCTCTTTGCCTGCTGCATGGCACGGGCTCATTACAGATGAAGCCTTTGAAGAGATGATATTTCAAAAGAGTGTGGGATTACAGTGGAGGCCAATCTACTGCAGGGATTATATAATCTGTGCTGTCTATGCTCTGTCACTAGACGGCCAGCAGTAACAAGCTGCTAAGATCATCTTTTACCAAGTTGGACTAAGCCCCAAGGGGTTGGCAAGTTTGCTTTGTGACAGGCCCAGTTTTGTATCAGTTGAAAGATTTTCTTTTGATGGGTGTTCAGATGTCTGTTGGGTTCAATCATTTTTCCCATCATACAAACAGGGGGGCATATATTTGTCCTGGGGGTCGGATATTGTCCATAACTGAAAGCAAATATGTCTTTGGAGCAGGGGCCATGGAATCTGATTGGCTCAACAGGACTGAAACACTATATCTGAGAATCATAGGAAAGGCAAATTAACATGACACCCTTATGAGAACTTGTTATTCTCAAAAATATATAAATAAATACATTGAAAAATGTTAAAATGTTAATGTAATAATAATGACTGTAGACTGATAGCTATTTAATTTTGTTTTTGATCAGATTTAGGTTGCCTGTGGTGAGAGTGAGACTATATGCTTGATACAGTGGGTTGTGTACACTCATAGACCGTATATACACTGTATATATACGGTCTATGAGTGTACACTAGACGGCTGCACTTTAAGACCTGATGTGCCATCCAATCAGATTAAAAATGTGGATTAAACCTGTCTGCTGCATCCACTTTGTTCACATTCAAGTCATGCAACGCCCAGGTGTATATATTATAAAATATATTATAAACAAAATAATTCACAGAATTATTGCCTTTGCTGACTGACCTGCACAGAGCCCTGAAGCTGAGAGAAAGCATCCTCCTCCTCCTCATCATCATCATCAGCATTACCCAAGCTCTCTCTGTGGTGTAACTCTCCTCTGAGCCGAAAGCCTTTTCAGAAGCCACCATCCCCAGATCCAGGGAATTCAATCAAAACTTCATGATCTGTTCCTTGATGAAGAGTTTAGAGATAGGACCAGTTAAGATTGAAATACAGGTTTTGCTGTTCTTTATGGAGATGTTATTGCTTTGTCTGTAATTAAAAAAAAATACACAGAATGGTTTAATAGCACTAGATGTTGGTTTTGGTTGGCCTAGTTGCACCACCTGTTTGTCTTTACAGATTAAAAAAAGTTTAATGCCACACTATGGGACAAATAGAGAAAAGTAACACGGTGGACCTTTAATCCGGGTAGTACAATGACTAAACGATATCAATCTCTCAGTTAAATTAAAATAATTTGGTCAATATGTAAGCCTTTGAGAATCCATACTCAAGCAAACCACTTAAATCGGCTTCTTGCAGGACTGGTTCGCGTTGCAAACTTTAAGTCAACTCACTTAAATGAATATGTAATGAAACTTTTTCTTACTGTGATGTAGATTGTGGCAGCGAGTCGCCAAAAACTACGCGCTTAACCTCATGGATCTACAATAAAACCACAGAACTATAATAAAATCTCTCTAGTTTTTATTACTTAAAAGCTCTTATAGATCCATGAATAAAACCGCGGTGTGCTTCATTCACGTGTGGATACGCGAGGCTTAACCAGTACTGCCACCTAGAGGCCATTGCTGTGAAATCAGGTTTCTAAAGCAGAAGTCTCCAACCTTTTTCTTTCAGTACTTAGATCGGGAATGCCTTTAAAACATTTTTAGTGCGCAAATATAGGCATCAAAATGATACACTCACAATGGTAGTTCGTCAAATTTGAGTAATTCACCACAATAAAATTAATTCAGAAATCTTTTTGCAAGCTATTTGGAAAGGTCTGGAGAGCTACAGGTTGGAGACCCCTGCTCAAAAGCCTCAATGCATATTTTGGATCAAGACATAGAAGCATCATTTCCTTTCTTTACTAGCCTTATTTTTAGTTGGACCATAATTAATTAGCATTTAGAATAATGAATAAGACCCTGATATAACACAATTATACAAATGCTCATACAGTCACTTGTAAATTGTAAACAAATTAGATCATTTATTTGACTGAATCACTGGGTACAAAACATGGGTAGAGTAAAGACCAAGAAAATATATACAAATGGTTATCTACAGGAAGGAATGGATACTTGAAATATGCTTATTAAAATGCCAACCAACAGAAAAACCAAAGTGGAGAGCTCAAGTGCCAAAGTTACAGCAGTGCTGAGTGGGCAAGAACATATTTTAAGCCACTGATTTCCATGAATGTTTCATTAGGTGGACAGCTGAGCAGCCTTGTAGTCTCTGGTCACTTTCCTCTTTGAGAGTGTCAGGCGAGTTTCCCACAATTATCTTTTAGTCCATTAGATACCATTTAGGATGCCTCTTCGTCAATCTTTGGGGCCAAGTAGTATTTGACATGTCCCATGTCAGCAATCTTGTATTCAACCACTATGTGCAAAGAGGGAGACATGTTACTCAGATGAAAAAGCAGCAAGTATAAAATGGAATAACTTTGACTATTCTGAAAAATCAAGCCATTTACCTAGAGGGATGTCAGCTGACATACTGAGTGTGACAGTCTTTGATAGGGGAGTAGCCTTGGTGAAGAAGTTGAGGTAGTTGAGAGCAAAGATTAGCTGCACAGGCTCATTCATTTCAATGGTGACCTAAAACCACAAACACATTAAGTACAATTTAGATTGAGGCATGTTTTGCAGCAAAATCACTAGTAAAATCAGCAGTGGCTACGTACGGCTTCCTCCTCTTTGTCAACGCTGCTGGTCTGGGAAAGCTTCACGTTTCCTGTGCCCAACTCTCCAGAGGCAGAGAACTTGACTCCGTCCTTGGCGCAGGAGATCATGACTGCGTCACCAATCTGGGACAAGTCACGGCAGATGCGAGCAAACTCTCCAGACGGCATCTTTATTACACAGCTGTACTCTTGCTCCTATAAACAAAGTGTCAGTGGACCACAGACAACAATCAAAGCTTTTTGAAAGAAAAATGCTTACAGGGATTCCGAGCTGCTCTACATCGAGGTCCATCAGTTTCATCTCATAATCTGAAACTTTCTCTTGATCTGAAGAGTAGACAACATGGCTCAATGAGTGCATGCCCCAGAATCACAATAGCACTTTTATTGCTAATAAAATGTAAAACCTACTGAGTGTCTCAAAGACGAGGGCAAGTGTGTCTGCATTGTCCTCTGCTCTGAGTGTGATGATATCTTCATTTCCAGCACACTTCAGGATCTTTGACATACTGCAAAGAAATGGCATTGATAATTTAGCGCAAAAAAATGTATTCACGCAGTAATAAAAATAATTGTTTAAATATGAGTGCTGCATCTCAGCCACAAAAGCTACTATTTTTGGAGTGGTGTTGCATTTAAATAAAAGTACAAGTATAATGCGATAATACAGTACTTTACTGATAAAAAGTAACAACATTAAACAAAGAGTGGAAGAAACCGGAAAACAAAATTCCCGGGTAAACTACATTTCCCGCCAACCACTTTCATCCGGCGTGGTTTGGCGCTCAGATGACGTCGCTGCGTGAGGACATAAAACCTGCAAGGATTTTACGGTTTAACTGAATTAAAATAACGCATTGCACAAATATCAAACATCCAATTTGCGGTTTCAAATCTAAAACAAATGTGACGGTTAATTTGATTGATTTTCAACAATAATCAAAATGCAACCAAGACATGCCCGGGCAAATCCACCAAGATGGTGGATAGAACTTTGCATAGCGGCTTCAACATTAAAAAATAATCTACATTTGACACTGTTCTATTAATTGCAAACGATCTGAACGCTTTCTTGGTATTATTACAAAGTTTCAGACACCCACCTGCTAAGATTGACCCCCATTGCCAGGTTTCGGTCGCAGCGGTAGGAGTCGAACCCGTCGCTCCGCAGGGTGAGCTGGACCAGGGAGACGTGGGACGAGTCCATGCTCTGGAGGGAGATACCAGACGAGCTGACATCCCAGCAGGCCTCTGTGATGAGATCCTTGAGAGCCTCAAGCACCTTCTTCAGGATAGAGCCCTGGACCAAGCGTGCCTCAAACATGGTTGCTGTTGTTGTGTAGTTTCACGGCTGCTTAGGTTCTTTAAGTTATGTTTTAGCTCCCGTTCTGGTGGCTAAAGTATTCGCTGAAGATGAGAGATGATCACAAAGAGACAAGCTTTGTGTGCAAGTAGTGAAGAGGAGAAGAGCTGCGGCTAACACCTGACCCTGCACAAAAAGGTTTGAGCAGAAAGCGCGCGCTCACGTCCGCTTTTATTGACTCGCCTGCGCCATTATGTCACTTCCGGTTCCTCCAGTAAAAAACGCAAAATTTATAAAGAGATGTTACGTATCAGTGAAGTAAGTCGTGGATCTATTATAAAATCAGTGAATAGTACTATATCCTAACCATAGAATATGAACAGATAATATTATGTAATTATAACACAGAGACAGCACAAAGAAGTGATGTTTACATTTTTTTGCAACATACACCTTTTGTAAAATGTCACTGCACTATAGTATATGCTTTATTGATCTTGAAGAATCATAAGTCTAAGTAAGCTTTGATACATTTACTACATTTACAGAGTAGCACTGGCAGTCTCAAGCTGATCTTCATTAAACATGGGGTATATACATAGACCAATACCACAGTGAAATTGTGGATTTCTGTAAATAAATTGCACAGCAGCCATTGTATGAATAGTCATGTCCACATTTATTTTGCTCATTATAAACACATACAAAGTTGGTATTTTCTATGGCCATTGAACCCCTGAGTACTAACACTTTTGGTCACTTAAAAGAGGGTTAGTTGCTGTTACAAGTGAGTAAGCTGAGATATTGCAGCGAGTAGAGTGTACGGTGTGGCTGTCTGGAGTTTCCTTTTTTTTTCATTTTAAATGTGGACGGACTTTATCAGGGCCCTTACAGAAAGGTTTAAAATTGCTCTCCCAGGATATAGTTGGTAGCCATTGCAATAATTGGTGCTCCTGTTGGCACACCAGGAAAAGGACCACTGGACCCAGCAATATCAATGTGCGAGAATGGCAGGGGTGCATCAGAATCCACTCCATGCTGCAGTAAAAAAAAAAAAAAATATTAATACAAGTAGCATATTCAACAGTTAAATTAAAACAAAAGGGCTTATCCCATCTCTGATAGACTTCTCAAAGCTCCTTGAATCAGATCCTGGAAGGAGGGCCAAAAATGAGAGAAGGACATTGTCTCTTATTGGCTCCCTCCAGTGTGTGGTGCTTACAACTCAGGAAATTGAGACTTAAACAGAAATGGGATTCAGCCAAAATGTGCATATATGTACCTTGTCAAGTCCAGAGGCCATAATGAGGAAGGCTGCAGGCGTCTGGTGTCCGCGAGGAGTGGCTGATGAAGGCAGGTTGTTGCACTGTAGAATATCCTCGTACTCAGACTTTCCCTTATGGAACTCATAGTCCTCTCGCCTGATGCGGGACACCTCAAACTCATCGCCAAGCAAGTCCCCAGCTAAATAAAAAACACATTTTAATTAAACAGATATAAAATTGTATAATTTAACAAGTTGTCCTTTTAATATGGATTGGTAGATCAAGGTTTTGTTGAATGTATCTTGTAAATTACATTTGTTTTGTATAAATGACCCAAAAAAAATCCATATTATGCCATTTTATGATCTGTTATAATGTTGTTTCCACATCACAAACATACCTGGACTTTGTTTCATTCACACAAACCCTGCATATTCTTCTCTCACACGGAAAACTCTCTGTTGCGATGTCATGTGGTACAGGAAGTGCCCCACTGTGTCTTTAAACTCCATACACCTTCACTAGAATAATGTGGATGATGTCAGTCCTGGAATTGCCAATCTCTTCTGAACAAAAGGTCAAACATAGCTTTTGAAACTTGAAAACTACACCTTCATGGCACCATAAGGTAGAACTCCAGGTATGTTTTTGATGAGGTTACAACATTTTAACATGGCTAAAGGCTCACAGGAGTCCATTTTGTGTAATATAGGACCTCTAAAAATGTCAGCTAACCTTTCTGCCACTGAGCAGCATTTCCAGAGCGGTGAGCTGGACCATTATCCATAATAATCTGAAAAGAAAGGGGGAAAAAAGTAAAACCTGCAAAAGCAAATTAGTAGGTTACACTTTTGGTCTTGTGGTGCAGGAGATATACTCACAGAGTAGTTGGGGCCCATGGCTCTAATGGCATGTCCAGTCAGAGTAGCAATAGTAAACAGTTGAGGGGAGACCTCATACATGGCCTGAAGATGAGAAGAGAAAAATTAATGACTGATGCTTTTCAGTAATCTACAATTTCATTAAGTAAATACACAAACCTTTTCTTTCATCTCGCAGAGAAGATCCACCATCACCATGCGTCCTTCAGCATCGGTGTTGCCCACTCTCACTCTGCGGCCAGCGCGAGACACCAGCAGCTCATCAGCCACATAGCAATCTAAAAACAAACAAAATTGAAGTCCACAAAAGGGGAAATGATTCCTCATAATGACTCAAGTGATGTTCATCTACCTGAGCCCACGCTGTTTCTGACCATCGCCATGGAACCAATAACCTTCAGATGATTTGGCTTCAGTTTGGCCAAGATCTGTGCAACAAGAGACATTTTAAATCTAGTTTTATATTCCATCCATCTTCTCCCGCTTAATCCATCTTGCTGCCCAATCCTCATAGCACCTGACCCCCCCTATGAACCCCTCTGCAGGTGGTGAGCCCACAGGAGGGTGGACGTCATGGTCCTTGATGTTAGTTCATAGGGGTGCAAGCATCTTTTGGGTTGATGGAGGAAACATGGGGAGAACATGCAAACTCCAGACAGAAAGGCCCGGGCGACCCGGGGATCGAACCCGCAACCTTCTTGCTGTGAGGCCTGAGTGTTGCCACTCAGCCACCGTGCCGCCTAGTTTTATATTATATTTTAATATTGATAAATTTATGTACTTTTATTATAAAAGTAAATAATAATTATTATGATTATTTTATGTAACTTAAAATGACACGATGAACTGAAATCAAGAACTGTGACGTCGCCTGGTGCCCGGCCGGGCTCAGTCCAAAAGGACGACGTGGGCTCACCCTCCTGTGGGCTCACCCTCCTGTGGGCTCACCCTCCTGTGGGCTCACCCTCCTGTGGGCTCACCCTCCTGTGGGCTCACCCTCCTGTGGGCTCACCCTCCTGTGGGCTCACCAGGGGTTCATAGGGGGGATTAGGTGCGCAGAGGACTTGGCGGCAAATACCCAGCCGGATAAAGTGAAAGTAAATGGATGGAATTTAAAATGGCACAAAAAAAGATTACCTGAAAGAATCCTGCAACAGCAGCAGCTCCACACTTGTCTCTGTGCATTCCAGCCATGAATCCTCCAGCCTTGATGTCAGCTCCACCAGTGTCGTATGTGATACCCTAAAATAAAACATTTCTTTCATCTAGGACACAAAGGCTATGAAATGAACAAAACGTTTACTTGAAATTAAAACTCATACTTTTCCAACCAGCATCAAAGTGGTTGTAATTGGGCCTTGTCCACAGTATTGCAATTTAATTACTCTTCCCTGGTGACGAGGGACCCCTAAGGAAGAGACGGTCACTCAGATTTACACATAAATATAAAAACACAATGAAATATATCAAATAATAATAAAATAGTGCCTTACAGTTTGCACATCGATTAACTGCAGCGAGGCAGGGATACTCTTTCTCCAGAATGTTCACATCACTCACTACCTCCACCTAAAGAGTCCATGAACATTGAGAAGTTGTACAAAATATTGTCAACACATGGCACATTCAAACACTGAAGTACCTGCACAGGGCTGTCCTTGAACAACTCCTGGACATATTGAGCCACACGAGGAGCAGCCATGCGCTCCGGATCAGAGCCGCCAATGTCACGGTATGCCACTCTAAAATGAACAATGGGTCAATCCAATTCAAACAACAAATACTCTTTAAAAGTGCCCATATTATACTATTTTCTTGTTTCCTCATCACAAAAATACCTGGAGTTTTGTTTTGTTTCATTCATACACAAACCCTACATATTTCTTTTCTCAAATATCACATGACATCATAGTGTTTTTAAACGTCACCTCATTTGGATCGTTTCAGCCTTGGAAATGCCAATTTCTACTGAACAAAAGGGAAAAGGAGCTATAGAGATTGACAGACTAATAATAAAGGATTATTCAAACTGGTGTTAATGAAACAAAACAGCACAAATCAAGGTAAATTTTTGAGGAGGAAACAGCATGTTTTGAAGCTCACAATAATAAATTTGGCGTAATATAGTACAGGATCTTTAAAAGAACACAACCAACCTGCCGCTCTCCAGAGCTTCAGCCAGTTGCACCAGTTTCTGGCCCTCAGAGTCCTCGGGCACCCATATGCCCAGAACACACACCTTAGTGTCACTGGGCTTGGTCTTGCTCTCCCTCACCTCCAATGGCTAAAGAAAGCAAATGTTAGTTGCAAAATTAACAGCAAAACCGTCTGCCTCAAAATATGTCATAACTGACCATGTAGAGTGCATGAAGGGCCCCCAGAGCAGCCACCAATGTGCTCTTCTTATACTCTGGATGTACAGGGCACACCAACAGGGGGCGCTGCATACCAGTCTTAAGAGCCCTAAAAGACATCAGATGTGTAAAAAAAAAAAAAAAAGTTACGACTTGGGGCAATATTAGATTATAGGCACAATTTACAGACCGCTTAATGCCATTGACCGCTGCATCACTAAAGCGGCGGACGTCATCATAGTCGCGGTTCACAGGGCCGGTGCACGCAAACAGAAGTCTATTTCCAGGAAGGCCAGGCACTTTCAGGACCACAACCTCATCGCCCAGTCCACTGTCCACCTATAGGGAAAGGCACTGAGGTGACCATAAAATACAATATCCTTATGTTTATTATATATCAAGGAACTTTTTAATATTTAGCTCACAACCACATAAAAAACAACACAAGGACAACATAAAAAACAAAGTAGTAGGCCTAGTAGGTACTTTAGTAAAATTCAATAACATTATAATTCACTTTTTAAAAACAGATTTTGTTGGCAGTGGGGCTCTAGTGCACATTATACAGGTTAAATATATCTTACGTTTATGTTGCAACCAGTTGAGATAAATAAATGTGACCATCCAGTTAATGCATTTCAGCTCCATTATATGCAAAGTTTTGAGGGTTTTTTTCCCATTCAAGAGATAAGTAATATTTTTTTCATAAGCATAATCCTGAAACCCCTGGATATGCATAAATAATGGGTTCCTTACAGACTTACAGAGCTATAATCCTGCAGTGGAGCTCTGAGACACTCCAGTTTAGGGGACAAGGTCTCACAGCCTTGAGCCACCAACACAATTCCATCATAACTAAAACAGAGGTTAAACAAACCAGTGTTAATACATACCAGACAGGAAATGTATTAATTTCTCAATACTACTCACTTCTGGTTTTTAAGATCTGTGGTCCATTCGATGGGCTGTACTCTAGACAAAGAGAGAACACACAGTTCGTGCCATTACCATCTATGTCAGCAATCTGGTGGCTTTGATTATAAGAGGTCAAAGAGTGGAGTCTCATTCAGCTGCTGATGAGATTGTTTTCTGAGGCAATAAGAAGACTTTGTTCCAGAGATATTTGGCTAGTTAGTTAGTAGCTAGTTCTCATTTAATGTCAGTATTATGCAACTTTATGCAAGTATTACGCCACTATATGAAATCAAGCCTGTCTATGTAGCAGTTTTGGCAGCATATGACAGGAACTGGTGTGGTTGGATTACATTGTTACCACTGAAAAAGACATACTGAAAATAAAACCAAACGCGTGAACCATTGCAAAACAAAAAAGATACAAATAACTACGCAAATAATTTCAGCTGCAACTGTAACTGTATTAAATTGTATTTTTAATTGATTAATCATCCCCCAAAAAGGAGAGCGAATACTTAAAATAAAAAATGTGTCTCTCCGGAAAGTAGCGTACAGCGGCGCATGTATTAAATTAATGAAAAATATAAAGAATATTGCAGGACTACAGAAACATATGTACATCATTTGCTGCTGGATGAAAAGTACAGCCTGTATAGCTCAGCTCACCTGGTGCACATTGTGGAGGAACACTCGCTGCTGCTTCTTCAGCACAAATGGGCCCCGGACACCGGCTGCAGCGACACTTCCCCTGAGCCTCCGCTGATCACGTGACAGTGGATCACGCGCGCATTCACTGACTTTACTCCGACTCGGAATTTATACCCCCATTACCATTTTGTTGCTTAAATCCAGTTTGGCCACGTTCATATTTTCTGTACCTTTTTGTATAGCCTGCATAAAAAGTATTTGTAAATGTTTTTGTTGTTTTGACGTTATTATTTCAGTTTTCGGTCGGTTACAAATAAACATTGCGCTTTCTAAAAGACCCGGAAGTACTACAGTAATGTGACTGCCCCATGGGTCTATTATAGCTCTATGGACTGCCCCCAACAGCAGAGGTAAGTTTACAGACTGTCCAAAAGGGAAAAAAGATATTTGCACTTTGTTCGCCCATTTGGAACTGCAATCAAATAGGTAAGCAATGTTTTATCTTCACTTGGAATACACAGATTAGCAGTCTGGACAAGAGAACAGTCTGATGTGAGACCTGAGAGCAACACCTGTCAACATTAGCATGGAAAAGTTATGTTTTAGGTCAGTGGTTCTTAACCTGGGTTCGATCGAACCCCAGGGGTTCGGTGAGTCAATCTCAGGGGTTCGGCAGGGGTCAGACACACATCCAACTCATGATTCTTGATGATTCATGATGTTTGGCCATTATTGGCTGCAGGAAATTTTGTGCGCGCAATAATCTTGTGACTGTCGTGATGGTGTTGTGTAATTTCTTTCTTAATATTTTCCCTTCATACTAACTATGTCGAGCAAAAAAAGAAAGTGGTCGGACGAATATGTGCAATTCACATGTGTGCACCAATAAAATAGACATACCTATATTTGAATATGAAAAAAGCATATTTTATTTTTCCAATTAAGAAGGGTTCGGTGAATGCGCATATGAAACTAGAGGGGTTCAGTACCTCCAACAAGGTTAAGAACCACTGTTTTAGGTATTGTGAAACTGTAATCACGGGACATAGCCTGAACTATATAAAAATACAGAGAGGTTCAGTCTGGCTTTAACAGCTTATCCAATAAACTGCTCCAGGGTTAAACCATTACTGTTATTATATGCATAAAAAAGGACAAAGTCTCTGATCAACTACATTTATTTGCTTATTTTCAGATGAGACTTCTTCTGAATCCCTTTCCTACAGTTAGAAGTTTATTTTGCATTACTCGCATATCAGCTCAACAGTGCAGGACATTAAGTGGTGTAGCAATGCGTCTGGTACAGTTTCACCACAATGAAGATTTAGGAAAGAACATTCGAGTGGGAGTGGAGCAGGGAGCAGGTCTGGATGTGGTGGATTTGAAGGCTTTTGACCCCTCTGCACCTTCCACCATGAAAGAGTTGCTGGAGCTTGGAGACAAAGGCCTGGAGGGGGCTCAGAGGTAACAGCACTAAACGACCCTTCATATCCAGATTCTTTTCATACAAATCTGAAATTAAATAGGTAGTGAGCATTTTTACTATAAATCTTTTCCCAAATAAAAACTATGGCTGCAATTTTATCCAATCCTTTTCTAATTAAAAGTAAAAATGACACATATCGATAATGTATTTACTTTTATATGGTGAATGGTCCAGTTTTTATACAATGCTTTTCCACCTTCAAGGCACTCAAAGCGCTTTGCATCAATGAACCACTCACCCACTCACACACACATTCATACGAGGTGACATGGGTTAAGTGTCTTGCCCAAGGACACAATGACTGCATTCTAACTACCATTCTTTGGGTCAGTGGACAAACGTTCTACCAACTGAGCGATATGATTATGATAATATACAAATGGAAAAACAAGATGCATTTTTATTGTTTTCAGTTTTTGGAAATATGAGACATCATGTTACAATGTTTTAATGCAATTACTATCACTAGTACCTACTTCTACAACTACATCACAGGTCCTCTTGTACTAAAACAATTCGTCCAGAAGATGGCGATCTAAGATACATGGCATATACAGTAGCCTGCCCTCTAACAAAAGTCAGTAAGCAACATAATTTACTATCCAATATTTATTTCATTGCTTCTACTGGGAGTAGAGAGCCAATTGGAAACCCCACAGTGGTCAGGGCCTACAACAAGAAATTGATTAAACACAATTTGGATGAGGCATTCTCAGTGAGCAGATGAACCATATAATTTCCTGTCTTTTCAGAGCTCTGGATTCTGGCCAGTGTGTGGTGAAACGGTCAAGCATTAAGATGCTGTCCCCTATCCTGGCTCCAGAGAAGGTTGTGTGTGTGGGGATGAACTATCGTGACCACTGTCTGGAGCAAAACGCCCCCATCCCAAAAGAACCCATTATTTTCAGCAAGTTCCCCAGCGCAATCACAGGGCCTTACGATGACATCCTTCTGCCTTCAGAAAGCCAGGTGAACCAACTCAAAAAAGGTCCTGCAATCTGGATGTCTCCATGGCGGGGGTATTGCTTTATCTAGAATGTTCCACAGTATTACCATATTAAATGTGTCTTTGTCCATGGAAACAAGCAGGTTTTGCTGTCAGACCATGTTCCATTGGAGATCCAGTTTTGTGTCTTGGCAATTAAACACCAAGCAACTGAATAGATACAAGATACATATTTAATGCCATACAGTGGATCATTCTAAGCCAGTGGTTCTTAACCTTGTTGGAGGTACTGAACCCCTCTAGTTTCATATGCGCATTCACCGAACCCTTCTTAATTGGAAAAATAAAATATGCTTTTTTCAAATTCAAATATAGGTATGTCTATTTTATTGGTGCACACATGTGAATTGCACATATTCGTCCGACCACTTTCTTTTTTTGCTCGACATAGTTAGTATGAAGGGAAAATATTAAGAAAGAAATTACACAACACCATCACGACAGTCACAAGATTATTGCGAGCACAAAATTTCCTGCAGCCAATAATGGCCAAACATCATGAATCATCAAGAATCATGAGTTGGATGTGTGTCTGACCCCTGCCGAACCCCTGAGATTGACTCACCGAACCCCTGGGGTTCGATCGAACCCAGGTTAAGAACCACTGTTCTAAGCAAAGAAATGAAATCAGTCCTGAAATGTAATAGTTGAAAATATGGCTTTATATTAACCCCTGTACAATTTCAGGAAGTGGACTGGGAGGTGGAGCTGGCCTTTGTCATTGGACGAAAAGGAAAACACATTAAGGTGAGTTGTTGTTATTTGATTGGATATTTTCACTTCAGGACACTTCACCTGTGTTATTATTGTTCAGGAGGAGGATGCACTTTCATATGTGGCTGGATTCACCGTGGCCAATGACGTCAGCGCCCGAGATTGGCAAATGAAGCGAAATGGAAAGCAGTGGCTTCTGGGAAAAACCTTTGATTCCTTTTGTCCGCTTGGTCCTGCCTTAGTAACAACTGACACTGTTACAGGTGCGAGCCAATGGAAGATGACAAGACAGAGAGGGTGAATTAGCACGTCCAGGCAAATTGTGCAATTATGTGTGATTTTACACATCGACAGTTCAGTGTTAACAAGCTGCAGTTATGTGAAGTGTGTGATCTTAAGTTCAGAGTTGCTTTTTACATCTCTATATTCCACTTCCAGATCCACATAAACTGGGTATACGCTGTCTGGTTAATGGAGACATAGTCCAGGACAGCAGCACTGAGCAGATGATCTTTGGCTTACAAAAACTGGTTGTCTGGGTCTCAAGGTAAGGGTCATTGGAGTACACTGATAATAATACAATACATTATACTATCTGGTTTACAATTTGACCACTGTCGGGGAGTGGTTGGCCCTTTTCCTCCCACCAAGACAGAAGGTGGATTTAATCATTTACTTTGGCTAGAGATCTCTAAGAGGAGTATTGCATTACTCTGGATTTTGTCTGGACCTTTGTCTGTTATCAGAATACTACAATTTCCAACTTGATTTTGATGCCAAGAAAAGAGCCAATTTAAATACCACAATGATAAAAACAATTAAGACAAAAGAATGTATTTTTCAGTACAAAATAATAGAAGTTTCTCCAGTATTTCCATCTAGTTTTATTAGTTCTGATATAGATCAAGAGAACTATTCAGGATATGTCCCTTTTATATCATTTTCTTCAGTACTTGTCTGGTTTTGATTCTAGTTTCAGCAAATTCATTCAGATTTTTTAACAACCCTATTCTGCACTATGATCTTTTTTTCTTTACATAATTTCATATATCTTATACTTATATCTTCTGTATTTATATCAACTAGAAGTAGGAAATAGGAATCACAAAGAAAAAACTATGATGAGGGTGTGTCCAAACTTTTGACAGGCAGTGTATTTCATGTATTCCTTGGTAATACATTACAAATTGTTTTTTGCAGGTTTAGATCTGGTATAGGCTCTATTTAGTCATGTTTTTTATTAGACCAGTTTTTGGTGTTGAACTAGATGCAGTATTTAGGAAGCTTTGTGTGAGATTAAAACTAATTTATGACACGGACAAAATGACCAGATTTAATCCACAAACTGATTCTAAATCTACATTACTGTTAATCTCATTTAGTACTCTTTGGTACTTAGTTTGCATCTGTAATGAATCATAGAAGTTATTCGTTCAAACTATACCTCAAATCTTATCATACAGTCACTCAAAATTTTCCAGAAGTTCAAAGAAAAAGTACACATGTTAAATATTGACCAAAAAACAATATTGTTCCAGCTTTCACATATTGAATAAGTCCACATAGTAATTATAGTGATAGGCCACAACTGGGGCAACATTATAAGGATATTGTCCAGCATGAACAACTCATCATTACATCAGCCTTTAAGTCAGTGGTTCTTAACCTGGGTTCGATCGAACCCCAGGGGTTCGGTGAGTCAATCTCAGGGGTTCGACAGGGGTCAGACACACATCCAACTCATGATTCTTGATGATTCATGATGTTTGGCCATTATTGGCTGCAGGAAATTTTGTGCGCGCAATAATCTTGTGACTGTCGTGATGGTGTTGTGTAATTTCTTTCTTAATATTTTCCCTTCATACTAACTATGTCGAGCAAAAAAAGAAAGTGGTCGGACGAATATGTGCAATTCACATGTGTGCACCAATAAAATAGACATACCTATATTTGAATTTGAAAAAAGCATATTTTATTTTTCCAATTAAGAAGGGTTCGGTGAATGCGCATATGAAACTAGAGGGGTTCAGTACCTCCAACAAGGTTAAGAACCACTGCTTTAAGTTCTGTTTTGATACCGTTTACTTTTTATTGCACCTCCTACTCATCTGCACAAATATGCAAATCAAATCTTATGAGAAATTCATCTACATAAGGCAGGAGCACCGCAATCGTATGCAGGTCTCATTCGTCACTGGTACTGTCTGAGACAAAATTACATCCCTCAGCTAAAATTTATTCACCACAGCGAACACCTTTTGCCACCATAACAAAATAACTGAAGCTAACAAGCATACAAACCTATGCGGAAAGTTTCTCCAACTAAACTAAAGAAAATTCAGTTATAAAGTCTAGTGTGTTACCAATTATATGCTGATTTTATACATTTCTATGTATGCCAGGTTTATGACGTTGGCTCCTGGAGATGTTTTCCTGACTGGTACACCTCCAGGAGTAGGCGTTTTCAGATCACCACCAGTCTTCCTCAAGGTGTGCCATTTTTTACTTTATAAATACATACATAAATACATATCAGTTGTGCTGCAGAGTTTTGCAGGCTAATTTTCTATATTGTGATTTTTGTTGTTTCAGAAAGGCGATGTTGTGGAGTGTCAAATAGATCAGTTGGGTTCTATAATAAATAAGGTAGTCTGACCCTGTTACATAAAATTATATGTTTGTATTTAATATATTTCTCTATAAGAAATGATCGGCAAAATTCATGTCTGTTGAGACTTGAGTATGAATCTGTTACTGCCAGTCACAAATCCTGAAATATGTATGTGTGAAATAATATACCTTCTTACACGGTCTAAAACACATGATTCATATTCATTATATATTCATTATTACTTGTTTAATGTAGGATTTTCAACACCAGATGGCAGTAAAGTTGCAGTGTTCAATGGTAAAACCTTCTTGTAATCAGCTCCAAGCCTATTTTGACATTGTAAAAAGGACAGCTGCCAGTCCATTGAACACAGAAAGATGAATGAGAATTCGTCAGAGAAACCTGCTTTAACCAGTATTTAATTTCAAGTAAAACTGAATACATACAAGACTGAACATCGTATGACCAACATAACAATTTACATAAGGTATACAAACCCTCATAATATAGTATTAATCAGCTATGTAAATTGTAACAGAAATTGCATGAAATTGTATTAAATTTCTCAGATTGACTTGTTAAAATCAAACTTTCTGGAGCAAACACAGAGCATCCTCATTATAAACATAGTGAAAAAGTGGGCTGCCTCTCTCCTACAGAGCATCTCAACAACTGATTACACATATTCAGAGTCTTCATCTCCTGTGGATTTATGCTAATGTTATTAGTAAACAAACTTAAAATCGACCTCACATCACTACGGAAATTCAGGTCACGTAAAGGCACCATGTCCTGACTCGGCATGCATCTTCAAACTGAGAATGTGCTCTTCCAAAACGAACATAAATGAGGTACAACGCTATGAAACAATAGTGCTGAGGCATTGAGTCAGGCAGCTTTGTTAAACGTGATAATTGTAGAGGTACTGGGAGATGAAGCCGTGCAGTTTTTGTCTGTTTTCTGATGAGTGGAACAAAGGGCTGACGCTCAAGAAAACGCCTTCTTTCTCCTGCTTCTCCAAAAGGATCTAAAGTGAATATTAACACAGCATCAGAAAACCATCTACAACAGCTCTGACAACATGATTAATGTGGGTATAATGTACGCCCAGGCTGTTTCATTATTAGTGGTTATAGGTAGTAAGTGTAACAAAAACATCTATTTGATGTGAAAATCTAAGTCAAAATGTATCACTGATAAGATCTTAAATAGGAATACATCAATTCTTATACCCTTTACATACCCTTTACATACCATTTCTGTATAAACATGATCGACAAAGATATTTTTGGTACTAAAATAAACTTTTAAAAGGCTATTTGTGTTGTCAGATCTTTTTTGTATGACAAGAATTGTGAGTAGAAATGGCATGATTTTACGTTTATTCGATTAACAGTGAAAGCCTCACATTGTCTAAGTCTTAGACAATGTGAGGCTTTCACTTCTTCTCTCTTAGACTCTAAGAGAACAAAGCTATTCCTCTAACATGTGAATAACTGTATGAAATCAAACTTTACAAATAATTAAAAAAAAGTTAAAATTACAAACAGCTAAATATAAGCATATATTATATATAAATATTTCACAAAATAGTTTTTGTTTGATTATATTGTGATCTGTATCCAGATTACTGATTAACTAATTCTGACTCTTCCAACAAAACCAGGACCAACTGACAAAGATGACGAATCTTTACATTAGATGCATAGATAAATACAGACTGTAGTGAGCCCTCTCCTGATGGGAATTTTTTGGAAAGTTGTCTCAGCTCTTCTGTCCAAAATGCTGCCGTCTGAGAGAAAAGTTTCAGCACAGACATTTGCAGGTCCTGTGTCCATCGGCCAATGGAACAATGAAACTGATGAACATTTTGCTGCATAAAATTCCACGGCATCCCTTTGGACTAACGGCATTGCCAATGTTCACTATTTGTATTTACTTCAGCATTCATTATAACCACAGAGGAATACTTGTATTAACTACACTTGCCTCGCTCCAGCCTACTTTAGTTTAAAATCTCAAGAGCCTCAAGGTGCACTGCATTACTTTTTTGGTGGTGCGTTTGCCTCTAGCTTGTCTCCATGGAGATGTTATTGCTTTGACTGTAATGTTCCACACTATGGTACTATGGCATTAAGCATATCTATTTAGCATTTATTTCATTCCAACTGTTTAATTCCTCAAAAAATACCTTGAAAACTACTAGTAACTTGGCCTTGTGGCATCAACTGGCATCTCCTTGGAGATAGTTATATTTTGTCCCAGATAGTTACCATGGGACGAAAAAATGTACAACTCTACGGAGATAAGCAGATGGTACAGCGTCAACCAGAAAAGTTACACAATGTGCCTTTAAATATAAATAGGTCAAATCATGTTTTTGTTGCTTCACCGTTCAGAACCAAGTTTATAACCATTACCAAAAATGTGAATAAAGATATGGCCCCATAAACCAGGCAGTGCTCAAACTAAAGTTTACAGGTGGTAGGTTTCACCTTGTGTTGTAAGAGTTGTAATTCTGGGCAGACAGCTTTAGAGAAACGTGTGTAGAGAAGCTGTCACTCACCCCCAGGTCTATTAGCGTTCGGAGTGCAGTGTGCACAGCCTCCACTGAGCAGCTCTCTGAAATACAGCACGAAGCACACATGAATCACATGATCTCCAATTCAGAACTAATCCAGCCACAAAAGAACAAACCATTTGCACTTCTGGGGATAGGAATGTTAGACTGACATTTTAATAAAACTATTATTTAATGGATAATGGAAGTAGATGCTTAGTAACTCTGCTCACTGGAGTTGAAATGAAACGTTCAGTAATTCAGTTAACTTTAACACCATTGCTGCGCAGTAATAAAAGATTCTAGACTTGGATGATTTCTCATTCTTACCATAATGCATTTTCTTCTTTCTTGCCATGTCGCACAATTGACAGTGTATTTGAGTCTTAAAGTCTGCCTCTAAAGAGAGACAAACAACAGTGAGAAATGTGCAATGATTAAGATCAACAAAGATACAAGGCACAGTTTTAGGCTAATTTATACCAGTCCCTAGTGTAAGCCCAGTTTAGTCCTGATGTAGATGTGGTTTTGAATGCAAAATTCACACTTGTACCTGGTTTGGCCCTGGTTAGGCTCCCGATTCAGTCTGGTATAGTCCAAGTTTAGTTCTGTGTTGTGTGCATATATCTAGGGCTAAGCAATTAGTCAAATTAATTTGATTTACAAATATAACTGAAGGCAGTTTACAATGTGTTAAAAAAAAGCTTACAATAAGAATGAAAACGTAAAGAGCTTTCGTCGTTTCAAAGACATGCAGTCAAGATTTTATGTTGCAGCCATATCGCCCAGCCCTACGCATATGTGAATGCAATCTTAGTGTAGTGATTGATACAAAACAAGTGAATCCTCCACAACCCTGGCCTTTATTCAGTACATCTGTGCTTCCTGTTTGTGGACAATAGCAACAATATCTGAATCAAGGTCTCAGTGCTTTTATACATATGCCCACCCAGGACAACATTATCATGAGGGTCCTGTTTTCTCAAAGAGCAGTGGGTTACAAAGTGGCCAACCTCATGAAAACGTCAGTGTAATTCTAAGGGATTATTCTCCCCCACTTTTCCTTTGACAGATCAATGTTTATTTTCACAACCTTTCACTCAGTCTGCATGTACCCAAAGGCACCGATCTAAAGGAAAACTAAATCATACCGAGGGGATCACAGTATTTGGGTCTGCGAGATCAATTGCAATCAAATCAAGAATGTCATTATTAAAAGGTATTATCATCCACTGCAAACAACAAGGCATTCGGTCGCCATTGGGGTCTCACTATGTATTAAATCCACTAACCCTGTAGTTCAGACTCCTACAAATATTCTGAAATGCATGCAGGGGTATTTGTATTAGTTTTGCAATTCATATTCCCTGAGGGGACAATAAACTAAACCTTAACCTAACCTAGACCTTAATATCTCAGTATTCTCTCAGATGTTGATGCCTCTGGACATTTGAATTTTTAAAAAGAACAAAAAATAATAAAAAGTCACACTCTATAAAAACTACTCATCACAATTAGGACTGTTCAGATTTAAGACAGTTGTCCACGTTCTCTTATTTGTGTTATGGATGTCACACTACAACTTGTGTGGAATTTTAAAAGACAAATGACAGGTTCTATGCTGGTGTTTTTTGTGTAAAATGCTGATGTTTTTTGCGTGAAAGTTAGTAAATGAAAAAGAACCGGTGAGATATGGTCTGGGTTCACTGCTGATCTCTTCTACTTTGGCGGAGTGCTTGTGTTTACGGTTGGTCACATGTTTGACAGAGATTGATTGTAGAAGCAGCAAGAGGAAGGCTTACTCTAAAATATCAGACACTGCAGATATCTGTCGCAAATATTTTCCCCACGATCAGTAATATTTCATCAAGTTGCAAATGGCCAACACAGTGTACACTTGGGGGACTCTGCTTTACGCAGATCTTAAGGCCTATTCATACTTCATAAGACATAAGAACTTTGTTCTTATTCTTGAGGTGATATGAACAAAGTTTGTTTGGGCTCAGACATTTCATACTTCGTAAGATGTTCTGCTGCCGAACTGCCCCGCCCTCTCGTTCTGCCCGGCCCCCTCGTTCTGCTGTTGCTATGCAACAATACAGCAGCAGCACAGCTTTGGTAACATTATCGTGCAGAAATTGTATTTTATTGACTATTGAAGGAAGAAGAGGAGAAAATTATGTTTGAACCTGAAGAAAATGCATATTGGTGGACGTTGCTCTGTGTTTTACAAAGGAGTCAAGCCACTGTAGGAAGGTATATAGTGAGCTGTGTTTCCCGCAGCGCTAAGAGCCAAGAACCGGAGCTCCATGGGACTGTGGTTAGCTCTGCTGGGCCAGGGCACCGCTGATGTGTTTTATGTAATAAATACACTAAAGTCACTCTCTAGACCGTGAAAACATGGCACTCGCAGACCACAGCTGTTGCTCTGGACGCATGTCAAGTATTTTTCTCCTGTTTTGCATGGAGCCCATTGGCTCCAGCAGATAAACCACGCCCACATAAAAACCAACAAGTCAGCGCTGCTGAACTACCGAACAAAGTTCTGCTCAGCTGAGGTGTCAAGAACAAGCCACAAAAACTGTCAAACAGGAGCTGGCCGAACAAAATTACATCATTTTGTTCAGCCCTCGGTGCAAGAACAAAGTTCTTATGTCTTATGAAGTATGAATAGGCCTTTACCTGGCAGAGGTGAGAGCAGGTTCTCCAGAGCTGAAGTGGCCCAGTACAGTGACCTCAGATACCCAGACAACAAAGTGCAGAGGAAGAAGAGCAGGTCTGGACACTGGCTCGGCTGGGTTATCTACGACGACAGAGACCAAAGACCTGAAGTAACATTCAAATATTCAGCGGCCTGTTAGCTATAGAAAGTCCATTTTTTTTTGTTTTTGTTTTTTTTTTTTTTACAATTTTTATTATATTATTTTTCTAAGATTGTATAGAACATTTTGATATAGTAAAACCTGCATTTTGAAAAAGCTATATATTATATGCTAGTTAGTTATATGCTGTTAGTTTAATTTTATGAAGGCACTTGAGTTTCCAGTAAAGCGTATAAAAGGAGAAATCTCTACATTGCGCCCTATAAAAGTTTAAGTACATGTAGTGGTGCCTATAAAACTGTTCTGTCTAGAGAATACTCTGCCCAGTGAGAGCTTTGTGTAGTTTTAGTTCAGACATTTTTCGTGAGTAAAGGCTCTGCTCAGATCTCTTTAATGTTTAGTTTTCATTTCTTTCTTGGGTTCGAAGCTTTGTTAAATGTAGGAAGTCCTCAGAATATGTATCACACATCAGAGTCCACAATAAAGCCTAATCTTTTTCATGAAAATAAACTAAACTTTTACTATTTAAACTACGCTACACTAAATTACTACTATTATTATTATTATCAGTTTACTTTCTAACACTACAATGAACTGGATTAGAAATATTTTGAATGGTTTGTTTGAAAGCGGTCTTCTGCTTTTTGGGTTTTCTAAATACGAAACATTGCATATCCAATAGAGGGAAACTAGGACAGACTGATAAAGGCAGTGAAAAGGGATGACTAAATAATTACCTAAAAAGCTCTTTCAGGCTAAAAAAAGAACCGTATCTAATGAGCCATCGGTTATTATCATTCACTGGATAATGTGAAGAGAGAAGGCGCCTGCACAAATCCAGAAATGACATACAAGACTAAATATGTTTCTAATATTGTATTTATGTATATATTGAATATGACATTGAGACATCGCATAACATTTGACTTATTCATATAGATCACCTTTAAAAGCCTGGCTCAAAACGCTTCTGTTTAGCTGTGAATACGACACTTTTAATGTTAATTTTATGACATTTATTTATGTTTTGATTTGGCTGAATTATGATTTTAGTGTCTTTCTTATTCTGTAAAGCACCTTGAATTACTTTGTCCATCTGGTCCAAAGAGATAGATAAAAGTTTAATGACATACTGTGGAACATTTCAGCCAGTATCATTCTCCATGGAGACATTCACGTGGTGGATATTGCACCTTTAAACTATACTAAAACTATATTTTTTCCCAATAAATTATCTTAAGGTCTCAATTTTGATCTGCACAGAAACACATTTATACAAGTACTGATTAGTTTTTACTACTGATTTGTCATTTACTCCATTTCTGTTCTGTATTAACATGGATGGTCTTCAGGGGTGCACTTTTAGACACTGTTCCCATGTGAAAACCACAGGGTGAACATTAGCACTGTTCTTTTGTACCTTGTAAGAGCGAGACTCCATCTCCTCACAGTCAGAGTCGGTGCCGTAAGGGTCATCGCTGGTGGTCCAAGAGAAAGTACCATCTCTTTTCCACACGTCGCAAATAGGCAGAGCTCTGGGAACCTGCAAAATAAGCCAAGGCACTACTATTGTTTGTATCTTTTTCCCATAATATAAGACATGTATGCTCAAGTTTTGGAGGCATCATTTTAAGATGGGTAAATTGTGGGGGTGGGAGGAGACATAGATTTTACACAATAAAACAAGAAGAAAAATTGAGGAACAAGAAGTAAATGTGAAAAATTCATACATTTTCTTTATATTGAATGTTTATAACAATTGTCTAGTGATTATAACTTATTTTGTATTCATTATTTTCAGTATGTTACCAGTGATTGCACTCTGCATCCATCCATTCTAATGAACAACACAGAGGCAGATTGGTGACAATTTCATGTGTATATCAGATTTGTTTTGTGGCATTCTGAATGTGAGAGATTGTGTTGTACTAGATCTAGTCCTTTGCAAGTATTCATTCACACATGTTTAACACACAAAACCTGCATATTCTGGCTGTGCTCTCAGGCAGAATACACTTTAAACTCAATACTTTCACTTGGATCATTTGGATCATTTCAGCCCTGTAATTGCCCATCTCTATTGGACAAAAGGTAAGCTGTTAACTTGAAAACTACAACTTCATGACATCACAAGGTGGAACAGAGTGTTTTGAGCTTTAGAGATGTAAACAGATATAAAAAAGATTTACTCAGACATGAAACAAAACACAACTTCAGGTATGTTTTTGATGAAGTAACAACATTCTAATATGACTTAAAGCATGGAAAAACTATATAGGACCTGTCATTGTGTTAATATACAACTTTCTGGTCTAAAACAATTTACAAAGCATCTTTACCTCTTCCATGATCAATATACCACAGCGCACCAGACTGTCAACAGCATCCAGCGCAAAACTGTGGGAAGACTGACAGGGCTGTGGGAAAAGGGAGAGAAGAGGACAACTGAGTTCAGTGGAGGAGCAAGGTTACGGCGTAAACAGCACAGCCAGGGGAGGAAGACAGCCGCTGGGGGAAGAGTGGACATAGAGAAATGATCAGAAAGACGAGAAAGACATAGCCAGCAGAGAAATGAAAGCTTTATTATTCTGTGAGGAAAAGGCTGCAAGACACTCAACAAAAAAGATCATAATGAAAGGTAGGGAAACAGAATGGAGATGTGTTTGATTTAGGGCTCTTCACATGTGCCTACATCTCACAATATGAAAAGCCCTTTGAGTTGATAGCAAGGCAGCAGTGAAGGATGAATATTGTTGTGCTTCATTAAAATCCACTCATTGAAACATGTTGGATGTGTGGCGTGATTTGAATTTTAACATACTGGCATGAATCCCGGAGGCAGGAGATGGCATAGCTGCAGGGCTCTGTTGGTCAGCTCCGTCTCGCACAAAACTACGTCAAACTCCAAGTCATCTTTGACCTCTGCTCCGTCCACGCCATGACTCTGCACGTGGCTTCTCACCCCGCTGCCCACCACATCGCTCAACATGGCCGACACTGCACAGGCTGAAGGTAGCATATACTTGATTTAAAGGTTTATTGCACTTTAATGCAGGTGCATTATGTAACTTTTTGGTTGGGGGTCCGTCGCCTGATTGTTTCTATGGATATGTCATTGGTTTGCCTGGAATGTTCCACAGTATGACATTATAAAGCTCTACCATACATTTATTTTTTAATGACATGCAGTTTTATAGCTCAAATCACCTAGAAAAACAGGCATTCTGACTGTGAGCGGGGTTGCCTCTCCATGAAGATACAAAGCTTTAATCTCATACTGTGGAACATTTCAAACAAAGCAATAACATCTCCAAGAAGAAAAACATTTGACAGACCCTCCACCAGAAAAGTTACACAATGCGCCTTTATCAGCACACTCATAGGTTGTTAAAAGGATGGAAATAAGATGATAACTATGTGTATTAGTGTATAATTTAAAACTGCACTATATACATTTTCCTCTCGTCTCCATGGAGATGGTTATTGCACTTGCCTTTATCCAATCACCCTTGTATTCATTGCTCAAAAATAACTTGAAAAACATGCATCCTTATTTTGAGCAGGGTCGTCTTGTCTCCATGGAGATAGATATGTTTAACAATATGAATCCCAACAAAAGCAGCAGGACGGGACTCATGTCCTTCTGTATTTATTAGGATTGTCAAAAGTATTGAAATTCAGATACTAATCAATTCTAAGACTAGTATCAAAACTAGATAATCATTTGAGCAGGTATCAATACTAAAAAAAGTCACAGGGCAGAAATTAACCTTTCCTGAATAGCTTTAAAATGATCTTAAGTACAAGACTCCATAGACTAGTAAACACCCAGGGACCATATGGAACAGACAAGGATGACTGAGGGATTACACAGATATAAAAGTAAGATAAACTAAATTACTATTATTTAATGTAGAAAATCACAGTCTTCAAAACACTCTTCAATAAAGAGTGTTTTGTTATCATCATTGTGGTATCGGAATCAGTATTGAATATCAAGTCATTTCCTTAATTTGTAAGAGTTTGACATTTTTTAAAGCAACACAACTTTGTTTGTTCTATTTATCTAATTTATTAATCTGGAATAGTTTTTATTTACTTGTATCCATAGACTGTAAATGGACATCGCTAACTCACTAGCCACCGCATTCCGAATAGGAAGTGTTCATGGGGGCGGCTTCTGGCTCCACTGAATCTGTTTCCAATTGACTTTACATTGGAAAATTGTCACCCCTCTCTCTGTAACTGCTGCACTAAGCTTAGTTGTTTTGGTCTTTGTTTGTGTTAACCTGTTCTACAAGATCCAGGGGTTGTAACTTCATTATTTTGTCTGTTAATACATTCCTATTCTTAATGTGGACCTGTCTCCAAATTCACTCCTATAACTGTTCATAGCATCATGAGCTTCATTTGACTGGAGCCGAATGCTGTGGGTGACGTCACTCTCTTAGGCCATTGCTGCTATTTCCACTTTGCAATTTCCTCAATGAGGGACAAATAATTGTTCTCTTATCTTACTTGATGATTGTTCCCAATATGAGGGCTTTAAATTACAGGGAAATGTCGCCATTATTTTCTTGGTAATACTGGAAATAGGACTGGAAAATGCATTTATTTCTCTCCCAGAAAGCTATCATACCATTTCCATTCAATTATTCACTGTTCTGTAATGTAATATGCGATCGCTTTATTTATTCTGCATGAGTACAGTCACAACTTGCACCACAGTACAAGATGAAGACTGAACTAACTATATTAATTTTGGAGATTGTATTGTACTTCACACATGGGTATGTTTTAATGGCTTTCAGCTATACACATCGCACTGCCCACAAGCTCCTCATCCAATGAATCATGCAACAACAAAGAACATTTTCAACAGAGGATACAACCTCCTGCACTGCAAAATACCACCTTTGTTTTTTATTTTCTCTCACAGCAAAGTTAGAATAGGACTCATATTTCACCCCAGTGTTTGGATATGAAGCACTGCTATTTGGTTTGCTGCTGTGAGGCTAAAATGGAAGACATAAATTTAGCTGTCCCGCATAACTCACAGACATCAGATAGTTCTTTACCTGGTGAATTAAATGGCATTCTTCTCTAAAAACTTGTTTACAAACTGTAATAATGAGAAATTATCTTATGTAATGCTCAACCATTTAAAGTAATCTTCAAAATATGCAAAAATCTCCCTGTACCAGAATGTAAATTTAAAAAATACCAAATATCTTGGCTGTACTCCACCCAAAAAGTTCCACAGTGCCCCTCTAAGCATTTGTCTAAGAAATACTGTTGATATATTGTTTTATATATGGCATTTATATATTTTTCTCAAATCTATTTTAAAATCATGTTGGTAAAGCATGGTTAAACCTAGGGGTGGGCGATATCTCGATAATTAAAATATATTGAGATATTTTTGAAACTCGATATGAGTTCTGACATATCGCTATAATACATTACTTACATTTACTTCTGGTTTCGCCGCTTCGCTTGTTTTGCCTCCTCTGTGCCGCATTCGCCTCCGCCTCCTGCTTTTGTCCCCCGAGCTCCTCCACGGAACCCAGAGCTGGCCGCAGACTAAACCAGGACTAGGACTAAACCTGGACTAAACACGGCCGCAGAGCCCGGGGCTCGGTCGCGGACTAAACCAGGACTAGGACCAGGGCTCTCTTTCTAAATGCACCTGCCCAGCGCGAGTGCAATCACACAACACCTCCGACCACGCACGACCCCAGCGTAAGAGCTCTGTGTGTGCGCCGATATCACTCATACGAACAAACTCCGCTTCAAAACGCACCCACGCCCCCTTAAACGAGGAGCGCCCTGCAGCAGGACCCACACCTGTCCCACCACTCATTAGACTGCCCCAGGCCACTGGACTTCCTACTCCGCCAAAGCAAGAGCTTTGTCTTGGTCTTGTCTCGGACTCGAGCGCATTTGGACTTGGTCTTGTCATGGACTCAAGGTCTGAATACGAGTGCGGTCCTTTTTCATTAAGGCCGCTGCTGTCGCCAATAAACTCATACCGGTGTGCGGGAGCGTGCGGGGCTTCTCTCTGCAGCCTGTGCCAAATGCCAAATAAATCCGTTTGTCACAATGTGCGTTTGATTTGGTAAATGTGCAGAGACTAAATACCACTTTAAAACAAGAGAATGTAACTCCAGTTTGGAATTTGAAAATACAGGTTTAAAAATCCTACACACTTTATTCACTTTGAAGCAGTTTTGTGTAAAGTACCAGTGGAAGTTCTCTTAAAGAAGAGGTTCTTAAACTGTGGGTGAGGGTCCAAAAAGGGGTGCAGAGTGTTTAAGAGCAGAACTAAATTAATATTAATCAGATAAAATTTGTTTTTTTGTTTTTGCAGTAGTTTGGGGGGGTATTTTTTCCTGTAAAGATATTGAGATATATATCGTATATCGAGATATAGCAAAATATATCGAGATATATATTTTTGGTCCATATCGCTCAGCCCTAGTTAAACCTTGTTTGTTTGCTTCTGTATATGGAATTAAGACTAACACATCCATGGGTTTCAGAGTTATGCAAAAAAATAGCATGGTTGCCATAGCGATTAAAACATCTATACAAATTATTCAATTTCTTGAATGGACAAAGGCTCTCAAAATGTTACCCTTAAACAAAAGCAGAAACCCATGGACACATCATTACCATGACGTCTAAGTAAGATGCCAGCAGATGTGTGGAGCGTGTGTGTGTCAGATATGACTCCTCACCCCCAACAGCCTCCAGGATAAAGGCGTGAGTGATGGTCTGCGCCTGAAGACTGAGATGGTGAGCAGCTGCAGGTGAGGGACGAGGCAAAATCAATGGGTCTTTCCTAAAATAAAAGAAGAGGGAGTATATTCAGAACAAGGCCCCCAGACTGAAAAATGAACATTATTTGTGTTTCTACTCCTTTAAAGGTACGGTATGTAGCCTGCATTCTTGCTGGTTTAAAAAAAAGGAAGTCCAATCATAACTAAACTTGGGTTGCAAGTGCTATGACGCATCCAATTTTTTTTTCTCATTCTGAGGGGTCATGGCTCATGCAAACGCATAAAATATCCAGAATGAACTTACTGGGCTGCAGAGGCTACACTAGCAACTAATTTGCTGCAAGTGTTGAAGTTTAGGTAGTGAGTATCAGATCTGAAAGAGTCCTTTAAGGTTTCAAGAATTCATCATTGCAACAATGTCATGTTGGTGAACTTTGAAATAAAAATGCTTAAAACCTTAAAACCAGAAACAAACCAACCCGGATGGTGCTGCTGCCATGATGAGGTGTGGGGAGAGCAAATTGAGGGCATAATGAACCACCCTGGCAAGAGTGCCCCCGAAGCCGACATCTTTATTCCTGAACAAGAGCTCCTCCGTGAGCCAGGATACATCACGACACAAGACTGACAGCTTTACACCCTGCAGAAGTGAAGAAGAGAGGGGGAGCTAAAATCATCTTAACAACACCAGCCAGTGACATAAAACAGACACTTGGGTATGACTCACTTTTGCACTGATAAACTAAGAAGGAAGTCAATTTTGTTCATTGCCCCCCATGGAGTTTGACAGATTCAGTAGGAAACTTTGAAATAGACAAAGTAAACTTATTTACCTTACGGTGTCTGTTGAGCAAAAGGCTGGACACAACACCAGTGGGCATCACAGACGTACAGGATGTGGCAGCTATGAAGTCAGAGAGTAGGCACACTATATTTCTGTCATAATTAGCATTTAGTGAAAGGTGCACTGTCCCAGTTTTCTGGTGGAGGGTTCGCCACCTGCATGTCTCTATGGATATCTCATTGCTCTGCCTGGAAGGTTCCATAGTATGACATTAAACAGCTCTACCTTACATTTATTAAATTACATGTGGGTTTATAGCTCAAACATACCTAGAAAAACAAGCATTCTGAGTTGCATCTCCACAGATCTGACCTGTAACTTGGTCTGATTTGGTCTCCATGAAGATAGAAAAGTTTAATGATTGACGGACCCTCCACCAGAAAAGTTATACGCACCTTTAAAGGAGACAAGTTCATTACCAAAAACAGGCAAGTGCTATTTGGCAAAAATGTCGACGGCTTTCAAGTTTCTATATTTCTCTATTTATAGTGTCTTCAACAGCTGAATCTATTTTAGTGCAATAAAAATATAACTCAATTTCTTCTTGAGTAAACTCCCTAAATTATAGAGTTATTAATCATATGTGCAGAACATGGTGAGGTATGTTTTTGTCTGCTATTTAGTCATAGTAATTTATGACACCCGTGGATCATAATTTTATATTTCAGACACTGTAAGTAGAAATACATATAAATTCAAAACATCTTAATAAAAAAAAAGTCCAATTTCAAGTGGGTAAATTAGAAAGGGAGACAAGCAGGTTACAGCACTATGCTACATTACAATTCAGATCTGTAGAGAGTCGCCCCTATTCACAGATGGAATAATTGTATTTTTAAGCAAAAGAAACACCTGTAATGAATACACAGCAAAAAGGCCTATCAAAAAATAAGAAAAAATACCAATTTTGAGGTAAAAATGCTCTATTTTAAGTGAAATTATCTGCCAGTGCAGTAAGAAATTTTCACTTACCAAGTTTTCTTAAAACAAGATGAAATATGAATCTTGTTCTAAGCAGAAAACACTAGTTTCAAGTATTTATGACAAGATTTTTCATCTTACTGGTTTGAGAAGGAAGTTAAAGAGGCTTAACCTGGCTTGATTTAATATAAAAAGTGCTTAGAATAAGTTGTAATATATAGATAAGATAAATCAGGATGGAATATCTTGAAACAAGTAAAAAAAATCTCATCTCCTTAAGTAAAAAAATCTTAAAATTGATCTTTTAAGATGAATCTGCTTAATTCAAGTCAGTTTAACTATGCTAGAAAATCCTTTTTTGTAGTGTAAATGCTAAATAGGAATGTTTAAAGTCATACCATGGAACATTCCAGGCAAAGCAATAACATCTTCATGGAGACAAGCAGGTGGCGGACCTTCCACCGGAAAATTGCACCTTTAAAGTCAATTTTGCACAATATCCCCTTTAGGCACAATCTGTCAATAGTTGTTTATAACTGAACAGCGGGTCGTATTCATAGACCTACAGTAGATGAGGTGAAGGATGATGGCGATGCTGAGGTCGTCTTGGTGATGTGGTTTAAGTTCAGATGCGTAATGAGGCAGAAGCCATGACATCCTCCTACGCCCACTCGCAATTTCAGATCTTA
Organism: Odontamblyopus rebecca; assembly: GCA_030686955.1. Lineage (NCBI taxonomy): Eukaryota > Metazoa > Chordata > Actinopteri > Gobiiformes > Gobiidae > Odontamblyopus > Odontamblyopus rebecca. The sequence continues at coordinate 15,841,245 of CM060661.1, forward strand.
AAATGAAAAAGTCAAAGTGGTGGGATGTCCTTAAGTATTCACATATGACTAACCTTATATTTCTTATCACTGATATGCTTAACAATCATCAGCAAGGTCTTGTCCCATCGATTTTTCGAAAGGTAAAAACAAGAAGAAAACAAAACATGTCACTTGTACTTTCACATCTTAACACAAAGTGAGAGTGGTGGGATGTCAGTGTTTACAAATTGCTGACCATATATTTCTTTTTGTTTATGTAATAGGTCAATGAACATAAACAAGGCCATGCACCATAGATTTTCTTCAAAGGAGAGAGCAAGTTAATTATAGCTGCAAAGATAAAATAAAACCAAAGCTCATTTGCCATTTCAGATCTTAAGACCAAAAAGTGAGTATAGTGGATATCATCAAGTATTTGCATAACACTGACCATATGTTTTGGAACATCAACAGGGTCATGCCCCATAGAATTTCTCTAATGGAGGAAAAGAATCAAATTATAGCTGCAAAAATAATCCAAAATGCTATAAAGATTATTTCTGAATGTGTTATCAACTGGCACCACGCTGGTCTTTAGCTTTCAGCAGTTTTTCAATGGCAACATTTAAAACTCCACCACAAATAAACAAAAGAGAAACAGATCAGTGAGGATGATTATGTGTTTGCTCATTTACATGTTAAACCGCTAATAACTGCTCTATCGTTTCTACTACTCCCATTTTGATTTGCACGGTTTGCCTCCAGCTCACTGAAAGAATTAAACAGAGAGAAGCCACTTGCACCGACAAACGCCAAGCAGAGATTGAGGGGGGTGTTATTTGTGTCTTATCTTTTTCACTGCCAGACAGTCTAATGTTGTTTGTAATTGGACCAAGTTTAAGAGGATGAAATCTCACCAGGGGATGGCATCATATCAGTTTTACTCGTGAAGCTTAGAGACAAGTTTACGTTCCTAAATTTAAAGATGAAAACTTTTGCATTGCAGATGACAGGACTCCAATCACAGTGATATCCTCAAACACTATTAGCAAACAATGAATTTAGTTCTAGGGAGGCAAGATTTGATTGGAGACCATTGGGAATGCCACACTGAGGCAGTAGTGGCAACTTTCCTTGTGTCTAGTGCTAATTCTCTCTCCTGTCCCTGGTTGGGCCTTTCCCTACACCATCTACAACAGTTCAAAACAGTTTAAAAGCACAATCTTTAAACACTTTTTTCCAACTGTGCAATTTCACAGACATTCCCACATTCAAACACACAATAAAATATTTAAAGGTGGGTACAACTTTGGGTTGTTTTTAACCAGAGCCTCAAGGTGAACATCTTAAGCTCTGTTAAGCACTTTAGCTCAGGCGGTAGTGAGTTGCATAGTTTACCATAATGATATGAAAAAGCTGACTGTCCAAATGTGGTTCTGCGATGTGGGATTGTACAGGTGAACTACATTGCCTAGTATGCATTTGTGGTAGAGTTAATGAATAATCCAATTTGTTATGTTGCAATCAAATAAAATTAAATTTTGCACAATTAGCAAATCACAAAGACTGCAATTACTTAAATAACATAACTGCTAAAACCAAATTATCCATATCATGTACAAGACCAGCCAACTATGTAGTTTATAACTTCTTGGGTTCTTTTTTAAGACAATTTAGTCAAGTGTATTTACCTTGTTGACATGTTTCGGCTGCTAACTGCGAGCCATTTCTTTTACATATTCAGAACTGCAGACAGTTCTGAAGATGTCTTAAAAAAGAACCCAAGAAGTTAAAGTACAAAGAAGACATAATGAATATTTTTAGCGTAATATGTAGTTTATACCTCTAAAGACTGTTCTGAAATGAGTGAGAATTATTTGGGAAGTACTTATACCAGTCTTCTTTCAAATTCGAATAACCTCAGGCATGTTTAAAATCTAAACATCTTCTTTTTCACCCTTACTTGTTAAAAACATTGCTTGTAATGCTGTTTATCTCAAGGACTGCAGATGGAAATGAGTTCTACATTGTCCCTGTCAAATAAATCAAATAAACTAAACTCTAAAAATGCTTCTGTAATGCAAATCTAATCATAATTGCAATGCTTGTCAGATAAATCACAATTAAGATCTTTTCCCAAAAGTTTTCAGCTCTATTTAGTTCTTTTAGTACTTAGATAAATAGATACTATTATCCTAAAATTCATTTTCAAGCAGGAACAATACATAATTATAATAAAAACATCACTAATTGAAATTATAGTTTATGTGGAATAAGTGACCTGTTGTTTAAGATCACGGGCAGCAACAGGTCCTGTAGAGGGAGCCAGTCATCCACTCTGCACCTCCCAGAGTCACACATTTCCTGAAACAAAACAATATATTTATTATAAACACAACTGTGCTCATAATCAGTTCAATTCTGTACATGCAGTGCTTGTACAGTAATTCAACCTGCAAAGGGTGACCACCTCAAATTGTAGAAAAAGAGCTACATGATAGCTGCAATAACACTATGGATTCACCAACATAATATTGGTATTGGAGATTGGCACCAATATTGAACATTTTGATGGACAAGATACAGGTTCAGTGATCAGTCAATCGGTTCAGTCAATATCCTATTTTGGTCCATAAATTTGTGTAATAAAATGATTTATTGGATAACATTGGCCCAAACGCCTTGCCAAAAAATGTTAAATAACAGTTACAAAACTTTTTTTTTTTTTTTTACCATACATCATGTGTCTAAAGGAAATTAGTTTGACTTTATTTAGTCACTGCCTTTGTATCGGTTGATACCTGTAAATACTTAAAGCCAAAGGTATTGCATCGTATTGGAACAGAAAAAGTTGATTGATACATTCCAAAATAACAAGATTTTTCTTTTTATCAGTCATAACACACAGAAAGATTAGAAAAGCAACAGGTCAACATCTTACAGCCTTGAAAGCCAGTACATCGAATAAGTCTTGATTTATTTGCAAGAGAAAAAATATACGTAAATGTCACTTTTTTAAACAATTCATTTGGCATCAGTGAAAGAGGAAGATTCTTTAAATATGTAGGAATAGGAACAGAGACTTAAATGGCTGGAAAAGGCCAAAAGTAGGATAGGTGTGAAAATTGGTAAAAATGCAAAGTAGAGGTCTGTGTAATTCCTCATCCAGGTAAGAGCCACAGTAATAGAAAAACTCACTTCTGTCAAGTGGATCAAGATTTTCACTAAACAACTTTTGTCCAGTTGACAGAATTGAATCTTTCTTTTACTATGCAAAGTGGAGCCAAAGCTACATCCAAGCATCACAAGTAGGAGGGTGTCACTTGGACCATTAAAATGCAAGGCAGGATGTTAAGAGACTTTGATGCTTGTTCCTTTTATGGTTTACCTTCAGAGAGAAAGGCTGGGCCAAGTCAATCCGTACACTTCCCCATGACCTCATCCAGAAGACAGACAGCAAGCGTTTTGCAACACTGCTCAGCCCAATCTACAAACACAGACAAGCTCGTTTATAAAAGGATTACTCTCAGTGAGTTAGCAATAATAACATAATGGAGTCCTTCCATAGCAAGCATTATGACAGCAATAGCGCTAATGAAAACAATCTATAACAGTTAGATAAATAGGCATATTTGCAGAGTGTCTAAGCATGGGATTAAGTATGCCATGTCAACTGTGTTTGAATGATTAAATTAAATGGTTGGGTGAGGACCTTATTACCGCAATTAACTGAGCCAAGCCCTCTCATCAGTATCATCTCTCATGGAGGACAGACTATTACAGACTTTTCATTGCTCACAAAATGCACAAATAAGCAAAAGCAATAAACCCTTTAGAGCCTTTGATCAAGAACAGAAAAAACAATGATATGCACATATAAAGGGATGTACTTGATTTTAATTTCTTTTGGTTAGGATAAGTGTCATTTATATTATGCAGTCAGTGTGACTACAGATGCCAGGGTCAAATTACACTGAAACGCATAATGTTGAGTAATAACTAAGAGAGAAGAAATTGCTAGGGACATCAGTTTTCGTCCAGTCACAGGTACACTGATAAGAATCATGAGAAAACACCTGACTTTACCAGACAGTTGATTCCCTGTCATGATGCATCATAAGTGTGAAAAAACACCAAGATAAGCAGAAATCGATGAGAACCCAAATAGAAACACCTGAATGAGAACATCCTAAACAGTTGTTTCTGTGTCAGTGCATATTTTGCCTGACTCCTCAGTCTCTCCTACATTCTGTATGAAGACAGGTCTGAACCAGACCATAAAACATAACATACAACTGCCCTTACTTGGGAAGAGAAGATATTGCCTCTCAACAATTCTCATTTCATTCAGAAAAAACCTGAAACAGATTTACAGATTTAAGTGCTTTGCTTGTAAATCTGTGATGTTTCTCAGTCCTTCTCACATTTTTTTACTTGTAAGCTGTCATGTTTGTTTTGACACAAGTGGACCATACACTTCACTGGTAGGTTAATCAGTCTGTGACTCATGTCCATCAAAAATCTGGGAGACGGGATATGATTCCCAACATGTCTTAATTAAAATGATTACTAGATTCAAGTTTTAAGATTCAAGAAATTACTCAAAGTATTGTGTCAAAGTCTACATGGTGCATTGTAAACTCTTTTAAAAGTGGTTGCACCATCATTTTGAGGCAGGTAAAATAACAATATTTGCACCCTTTTAAACCTCAGATGCTCAGTCGGTTTGGCCTGGCGTGTGGTTGGCCGGCCAGGCAGGTGCGACGTCACAGTAACAGAAAGGACTAAGTGGGCAGGGTTCAACAGTTCAAACTAAAATGTGCTTCTGACTCATGGTCCAAAATCAGGAACAGGTCCTTTAAAGTGTGTTGCGTTGTGTTGTATGCTGTGTAGTGTATGTTCTGTGGTGTTGGTGCTGACACACATCCACCTGTGGTCTGGCTGGGGGCACACAGTTGTATGAGATGCCCACTGGGACCAGGCTAACATCAGGAACAGATCCTTCTTTGATGAGCTGTCTGATGCGAGCCAGCCACTGCCCTCCCTGACCAGGTTGGGCTGACACAGCAACACTCACTGCCTGGCCCTCATGTAGAAGCTCACGTACCAGCTGACGGGGGAGAACGAATACAAAGAAATCAACATTCAACAGGAGCCTGGGGGTCTCCAAATCTGCATTTAATCATGCATTAATGCTTACCATGCATTTTAGAAATACACAATCAAAATAAAAACATGTCCTGAATATAAAAATGCAGAAAAAATAATGGAATGAAGGAGAATGATAAAAAGATAGACAGTATAATTTAAGGGGATTCTGGGCACTTGACATGACATTCAAAGATACTTCCATAGCCCCAAGTACTGTTCCCCTTACCGACAAGGGTGATTAGATTAGCAATGGACTGCAGCTAAACAAGCCTACACTCAATAAACAATAAAGGTCCATTGACAGTGAAATACAAGCCATAAAAATGGCTGTTTTCTCACGCATGGCCAATATGTTTACTCAAGTTGACAACAGTATGCGTGACTCATAAACATCCTTCAGTCTTTCATATTAAAGCAACACATGTTTAGTCATGTAGTACACAGCTCGGTCTAATACTAAACCAGTTTAAAGGATTTTATTTCTACAAATGTTGACGTAATGAATGAGAGAAAACAACTATTTCAGATGCAAATAGGTATGACAGCACAAGTCATGTCATGGCAAGTCATGTATCTCATATAAAAAGCTTCAAGGTATTTATTAAAAGCATCCACTCACATCTATCTTTTTCTTTATTATTATAATATAGTGTGACAAAAACTGTTACATCAATCTAAAATGAACACTCACAGACGTCATCACAGCCAAGCTCAGGGGGTCTTGCTCAAACTCTTCCTCTGTCAGGTCACCATTCAGGAAAAGGACCACTCCAATTTTTTGAAGAATCATTCTTCAGTGTCAACAGAAAAAAAAAAAAAATATATATATATATATATATATATATATATAATAATGCTTTGAGATGCATTTGTTAAGTTTTTTAAATATATAAAAGTAAAGTACTTTTTTTTTGCCAATTTAACATTTTGTTGTAAATTGCTGTATTCAAGAAGCAGAACAAGACAATATCAAAAATGTAAACTCTGTCAAAACAACATTGTTTTAAGATATTCTTTGTTATTCTGACATATTTTATTATATGTTGTTTTACTGCAATATTATGCACAAAAACTATAATATTGAAGGCTGTTTAAAGGTAATATCTCCATGAAGATGGCAGATGTCACACCCTGTACCAGAATAGTTACACGCTACAACTAATAAGAGATAATAAAAAAAAGAAAATACTCCCCATAAGTGCAAATAACAGAACACAAATGCGCCAACACCAAGGCAGAATTAAAATACAAATTAAATTACCATAATTGACAGATAGGTTGACATAGTAGTTATCGTTTCAGTGCAAACATCAAACTTGAATTAATACCTGAGCAGCCTGTTGTTTACATTCACTGGGCAGATTGTGTATGGGATTCTGAGGCTGTGACAGAAGAGGGCCAATGGGATGAAAGCACAGTCCAGGATGCTCTGCTGTATGTATACATAAACCAGCGGAGATCCCTGGACAATAGAGCAGTGCAGAGGTTAAAGTGTGACTGTCCGTAAACAGATAAAAAATAAGGTTCTAGGAAATGTTAACAATGGTCACAATAACATTATAACAATAAACGCTATACTAATGAAAACAAAGCAGAAGTAAAATGACAATTCCTTTTGTCTTTCTTTTCTATTCTGTTCTGAATAGTGCTTCACTGACGGAAATATATACGAATTTAGTCAACCATGTAATTAATGTTCCTCAGACAGTAATTAAACTGTAAAAAACTCTAGTGAAATTCCACTCAAGCAAACTACTTCTTTAGCTACTATAAGAAATGCTTTGGGAGTCACGTATACCACTTACAAAGTTAGAAAAGTTTGTACAAACTGTATTGTGTAGGTGCAAGAGCTTGTACCTCTTGTGAGGCTTTGTGTAAAGCCAGCAGATGGTTGAGGTTAACTTCAATGCTCCCGAAAACAGAAGCAAACATCTTCAAAAGCAACCAGCTCACAAATCTAAACAGAAATGTAGACTGAAACTTTAAGGACATCTCTCAAGGTAAATTGGATAGATGGATATCATGCCTTGGGGAAAAAGGAGACTTGGCGCATTGACGCTGAGGGACAAAAGCAGTTCAGAGATAAACGGAGAAAAGTGGGGGTGAATTGTGACAGCATTTAAATGAAGCAGATGAACCCGATCGAGTGGGAGGAAGATGTAGAGAGGAAAAAGAGAGAAATGTATCCAGAAAAAACACATCAAGTATTTCCTTTCAACTTGAAAACTGAGCTTTGTGGAATGTTCCCCATGCACCTTCATGTTTCTACAGTTGCTGACAAAGGAAAAATAACTGTATTGATATGCCTACACTTTAGATTTCACATTGAGAATTCTAATGGGGGCTAAATCTTTTTGAATTTTGAATGGTGTTTGGAAAACTGCACAAAAACACATCACAACACCGTGACAGTAGCCTTAGGAATGGAGTCAGTGGTGTATTTCCAACAGTGAAGGTGAAAGAGGAGAAGGCACTGAAAATGTAAACCACTCCTAAGATGGATGGCTTGCTGGTAAATCTAACTGACATCAATGGGTCAACAGAAACTCCAGATGCCAATCAGGCTCCAAAGCACCATGTGCACTGCTCTTCTTTGGCCAAAGCTTACGTGAGCTATAGATTAGGCAATTGTATTTGAATCCATGACTTGATTGATGTACTTTTTGTCCTTGTGCAAATAGTTACTGTTATATCTGTGCACGTCTACAGCTTCTACTGCAGTATTTTGTGAGTTTCTGAGACATGACACACAAGCCTCTAGCAAAGACTGAACAGGTTTTCTCATCCACTCACATACCGTGTGAGGCCAGAGGAAATGCAGGTGTTAATGAGGGGGAGGAAAGTTGGAAGGCGACTGATCTGTCCCTGCTCTGCCTGTGGCTCTGCAGCAAGTGCCTCCTTCACCCTTTAACACAGTCACAGGACAGCAGAGTTACCCCACATAAAGCCCCTTTTGTGCCATACACTCTTTAACACAAGCCTATCAACAAGGCAAGAACAGGCTTAAAGGGCCCACATTACGCTATTTTCTGATCTATGTTATAATGTTGTTTCCTCATCATAAACGTACCTGGAGTTTTTCGTTTTGTTTCATTCACATGTTTAACACAAAAATCCTGCATATTTAGGCTGAGTTCTTCTCTCAAACTGAAAACAATGTCATGTGGTAAGTGTGCCAATGTGTTTTTAAAATACATACACATTCACTAGAATAATTTGGACCCTGGAACTGCCACTTGAACTGGACAAAAGATAAAAGGAAGCTGCAAACTTGAAAACTAGCACTACATGACATCACAAAGCAGGACAGAGCATTTTTAGCTTAAAGAAGGGCAAGCATGTGTGAATGAAACAAAACAACAACATTATAACATGGAGTAAAGTGCACAAGAATCCATTTTGTATAATACAGGACCTTTAAGGAAGGGGTTACATAACAACGGGAAAGAACAGATGTAAACTGTAGATGAAGTGACAGGTATATGTTTTCAGGTTTAAAATTGTCCAAAACATGTTTAGTGCAACCCTGACTAAACTTTGTGTAGTCAATAATAATTTTCAATTGTATAGCACTTCTCTCTAAACAATGTCAAGATGCCATACAAAAGAAAACATGCAAAAAGAAAAAAAAATTGATCAGAATTAATAAGTTACAAATCAGGCATTATTAAAAAGCACATATTTATACTAATAAATAATTCCAGAAAAGCTATGTGAGGGACCATAATTGTCAAATTTTTAAGAATATGTTTTTACCACGCCATAAAACAAGGCATATTTTAATGGTCCACAATCATTTTCAGAGACTTATTTTATTGACACGACACCTATCCATTTTATACTTAGCATCTTTGTTTATTTGCCTGGGGTACCTGTTGCTCTGACAGACTCGTTCCACTCGGTCAGTAACGGGACTTGGGAAAACTTTGCACCCACTCACAAACAGAACACAGCACATTCTTCGGACGAGCCAGCCTCGATACCTGTGGACAAAGATACAGACGATGACTTTGCAAAGTGCAGTCAGTGTTTCAGTTTTCATATATCATACGATTGCGACCATTTTGAAAGCTTATAGACAGGTTATACTGAGACATACAAATACCACTGTGTTAAAGATATAGTCAGGAGAAATTATTTGAGAATGTCACTATACATTTTGCAGGTGCAATGTTTAATTACTTTATTAATGAATTATTTCTGTGTAGACAGGACACCTGACTGGGTGACAGATGCATTGGAGGAGCGGCACTTAGCTGAAAACGTTTTTAAGAAGACACCAGGGGCGGTACCAAGAAGGGCGCACTAGCCTCTCCTGGAACAGCCGATGCACCCATCCCCATAACTCCCGCAATTCAATCTTGACTAAAAATGTTTTTGAGTGTTCAAAAAGAGACTACACTACACTACAGGGGCTGACCATACTCAAACTTCTTTAAAACAGCAAAGCAAACATGGTAAGGGGGTGAAATGTGCTCGCATCCCTATAAAACAACAACTCAAAATTGATGTTAAGTGTGCACCCCCATTGAAGAACCCCCATAGCTCCTCCAGCCATGTCTGGTGCCGCCCCTATGCATAGTCTCACTCTGGGTTCACTTTTATTATTAAAGTGCAAAATTAGTAATTAGTGCATTAGTACATTTTACTCTCATTTATTAAAAATGTCTTTTATCATTCCTTGTCTGAACTTAAAGACATTTTAATCCATGCCATTTAACACAGATCATAGTACAATTGTTTTCCACCAAAGGTCTGCTCCAAAGCACATCATTTTACTGACAGAATTTGCCGTAGATTTCTCCACTGAAAATTAATTACTGGCAATGTGAAACAACTGTATATGATTTTCATTCAAATCTGATTAATCCTGTAGCCTGCGTTGTATAGTCCAGCATACATAGCAGCATAGTACCTGGTGCGCTTCTCACTGATATTCAAAATATTGCGGAAACCACCCAAAGAATTCTGTTCAAGTTTGTTGCGCTGAAAACAAAACAGAAAACCAATAATGAATAATTGCAGTACAAAAGATACAGACATGAAAAGAATGTTCAGATCTGACTTACAAGGCTCTCTGGAGTGCACTGATGACAACACTGGCCCACAGTGGGTCTGAACATACCCAAACATCGGGGCACCATTTTAGTCTTTCTCTTGATCTTCAAACCCCATGACACCTGAGCCTAAAGAAGCAGCCACAATCATACCAATTAAAACAATGGCCAGAAGAGAAAATATGAATCTCTTATGCAAATGTACACAGACATCCTGATTCTTTTAAAAGGGTGATTGTGACAGCAACTTGAAATGGATTAAAGCACAAACTATAAACGTACCAAAATGTTACATCAGTTGCCCCTGGCAGGTTAGAGCAGTATGTCTACAAGTGCACAGAAGACTGCTAATGATTTTATGCAACCACTTTCATCTTATGTGTAAATTTTAGGGCTGCAGCTATCGATTATTACAGTAATCAATTATTCTGTCGATTATTTTGTTCGAATAATCGAGTAATCGTTTGTTAATGTCGCGTGTACTTTGCACACTTTAAGTACACACCACGTGCATTGATAGATACACGTGTTTTGGACATGAAAAACTTAATTATCGCTAGGCTAAGGTTGACTTACCTCGCGGTTTCTTTTCCACTTGCTGTAATGTACAGGTGCTTTCTGTTTAGATGTTGTAGCATCAGTGTTGAGAAAGTTACTTTTAAAATGTATTCCCCTACAGATTACAGACCCAAAAATGTAGTTTGTAACGTAATCCATTAAATTACTTAAAGTGAGTAACGTAATCTGAATACTTTGGATTACTTGATATCGTCATGATTTTTAAAACTACATGAATGTAGCAACCACTTCCTGCAAATTCTTGTTTGGTTTTAGACTGGTTTTAGCTTTGGTTTAGACCTGGTTTACACCTGGTTTAGACCTGGCTTAGACCTGGTTTTAGTCCTGGTGTTAGTTCTGGTTTAGAGGTGCACAGGAGGAAGTGCGGTCCACGCAGCGTACGCGACAAGACACGATCCACACGATCCGTACGGGAGGAGATGAGGTGTACGGGAGGAGATGAGGTGTGCGCAGCATATGGGAGGAGATGAGGTGTGCGCGGCGTATAGGAGATGAGGTGTGCACGGTGTATAGGAGGAGATGAGGTGTGCGCGCCGTACGGGAGGAGATGAGGTGTGCGGGGCATATAGGAGGAGATGAGGTGTGTGTGGCGTATAGGAGGAGATGAGGTGTGCGCAGCGTATAGGAGGAGATGAGGTGTGCGCGGCGTATAGGAGGAGATGAGGTGTGTGCGGCGTATAGGAGGAGATGAGGTGTGTGCGGCGTACGGGAGGAGATGAGGTGTGCGCGCCATATAGGAGGAGATGAGGTGTGTGCGGCGTATAGGAGGAGATGAGGTGTGCGCGGCGTACGGGAGGAGATGAGGTGTGCGCGCCGTATAGGAGGAGATGAGATGTGCGCGGCGTACAGGAGATGAGGTGTGCGCGGCATATAGGAGATGAGGTGTGCGCGACGTATAGGAGACGAGGTGTGTGCGGCGTACGGGAGGAGACGAGGTGTGCGCGGTGTATAGGAGGAGATGAGGTGTGCACAGCGTATAGGAGGAGACGAGGTGTGCGCGGTGTATAGGAGATGAGGTGTGCGCAGCGTATAGGAGATGAGGTGTGCGCTCTTATTATACATCCGTGGGCGCCGCGCTGTTTTGTGTACAGTGAAGTGCAGTGGTCGTGCAGAAACTTTACCTCTACCGCCACCGCCGAGCGTATGAAAATAAAACGAAGCATCAAGGCAAAAAAAAAAAAAAAATGCATTTTTCTAATCGATGAATCGTTTCAGCCCTAGTAAACTTACAAACTTAAAGACTAAAAGAATTACACGCAATACTGACCACAACACATGAAAACAGATGAAAACAGATAAAAGAGAAAGAGAAAGAATTTAGGTTATTGAGTTTTTGTCATTACCTAGGCCTGTCACGATAACACATTTTGAAGTGTGATATATTGCTCAAGGAAATGTAGATGATAAACAATAACACTGAAATCAAACCATAAAGCAGAATTATTATTGTTTCATCTATCATGTATTTAACATGACAGGCCTAACAGTCACTCACCAAACTACAGTGCAACTAACATGGAAATGCACTTGTATTGCGCATTACATGTTAAAAGACAAGTTTGGTAGTGTCCAGTGGATGGTTTCTGAAACTGTGTTGAGCTCAAATGAGGTATAAATGGGAATTCAAACTGATTATATAGTTCAGACAAAATGGCCAAATGAGTGGTCTTAAATCAATAAGCCTTTGCTCCAGATAGTGATAAATTACAGGACAGTGAACAGCTGACAGAATCAATGTCTGGAGAGAGGAGTGAAAACACAGCTTTTTTTGTTCATTTGCATTGTTAGGGAAGTATTTATACATTTTTGCAAACTTATGTTGTGACTTTTCAGACATTAAAACTAAATTTCAGGCAAAATATCTCTATAAAAACACACACACAGTATTTTTAGTATTAAAAAATTGTTTCTAATTGTGGTGTTAGAATGTAGATACACAGACTGGAGTACTTACCGCGGGCTTCGGCAGTTCAACTGATTGAAGTTCCATTTCTTTGTTTTGCCAGAACTACTTCTACACAAGACCAGTCTGACACTAAGAAAAAACAGAAGAAATGAATATTGAGCATTATAATATACACTCCTAGACTCAAGTTTGTAATTGCCAACTACTTTATTGCCACTGAGGGATTCTTTTGTCACAAAAACGATTTTGGTTCAGGTTGGTGGCGCGTTCATCTATCATATACTGCCTAAAGCTACCATTTCTACCACCTAACAGTTTTTCACTGTAACTAAGTTTTCAATTCTTCACTCCTGAGCAGAGAAAGTCTGGCTTCCTTCAGTCACTTTACTGTTGTGCTTGCTCCGGGCCAAATTCAAAAGCTGAGTGCTCACTTTTTCTATGTAAAAAGAACACACCGGGTATTGGTAGAAAAGGCAGTAACCTAAGGCTGACTTTTCAGTAACACGGGTCAAGAAACGTAGACATTGACCACATTACTAAAATAAGATCATAACAAATCATATTTTAATACAGTTGTTACATAATGGATAGCCATGGTCAAGTGTCTTGCACTGCATCATTTAAAGTTAAAGTGGCCTAAAATGGACGGTATATAGATCAGTGACACTTCTAAATCTGTAGTAATTCTGAGATAATCTTTTTGTAGTTGCGCTCGTCACATTCACATCTCGCTGGGTCATTACCTTTGCTAATTAAAATCTAAGTCCGCCCTGTGGGAAAAAGGTCTTTTTCATGTGCTCAGATTCCCATATTAATTAGTGTATCCAGTGGGAACTAAAAGCCGATAAAAGGTTCACATAGCTCAGTGAAGCGCACAGGTGCAGAGGGCAGAGGAGCGGAGAGTGTGCAGGTAAAATTACACACATCTACAAATTCTGCACAGGCGCTAACAGACTTACATAAGCCACTCCAGTGAGAATACAAGACCGTGGATGAGCAGCACAAAGCCAAGGCCAGAGAACGTTTCCTATAGTAACTGACATGAACTCACAAGATTAAACAGGTCTCATCTATTTAAATGGAAATCGACCAATTAAACGTTTGGCTTAGTATCTAATAATTATGTCATTAGTCTCTAGGGATGAAAAGGAGCAAATTAAACCTTACCCATTATAAGTAATACCTGAAATGAACATGGCAGGAGGGCAAAGAGCGAAGAAGCAGAACAAAACTGTCACAAGTAAGTTTTAAAAAGGACGCAAAAAGATGATCATTTCTGGTAGGCATACATCTAAAAGCATATGAACTCATGAAACTGACTATATAACTACTGACATACACGTGTACAAAAATATCTCTTTCATATTTACCTTTCAAGTTTTTTCTTAAATAGATCCAGTCCGATAACAACAACAATTCATGAACCACACCTTTTTATGGTTGTTCAAATACAGACACATTTTGCAGGTATAGTTGGGTTAAGTACATTAACTAATAATAGAGAGTTATTTTCAAGGATGTTGTTGTGAGCCCTCGCGGTTTACTGTATCATGCCTGATGCTACTGCCAACATGCTAACACAATAACACACCAACCCAACAAATTAACATGCTAACACACCAACACCCAGGGCAGTTAACATCATTAATCACTATTTACATCATTAATCACAGCTTTAGTATGTGAGACACTTCTTTGATGCCTTCATTTAGCCTTTAAAATGGAAGCACAACACTGGCAAAATAAACTGCTCGGTTTGACAGTCAACAATGCCAACACAGAGTATTTATTTTGCATAATTAGCCATGTGCTCTGGAGCATTTCCTCACAGGCATCACAGTTGTTTTAATCACACAGTATCGGACTGGTATTGGCATGGGATTTGAAAATAACTTTATTAAAACATTCCCCCGTTAAGAAAGACTAAAAAGTCCATGTGAGGACAACTAGTCTTAAACGCTTCAACATGATTATGTAGTAATTTATAGGAACAAAAGTTTCTTAGTTAATTAGAAAGAGTGTACTTTGAGGTGGAGGTAAAAAGATGGAAGTACATGTATCCATCTGTCAGTGATTTTCAATTTAAACTACTTTTGACCAAGGGTTAAGAACGCTTTCCATCTGTGACATATGATGTAATTAAAGTAGAATCTGCATTGCTACACTGTGCACTTGGCCTAAAAGCCTCTTGTTCACACATTTATGAAGGAACAGTAGTGTGGATATAGCAGATGTGTAGCACCATAGGGACATCAACAAGATGAGTTTTAATCCAAGTCTGCAAACCCACTAGTTGTAAAATCATAAAATATATGGCATGTACGCAGATACTCCTGGTTGCGTCAATCATTTCACAGTGCACATACAAATCGATTCTGTATCATGTCCTCTGCGCAGGCACCAGCATGAAGCAGGCCATTGATTTTACACAACAAAAGAATGCTTTACAGATGCCCTCTGCTCCTCCTCCTCATAGAACATATTCAGTTTAATATCCCTGCAGTGTTTCCACGAAATCTATAAGAAAATACACACATTATTATTGTAATTGAATAAATCCAATGTCTTTGTACATATAAACTACATTTCAACAGTCGGCATACTCCAATTCAGAGTACAAAAGTAATGCTGAAAACACAATTATTGGAGGTAATTATTTGCACATTTTGTGTTTGTGTTATTGTCATTTGCCCTTTGCAAAAGCAGCTTCATTTACTTCAAAGAGAAAAAGCATACCTAAATTAGATGCATATCTCTCTGTGTAACACAAAAGGAAGGAACTGATGTGATGTTCTTTGATGAAAACAACTTTAAAGCCAAATGTACAAAATCTGATTTAGACGAATGGAGGAGCGGACGCACAAGAAGATGACTACATTTAGTTCGTGACAGTCTAATGATAATTACAGTTATCATTGGGTTTTTGTTCTGATCAGGCACAAAATACACTGATCGCTCTACAATCTTGCATCCTGTCAATTAAAGCGCTTTTCAGCTCCAATTTTCAATTTGCATATACACAAAATGAACAAATTCTATGTCAAAGACCTCAATATTCTCCAGTATTCCTTCTATTCACCTTTACAGGAAATTCAGTTAATACAAGCTACATAAAATGAACTGAGCTATAGGCCTGTCATGATAAATACTCAATTGACTTACCGTTCAATATATAGATAGAACAACAATTTTTGGGGGTCAATATTTATCATGAGTACTTTTTCTTTGTAATAGTGGGAATTTGTTGTTTTTATTGTTTTTTGCAACATGATACATTTTGAGCTATTGTAGGTTGAATTATTAACAAAAATTACACAATCTAATTTTTAAAGTGTTCCATTCTTATATTTACCGTAATTTCTGCAAAAGCAAGACAGACAGGTGGAAGAGATGAGGCGCCGAGGAAGATGAAGGTGTTTTGCACAGGCACTGTTCGGAAAAAGTGCACAAGGGTGGCCTATCGGGGGTTAATTCTGCTTTATGGTTTGGTTTCAGTTGTATAATTTATTATCTATATTTACTACAGCAGTATATCTCATTTTCTCTCAAAATGTGTTATGACCTACTGAGCTAGCCTGCCACATATAAATAGCATGATTGGCATGAGTATAAGATACAAGGGGACAAGACGAAACCGGAAAGAGTTAAAGCTTGAACTTTGCATTTAGCATGGTATATTGTTTATGGTAGAAAAACATACACTTGGCAGTCCTTGATATTGTTACAATGCATCTTTGAGGATGTATAGATGTTGTAGACAATCCAGTTCTTGAGAAAACCGAGAATGAATTAGAGCACTACACAATACCATTTCTTAAGGCCAAAATAAATGATGAACATAACAGAATCTCTATTTAGGGAGAAAACATTATTGGTGTTTTTCATGAGATCATGTTTGTATCCCTGGCATTCACAATTTTAGAATTTGCATGTCAATGTGTGTTTGGCCAATGACGCTCCAGTCTTCAAGGTGATGTGATTGTGAGTAGGAGTGACACATTGGCTGTGGCTGTGTGCACCCATCCTCTACAATTGTTACCGAGTTTGATTCTATTACATGGGTTAGAGAGGGGAAAAGAAAGTCAATTTAATAAGAACTACTGAAGATCCTTGACAGTGGATAGTGCTTCTAAATTGAAAACAGTGGCCTTTGTGGTTGTGTGTGGGAAAGAGGCAGACATGTGAGTTTCATTACAAGAGTGTATCTCAGAGGTGTTTGCAGTCAATAGACATTCATTAAAGCCAATTAAAACATTGTACAGCCATTAAGTGTCATAGGAGGGATGCAAACAATTGGATATGTTAAACCAAGATGCAGATGAAGAATCCAGGTGTACATAGGGCTGTCAGAAGAGCTCAGGCATCACATGACCTAATCAGCTATAAGTGAAAAGTTACCAGCAATGAATGGCTATTTATATTTGATCGACTGGGCATGACTACACTAGATTGTATAGACTGTGCCCCTAAATGTACAATTTGATTCACTTTTCACAGTCTTATATAGCTGAAAAAGGTCTCTGTGATAAATACTACTTATTGCAAAGCACTTTCTATATACATATTATTTACTGACATTGACTGTGAAAATTATAATATTGGAAACATTCTGTGCTCTAATCAAAGTGTGTCACGGTTTGAGTGTGGTTGAGGACCCCAAAGCAGAGACATAGGCGCAGGTAGATGTTTAACAGGTTTATTGCCGGGAATTAAGGATGTGGTGATGGAAACAGGCTGGAGACATAGACGGAGGGAAGACACTGGGGTAGACTCACGGGTAGACTCACGGGTAGACTCACAGGTAGACTCACAGGTAGACAGACTGGACAACAAGGTCAGGCAGGACGACGACGTGGACGTGGACATGGACAAGGAGGACGAGGACGTAGACGAGGGATAGAGGAGGAATGAACTGACAAAGAACAAAGGATAAGGACAGAACTAAGTAGTGGAGCTGATTAGACAATTACCTGCAGGTGACCCACCAAGCAGGTGATCCACACTGCAGCATTAGCCCAGCCACACCCCCAGAGGAGCAGACAGACACAGAAGGGAGGGGGAACACACAACAAACACCAAACCCTGACAAAGTGATGTCCTGTGCCTACAGAGAAGGCTAATGTCAATGTATTAAACACCCAAAAATTATTAGTTCAACTGTAGCATGTGATTGCACAATAAACATTTCAAAGCATGTATGATGCAAATAGTGTTTTGTGGGAAAAAAGGGAGTGTTTTCCTATAAAACTTCTTTCTTAAGCCAAAGTAATCAGTAGTACATAACACCAATACACTTTTTGAATCATTTTGAGACAATATTTGAATCAATCCACAAAAATCTAAGAAAAAAGGCACTCGTAGCTTCAGTGATGTACGGTTTGATTCACTGTGAGCCTGTTTGATGACAATAAATCACTTCTTCCATCAATCTGGAGCTTTATTAACTTTGGAGAAAGGCTCTAGCCGTTCTTTTGTCCTGGATAATTTGCAAATCCCAGCATGCAACAATAATCCACAATCTCTAAAACTTTGATTACCTTTGTTATCTGCGGCCCATGCCGTTAGTTTCTTGTTAGTTTCTCTGTGGTTTCTCCTGTACTTTCACTGCCAGTAGTGGGATTACGTGACGTCTCCTGGAGTTTAGGAGCACATCAGCAAAAAAGCAAGTAGTGTACTGTCAGTGTTTTTGACACTGACATGAAAGAGGTTTTGAACTTTGAGTACAAAGTTGGGAAAGTGGAAAAAACACAACTTGTTCACTTAAATGTCTTATAATTGGATGCAATACACAGCAGACTTACTTTGACTTCAAGATCTGATTACACATTTTATCTGTACTGGGGTAAGAAAAAATGCATGGCGAATCAAATGCATTGAAAATCCTACAGCTGCAGAAGCTAAAACACCAATAATGACAGCGAAAGGACCCATGTTACCTCTGTAATGTCTTCACTGAGCTTTTAAATTGGAATCAAAGCTCAGGAAAAATCAAGCAGCTGAGTGCAACTTAATGCTGTCTGCTTGTTTATGTATGCCAAGAAGCCATGTGCTCTCTGGCTTCTCTTTTTGAACATAAATCATATGGTATAAAAAACATTTGGAAATGCAAGTATAATTTAAGACTCTTATACTTAATGCATTAATTTAGATTCAGCAGGTTTAGGTTAGGTTGCTTTATTTGTACCTGTAGGTAAATTTGTTTTGCAGTTTGAGAGGCTGATCCCACGTTTCGTTCATTCACACTATTGACAACAGACACATATATAAAAACACATTACAATAAAGTGTGTGCTCCAGTGCAGAATACTTTTGCTCTACAGATAATACATTGCATATTCCTTAAACTAAATTCAAAATAAGGAGCTTGGCATAGTATTGGTATTAAGGATTGGTCTTGCATCGGTCACAGCATTTTCAATCATTAAAAGACAAGTATTGCATTAGGAGCTGAAAACATGATCGGGGCATTCCCCTAAATAACCGAACTAGAGAAAATCTTGTGGCAAACACTTTAACTTAAAGGAGCACTATGTAACTTTTCAGTAACAAACGGGTCTATTTTGTGTTATTGTTCTTTTTTTCCTACGGTGTCGCCTCTCAGATCTGACTTGAAACTTGGCCTGATAGTGTCACCTCCTTGTTCCCATGGAGACAGATAGGTTTAATGCTATACTGTTAAACATTCTAGGCAAAACAATAACAGCTCCATGGAGACAAACAAGTAGCATACCTTCCACTAGAAATATTACATAATCCATGTTTAACATCACGTGAACGCGTCCAGCGGCCCTGCAGTCCCCAGTTTGATCCTACAGACAAACCATCATTAAGTGTTGCATATCTTCAGAAACTCGAAACCATGACTCCTCTGTGTCTGCACTCGAACCCTTTCTCCTGTTCTGTGGTCCCTCTCTCCACCAGCTGTGCAGATAAACAACATAGCACTCATCTCCACTAGAACTGTCCCCAATGGAGGCCCAGGGTAAGAGCTCTTCTAATTATATAAAACACTGCCTCCGCTCTCCTGTCTTGTTGCCTCGGCTCCTCTCTTGTGCTGGAAATAAAATCTGTCTGCTTAGCTATGAAACACCTCTTCTATTCAATTTTAACTAACTTTACAAAAATATTTTTAAGGGGTTTTGTGTTGGCTATAGCTGCATACTGGGGAAGTACCTTCAATGGCAAGGCGTTGGCTGTTCTTTTGACAGCTTTTGCTAATTCTGCAATTAACTGACGCACAAGCAAGTCTTTAGTCGACCAAGAATTTCTTTCGTCTACTACAGCCCTACTGAAAACCTGCAAAGAACACTATATACTATATATTAGGGGTGTGAGAAATGATGAATATTCTAATTAATTAGATTAAATGGTATCATTACTGCTTTTCTTGTTTGGCTCTTGGCGAGGGTGGACGCTTTTTCTCGCCTCTCCTGCCCCTTATCTTCTCTGCTTTGCTTCTCTGTCTCTGGTCTAATATCTAATGTCTTAGTCCTCGAGAGACTCTCCGCTCTGCTCTCCAAAACTAAATTAACTATGGATTTAATAAATTGGTCTCATAACAAAATGGACACTTTCTTTGCCGTAATTCTTCCGTGGAGGACACAGAGGATATCTACCTATTCAGAACCAGGATTATAGGACTTTATGCCGATTGGGTCACCCATGGCTCTGATTTTTCCGAAAATTCAAGGCAGCTGTTCAAAAGCCCCACTTGGCTGCCTGAAATTGGAGTGAGGGGCATAGCTTCAAGCACTCGAATTTTGTGACTATATCATTGACCGCTGATGGACATGTTTGGACATGGTGGCTCTGAATCGCAATATTGAATAAAATCTAGGAGAATACTCAAAGCTTTGCATAGAGGAGACCTTGAGACCAATGCACAAACAGAGCAGTGTTATGGAAATTGGATGCAGTTGCTCGTGCAAAAACAACCCAATCTTATCTTATGGCCTCCCCAAGCCAGCGCCGACATCGTCATGACCAAGGCTGGGTTGGTCTCATCCGCCCTGAGAGTACAGCAAGGTAAGGTAAGGTAAGTTTATTTATACAGTCCCTGACAAAAGTCTTGTCGCTTATCCATTTTGTAGAAACAAAAGCTTATAACCTGACTTTAAATTAATCGATTGGTTTTAGAAATGTCTCATATGAAAGCTAAAACCCTCCCAAATTATGCTCAATATACTAAAATAAATTTGCTTCACTGAAGAAAGATTGATCATTTAATGAACACAGAAAGGTCAGATTTTGGCAAGACAAAAGTCTTGTCGCCTTGTCATATGATGCACCCAATCCTAGATTACAGCCTCACCTGTGATCAGTTACTGATCAATCAATTAGTGGATGTGTATAAAAAGAACCCCAGCACACCAGACCTTCACATCAACTGCAACTTGACCTCTGACAACATGCCTAAGATCCACCCTGAGACCAAAGTGTTAATTATCAAGAGGCTGAAGACCAGATCCACTGCTGAGGTGGCTGACACCTTCAATGTGTCGCTCCACCGTGAGCTCAGCAATGGACCCGCTGCAGTTTGCATATCGGCCTGGCATCGGAGTGGAGGACGCCGTCATCTTCCTGTTACACCGCTCCCTCTCTCACTTGGAGAAGCCCGGCAGCACTGTGAGGATTCTGTTCTTTGACTTCTCCAGCGCCTTCAACACCATCCAGCCGTTGCTTCTGGGGGACAAGCTGGAGGCAGCCGGGGTGGACTGCGACCTGGCAGACTGGATCCTGGACTACCTCACAAACCGGCCCCAGTTTGTGAGGACCCAGGACTGTGTGTCTGATGTTCGGACCTGCAGTGTAGGGGCGCCCCAGGGCACTGTCCTGGCGCCCTTCCTCTTCACCCTCTACACTGCAGATCTCAGGCACAACACGGACAGCTGCGTCCTGCAGAAGTTCTCTGATGACTCTGCCATTATCGGACTCATCACGGACGACGATGACGCAGAGTACAGGGGACTAACGCAGGACTTTGTGGACTGGTGTCAGCGGAACCACCTCCTCATCAACGCCGGGAAGACCAAGGAGATGGTGGTGGACTTCCGCAGACGCCGCTCCACTGCCCCCGCACCAGTGAACATCCAGGGAAGGGACATTGAGAGGGTGGACTCATACAAGTACCTGGGTGTTCATCTGAACAACAAACTGGACTGGACTCACCACACAGATGCACTGTACAGGAAGGGCCAGAGCAGGCTCTACCTCCTGAGGAGACTCAGGTCCTTTGGAGTGAAGGGGCCCCTCCTGAGGACCTTCTACGACTCTGTGGTGGCATCAGCCATCCTGTACGGTGTGGTCTGCTGGAGCAGCAGCATCACAGAGAGGGACAAGAGGAGACTGGACAAAGTCATCAGGAAGTCCAGCTCTGTCCTGGGCTGTGCCTTGGATTTGGTGCAGGAGGTGGGGGACAGAAGGGTTCTGGCAGATTCACTTCTATGCTGGACCTGGAGTCTCACCCTCTTCAGGGCACCCTGTCTGCTCTGGAGAGCAGCTTCAGTGACAGACTGATCCACCCTCGCTGTGTGAAGGAGAGGTTCCGCAGGTCTTTCCTTCCTGCTGCTGTCAGACTTTACAATGAACACTGCTAACTCTGCTGCCTGTGCAATACTGGGACCCTGTGCAATAATGTAAGATAGTAATTTATTGTATATATAGTTTTTAGATTGCAATTTATTGTATATATTGTCGTAAGATACCAATTTATATGATACATAGTTTTATAATCCTTATCTTTTTAGATTCTTATAGTGTTTGTCTATTTTTAACTTAACTGTACTCTATTGCTGCTACTGTTTCTTGCTGTTCTCTTTACTGTGCGTTGCAACACTGAAATTTCCCCATTGTGGGACAAATAAAGGATATCTTATCTTATCTTATCTTATCTTAATCTCAAGGCTCACTTGTTTAGTTTAGATTTGTGGAGGGGGGTGGGGGGAAATGTGGGATTGTTCTTTTTTAATCACTGTAAAGCACTTTTTGTATGAAAAGAGCTCTATAAATAAAGTTTGTATGATTGATTGATTGCACACTGCTGAACTACTGAAGGTTGTTATTGGGAGAGATAAGTATCTAATAGTTAATGAGGTACAGAGTGACTCTTACCCCTATTATTATATGCCACACATTCAACCTTTCTGTGGCTGCTCCTTCATATCTTTACTTCCCCCCACCACATCCATTGTGTCCTCTTGGATTTTGTTAAACTTCCCTTTCTTGCCATTAAATCCATTCAAGCCAAGTGTCTCCCTTTGCCTTTACAAGTCTCTGAACAATTCAAACTAATAACTCAAATTCAATCATTCAGTGGTCTCTAGGCAGCCTTTATGTGACCGCAGAAGTCCTAGCTCTAATAAACTCCTTCTGATGTTTAAGAGTGTCCATGAAGTTTTCCTAAGCAATGAACGGCATGCTAATTTGTCAATATATTCCAACTATAACTTGAATTAAATCAAATCAGTACTATGGTGCACTATGTAACTTTTCTGTGGGGAGTTCACAAGCTTGTGAAGAGATGTTATTGCTTAGAGATATTATTGCTATGTACCATAGTATGGCATTCATTTTCAATGAATGCAGGTGTTTATTTGCATAATTTTTTTTTTTTTTACTGTAACTGGATTTGTGTCTCGACAGGTCTGATTTTAACTTGGCCAGATGGTGTCCCCTACATTCCTCTACATATAAGCACACCCCCTCTCTGCCTCCCTGCAGGAGTCAATCTAGTGGTGATTGATTCACTCATCTCCCTCGCATTAGAGTACCAGAGGACTGAACCATAGTTTTAACAGCAGCAATAAAACTGATGACTGTAATAAACAACCACTCTGGCATTATCAAGGCTGTTGATACAAGTAATGGGAACACTGTTATCTAGGCCGGATCTCACTTCTTCTCTCACACAAAACACACCAGCTGAAAATGCTGATTAAGAAAACACTTTATGTGCTAATCAGCCCATAACTTTCTAATTCTTGAAGTTTCCTTTTGGAGACGACCAATCAAATTAGCTTGAATCATTATGACTCGCTAAAGCCACATTCCCATGATTCCCCCGCTGCTCACAAATAGCTGACAGCGAAGAAAACAATCGGATTTGAACTAGTGCTATCGAAAATACGACCTGGTCTTTTATCTCAGCACATTTTATTCAAAGGCCTTTAATCAATATGAGTTTGGGTCATGGGCCGGGTTCGCTCTGTCATCAATTTGCCTGACTGACATATTAATCCTCGGGACTATTGGCAGTAACATGTGTAGCTGTGCAATGGCGCCTTTGGATAATTCACTACTGAACGCAAGAAGAGCAACATCAGGACCACTGGGAGAACATCAAATAACCAATTCAATACACAATCCCATGAAGTAAGCTAAAACTAACTACAGCAGAGGCCAGGTTCACATCTCAAATATAGCACAATGCCTTACAACAAACTAAGAGTGAAACAATAGTTTTTCCACGATTTGATACACATCTCAATACATGGATCACAATATTAATGAAACCTCACATTTTAATACATTACAGCACAACTACTGTAAAGTATTCTATATGTGAATTGTTTTAGTTCATTTGGTTCAATGATTTGAGAATTTTTATTCAGTGAAAATAAGAATTGAGCTTTCTAAGGAGTACAGTTTTTATTAGGGCCCCACTAATATGGATTTTGTTGCACCCGATATGATACCAATAAAATGAGAGTTGGAGCTGCCGATAGCCAATATAATTGCTGATATATTTATGATGTAAAAATTCACTGTAAATCTTCAGTTGTTTATAAAACTTTTTTTAAAAAAAAGCTCTATTGGATTTTCAATTGGGTTTATTTAGGCAATATTTACTGTTATTCTGCCTCTTAAGGTCATATTTAAAGACAGCAAGTTGGCCTAATGGCATTTTTGTATGATATTCTAGCCAGTAAAGAAAGTACTGTAAGTAATCTAATGCTATTAGCGGTAAATGTGTGTGCGGTGCAGTAATTAATGATATGCTAAATGTCGATAATTCACACTTTTGTTCACAGCTCATTTACATATCCATGTGTGTCCAGTAACATATATATACGACCACTATAGTCACTTATCAGTCGCTAATAGAAGAGAAAACAGTCTGTTTATGTGTGGGAGCTACAGCAGCTAATCGCTAACCAATGAGAAAGAACCAAAACTAGCTTCAAAACCAACACATTTCCAACACTTACCGCTCAGACAGGCTCTTCTCAGATCATAAATCTGCACTAATAAATGTCTTTTTAATCCAGACTCAAACCGATCTTCCGTAAAAAGAATATAATCTCAGTGTTGCACGCACATAGACTGCATATGTGCGCACAAGGATCTACGGCTGCGAGTGTAAACAAACGCATATGGCGATGTGTTCAGGAGCAGTATGGACACAGACTCTGCAGATAAATACTGATGCGGCACCACATATTAGGACATTTATCTGTCTGTAAATTGGATTAAATGGGCATAATGTAGAGAGTTTAAGTTTTATAATGAGGTAAAAGATGTCCACATGGAATATCAGCCCATATCAGCAAGATTTTAGCTGATATGTTTCCAAGAGCCCATATCGGCCGATAATATTGGCCAACCAATATATATCGGTCGGGCCCTAGTTTTTATAATATACTTTTAATATAGACTGCCAGGGACATTACAAACAGGCTTTTATTTTCCTCCTGGGATTGACTCTCCTCACTACATTACGTACTGTGTCCGCTGCTGTTCCTCAGCAGCAACAGTGACAGACAGTAGCTCCTCCCACACTCCCCTGTTACAGTGCATGCTCATAACAGACACACAGCACTCTCCCATGTTCTTTGTGAACACTCAAACTATGTTATATTACACAGAAATGTCAGTTTTCTGAGCAAAACTGAGGAAAAGATTATGTATATCGCGAATCACATGTGCATATAGAAGTGCATTTGATTAATATAATTTAAATTAGTGCTGCCACTAACGACTAATTTTCTAACGATTAATCTCTCGACTAATTTTTCGATTAGTCGACTAATCTAAACGACTAATTAAAAAAAAAAAAAAAAGCGGTTCTAACACACACAAGTGTGTGTGTTAGATTTTCCCGGGAGGTTACCTTGTGTGTGCTGTGCGTGCGAGTTGCAAAGGTTATTGCTTGTTATGTCTGTTGTGTGTGCTCATTCAACAATGTTGAACAACGATATGCACACACAATTTAACGAGTATGCACGAGCAGCATATTGCAACAGTATTCTCAATACCTCATGCATCGTGGTCGTGCTCCCGTGATAAGCCAAAGAAGTCTTACAGAGTGTACAAACCACTCTATCACCATCTGTCCGAAAGTATTCCCAGACTTTCGAGGCTTTAGGTCTTGGTCTAGAAGAAGTCGCCACTGTTCTTGGATCCGACTCTGACCCACCGGCCGCTGCCATTTTCATACCGCTCTCAAATGCTCAAATCGGGGGAAGGGGGAAGAGAGAAAGAGAGAGACCAGCCAGCAGAGTGCGCACGGCAAATACTTTGTTTTCTTTGGCGGTGCCATTATTTACCACTGCTGTTAGCCTTTGGTGAAGCCGAGGTTAGCCACCTCGGCGTCAACCCCGGATGTAGCCGCTGTCAGCAGCACCGGTGTCCGCCTGGGGCGCAGCCGCTGCCCGCCGCACCGGTGTCCGCCTCGAGTGCAGCTGCTGTTAGCCGCACCGGTGTCCGCCTCGGGCGCAGCCGCTGCCCGCGGCACCGGTGTCCGCCTCGGGTGTAGCCGCTGTTAGCCGCGCCGGTGTCCGCCTCGGGCGCAGCCGCTGCCCGCGGCACCGGTGTCCGCCTCGGATGTAGCCGCTGCCTGCCGCACCGGTGTCCGCCTCGAGTGTAGTACGACTAGTGGTGTGGAGTAGAGGTAAGATCTTAAGCCCAAACCCGACCCGAATTTCGGGTCGGATCGGGCTTCTCTCTCGCTGACTTTTTTTTAAATAAATATATGTTAAACAGGACTCCTGTTTAGCAGTTAAATTCGTGCGCAGAGCATGAGCCAGAGCCAGAGCAGAGCATGCTAACAGGAGCCGCAGAGCCAGAGCATGCTCTGCGGCTGCGCACGTGAACCTAATTTGTTATCATAAATCACCCTTCCTCCTCCCGAGTCCTCAGATAAAATATGAAATTTCGGGTTTGCTTCGGGCTCGGGCCTGCAAATCAAGTTAATTGGTCGGGCTCGGGTCGGGTCGGGCTTTAATACCCGCGGGTCGGGTTGGGTCGGGCTGGATTTTTTAGGCCCGATCTTACCTCTAGTGTGGAGGGGAAATACCTGATCTCAGGCAAGCAAAAGGTCTCTGGACGAGCCGTTTGAGACCAAAAATAAATAAAGGCGAATATTCGACCAAAAAAATTGTATTCGACTCATTTTCACATTCGATTACGTCGACAGCGTCGAATAATCGCGGCAGCACTAATTTAAATTAAAGGCAGTTTTAGAGTACCAGTATTTAAAAGTTCATATTTTTGTCATTTCTGGGTCTATAAATGCAACATGAAAAGTGACTAAAAGATAAAACCCACCTCTGGTAGAATATTTCAGCTGTAAGCCTGTATACCCTGCATCTGGGGAGTACAGCTTGTTAACCGTTTGACTTTCAGACCAAAATAATATATAGTATTATTGTACCAATATTGACACCTGTAAATGAATGCAAGATGAAAATGCAAGATCAAATTAAAACAAATTTCAAATTTAAAAAGCTTGTCAACTTCCATCTGAACATATGAACAAATTGTGTTCCTCACTCCCAATCTTCTAAATAAATAATAATAAAATAATGGACAAGTCCAAGTGTTATTCTTTGGGGTGACACAGAGTCCTAGCTTCCTGGCAGCATGGTGGGGAAAAAGTTCAGTATCCTAACAACCTGGTGGATGAAGCTGTTAGTGAGTCTGGTGGTGTGGGAACAGAGGCTCCTGTACCTCTTCCCAGAGGGCAGGAGGCAGAACAGATTGTGTGCAGAATGACTTGAATCACTCACAGTTGTGACTGCTTTGCGGGTGAGACGGGTTGTGTATATTTTATTTATTTAACTTTATTAAGGAGAAGCCCCTTGAGGTGAGTCACCTTGTTTTCGAGGGGGATCTCTTGCAGGGAGGGGAGTGGTGCACCAAGGATCATCCTTGCTGTGTTCACTAGGTGTTGCAGGGTTCTACTGTCATGGTCAGTGCAGCTTCCACCCCACATAGTGATGTAGCTGGAAAAGATGCTCTCAATGGTTCTTCTGTAGAATGTGGTCATGATGGGTGGTGAGGCCCTTGCCCATCTGAGTTCCCGCAAGAAGTGTACAAGAAAAATATGGTACAGGTCTGAATATTATCACAGAGTACAAAGTAACTATTAAATTCGTGTTACATTTGGCTTTTTAATCTAACAGTGTTTCAGATATTAATGTTGCAAATACACTGACAACAGGAAACTATCTGTATCCGTAACAAAAATCAGTTTTTGTATGGGTCACAACATTAAGCCAAAGAAAAAGCCATACTACAACATCTTCAATAAAAGCAATACATTTTCTAAAATACACTATAAGGCACAGTCCAGAAGAACCAAGGCTATATGCTCTGTGCTGAATACAATGTTACTTAAATGGGAGGTTTGATTGTTTTTCTATAGGTCAAAGGGACCAGGGTAAGCTCCTCCTTCTGTAATAATACAGAATCAAAGCAGGGGAAGTAACATCAAGCGTTGGGCTGCAATCCATTAACAAGGTCCTTGCTGCACCATCTGCCTCAAAGATTTTAATTATGAATTTGCAGCATCAGAGCTTCAATAACCCACAAGGCTACAGACTGGTGACCTTGATATATGAATACATAAAGATTGCTTGTTTAATGTTTTGTTTGCAAAATTGTTGCATAATAGTTAATTTAGTGATAATTATTCATGCTTTTTACTTTATTAATAACAGAAAAATATGTAATTGGCAATTATAGGTTGACTGATGTAAAATGGCTTATATTACAGCTAGTTTATGAAGACTATAACTAGCACATTCAATTGGAGAAAAAGAATACAGTGTCCATGAAAGGCATGCTTTTTGCCTAATCAAATGACCTAATTTTATTTTAAATTCAAATTAAAAGGAATAAAAGGGACCAAAAGCCTAAAGCCCGAGTAAATCATAGCATATGTACACAAAACTATTTGTTACACCATGAGAGGAAGGATGTTATTCATATGTGTGAAGAGCCCACCTCAGTCAAGCCTCAGATTGGCTGGAGGGGAATGGCTAATGCAGTGTCACATTAGTTTAATGTGCTCACACTTTGAGCGAGCAGCAGAAGAGCTGTGACAGTACCACATTTATTCAAGTTGCCTTCACTAACAGAGACTGACAGACTCACAGCTTATGACATGATGATGTGGATCTTCTGTATCACAGGGAAGCTCCTTGTAACACCTCCAGGCCTTATTGACATATTATTTATAGATTGTACAAGATCTGAGGGGATATGCTGCTGTTGCTTTCTCCTCTCAAACCTCATTTTCTCTGAAACTGAACAGTTTGTGGTGATTTTTGTAGCTCTGAGCAAGAGGTGAGCAATAGATCAGCCATGACATCTAACTGTTTAAAAGACATGCCAATTCAATATCTATGATTAGACAACTTTTGCAAAAGATTAGACAAAATAAATAACAATAAAACACCTTTAAAAAGAACCTAAAATTATATTTATTTTAGTGCCCAACCGATATATTTGAAGACATGTTGTCTATTGGCCTATATCTAGCCGATATGGGCCAATACTCCACGTGGACATGGAATACCTCATTATAAAGATTAGATTCGCCTATAATTAATTACCACTGGACAAACGCATCTAAGCTAACCACTTAGGCTACGCAGTTGTTTACTTTGTTTACTGGATGTCATGCAGAATAAAATTAAGCCTACCTCATTTCTTTAAATAAGACTGTAAAGACGTAGAAGTAAATGTAGCCTAAATAAACCCAACTTCAAACTTCAAGTTTTGTCATCAGTTGAAGATTTACAGTGAATTTTTACATCATTAAATAGATCAGCTGTTATATCGGCTATCAGCACCTCAAAAACTCTTTTTATTGGTATTGTAATGGATCAACAAAAATTCATATCAGTTGATTTTACACTAAATTTGATCAAATTAAGAGGGAACTGGTCTCAGAGCTAAATTTATACTGCCACAAGGACAGAATATACGCAGTCACTCTAATCAGTTCATTCTTTAGAATGGACATGGCATTTTAGATGAGGGGTGAAAGATATTCCAACTTAAAAATCTTTGAAACAAGTCCAACTGAAGCATTTCTGGTTTTTACTTTCTGCCATGCTGAAATGAGATGGAATATCGGGCTAGGCAAGGCTGTACTTGTGCAGGATTCTATAGAGGTTCTGGAGCGTCTCATCTCAATGTTGCATTGAAAGGTTATATATGAACATATTTTAACAAAGGAAATGTAAGGCCATGAGATAATACCGAAATACTGTCCTAAATATTATCAGTTACAGTTACGTGACTGCCAGTAGTAACTCTTGTGCCTGTTCAGCCCAAATGCTGATGCACCAGCTGCACATTTCTGAATGGGAGACTGCATATTAATGCAGACTCTGGTTGTCATTGTGCTCGTCTGATGGAGGCCAAGCCAACACTAAGGAGCCTGGCACAGTGCATCGAAGGGCTTTGGCTCACAGCTGGCTCTGAGCAGCCCCAGGATTTTATCATCCACCAACACGCACAGGAAACAGCTCACTATGACTGAGCTACGAAACTATAATACCTCCAACATCTGTATGAATGCATCAAGTCTTTAGACAAAACTGACTTTGCGTTCACTTCAGAGCAGAGGTCTTCAACAGGGAGGTCGCAGAGGTACTGTAGAGGGGGTCGTGAAACTTTTTTTTTTTTTTTTTAATATTTCTTCATTTTTGGATGAGGATGAACTGGTTTTTAGTGGGTTCTGGCTGTGCGCTCCTTCTTCACATCTGTATCTCATCATTCCCTCACGTCTCGCTCCGATCAAACTGCAAATAACTCGGCCCAGATTTTATAGTTTCTTGTTAGACTATATGTAAAGAGGTCCGTTACAGCTTTACTTTTACGCACAGTGGAACTTAAGCTCCACACATACTACTGTACATCAGGAAGGGGTGGGCAACTTCATACCCAGGCTCCGGAGTCCACACTAAGCTGCCAGCCTCCTCTCTAGGCAGAACGACCGAGGGAGGTGGGGTGAGCAAACAGGAGAGGAAGGGGTAAGTTGTGTGTTGCTCCTCATATCAGAATGACCAGAAAGTTTCCGTGGCCCAAATCAAACTCTGTGGGTGCATGTTGTAGCTCCTCTCTCGTTTAATCAGATCATTAAAAAAGTCACACTTTGAGCCCACTTTCCGTGGTGTCATTATTTCATTGATCTGACCTTCTCAGAGTCACCGTGAGTGTGCACGAAGGGCAGCTTAACCTTCAGGCCTAAGCTTTGGTCAGAGGCTTATTTCTGTCATGGAACGAGTAGAGGCTTAAACTGGAAATGGAGCTAGGTTCAGCTCAGGATTTCAGGATAAGTCTAGACTTCTTAAGGGACTTCGATGGAATAGCCCCCTAGTATTGAATGTACAATAACAGAGTAGCTATGTTTATACATGACACTGGGCACAATTAGGGCGGAGCGATATGGACAAAAAAAATATATCTTGATATATTTTGCTATATCTCGATATCTTTACAGGAAAAATAACCCCCCAAAACTACTGCAAAAACAAATATCAGGGGCAGAGAAGTGACACTCAGAGGTGTAAGATACGAACTCAAGATATAGTGAAAATAAAGACTTTATTACTCACCTTCCATAAAGTGGTACATTTAAAGTGCAGCATCTCACCCACATTATCGATATAATGACAGTCCACAAAACCGTGCTGTTAATCCAGTTTGCGGTGTTCTTTAAAAGTAAAAAGACTGTGTTTCCTCACATGTGCTTGTTTTAGGGCTGAAACGATTCATCGAGTAAATCGATCTGTGTGGAGTTTGCATGTTCCTCCCCGTGTCTGGATGGGTTTCCTCTGGGTACTCCGGTTTCCCCCATCAACCTAAAACATGCCCGCACCCCTATGAACTAACATCAAGGACCATAATGTCCACCCTCCTGTGGGCTCACCACCCGCAGAGGGGTTCATGGGGTGGTCAGGTGCTATGAGGATTGGGCAGCAAGCTGCCCCCGCGACCCAGCTGGATTAAGCGGGAGAAGATGGATGGATGGAATGGTTACAAGATCTCACTCCAGTCCTAGTATTATTTATAAAAAACCAAGCCAGTATCAGCATCTCTGATTCCTGTCCTCTTCCCAATATCAGTAAGATGATACATATTTAGAATCTAGAGTGATCACACTCTAGATTCTAAATATGTATCATTTACATTGATTGATTGGGTGATTTAAGAATAGTAAGTTATAATGTGAAAGGGCTTCACAATCCAATCAAGAAAAAGAAAATATTACAACAGCTTAAACAACTTAATTGCCAAATAGCATTTTTACAAGAAACGCATCTATCTGATGCAGAACACGAAAAGTTAAAGTCTTGGGCAGACAAGATATATTACTCCTCCCACAGATCTGGACGAAAGAAAGGGGTCTCCATACTTATCCACAGGCAGATCAATTTTACAAAAACTTCAATGCATAAGGACACTGAGGGGAGATATCTCCTAGTTAACGGCGTGACAGACGGTGTAGATGTATCCCTTATTAACGTATACGCACCCAATGAAGATGAGCCGGGCTTTATTAGGACATTGTTCATTGCAGTTTTACACTATAGCACAGGGCTATTGCTTATGGGTGGGGATTTTAACTGTGTAATGTCTCAGTTTGCTGATAGACAACCACTCTCCAAGACATCAATGTCTAGAATGAGTAAAGCACTTAAACATCATGCTGCTGAAGCGGGCCTAGTAGATGTATGGAGAAGTAAGCATCCAAGAAGTAGAGATTTCACTTTTTATTCAAATAGACATTTGTCTTATTCCAGAATAGACCATTTTTTTTACCCCCAAGATAAATCTGCATAGAATTAAACACATTGAGATTATGCCAATAATCATCTCTGACCATGCACCCATCTTATTAAAATGGGATGTAGAGTATAGACCAATATCTAAACAGTGGAGGTTAAATACATCCTTCTTGAATGATGCAGACTTTTTGTCCTTTGTTACAGCTGAGTTTAAGGAATAATCTCAACAACAACTCCATGCCAGAAACTAACCCCTTAATTTTATGGGACTGTGCTAAAGTGTATCTCAGAGGCCATATCATTTCATTTGCCTCTGCATGAAAGAAAGAATTTGAAGATAAAATTAAAATATTGGAATATAAACACAAACGCTCGGCGACAACTATGGTTACAAATGAGTTAAAAGCGACTCGCAGAGAACTTAATAATCTTTTATCTGATAAAATTGAAGGAAACCTAAGATTTACAAACCAAAGATATTATGAGGATGGAAATAGGGCTAGCAAGTTATTAGCATTCAGATTTAGGAAGCAACAATCCTCAAACATAGTTCAGAAAATTAAATCCCAATCAGGTTTTGTCACAAAACCAAATGATACTTCAAAATCCTTTGCAGAGTTTTATGAATCACTTTATAAAAATACAGATACATGTTCAAACAAGACAGACCTTGCAAAATACTTAGAGAACATTAATGTAACAGAATTGACAAACTCAACCAGCAGAGGGTTTGGATAAACCAATTGAGGAGAATGAAATAAAACAGGTTATCACCTCTCTTAGAAATAATAAAAGCCCAGGCCCAGATGGCTATGTCAACGAGTTCTATAAGACTTTTAAGGATTTGCTGACACCCTTATTGCTGAATGCATACAGATATGCATTAGACAAACAGATTTTAGCACCATCATGGACTGAGGCAACTATAATTGTAATTCATAAAGAGGGTAAAGACCCCACTGTCTGCCAGTCTTATAGGCCTATATCTTTACTGAATGGTGACCTATGTATATTAACAGCTGTTTTGGCCAGGTGTGTTAATAAGATAATATCTCAAATTATTCACCCTGACCAGACCGGGTTTATTACAGGACGGTATTATGGAGATAATGTCCGGCGCCTGTTAAATATAATTTTGCACCTGAAGGATAAAAAATTGGATTCAGTCATCATAGCTTTAGATACACAAAAAGCATTCGATAAGAGTATCATGGCAATATTTCTTATAAACATTAAAACGATTTAAATTCGGCCCAAATTTTATTAAATGGGTGCAAACTCTCTACACGGCCCCGCAAGCAGCAGTTCGGGTTAATGGGAGTAGATCAGAGAGATTTACCTGAGAACGTGGGTGTTGGCAGGGCTGCTCTCTTTCTCCCCTACTGTTTGCCATCAGTATTGAACCACTAGCCCAGCTCATTAGAGATGACCAGAACATAAAAGGAATTATAATAAATGGGGAAATGCATAATGCATCACTGTATGCTGATGATATTTTGCTTTACCTCACTAAACCTGCTTCAACAATTCCATTCTTAAAACAAACCATTCATCAGTATGGATATTATTCTAGATATAAAGTAAATGTAGAAAAAACAGAAGTCATGGATGTAAATAATGTTGTCCCTGATCATGTTAAACTTCAAAGTGGATTCAGATGGCCCAAAGATGGTATCAAATATCTTGGCATTTATATTCCACCTTCTCTAAGTGCTTTGTATAAAGCAAATTACAATAAAATAATAAGGAATATTAGCAGTGATTTATAGCAATGGTTCTCTCTCCCCCTCTCTTTACTGGGTAGAGTTGAAAGTGTATGTATGAATGTTCTGCCACGACTTATTTATTTGTTTCAGATTTTACCTGTGGAGATTCCAAAACAATCATTTGACCACCTTAACAAATTAATATAACCATTTATATGACAAAAGAAGCATCCTAGAATTAGACTTAAAACTTTACAGTTAGCCAAAACAGATGGTGGTCTTAAGCTTCCCAACTTTAAACTGTATTATTGGGCAGCCCAGATGAAGCCATTGATGGCATGGATCAAGAATGATGCAGCAACTCGCTGGCTTAACATAGAGGACAGTGTGTGTGCAGATTCTTGACAAAAATTGCCCTTTTTAGATACCCCTACAAAAGAAATGTCTACTTGGACAAAAAATACCCTAAATGTTTGGAATAAAATATGATCAATGTTCAGGCTACCTAAACTACTTTCACCATTAACTAATATTGGGTTTATGAAAACATTTGTACCCAACAAATTAGATGCAGGCTTTAGAAAATGGTCAGATTATAATTTAATACATCTACATCAGTTGATAAAGGATAGCAACATTAAAACATTTCAGCAGCTGAAGTCAGAATTTGGCATTCCCAACACTGATTTTTGACAATAAATATACCGGTGAATAGTTGGGAAGAGATATGCGCAGAATCACATCTTGTTACAAATTCAAACATCTGGCAAGAATTTAAGTGGAAATTATTACAAGATTTTTTAGAACTCCAGATATAACCGCTAAGATGGGACCAATACATTCTGGCTCATGCTGCAGAAACTGTGGCGTGGCCCACGCTAATCATACTCATATATTTTGGCAATGTCCTAAATTGGATTTGTTTTGGAAAGAAGTTTCTGATGCCCTTAAAGTTATTTTCAATCAGCATATTCCATCTACTCCGGTAGTAGCATTATTAGGAGCAATATAGGGCTGGGCGATATGGACCAAAAAATATATCTCGATATATTTAGCGGAGTTTGTTCGTATGAGTGATATCTGCACACACGCGGAGCTCGTACGCTGGAGTCGTGCGCGGCCGGAGGTGTCATGTGGTTACGCTCGCGCTGGGCAGGTGCATTTAGAAAGTTTAACTCGTCACGTTGCATCTCCTTATTGTGGCTGCAGAAGCACTCGCACAGATGCGCCTGTTTTGTTTTCCACGTTCGCACACCGAAATATTTGCTCGCAAATACAAGTGAGATGGGCGCACTGTAGAGCCCTGGTCCTAGTCTTGGTTTAGTCCGCGACCGAGCCCCGGGCTCTGCAGCCATGTTTAGTCCTGGTTTAGTCCTAGTCTTGGTTTAGTCCTAGTCCTGGTTTAGTCCACGGCCAGGTCCGGGCTCCGCGGAGGAGGCGGAGGCGAGCGCGGCACAGAGAAGGCAAAACAAGCGAAGCGGCGAAACCAGAAGTAAACATAAGCATTATAGCGATATATCGATATGTCAGAATTCATATTGAGTTTCAAAAATATCTCGATATATTTTAAATATCGAGATATCGCCCACCCCTAGAGCAATACCTGCGAGTATCAACAAGCGAGATGAAAAATACCTGTTGAATATTTTGCTCACTGCTGCCTTAAAATGTATAACAATCAAATGGCTCAAACCAGATCCACCTTCTTATAACATATGGATTCAGAATGTATGGGATATATATCAAATGGAGCAGATAACATTCTTTGAGGATACAAAACCCCACATTTATTAAGCGTTGGAAACCTGTCTTGCCTTTACTAATACAGTAGGAATGACCTGGGTCTTCTTTTATGGTCTGTGATATATAAAGAATGGATGTTTAATTTTGTTTGACTGTTTGGTTGTTACTTTCAAACTTATATTGTTAAAAAATATAAATATATGGAAATGTTTTCACTGTTTTAAATAATTCTATTATTGCTGAAAAAGAAAATAAAAACTAAGTTAAAAAACCAAACTAGAGACTAATGTACGTATGTTCTTGCTCAGTTGTGCAGCGGGGCCTCCCACTTCTCTTTCTACTCTGGTTAGAGCCTGTTTGTGCTGTTCTCTGAAGGGAGGGGTACACACCGTCATAGGAAATCTTCAGTTTCTTGGCAATTGCTTGCATGGAATAGCCTTCATTTCTAAGAACAAGAATAGACTGTTGAGTTTCACATGAAAGTTCTGTTTTTCTGCTCCAGATACTCAACCTGCTCAAACCTGCACAAAGGAGGTCAGTTTTATAGCTTCTCTAACCAGCTAAACTGTTTTCAGATGTGCTAACATGACTGCACAAGGGTTTTCTAATCATCCATTAGCCTTCTGACGCAATGAGCAAACACATTGTACCATTAGAACACTGGAGTGATAGTTGCTGGAAATGGGCCTCTGTTCACCTATGTAGATACTGCACCAAAAACCAGACATTTGCAGCTAGAATAGTCATTTACCACATTAGCAATGTATAGTGTGTATTAGTGATTAGTTTAAAGTTATCTTCATTGAAAAAACAGTGCTTTTCTTTCAAAAATAAGGAAATTTTTAAGTTAATTTTTAAGTAGAGCTGTGAGATACAAAAATATACAAAAAGTCCTATGTCACCTGAGCATAGGTCAGTGTGTGCCTATCTGAGCTGTGAGACTCAGAGCACTTCCAAGCAGTCCCAGAGGAGGAGCGCTCATGGGCTCTGTGTGACTAATTCTACGGTGCATTGTACCATGACCTGAGCAGTCAACTATGTGTGTTATTGTTTGTTTGTTGTGTTTGATGAGGAGAAACTGGTTTATTTGTTTAAATGTAATGTTTTTTTAAGATGGCTCATGTGTTGAATGCCTGGGATTGCTGCAAGGGGACACCTATCAAATGGTGCACAACACTAAAATAAAATAAACAAATAAATAAAAATCTACCTTTAGAATTCAATCATCAGGCCTGGCATGAGTTTGCAGACTCAACAGAAGCCTTATTTTTGGTCTCAAAAAAGGGAGGGGACACAACGCAGACCACCACGGGTTAACTGATTTGACCCGCATCATGAAACACACAGGCTCAGTAAAGTCAGAACACAGTTTTTTACAACACGAAACAATACAAAAGTCAACAAAGAAGACCTGCAGAGATTAAAGCACAAGTCAGGGGGTAAGTACAAGATCAACTAGATGAAAACGCCTAGTTTGGGCTTTGATGGTGCCCAAGCACTCAAACTACATGAGAAGGACTCACACTCTACCTCAGATATTCCAACAGACAGCCAAAAAAGGCTTTCTACTCCAGACGCAAACAAATGACTGTTTGAACATTTTTTGCTTATTCAGCAACAATATACAAAGTTCAATCTGCCGTGAATATGCTGACTCCCTACAATAGTTCAGATACCACAATCGTCAAATGATGAGTCAGAAAGTTTGCTCTGAAAAATGATGACCCCAAAAAGTTGTTGAGGATGAAAACATCAAAGGTCTATAAGAAATTACCTTGAAGAAATAGAGGAGACATGAACAAGGCAGCTCAATGTAAGCTTCATTATACAGACTGAGGGGCCTGTGAATGTGTTTAAACGGCTCAATAACTATAAGGTGAAATTAGACGACAGATGTTTGGAAGTCAACAGAGTCATGTCAGTAATGATCCTTTGACAATAGATCTAAACAATTACATTTCATTATTTACAACTTGCTAGAGTAGTCATGTTACAAGTTTGTGAAATCTATTCATTGACAAAGGCAATAAAACTTATTCTGATATCATTTGCAACAACAGCAAAAATAGCAAAAATAAATTTTCAAAATGAACCCGAAAAGAAATTAATGTTAGCATGTTAATTTTTGTTAGTGGGGAGATGTCAAAACTTGGTCTGACCACTGAAAGTTGTGAAAAGAACTTATGAACTCATCGCTGTGGATAATTAGGGTGCTAGCAATGGACTGCTGAACTTGGTTTTTCACATTTTTAAGGCTGCAAAAATCTGGTACAGCACCTTGGCGGTAAATGCTAAACTGGAGAAAAAAATCATCTCTTTTAACATGTGCCGTGACATTCATAAATGAATCTTTTACAGTCTGTAAGTCAGAACAGGGCTATATTTGTCCTGGAATGTATGCATTTCTATAGGTCTTGGTCCGCTTGGTCCTTGGTGTGCAGGGGGCGGCCTTTAGCAGAGGGAGAAGTCTGTGGGAGTGACCTTTGTGAAGCCTGTCTGATTCTGGTCTATTGTTAAGGTCAAGTGCATG
This sequence comes from Odontamblyopus rebecca, assembly GCA_030686955.1. Taxonomy (NCBI): domain Eukaryota; kingdom Metazoa; phylum Chordata; class Actinopteri; order Gobiiformes; family Gobiidae; genus Odontamblyopus; species Odontamblyopus rebecca. The sequence goes on from CM060661.1 coordinate 15,879,899, forward strand.
AGACTCAAATCAGCTGGATCCCACTGGCCCTGAACCACAGAATAACGATCAGGAAATAAGGGTCCCAGAAAAGCCAAAATCTGAGTGTTTTCCTAATGTGTGACCAAGATTCTTGGATCTACAACAATATCTGGAAAATCATTTTGTTCAAATCAAGTAAAGCCGACTGAACACTAGAGGATTTAAAACTCTTCCATGAGTTTAAGACGTGACACAAAGTGTACAGACCACAGACATATGGACATTTATCAACAATTATTTGTCTCACACTCATATGAACAACAGAGTAATGTTAACACTTAACTTATGTTTTCAGTAAAGATTTTCTGTCTGCAAAAGGAGGACAGCAAAAGTGTCACCGGATTGAACATCATAATGAAAAGAAATACACAAGGATATAAGCAGTGTGCCTTTCCATCCATTAACAGCGAAAACTAAACAAAAATAAACGTGTGCATTAAAATCTGCCAAATATGACAAATTAAAAAGTTTCCCCAAACTCCATATTGGTGTCCATTTCTGCTGATTAAACCAGTCACTAGGCATCGGAGCCTAGCACTGTCCGGCTGCTTTGATTGTTTGTTGTTAAATTTGATCACAAGCAACAATCGTATATCCAACATGTTGGAACCTTACGATTTGAGACCCAACAGACATGAGGAGCGCCAACCCAGGACAAGTAATTGCTTAAGTACTCTTCAGGCTCATTTATTTTAAACAAACTAGTGAGTTATAGATTTAAAAATCCTGATATAATTTTACAGCAAGATAAATACCATATAGTTATTGGCTTATTAAAAATACATATTTTTTCTTAGCCCTTTTGTGGTTTATTTTTGACTGCAAATCTCATTCTAATTATCATAAAAAATATTAAGCTTATCACAGGACTACAACTAGAGGAAAATTTTAGTGTATTTTATTTGTGAAACATACCAGCTGGACTGAGAATAAAGGACAGATACCTTCTTCAGATACTACAAGCAGCAGAATGGATTAACATAATCAACGAAATTCAGGTTATGGACAGGGCTCTACAGTGCGCCCATTTCACTCGCACTTGCGAGCAAATATTTCATCGTGCGAACAAGGAAAATAAAACCTGTGCGAGTGCTTCTGCAGCACAATAAGGGGCTGCACACAGACGCAACGTGACGAGTTAAACGTTCTGCATGTATCAAACATTTGGGGCGCACTCACACTAGGACTTCAGAATCGTGCCCAAGCCTGGAACGCCCCTAAAGCGCGACATGTCCAGCGCGAGCGCAACCGAACCGTGCCCGGGCAGAACACCTCCGACCGCGCACGACCCCAGCATATGAGCTCCGGGTGTGCGGCGATATCACTCATACGAACAATCTCCGCTTCAAAACACACCCACGCCCCCTTAAACGAGGAGCGGCACCGCAGCAGGACCCACACCTGTCCCACCACCCTGTGCCGCTGGACTTCCCTCTCTAAAGCGAGAGCTTTGTCTCGGTCTTGTCTAGGACTTGAGCGCATTTGGACTCATGGACTCAATGTCTGAATACTGAGTGCATCATATTTCATTACGGCCGCTGCTGTCGCCAATAAACTTGTACCAGTGTGCGGGACCTGTGTGCTGGAGCCCGTGGACACTGCACCACTAGCGCGCGGCTTGTCCACAGCGCCACCCTCAGCATGCGTCACAGGGCAGGTTAAACATCTGCCCTGTGAAAAAAAATTTTTTTATGTCAGTGTCCGCACAGAGCAGAGCTACGGCACAGAGCAGGCGATATGTGGGCTGAAGTTTGCCAAAGAAAATGCCAAATTAATCTGTTTGTCACAACTCCAGGAATTTGAAAATACAGGTTTAAAAATTCTACCCACTTTATTCACATTGAAGCAGTTTTGTGTAAAGTGCCAGTGGAAGTTCTCTTAAAGAGGTTCTCAAACTGTGGGTAGTGTTGTGTCTTTGTTTTTGTTTTTCCTCGAGTGATGCAGAAAAGAGGGAGCCACTGTCTGTGTGAATGTTCTTGTATGTTAGCTTAGGTCCAAAAAGGGGCGCAGAGTGTTTCAGTGCAGTACAATCTGTTTGGCTTATTTTAAGTCTAAATGAATATTAATCAGATAAAATGGAGATAGACTGATTAAAAACACAGTGATTGTGCAGGAAAAGTACAGTCATTATTCTTTTGTGTTTTTTGTATAAAATTCATTCAAATAAGTTGGTGTGCGCAAGTTCTGCACTGTAATAAACGTTCAAATCTAAAACCTATTTGTGCCCCCATTTGTTTTTCTGTGCTCCTAAAATTTTTGACTTAGGGGCACATGTGCTCCTGAAAAAAAAAGTTAGTGTAGAGCCCTGGTTATGGAATGAATAACAATTTCCTTGAGACACTCCTCAGATAAAGGTGAACTGTACTGGAGAAAGTGGAAGTATTCCATACAACCAAAACAAATCCTAATGTACTGGCATGTACATTTTTATGCATCTTTGCAGATGTCATTTGCTTGATAGCCCCCTATTTTATTTTATTATTATTAATATTATTATTGTTATTATTATTATTGTTATTTGATTTATTTATTTTTGTCTGTCTAACATTATTTCTACCAAAATGTTCTAATAAAAATAAAGTAAAAAAAATGTAGCTACATGGGACAATATTTTTTTTTAGATATGGCCGAAACTCATTTTAAATGTCACATCCTAAAAAGACACTGCAGTAATTGTTTTACAAACCCCTTCTTTGTGCTCTATGCAAAAGCCCAACATCTCTGCAAAATGAGACTGTGACATCCTTCAAAGCATCAATAATACATAAAAAATAATAATTCAAAAAGATAACAAAAAGACTGAGAATACAAGGATTGTCCATCTGAAATAACATTTGAAAAAGCCAGACATCCTGAAAGGCACGGCCCCTTCCTCAATTAGACTGAGCCACTCCATTGTTATCAATGCCATCTGAGCCCTGTACTTTAGATATTATGCTATATTCAGCGTATGTTTATTGTCTGATCTGGGAGAAGAAAAAGATTAAAGGATGTCCAAAGCATCTCCAAATCAATCATCTGCTCATCAGTCGAGTGACATAATCAAGTCTTTGCATTGGACATTTCCTGAATAGTTGTAGGATGGTCTTTGTCAGGACTAGTGTAAGGCAATATGGTAACACTGATAAAACAAAGAATTTTGTGTTGAAAATTACATTTTACTGTCTAAAAAAAATTTGGTTTTACTATAATTGTGGTATTGGCAAGAATGAAGTTTGAAATGTTAGTGATGACCATAGACCAGGGGTGGGCAAACTTTTTGACTCGTGGGAGACAAAGGGTTCTAAAATTTGACAGAAGGACTGGACCAGGAGCAGATGGATGGAGTGTTTTGGTAATCCACCTTATAAGAGAAAAAAATATAATACATGGGATATGTAGAAAACATGTGCTTGAATTTCAATTGAAAATCATTACAAAGCAACAAAATATGTCTTTCAAGTCCCACAGTATTTACTATTTATTGAAATGACTCTTAAAACACTGAAAATTAAATTACAATGAAATACAGCCCCCCCCCCCCTCAACGATGACCAGGACGAGGATGGTTATATTTGATCTGCTGCACATTGTTTAAATTGAGAACGTATGTGCACACCACTTACGTGCACACCTTAACAGAAATGACATGTAACATGTAAATGCATTTTTTTACATAACAGCAGAGAAACTTACTTTTGATTTCAGTGGGAACAGTAATGACATCAAAAAGGTACTTGCGCATTTGTGCTCAGTTTATTTTGTTTATTACTTTTTGGCAATTTTATCCAAAACAGCTTAACTCAGTCAAGCACATAATGAATTGAGCAGCATGGTATATATAGTGTAGTCTATTGTACAGGCCTGGGCCTCACAGTCACATGTTTGGGATGTGATGATGCTGTTGCGGTCTAATAGGACACATGCTGCTGCTGCACACACTTTAATTACCAGCTCCTCTTCAGGATCTTGTGCAACATGTCATATTCTCTGCACACAAGATTTTCAATGAAGGTTTCACTCACTGGCAAAATCACTACTGAGATGAAATCAATATAATTAGCCCACATGACGGGAATGGAGGTGGGCTAATGACGGACCATTCTATGGAGCTCTCGATGCAACTCCACATTTTAATAATATGCTCATTCTCAGACTGCTTTCACATTTTTTAATTTGCGGTTCAAAGTGAACCATTAGCAGAGGCCAATGCAGAGCTAGCACTAGAGCCGAGGTTATACATACTGTAACCTGCAGCATGGAGGAACGGGAGCGTGCCTATGTTCCCACGGCCCAATGGTCCCACAGCCCAATAGTCCCACGGACCATTGGTCCCACAGCCCATTGGTCCCACATCATTAAGACTTTTAAAAAAAAATTTAGGCCCAATGGTCCCACAGCCCAATGGTCCCACAGCATATTCCCAATGTTCCATGTTCCCACATTTCTAAGAAAAAAATCAAGGCCCTATGTTCCACAACTAACCCTAACCCAACCCTAACGCTGTGGGACCAATGGGCTCTGGGACCAATGGGCTGTGGGACCATTGGGCCATGGGAACAGAGGGATGACCCCGGAGGAACACATAGGAACACATCAATTTCCTGACAGCCTACTCACCTCAGGGCTATCAAAGTCACACATAATTAGAGCCATGAGCACATGCAGGAAGGGATAGTGAAGTGTTACAAACAACCAAATATTTGGCATGTCCCTGCAATGGCCAAATACTGTGTGAGTGTTCAAAAGCTAGCCACGCCATTAAAGGGTTACTGCAGCATTAGCTAAAGTGGCTAATAGTGCCTTTAGAAGCACCTGACCATTCAAGGACATCTTTATACTCGTATGCTTAAGATACACTTTACATTTACTTAAGATATACATTACATTAGTTTAGTTCTTAATGACTTTACTGACAGTCTGAAGTTTTTAATGTCCTCGCTTTGTTTTACAGCAGAACTACTGGATTCTATAATCATTTGGAGTTAAACAGACAAAATATTTTTGAAGACACTCACTGAAACACTGCACCTCATCTACCATTAATCCTTACAGTGGTGTTCTTTGATGTATAATGTAAATATATAAAACTGATTATGATAGGTTTGAACTAAAATTAATTATGATGGCAAAAATAATGTACCACCACATACTTTACAGATAACTTCCAAGAGAAGCTAAAATTGAACTTGATTCTTTCCCATGTTTGGCCTCTTTGAATCAGCCGCAACCTAAATCCAGAGCCCACACATGGAAGAGACACGCTATGTTTTCTTCTTATCAATCAATTATTCAGTGATGAGAAGAAAATGTTGAAATGTTGGTCATTCCGTTCCAACCACATTTATTCGTTGCTAATCTCCAGTTTCTTTCACCAGGAGAAAAGTTCGGTAGTAGACTAATTCAGCGTGGAAGTGCTGCCGTCAAAGCAGAGCGAGTATGACATTGGTATTCTGCAGAGACAGAGCAAGATGTTATCTGAACCATCACAAGGCTAAAGCTCTCACAGGCTCGGAAATAGATCACAGAACCAATTCCATTACTTTTCTGACAGTCATTTATGGGGAGAATATTTATTTGCACTTCTGGGGCGGCACACCCGGAGATGTCCACCCATTTATTCAAAAAGATGTATGAGAAAATAAAAGGAGATGGGGCAAACTGGTAAAGTTTCTGCCCTCTGACAGACAAACTACTCAACATCTAACTTTATCTGACATAAATATAGAAGAAAGATGACTTGCGCTCATGTCCCTTCCTAACTTAGAAGCAAATATTCCCACTATCAGAATATTGGTTAAGGGCTAGGCTAATCAAATAATGCACTGAATGAATATTTACTAACACGTTGATGCCTGTACTTTTTTTTATACAAGTCTGTTGTTTCCAATCAAGAAAGAAGCCCTATGATTATTCTATGATTATGTGTCCTCTTATCCAGTCTTCCATCTGTGCATGTGTCCCTCATTCCCCACCCTGAGCACAACACAAGGCTACTTAACACCAACAGTGAACAACACTCTCACAGAGGCTCTATCAATCAGCTCTGCCCCGTCCTCTTATTCACTCCAGTCTGAGCCTATTCCTCCCTCTTTATTAAATCTGTGATGCGTCAACTCCTCTGCATCGGACTCAGAAAGACTGCCCCCATATTAAAAAGACATTTTATTCTCCTGGCCTCCCTAGTGGTTTTGAGACTTAAAAGACTCAGTTTATTCTATGATGACAGTAGTTTGGTACAGCTCAGTTTGAATGTGATTTTCATGTGGAACTATCCAAAATACAAAACAGTTTAGGCACTCAAAACAAGACTAGGCTGTGTCACCACATATTGATGATAAGTTAATTAATTGTATTCAAATGAATTCATTACTTTTATATTTTATCATTCATGTAACAGTATTGAAAAAAAGTCAGGACCTACAGAAAGTGCTAAATATTTTCCGGTGGCATGGTGACTGGCACAACAAAAAGGTTGTGGGTTTGACTCCTGGACCGGACTGGGCCTCTCTGTGCAGAGCATACATGTTTCTCTCTGTGTCTGCCTGTGCATTAACAGCCAGCATGATGAATTCTCATGATATTTGTGAGTTCAAACTCCCAAGAATCCCTCTGGTCCAGCTCCCATTGTTGTGACTGCCTGGTTAACCAGGTTCAAATCCAATCATGTCAGTGTAAAATCAAATGTGGCCATACCGGCTCGTCAAAGCCTGAACCCGTCAGATCTCAGAAGCTAAGCAGGGCCGGGCCTGGTTAGTACTTGGATGGGAGACCACAAGGAATTCCAGGTGCCACAGTGGGGCGCCAGTTGCAAAAACTGTCGTAGTGTCCTTAGGCAAGGCACATCACCCACATTGTCTAGCATGAAAGTGGTGTGTGCGTGAGTGTTGGTGGTGGTCGGAGGGGCCGATGGCGCAGATTGGCAGCCTCGCTTCCGTCAGTCTGCCCCAGGGCAGCTGTAGCTACACTAGTAGCTTACCACCACCGGGTATGGAGTGAATGAATAATGCTCTGTAAAGCGTCTTTGAGTGTCCAGAAAAGCGCTATATAAAACTGATGCATTATTATTATTATTATTATTATTAAATCAATTCATGTAAAATATTGTGTAAAGTAAAAAAAAATATTACAAAACAAAGGGCAATTAAATGAAATAAAATGGAAATTAACATTCATATTTGTAATCAATATGCTTATGCAATAACGGAATCAATAATATGGCTTTGTCCTACTCTAGCATATTGTTACATTTGGTGTAACACAAAAGCAATGAAAAATGCCAGAAACTATCAGCCAGTTACAATATGAAACAAAGTAGTTTTAGCCCAAAGCATCAGTCTCTCAAAAATTGGATTAAGTAAAACTTCCGATATTACATTTCTGTGCCAATTTAATCACCACAATACAAGGGGCAGAGAGAACGACTTAAAGAACTACACCGTCTTATTGGAAAAACTATATCTTACAGGGGAATTGCTGTTTTTGTGCCTCTTCAGCACACTCAATGACTGAAACAACATCCGAAAGCTGTCGAAAGCCTGTGGTTCAACACTCGCACTAAAACTAATTTGTGAGGCAGAATTGTGAGTGCAGTGTGATACCTGGATACCAAAGAAATTATGAATTTTAATTTAGAGATTATTTGTATATTGGCTCAAACACTTCTACCAGAAATGGAAAAGTAAAAAAGCAGTTGAATGAACCCACATTGCTATGCAGCCTACATAACTAACGACCTGTAATCTCCTCCTTCAGATGCAGTGGAATTGAGTGATTAAACCTGAAAGGCTTCATGATTTAATACTAGGTTAAGCTTTAATTGAACTTTACATTTAAAGGGAGCGATGAATCAGCACCAGACTCATGGTTATAAAAGGAATATTGTATTCTCTATAAAAATGTTACAATGAAGTCTTTTGGTGCATGGTTTAATGCTTCTTAGATCATGGAAGGTGAAGCTCTCTATAAATTCCAATGCCTTGGCGATATAACATGTCCCAACGCAATACAGTCTGTTTGTTGTAAAGACGATATTCACTAAAACAGATTTAAGATAAGATAAGAGTAGCTTGTTTTTTAAATATTAAAAATATTGTGTTGTCTTTGATCCGAGGACATTTAAGCTTTTATTCATTATCCACTTCTTTTGCCACTAACATTAACTCCAGTTCTCTGTAGGAATTTTAACAGCTGAAGAAACATATTCATGAAAGGAGTTGGGAGGAATACTGAAGAGAAAGGGCAAACCAAAATTAAATGCAATTAAAGGCTCACAGATAACCTTGTGAGTCCTCCTAAGTGTTTGAACCAATGGTTAGCATGCAGCACCGGCCAACCTTGCATGTTGTAAACAAACAGCACCCGCCTTTTCTTCCCAAAGCCTTCTGGCCATTTCCAGGTGACAGCCAATCATCCTCAATGGCAATGCCTCCAGCTATTTTGAGGAATCTGAAGATGTGCTGAACAGAAATGAAAAGAAATCTCCCTCATGTGTGGTGACTTAGCCCCCAGATGATAGCCACATCCAGAGAAGACATTTCCCCTCCACACATCTGTGTTGGAGACAAAACGAAAGGGATTTTCTGGTGTCAGCAGCTCAGTCTGTAAGACTGGACATTAGCATAAATTTACTACGTGGGTTATGCTGCTCAGAATGCGCAAATACACACAACCTTTATTGAGCCAAGAAAGAAACACCCAGCATACAGTTTGACAACAACATAAAAAGCATTTTGTGAAATATTAAAATGGTAAGTCATGGGACTGCCATTTAATTGCAAAATTTTATTCCTGGCCTCACAGACAAGCAAAATATTTATCAGCACTAAGTGTCACATCACAGATTCCCGAGTGCCCACCACAGTAGCCAAACAGCACATAAACCCACATGCACAGCCCAAAGTGAAATGATGAAGATACACGTGTCACACCAGTGCAGTTAAATAGAAATATGTTATGAAAACACCACTAAAGTGTTAATTCACTGGAGAACGAATGTGCTTGTGTGCTGTTAACAGCCAGCTCCAGTCGGATATTGAAACAAATAAACACTCCTCAGCCTCTTCACGCAGCACAGATGTGATGGGGTTGCAGCCACTACAATGTGAAGCAGCAGAAACAAATCACCATGGAGGACCGACCAGCACAAAGGCCATCACTGTGGAAGTGAGTGTACGTCACCATCCTTCATGCAAAACAGCTGTTCATTCTCTCAAACAGTAGCTCCAAAACACAGCTACCAACAGGGCTTAATGTAACACACACACTGACCACATGAACCAATGACCACAGAACCTAGAGCTTAACGTTGTTCTCAAGGTGGCATACAGTGCATCAAACCAGAGTGTTGGCCAACCAAGACCACATGATTTTCTAATACCTTGCAAAGACGTTTGGTTGAGGAACCCATGATTTCTCTGATCTATATTGTTTTGTCCCGTACTGCTTTGCAAATGTCTTAGTATAACACTACACCCCTAATTACTTAGAATTGGCCGTTTTGGTTAAAATGTTCAGAACAGCAGATAAAATGGGGAAATACTTCTGATAATTATTTAAACAGATAAGGCTTTGCCTACACAATCAGAGATGCCCACCCACAGTCTCCTGGCGAGCAGAGTGTGACCCGATGAGTAGTTAAGGCAGAGAAAGGCCACTTTGTGTGAGAGCAAGTGCTGGAGGAGGCACAAATCCAGGGCAGAAGTGAAAGAGAGCTGGAATTCAAGCAAGATCCCTGAAGCCTGTTCTTGTGGGTGTGCAGTCAGTGGCACCTCAGGAAGTACCAGACACATAAGCTCGCGGGAATGTGTCAGTTGACTGCGGTCAACGAACTCGGCATGAGAAAGGCAACAGAAATTCACAGAAACTAAAATAACGTTAAATCAGAATGAGCTTAAGAAGTGTGTTTAATTATTATAGATGGGTTTCTGAAGTCCTTAAGTAGCGCTTAACAGCAAAATTATATAGTACAGAGGCTTAAATAATAATCATTCATTAGATGATTTACGATAAAGGTCAATAATTAAGTTAGTAGATCAATTAAGTTAGTAAAGCTACAGTAGCTGTACATTTGAGTATATCACGACTCCCAAGGTACTACTCAATGGAAAACGAACAGATGAATCATTACCACACAGGTACTACTACATCTGCTTCAGCTCTCTTAACACAGAACCCCGCAGTACCTTTAAGCAGCTCAAGCAAATCAAATGTTCCATATCCCAAGAGGTAGAGAAAGAAATACATTACATTCGTTTAGTGTGAGCCTAGATGCACATAAAATAATGCTGAAAAGTCAGAAGACTCAATTCCATCTTAGTCGCCCTATGACATCCTAAAACAAATTTATGTATGTGAAATTTACCCTAATGGAAAACAAAGTTGTCACATGTACCCACTTGATATTACTTAACTGAGAATCTGATAATTAAAAAAAATCTAAATTGTGAATGTTTGTGGACCTTAATCTTACTCTCCAAGATTTATATGCCATCTTTATATGGACTCAAATTGAGTCCAACCATAGTGAATAACACAGTACATAATACATAATATATAATAGGAGGGATGAGGTGTCTTGACCCAGAGACAGCATGCACTGGTCAAACGTTTAACCACTGAAGCACTCCTGCACAAACTTTTACACCCATTAAAAGACTGCAATCGAGATTACAAGTGCTGTTGCTATGGTCTCTTGTAGCATAGCAACAACTGTGGACCTCCAACCAAGGCCTTGAGAAAAACCCACAGGCCATAAACCCTATGTTCAATGAAGGGGAATTAAAAGAGGGGCACCCACAGCTATGCAGACATGCTGGGCGAATGTAGTGTTTTGTTCTTCACTGCGTGCAAACAAACAAATGCTCATGACCCTACCTTATTATGAAGCCAGGTTAGTTGTCCCAGTGGGGTGTCTTGACATTCACCGCTGCCTTCAAAGAAATAAACGTACGTTAAAATCCTTGATGTAGGATAATCCATGAAAATGAGAACATTTATTTTTGTCTTGTTGTAAGGGCACAAAATAATAAGATTTAAATAAGATTTGTGGTTGGTGTGTTTGGGAAAAGCAAATAAAATGCACATCTGTAATGATGAGTCCTACAAAGCTAGAGCTGAACGGTGTAGAGAGATAGTAACAGTAAATACATAAATGATTGAAGTTGCAGTTTTAAAGGCTGCAGTAGGATTGGTATTATATAAAAGGGTAGTGATGCAGTTATTGTGAAATGTTTAATTTCCCCTCGTTTCCATTGTGTAATACATCGTTCCTTCCAGGATACATGACCAGTTTTATGAAATAAACTTCCTGGATGATAAAGGAAAGTTAATGTGGTATAATTAGTCAGATAAAACCATTTTGACTTTTTTGGAATAAAGACCGAATTAAAATGACTTATTTTTACTTTCTCACATGTTTTGTCCTTCTTACAATTACATAAATAATCATAATTATCTATAAATCAAATAATCTTGAGTTCAAATTAGCAAATTGCAAAGGCTGCTATTAGTCAGCATAATATCCTCTGCAAAAAACATATTTCAGTATTTTTCTCAAACATTAATGCTCATGACCTGAATATTAAATTATAAATTGAATCACAATTTTTATAATTTTAGATAATTGTCCAACCCCATTTATAATCAAGTACAGTTAAGTTCACAGCGAGGACATTAACTCTTTACTTTAGAAGTAATATTTCAGGGAACTACATTTGTAAACAGGTTTATAGGTTTTTACTTGAGTTGGCATGGAGACAGGACACCTTGTTATCTGCAGAGGGCATTAAATGCTCTAAATAGTTAATGTAATTTTGATTCTACTGCAAATCATTATAAATGGATCCCTAGAAGCAGCCTATCTCACCTTTTCAGAGCTATGCCAAATCGTGAGAAGAGGGAGATAAAGCAAAGAGCATTCATGCAATAGAAAGAGTAGAGATTCTGAGTGTGAGAAGACATTCACAGTCAGACAGGCCAAATCAGATGTAATGGAAAATGCATTTTTAGTACAAGCCAATACAGAAAAAGGAGAAACTCAACACCCTATTACCAGAGAAACATGTTGGGGAGACAAGGAGAGAACACAGACATTAAAAGGTGCATTATGTAACTTTTTGGTCTGCTTGTGTCTATGGATATGTCATTGGTCTGCCTGGAATGGTCCAAAGTATGACCTTAAACAGCTATACCTTACATTTATCTAATTACAGGTGGTTTTATAGCTCAAAAATACAAAGAAAAACAAGCATTCTGACTGTGAAAAGGGTTGCCTCTCAGCAGATCTGACCTGCAACTTGGCCTGGTTTGAAGATAAAAAGGTTTAATACTGTGAAGCATTCCAGATAGACCAAGAGCATCTCCATGTCCATGTCTTTTTATTTCATTTCATGATGCCACTTGAATTGTGAGTGGGTTCAAAGAACATGGAGCAATCTTTTCTCCTTGTTTCCATCAGAGACTCAATGTGTTTAAGCAGATCTATTTGGCGAAATCAACTTTTTGGAGTTTTGAACCATATTATAGTTGTTTCACCCAAAGCTGTATTTGGAGTGATGTGTGCATGTTTGAGCAATCTTTAATCACTTATTTTCAAGACTCAATGTTGGTGATCAATCCCCCCTTTTCACTGCCACCTGCATACACCCACTGTGCTATACTTACTTCGGTCTTTAATTTATTTATGTATCAGTGATGTGCGAAGGATTCGGCAGCACTGTGTGGTCATTATGGTACAAATGAAAAAAGATCTGCTACTCGTTAGTGGGATCTGCAGGTATCCATTACTTGTTTATTTCGTTAAGTCTTTTTAGATAAATATTACTACAATTTAAAATGTGCAAATTATAATATAATGAACCAGTGTCATAGATTATATAGCAAGTAGGGTTGTCCCAATCCGATCACGTGGCTGCGGACTTGATTCGGACTCGGACGTTATGTTCAGGTATCAGAAAAATAATATATGTTGGGGGTTTTTTTTATCACATTTACAATATATGGGCGGTTAGTGATTAAAAATAAAGAAGCTTTTTTTTTCTAAACTACCAACGTTCACAATCCACAACACTGGACACCGCACACAGGACACACAGCACCAGCCATTCTCCCTGGTAGAGGACATGGCTTTTCCCTGCTTATAGAGCACCTGGAATCTAGGTACAACATCTCATGTCACAACTTAATTGAAAAAGCACAGCCAGCACTCCAGAAAAAGATACGTGACAAGCTACTTGTGCAATTATCAGAGGCATCTGACGTCGCGTTTACCACAGACATCTGGAGTTCCTTGGTGTATCTGATGTCATTACTAAGTCTCACAGCGCAATGGATCAACAGCAAGTTTGTTTTACAGTGTGCGACCAGAGGTGTAGTGGGTGTGGTACATGGCGGTAAGCCGTCCGCCCACTTCTCCCGATGTGACATATAAAAAAATAACAAAGATAAAACAGCCTACAACTTAAATGTCAAAACGGAACTACTGGTAATGGTGAAAACAACCTGCATAGGTCATATAAAACAGGTCTAAACCACCAGGTCTAAACCCGAACCTAAACCAGGAGGTGTGGGTCGGGTGACCGCAGGCGAAAGAAAGGACTGGCGCAGAGCTCCGCACCCCACGGGACTAAGCACAGCCGTTGCCTGATCGCACTTTGGGGACACCTTGCTCCATGAACTTGGGTTCTCTCTCTCACACACACACACAAGTCCTGGTTTAGTCCTGGTTTAGTCCTGGTTCAGTTCATATTCAGTCCTGTTTTAATCCTGGTTCAGTTCTGGTTCAGTTCTGGTTTAGTCCTAGTACAGTCCTGGTTCAGTTCCGGTTTAGTCCTGGTACAGTCCTGGTTCAGTTCTGGTTTAGTCCTAGTACAGTCCTGGTTCAGTTCCGGTTTAGTCCTGGTACAGTCCTGGTTTAGTCCTAGTACAGTCCTGGTTCAGTTCCGGTTTAGTCCTGGTACAGTCCTGGTTCAGTTCTGGTTTAGTCCTGGTACAGTCCAGGTTCAGTCCGTATGCAGTGTTACATGTTAATAATATCAGAGCCATTGGTAAAAAAAATAAAAATAAGGGGCATTCTTTGTTCTTAGTGCATTTCATAATTTGTAGAAGTATCGGATCAGGACTCGGTATCGGCAGATACTCAAAATCAAATGACTCAGACTCAAACTCGGGGGCAAAAAACCATGATCAGGACATCCCTAACAGCAAGCTCAAGCACGATATATCTTTAAGTTGAATTTCCGGACAAAACTGTTCTTGTTATGTATGTTAAAACTCTTTTCAACATTTATCCATTTTCTTCTCTTTTAAATTAAATTTTATTATCATTATCTAAACACTATGTTTTTTTTTTTTACTGTGATTTAACAGTACTCCTCTTGTTCTATAAAGCACTTACTTCTTTGGTGTTGTACAAATAAATGACTACAGTAAAAGTCAAAATGAAGTGTCCTCATATAGGCTACTGCTAGAATTCCCTACAGCAAATCTTCTTGTTAAGAAAAGGTAAGTGCTGATGAATAATCCTAAATAAAGAGAAAAAATACACACATAAAACATCAAGTTAAATGTCTTTCTCAATGTCTAAAATTCCTCAGATTTTGAGCTTTATGCAACTGCAGGGAAAAGGTGGTAATGAGAGTAAAAGAACACACGTTATAAGTGCTGTTCCTCCACAGTTATCAAGACATAACCAGATGCATATTCAAGTTTAACAGGTAGAAGACCAAATAAAACAGATATGACGGAGGGCAGGCCTACATAATGGTGTTGTCATTAGTTTAGGTGTGTACTTTAGCTAAGTAAATAATAAGGCTGCCAATGCATCTGTACACACGTTTGATTAGTAGAAGATAGGTGAAACAGAAATGCCATGTGCTTGAAAAAAATGTTTTAAAACAAAGAAAGACTGCAAGAAAAAAAATGCGTTAAGTTTACCTGCAACGTGGGATTGTTCGGCTTCTCTTTAGGCTGTTCTTGCTTCTTGGCAAAGCTAACTCTAAATTAGCTAATAGCTGCTGGTGCTGCTGCACGTATTTTAAACATTTTTAGTTTAGCTTTCTAGATTGTCTACTAACTTCGACAAAAAACGTAGTTTAATCTTAGCGTAAACAATTTAAGAGGGGTCCGTACATAACTTCACCTGTTCATCGTCTCAAACATCCACACAAACGCTCCAGCTATCCCCGGTCTTGAGTCCCTTTGGGGGAAAAGGGTAGAATGAGGCAGGCCTGACCGACACCATGTTCATGGTAAACCGCAGGACCAGCCTGGTATTTCCGCAATTGCGTTAGGCTATCGTAGACATAGTCTTTTAACACAGGCCACTAGAATAAATAAAAGTCAACTATACATAGATCTAGCCATCTTGACCGCCCCATTCATTAACGTCTCACTTTTTATGCACTTTTATGATTTGAACTATAATAGGCTAAAATTAAACTTAAAATATCTAAAACTTTTACATGGCCCTTCTTAATAGGCCTATAGTCATACTTTAAGCTTACAAAATTGGGCTGTCTACTTGCACCTGTTCTGATGCCCATTAGGTTTGTGCTTGTGTTTACATGATTGTTTATGAGAGTTATGGGCTGGGCGTTTTCATTTATTACTATTATTTATTTATTTATTTATTTATTTATTTATTTATTTATTTATTATAATGATACTAATGCATTTGTTCCAGATGCTGACACTGGCTTTTACAATTGAGTGAATTATTCATTTGCTCCACAGTTGTTGGTGGTAAGATAGTCTACTTAACCTAACTTCTGGAGGCTGATAGTCAACCATAACTCATTGACACACACCTGACAAGGCAGTGTTTGTGTCAAAACACTGCATCACTGCAGTGTTTTGTCAAAAATATTGCTCTAATTTAGTTATAGTCTTTTTGTAATGATTCAATATCTGTGTGTTTTAGAAGACAGATTGAAGCATGCTTTGGAACAAAGATCAATAGAAAAACAGTAGGCCTAACGTTAGGCCGTCGTGTATCTAAAATGTTGATAGGCGTGTAATAGGCTATATAAATAGCCATTTTGTCAGCACTGTCATGTTTCTCTGACAAGTCCCACAAGATCCTTCAGTGGTAATCTATGAAAGTAGCACTGTCACTCAACAGCCGCTAGCCCTAATCAGCAGACACTCTCTCTGGTACTTCTCCTGATCTCACTGCTAGGCTTAGCTTTGTCGTTTGGCATACAGCCTCGGCGCACAAAGAGGCATGCTTCTCACCAGGAATCACCAGAGCAGTAATGTCTTGTTTGGTTTTTGGCAGGGTGGGGTTGGCTAATTTACCCTCAGCATTGACCCATCCATTCAGTACAGGTCCAGGTCAACACTGACAGCTCAAAAGATGCAATGACATTACTCAAACTATTCTTGACCATATGCCAAATATAACAATAAAGCAGCCAGTAGTGTGTTACCACTCCCAACCATTCATTTACTACACAACATTAGAATGGATTGACCATTCTAAGGCAATGTTGCACCATTGTCTTAAGACACTGAACAGAAGAAAACATAGAACAGAACATATACAGGGGGATAGGGATACAGCCTACTGGTGTAGATGGGCATAAAACAATGGATCTCTATTCTACATTTGGGAAATTTTAAATTGCAGTATTGATTGAAGTCAGATGACATTTTGGCCAAATGCCAAAATGGCTATGTGACATTGCTGAATCAATGCATGTACCATTTTTTAAGAAAAAATAAAACAATGACCAAAATAAGTGTTATGGGCATGTATAGGGGGATCACAGAAAAGTGAGATTTTCTGTGTAATGGCATCTTGGATGGGAGAGTAAATGAGATGAGAAAACATACCATGGTGAAAACTCAGAAGTCAAATTTGCATATTATTTCCCCTATTAAAAAAAATAATTTTTTTTGGCATGATATATTTAACATCTTTTTATGGAAAGAAATTAATCTTGGTTTCAATGACTGACATGGGAACATTGAGTACTTCAGAATATTCACAGAATAATACAGAATAGTCTGTATTCATTATTAAAGTTTACATGTAATGAAAACATTTTCCCTTACTTTTGTAGTTCAGCTTTCATATTAAATAAATCTTTGAGTCAATGCTGTCACAATAACTGCATACAACAGGCCTTACCTTTACTTAACCTTTTATGGTTAATACAGAACTGACCAAAAAGAAAGGAATTAATAAGAGTGAACATTTGCTGAGCATTTGGACTCAAAATAGATGAATGTGAGGGCTCTTTGAGAGAGTATCTGAAGGCACATAAACACTATGTTGTCTTTTCTATCTTTGTCCAGTGACCCCATTTTGCTTTGAACATATTAATAAAAGTATAGCAAAAGCCTTCAAACCCTGTTGACACAAAAACCTAAACAAGGATTGAATGTATCAGCTGGAATAAATGGCTCTTTCTCTTTGCTAGGCTGGGTGTTTTCCTCCTGTTTGTCACATGCAGCCCTTCATCTACACACTAATGATGAGAGGTCCACTACTCACAAATCAGTTTCTTTAAATAGGTTTCAAAGCACAGAGAACAACACAAACCAGGGTCAGCACTCTCTTATCTGAACTTTATATGTTAGTTAAACCCCTGATGGCTGTAACTGGTCCATTGAAATTGTAATTCAAATGATAAAATATCACACAAAGTCTTGTGTATAATGGGTTGGTTTAATGGTGGAGCAAAAATCAATGATTAAACACCAACTCATTAAATAGATAAGAGACCCACAATTCAATCAATCAAATGCAAATCATGATCTATTTATTATGAATTCAAATGTGTTCTATAACTTTTCTGGTGGGGTCTGCCATGGCGATGTTGCAGTAAACATACCATCAGCCATGTATATAGTGTACCTTAAAATAGAAAAAAAAAGTTTTTTTTAATCAATTTGTTTGTATTTTTCTCATATGCAAAAGTCTGCCCACACGCATGTAATAACATACATTCTTTGACAGAAAAATACACAAAGCTCACAATCCACTGTTGAGTCGAAATGGAAAATATTCTATCTGTTTTTCTAGAGTCAAGTTTCAGTTTATAAATTGTTCATTAACTCAACACAAAATGAGTGTGGCAATATTTATGTAAACACTGTGTGTATATGTAGTCTTTGTATAATACTAAATATGAAAAAGAAGCTAAATAAATACATACATCCTTTCTTTTGGGAGCTCACACATTTTTGATAACTTGTATCCACTGAAAAATCAAAAGCTTCAAATGTTTTAAACATTTTAAACCACTGGTATATTCAAGAATTTCTTAAATTATTACATATGTGATATTTCTAAACTGAGTTGAAAGACAGTTTATTTTTACAAATGAATTTATGATGGAAACTCTCTACAGACAGACAACACACCCTGCATTACTTTGTAGGGACATTATTGTGACATCCAAACAGCACATCCTGTTCTTTGGACTGAGCCAAAAATGCACACACGCACACATGCACACGCACACGCACACATATACCACGTATTAATAAACATATGTTATCTTTACTTCATTGCCCAGCAGACCGTCTGTACATTTAATAGAATCGTCTACAGATAAAGCGCCCCCTTGGTCCTAAACAAACAGTACAATATTAGATTTACTTTTGTCTATTACAGTGTGTGTGCTGATGTGTAAAACATTTTTTTCAGGATTTGTTTCTCTTGCTGTGTGCATGGCCCAACTCTTGTGGCAACTGAGCGTGCGTGTACCATTTTATCAAAAAGTACTTTGTGACCTTTCCATGATGGCTGTCTAAATAAAGGCTCCCCACCTCTCTTATATCTACAAACCTGGCTCAATATTTACACTGCAAGGATAACCATCTCATTACATTAAATTGCACCAGCTATAGGATCTCATTCATTGAAGCATTTCAGATAAAGTGTTTTGGATTCTTCACAATTCTTCATTTTTTTCCAAACACAGATACTGCCTCAGCGATTGCTACTTATGATAATAATGTGACAATATTACTTCTGTTCTCACCTCTTCTAATACATGAGGCACAGTAATTTAATTTAGGGTAATAAAAAAGAGGGGAATAATATGTGGCCACAGGGAACACAGCTATATTTCTAATTGAAAAACAAGGATGTGCAAAGTCTCTTCACTGAGCTGAAAACACATTGAATAGTAATTTATACATCACATCTTTCTATTACGCTCTGTGAACACTTATTGACACATCTCCGTCTGTCCTAATGCTTGTCATGTTTCCAAGCCACAGCTAATAACAGCCTATAAATACATCCACATCCAGCAACAATATTGCATTATTTTTATGTAATGTAAAGAGGTCTTTATTGTATGTATGTCATGAAATTGATTTGTTCCACTCTGGGCCAATACAACCACTGTACAATTCAAAGAAACTACAGAAACATGTGATCTCTTTAACAAGTCAATAAACGCTACTCTGTAATAAACTCTACAGTTTTTATTTGGATTATTTTTTTCAATTTTTGCTACTTATTTTGAATTTATTATTACCATTGATATGCTTGCTCTTTGTTATTAGAATATATTGTAATGTGTGAGCTACTTTGCCCAAATAGTTTCCCATGTGCATCTATACGTAGCAAACACTGGAGGGTTGTTTTTAACACAAAAAGTGTTATTCTAACTATTTGAAGTTAAATGGGGCTTTGAGTTGGGGTTATTTGCCAGAGTTGATATGGTCGAAGTTAATTCGGGTTCCCCTAGTGTTCATTCAACATCCCTTAGTGTTAATTTGGCACCTCCCACCCACCACTTCAAACTCCCGAAGACCAATTTTAACCAGTTTTGTACATAATTTCATCTTAAATGAACTCAAATAAAGTGTAAAAATAAAACACCTCTGTGTGTTGTTTAGCTAAATCAGGATAACCCTGCAAAGTGTTATCTGTTTACTCTCATTCTAATATAACTCTTAATTTCAGGGTTAAACAGGAAATTTGGTCCTGTGTTACTTAATTAACATTTCCAAAAAAGTTAAATTAACTCTAGAACAGATTGGACTCATATAAACCCTGAGAAAATGTTATAATGGACTCTATGAAAGTCCATTTTAACACTCCACTTTTTGCTGTGTAGAGTTTGTCTAAGTCTCAGTCTAAACCAAGTTTTTCTTTTAAATTTTCTGTAATACTGAGTTGAGCCAAGAGGGGTCAGGGAAAGAACAAATGATTAGCTATTTATGAAAATTGTTTTAAACATGCTTTTCTCTTAATATGGTGTCATTCTTTTACTTAAAACACTTTCAATTTATTATTCCATCTAAATGAAAATGAATGTAAGTGCACTCAGCGGTCTTGCTGCCCATGCTCTCCTGAAGATGACATTTTTATCAGGCATCTTCCAAAGTGCATTTTAATGTGCCCACCTGAGAGAGAAAGTCACTGCTTGGTGACTCATTTTTCATTCGGCTTCAGGCAAATGACTGAGTGAAAGAAATGTATCTGGCATTATAACATGAAGGAGATTAGAAATGGAAAACGCTGAGTGCTTGCCCCACAAACACATCCATATTCATACAAGCAACACTACATCCATCACCAGTTTAAAATTCTGTGAAACTTGTGGCTATGTGTGTGTAATTTACTTGTAAAAGTGCTGGTGACTTTTGCTGCAGGTGTAGTGTAGCATGTAATATGTATTTACTCATGTTCAGCAAAGGGCCTGAGTCACAAACTTGCTTTATATTCAACAGAAAGAACTACTTAGGGACAGTGTTTAGTGTCTGTGCATTAATAGACAATACTGTAAACAGTCTCTGCACTCCTCGTTCACCTTCATGAACGCATCATACATTTGCATATGCAAATGAAACAGCTTAGATGTTAGTAAACCACTGTAGATGTGGACAACAAATAAGAGAAGGCTAGCTGTAAACGAGCACTGATAGCAAAAACTCCCTAAACTGGCCCTAGGCCTAATTCAGTTACAATTCAACATAGAGGCGATGACCTCAGATGTAACAAGTTGTCATGAAGGCGTGTGAGCAGCAGCATTTCTCACATTTCATGACTTGAATTCAAATTTGTGACACAGACAGCATGTTATGTTATGTGTGTACACATATAGGACATATTTGGCAACATGCGTCATTGCAGCTCCTTTAGAGAGGCTCTCCCTTGAGTGGTCCACTTCTTATTTCTCCATTTCATCCCAAATCCCCAGTGAGAAAACTGTCATCACAGTGCAGATGTTTCCACATGCTGAGTTGTGATGGCTCCTTTATAGCAGTTGGTTTCAATCTTTATGCAGTATCATACTAAAAAGTGGTCTAAAACAGGGCTAACATAGGTCTAAATTTGTACAAAATAATGCCTAAACTGGGTGTAAAGCAGATCAAAATCTGCAAAAGATGAATATTTACTACTATAGTATAGTAAGTATACATAAACGTGAACTAATGAAATGGCAGAAGACTTCAGATACAGCAGTTTGAGAAACGCAACATGATATAATCTCTGTAATACGTAGGTGTATCAAAGGTACATAAACTCAATATTTTTGTCAAAGAACCCATATTTTATTCTCTTTGCATTTTATAAATTCAAAATTTAGCAACAGGCTCAAGGGCTCTCTCCCCATATAATTACTGTTTTGGCAGTTCTTCTCCTGCTCTATTTACATATTAAACCACACACTTTGATCATGTGATGTGTTTTTATTTCCAAATAAAGGAGTTTCAAGATGCACAAAAAAAGAAGAAAAAAACACAGATGTCAGAAGATTCAGGCAGATTATTACAGAAGCAAACACCTTACAAGCCACGGCAGGGCTGATGTTGCACCTGTTATGGATTGAAGATGTGGAGTCCATGACCTCTGATGATGCTGGAGCTGAACCACTGGACAACTGACAGAGAGATGGAGGTGTAAGAAAGATCTGATTGTTTAAATTTCTTCCATGAAAATGATTCTCCAATCACTTCTTCATAGTAGCACACAGTAACTTTAATCAAAGCCTGCAAATCACTTATGGCTCATATTGACATGGTTCATTAAATGGCATTTTCAGCAAAACCTTGACTACAAATGATGGGGAGCAGATGCAGTTTTAAATGCAGCAGTGAATATGATTGCAGAGTTTACACATAATTCAGCACTAGTAAATGTTGCATTGTTTTGCATTATACACATTGTCCATAAAAAATTAGCATAAATACATACACCTCATTAGATCACAAGCAGGTCAGTACTCTATAGTACTTTGCACATTTTTCTGTCAGTTGTGAAAAGTAAAAAAAAAACAAAAAAAAAACAACAACAAAAAAAGCTTTTACTGGAAAACATCAACAACACCAACATTCCCCCCCTGAAAGCGTGGATCACATTGACACGCACCTGATGTCCATTGTCATAACATTGAAAACATTTGCACAGTACTGTATGGTTGCCTGTTGCCTTTTAACAATAGAAAAAGTTCTCAATAAATACAGATCAGTCACAAACTTGAAATAAATAACACAAGTGTCATCTACCGCCCTCTAATAATAAATATGACACAGGGCCTGAAGTCTGGTCAGGCTGGTATGGCTCTTTGGTCCACTGAGGTTGATCACTAACTCTACAAGACTTACTTGCTCCGCATACCTGATAAATCTTTCTATTGCCTTTCACAATCACATGCACAAAAATCAGATCTTAAGTTTATTAATTAAGTTATTATAAAATGATAAGAGAAGGCAGCAGCTCTACCTATAAACAATAAAAGTATGTACAGCAAAACAATCTCTCTCCTACAAACACACACTAATATTGATTGATTTATCTCATGGAGACCTGAAATTTGTCCCCATAAGAAGGGTCCCCATAAAATGTATACACAGATTTCAGTTCGTACAATGTGATACACACACCCTACACACGCACACATGCATGCACACACAAACACACGCACACAGGTCAGCAGAATTAGTAAATTGAAGTGTTGCTGCTGACAGCCCTTGCCCCATTGAGTCAATATAAGACTGAGTTCTGTTCACAGTTAGACACATTTTTCTGTTGGTGAGGAAAAAGAAAAGTGCTATTCATTCTCCTTTCCTCCAAGGGAGAAAAAAAACCCAGAGCCAGAAGTGTTGATACAAAAGTGGAATCACGCGAATGTGACATTTGTACATTTGTAAGTGTTGTGTCCTGTTTTAGAGGTTGTTTATCAAATATTGATCCAGGTTTTTTTTTTTTTTTTTTTACCTAAAAATATACAAATTAAATTAGTTAGAGACAAGGTGAAACAAATATGAGAGAAAAAATTGTGGGTATTTTTGTAGTATATTTTGTATTGCAAAATGTACTACAGAAATATATGGATATGAAACAAAAACATTCCACAAAGACAATGTACAATTATTACTTGTTTATACTTTGTTATGCTTGTACTTCTTCTACTGGAGCATTATTGTTTATATATATATATATATATATATATATATATATATATATATATATATATATATATATATATATATATATATATATATATATATGCCTTGTGTTTCAAACATTCAATGCAGTTTACCAAGACCAGATTTGTAAACCCTATATAGAAAGGTGCTTTACACAGAAACTTTCAAACAAGTCTGCTATTGTATGGTTTGCCAACCATTGGTAATTTTATTATCAATAATCTTTACTTGTTGCACTTTCAGATAAAAACTGAGAACCACATGTTTGCCCCGTGGTGGGACAAATTAAGAGTATCGACGTAAGAAATCATCACTAACCTTGTGCGCTTCTTGTGCTTTGTGCTGATAACTACAGGCCCCTAGGCTGAGAGGTTATTTCTCGTACCAGTTTCAGACTCCAACAATCACAAAATAATCTAATAATCCAATATTGTGGTCTAAATTTCCACATGTCCAAGTGCCATTCAAAACCAGTGATTGTTTTCCATTTATAAAATAGTTTTCAATAAAATTACATTCAAATATTTCTTATTATCTTTATGTCTCATAGCGCAGTGTGCCTCTCTTCTTTGTCCTATTGTCACTGCACACCTCACAAAGATTTATATAAACTCCGAGCTGGCATTTCATAGGCCAAGTAAAAGGCTGGAGCTGGAAAGGACTTCTGAGGCGAACTGTTGGGGTTTAAGTCTTTTTATCTGATGCAGCTTTTCCTCATTCCTCAAAAAAAAGAAAAAAAGAAAAATGGTGAGTGTTGTGAAACTGGTACGCATGTTAAAAGAAGGTGCCCTTGGTGTTTCTGCACAGAATCTTTTTGAAAGCTTTTCGGAAGTCTTTGTTAAAGATGGTGTAGATGACAGGGTTGAGAGAGGAGTTGCAGTAGCCAATCCAGAAAAAAAATGTGAAGAGGGGGCCAGGTATGACACAGGTCTCTGGGCACACAGCCTGAAGTGAGTATGAGAAGAAGAATGGGAACCAGCAGACTACAAACACTCCGATGACCACTGCCAGGACAAAGGTGAAGCGCTTCTCTCTGTTGATCATGGCCTTCCGCCTGGCTGCTCCAGGGTTGTTATCAGACTTGGACTTTCTCCCTGGCATTAGACATGCCCCTTTTGAAGTGGCAATCATATCTTTGTACCTCTTGACTGATCCGGGGGAGTGGATCCCCCCTGCAGGGGAGCCAGGCATGCTGGTGCTGCCTCTGCCTCCATGGCTGTGCTCCGCATCACTCTCGGTGCTTGAACTGTCCCCATTGTTGTTGTCTGTTTTCTTGCCCTTCTGCTTGTTTTTCTTCTCAGGCTCTTTGGACTTGGGGGACTCTAAGGATGGAGAGGAAGGTCTGTGAGTGGAGTTATCAGGGGTAAGAGCTCTGGGTGGGGGCTGCAGGAGATTGTTGGAGGTACGGTTCTGGATAGGCTTAGACTCCTGAGAGGGAGAGGGTGTAATGGCTAAGGTTGGGGGTCGTGTCTTAGGGGCTTTGTTAGTGGATGGAGGTGTGCTCTCTTCATCGTCCTGGCCATTGGCATGCACATAGCGAGGAGTCTGGCTGGGAGTGGCAATGCCCCCTCCGTCCTTCCTGGGCTCTCCAGGGGGACAGCGTGTCCTCTGTTTGGCAATCTGATAGATTCTGACATACACCAGGATCATGATGAGACAAGGGGCAAAGAAGGAGCCAATGGTGGAATACAGAATGTACCAACGCTCATTATTAAGTTTGCACTGAGGACCCCTGTCCACGCCCTCATCCTTTTTCTCACTTTTGTTCAGAGAGAGCAAAGGGGGGAAGGAGATAACAGCTGAAATCAGCCACACCACCACAATAGCAGCTTTGATGCGCCTGCTAGTCCTCTGTCGCCCGTATGTTACCCTAGAGATGGACAGGTAGCGGTCCAGAGAAATGGCACACAAGTGGACAATAGATGAGGTGCAGAAGAGCACATCTAAGGCCAGGTAGATCTCACACCAGAGAGACTTGAAGTACCAGTAACCCAGCAGCTCATTTGCCAGTGAGAAGGGAATGATGAGAGTGGCCACTAAAATGTCCGCAGCTGCAAGGGACACTAGGAACAAGTTTTGCGGCCCCCGCAGTGAGCGGCTAGTTAGCACAGCGATGATGACCATTACATTGCCCACAATAGTGAAGACCACCATAAGTGTGATGGCAGTGGCAAAGGCTGCAGTGGCTTCAGGGGAATATGGAGCCAAGTTTAGCATGCTCTGATTACAGGGGGCTGATGGGACCCCGCTGCTACTGTTCCAACCAGTGAGCTCCACAGAGCATGCGCTGTCCACTGTCAATGCCATGCTGCGTGTCTTATCTGTGAGAGAAGAAAAAAAAATCTGATTATTAAGTGTCATTCTGTACAGCATCCACAACACCCCTCTACAGAAACCCTGAAGTTGTCTGCACTGAAAACAAACAAGTCTTAATCTATAAAAGTGGGTTTGAATTAAACAAAGTGTCAGTTTATATATATATATATATATATATATATATATATATATATAGATATATATATATATATATATATATATATATATATATATATATATATATATATATATATATATATATATATATATAGGCCTATATATATACACACACACACACACACACACACAATACAATATAATACAATATAATATAATATAATAATATAACATAATTTTTATTTTATTTTTTACCTATTTTCAAATATTAGCTCCCGTGCATCCTCCAAGGCAGGTCCTTGAAGTCCATTGTAAGCGCACAACAGTCCTGTCCGAGGCAGTGCGTCAAGCCACGGGTCAAAGCTTGTCAATGTGAACCTCTCCTCAGAATTATTTTTAAAAATATGTGACTATTTGAGGATAACAACACACACCTTCGCTGAAAAATGTGACTCCAAAATTATGACTCCAAAATTATGACTCCAAAAATTAAATAAAAAAGTTTTGTGCTTTGATCTGGTATTGGCGCGTATAAAGGCTGTAGTTCGAAAATGAAAAGCATCAGTCGCCAAGAAGGAAAAAGTAGGCTATTTGTTGACGGAGTGAAAGACAAGCCAAATGACAAGAAGCTTGCGCGTTGCGTCCTGCGCTTAGACCCAAGGTGCTGAGAAGTGCGTAAATCCCGCTTTACATCCGCGTGTCTCTGGCCGAGTGGCGCGCGCCCTGGCTCCTCTTGCTGCTCATAAGTTGGACTGAAGCCATAACGAAGCGTGGAGGCATCGCTCCTTGTGAACTGGACCAAAGGATGAAGAGCAATGCGCGCCCTGCCTCCGCGCTCTCCACTCCCTCCTGTGCGTCTTTTAGCCCTGCTGATGTCACTCTGAAGCTGTGAGCGTCACGGGATACTTTCACTCTGTCTGAATTGCCTCCTACATCCTCTTCCAGATCTATAAGGCAGTACCAATAAAATCCATATAAAGCAGTTAGTAGGCACGGCTTGTTGGGTGGTTCTGCCTTGACCATTTACTCTTAGATGCTTAGGGGCCAGCTCGCAGCACACCAACATAACTTCTGTTTTAAATGTTTTTCATCATTATCACGGTCTTCCTATAGTTTCCATGATGCTCAAATGCTCTACCAAAAGTAGTCTATACAACCTCAAGGAAGGAAGGAAAAGTGCAGATAATCTAAAAGATCCAAGCCAGGCTCTGTTCAGCTCTAATATTATACAGTACATTAAACAGACTGATGAAATGTCAATACAAGGATTGCCTACATTTGCAGCTGCATGAGTAAGCAGCTGAATGTGTTTATTTCATTTCAGCTGCAGAGGCCAGCAAGCAATGGTTAGGGTCAGTGTCAGTCCAGATGAAGAGATATAGTCCAAATACTTTTTGACCCCATAAATGTAATGAGAAAATGGGGGTTTGTGAGCAGCAGACAAGAACAAACTGTTGTCCACCTGTAATAACTCAGTGTTTGTGCCAACAGCATGTCACATCCTTCAGTCTGTATCACATGATGCTTCCAAAACTATGGCTCACTGCAGCAGCAACTTTGTGTTCTGTTCAATAACAGTACCTCTCACATGCAGGATAATTATGGCTTTAATTCTTTGCATAGTGTTTTTTGCATTTTATATTTATGCCACTGCCATTTCTCCAACACAAGACAACTAAAAGATTTTTTCACATCTGAATATATTCTTATATTTCTTGTTTACATTAACAGTTGGACATATAGGCTAGATAGAGGAAATAAAAATAACACATAGAATCAACAATTCTACATGTTATTATAATTAAATTATAGATATGTATTTAAAATCGCCTTAGGAATTATGAACCTCTGGAGTAATAGTTAATGTGTGGAGTTTGCATGTTCTCCCCATGTCTGGATGGGTTTCCTTTGGGCACTCCGGTTTCACCCATCAACTCAAAACATGCAGCACCCCTGTGAACTAACATCAAGGACCATGACGTCCACCCTCCTGTGGGCTCACCACTCACAGAGGGGTTCATAGGGGAGTCAGGTGCTATGAGAATTGGGCAGCAAACTGCCCCGCGACCCAGTCGGATAAAGCGGAAGAAGATGGATGGATGGACTGAGTAATAATTACAATGTTTGTTTGGTGACAAACCTTCAATGATCCAAATGGATGGACCAAATACTACAACCACAAATTCAGAATGAATAGATTTTTGATATAACTCATTCTTTTAAAGGCCATATTACAGCCATAACATGAACTATTTTGTGCAGTCAAGGCTAGTATTAAAGTAGGCCCTAGGCCTGGGAGGTGTGTTTTGTACATTTTCAAAGTGAATATTGAAACCCTTCAATCCTGACATGAGATACAATATAACAAACACACTATGGCTGTTGAAATCAAGTTAATTAAAATTGCAATAACACTGGTATGTTTACGTTTTAAGCAAAACTGTAAATTGTTTTGAAGTGCCATAAGAAGTCACTCAAATGCCTGAAGACATCATTCAGCAGCTCAGTGATATAGTCCACCTCACCCTATCTTAAAAACTGACCTGTGTACAGATCAGAGTCATAATCTGAGCACAAACACAGCACCATGAACATTGAATCTGAAGGCTAGGAGCACTTGCCTCAATGGCAAAAATTGTTCATATTTTTTACATTGATTTAGACCTTCCCTTTTTCATTGAAACCACAGTAATGTTTTCCAAATGCATTGCTTAGGCTACCAGAAAATGTTTGTTAAATAAAAATTTCTCAAAAATTGCATCCCAGTGCCTCCTTCTTATGCAACTGCGTCATCATTTGACCTCTATTACACCCCATTATGCACAACACCTTTCCCTGAAACCGCTGAACATATTCTGGGGATGTTGTTGTTGATTATACCTGAGATCAAGTGGCCCATTGTTTTTTAACAAGTTCAGCCAGTGTCACATACTCACTGTTTTGTGCTGCATAAATTAAACCACAGCAGAGGATGTCCTGGTTGTTCTGAAGTGTACCAGCCTACACATATATGGTGTGTTATGAATGGTGAGTGGGATGGAGGCACTGTTTGTCTGTTTTTGTTGTAGCCCATCTCCCACACAGTACATTAATGACAGAGGAACCCAACTAACCACCCGTGGAATTACAACTGTGGCCCGCTCAGTAATTGCATGACCTTCAGCTTCCAGCTAAGCCATTGTGCATATTCACTCCACATTCTCAAAATGTGTGAACAAACAGAACAATAGTTTTTAAAGTGCACTCCATTTAATTGTATGTGTTTTCCATAGGTGAACTATGACATGCTGGAAATGCATTATACTAGTTGGGCGTGTCTGAAATGAAAGAGAGGCGCAGTGTGATGCTCTGTGCAAAAGCAGCTCTCCTGAAGTAGCGTTGTGTAAGAGCATGTGCTGTACCAACGTGTGCAGAATAACTCCACTGCCAATTGTGTTGCACTGGACTGCCAAAGTCTGCAAAGGCCACTGGTATGATTCAGCTTCACATATCCTTTTTGGGAGACAGAACACATGTACCAACGAAGGATACAGGTAGTAATGGTTAATGAGATTTTAACATTGTGAACACCAAAGATCCCTATTTGCTAAAGTTCAATTTACTTTTAAACCATGAATTGTGAATGCATTATGCATGAAAATGCATGTGTAAAGGTGCACTATGTAACCTTTCTGATGGGTGTCCTGAGGCTTACATTCATTTAATTACATGTGTTTTATTGCTAAAAATTAATATGATTTGATTCCTACTGTGAGCAGGGTCACCTCTCCACAGAGCTAAATTATAATTACCTGGTGACATCATGCTTATATCCATGCCATACTGTCAAATACTGAAGGCAACCTGCTTGATGGGGTAGACCACCAGAAAAGTTACATAGTGCACCTCCAGTCATCTAATTGTGAGAAAGAGAATATTTGTTAGTTGTTAACAAGGGTCATACAAAACATGGTTATTATGTTATTATTTTTCCCCAGTTAAGATAAATAAAAAATAAATACATTCATCTTTGATCAATCAAGCCTCACAAAATAAAAATCTAATTGGAGCAAAAATGTAAATGTATTTAAATTTGAAACAAAAGCACCAGGAGTAAGGGGATTTAATAGAAATGAATGGTCATCTGCAACTGGTAATGGGCCATATCAATTATTCCTCTCATCAATATTCTGAAAAGATTACATTTAAATAACTTCCATGAACAAAACACTCTTCTCAAAGTTGCAAGTTCAAGTACACAAGCCCAAGTCTGATCACAAGTCACCAGTGGTAGCTCCAAGTCAACAGCAACAACACATGAAAAAGAGGTATTTTCATCGTTCCCATTTGTTTCTATAATTGTGCCCCTCAGAGCTATCTTGTGATCCTGGAAAATGTTTACGGTAAAAGAGATGGCATTGTCTCAAGCATTGTCCTCAGAAATATTACAGAACAAGAAAGTGTGTGTATAGACCTTCTGTATTTGCAATCTGGCATGTGTGTTTGGTTATGCTTATGTACATGGTATAACTGAACTGTTAGTTTCCTGAGCCAATGTCACACATGATTGTTATGGTCAATTGTAATGTAGGGGAAGCACTATGAGACATTTTCAGGAATTTTCACATAACTACATAAACTAAATTATTATACATATAACATTGTATATGAGCTCATTCTGATATAGATGCACAGCGAATACCCATATAATGACACATTTTAAATGAAAAGAAAAGGCAGTATGCTGGCGCCCTCTACTGGACAATTCCGGTCAATAAATTAACACTTAATTTCCAATGTGTCAAATGCAGACTACCAGCACATTTAAAGCAGTAGAGTGAAGGCAAACAAAAGTCATCAAGACAAATTTGCACTGATTGTAGTGTTTTATGATGAACAATAGCAGGTTTACATACAATAAATCCACTGGGGCATGTGCTAAGATCACTTTTAAAATACCATTTAGATCTACCTAAAATAAAAAAAAAACAACTTATAATAAAACTACAACCTCCTTCAGCAAAAACTTACAAAACAAAGAGATGGAACCATTACAAAAACAAGAAGACAACCACATAAATGAACACACAAATATCATAGAGAAACAAACAGTTTACTACTACAAGAGAAGTTCTTCTTTTGGCTCAGATCAGCTTGTGGCTTTGAACCATAATGTGATAAGAATCTGATATGTTCACTGTGACTCATGGTTCAAGTACAAATAAAGCCCTTAATGTTGTGTAAATCCATAGTAAATGATTGATTGTTTAGCCCTGGCAGAGCACGTCTGTCTCAAACTGCAGCAGTTGTCCCATGAAAGCCACATTTGCGGAGATGATGTTCCTTCGCTGCTTTAAGTTGAAGGCCTCCTGGAGACGCACACGGTGGGTGTGCATGAGGTATTCCAGACATATGGTGGCAGAGCGCAAGATACCAGCTTTACAATGCAACAACACACACCCGTCTGCTTCACTGAGTCTGTGGGGGCGTAGAGAGGAAAACAAGAGCTCCCATTATATTCATAAGTCACCTTTTACCCACTGCACAGACAAAGGTCTTGCAACAGAGCTACATACAAACAATGCTGTTATTAAGTAAGTAATTTTGTAACCGGATTACAAAATTTGGCTATAAGGTTTAGATTCATACTGGATTAGGAACACAAGCAGTTTATCCACAGTTAGGTGGATTCAGATCAGGGTGTTCTCTGAGAAAGACTACCCTCTATTCAGGAGTAGGACACAGAAGAACATGGAGCTATTCAGCTCTTAATACTGTCGTAAGCAGCAGTACTTTAATAATTAGATAGATAGATAGATGATAGATGATAGATAGATAGATAGATAGATAGATAGATAGATAGATAGATAGGTCAGAGGTCAGAGAAGACTGAGTGCAGGGGGTGGCCGGAGTTCTCCAGGACTGCTCTGAGCTTAGACAGCATCCTCAGCTCCGCCACTACCTCCACAGACTCCAGGCTCATTCCAACTACAGAGCCTGCTCTTCTTATCAGCCGAGAAGGACACTGGAGACTTCTTTCAATGGACTGAAAGAACATAAATAGGAGCTTGGAACAAACATTAAAGGAGGCAAGTCTCCTCAAAAAAGTACATTCTGCACTGCCCTTTGTTGTACAGAGAATCCATATTTACCGATCAGTTCAGTTTATTGTCCAGATACAGTCCTAAATATTTGAGCTGACAACCTCCACCTCTACTCCATCACAACACAAATCAAAAGAACTGGAGGCCTGGGGCCGTAACAGATGGTAATAGGCTGTAAAGCAGGGGGTGCCCGGTGGAAGTGAAGCACCACCTCCTTTGTTTTGGAGATGTTGAGCTGTTTAGCCTTTTTCTGATGTTATTTTAGTTCTGGACTATTGCAGGTTCCTTTCCTGTCAAAATCCCAAAGTGTGAATTCTCCCTAAATGTTACCAAAATCAAGTCACAGCCCAAAGGGCTGCACTCATGCTTGAAGATAAACAAACAAACAAAAAAACTGTCTTAAAAAACTCACCTATAAAAGTAATGGCAGTGGAGAAGCAGACCCTTATGTTTGCAGCCACACTGTCCTCCACAGTGAGGCGCAGGTACAGGAGTTTGCCCTCGTACAGGTTGGGATAGGACAAGGAGACGAGCACAATTGTGATGCCCACTGCAGCCAGGGCCTCTCTGCATGAGGAGTGGACCACACTGCCTAAGAACAGAAAGGGCAGCAGCTCCACTGGACCATCCTGGGTCATTCAAAGAAGGGTTTGTAAGCGTATAAGGTTTGTGAGTGTAGAAAAGATGGTCAATAGTAGGGTAAAGTTGTGTCATAAAAAAACTTTTAATTTTTCACAATTTAAGACCTTTCTTACCTTTATAAATTGGAGTTGTGTGCCCTGAATTTGTTTCCAGAGTCATCATTTTATTGTTTCCAGAGTTGTAACATAGCTTTGGGTATGTCTCAGAAACTCCCTCAAATCCACCTAAAAAAAAGATTATAAAAGCATAAGTCCATTGGCGTACAATTTTTCGTAACTGTCCCACACTCATACTATTCTGCAATGATAAGACAACAAATCAAAATACCCATTTCTATGCCATCTAGAAGGTCTTAAAACAACAACAAAAAAGAAGTAGCAGGCCATCATTACCTTGCAAAAAGCACACTTCTGTCCTCACTTTACTCTGCAGGGCAGTGAGCATTCGGCACTCTCGATCTGCAGCTCATTTATAGACAGACTACTCTGGACCATAACAACCAAAGGACAGAAATCTTTGCGCAGCCAGAGCTGAAACTCTGTCTGGGATGAGCCACTCCAGAATCCCCGCTGAGCCCTTTGACCTGCGGCGAAGCACTGAGTTCCAGTTCACATTGCGCGATCCGCTTATATGCGCCAGGCAGTAAGCTAGAAAAGGTCTACTATCCAGTACAATACAACCGTGACCCCCGAAGTACATGTGCCAGCTCGTGCCCACTTATTTAAACTATGAGGATGCTATGAGGATTGCTCCCGCGACCCAGCCGGATAAAGCGGGAGAAGATGGCTGGAAGTTACTCCACAACGCAAACTGCAGTGATCATGTAGGCTCTGTGACTGTGAGATGCTCTTGGGCAGAGTAGAGGTCAGTTCTAGTCGCTAGTTTCACGTTCATCATTGATAACTGTGAGTGGGGCACATTGGGGCAGGACCCACTGTGCCACAGAGACAAAACAGCGGAAATACCATATATGACAAGACTGGCATGATGTTACTTTATACCGAGTTTTATACCGAGCACGTGGTGAACTGGGGTTGTGTTTTTGTGTCAAATTCATCTGTGATGCAGAGAAGTTTTTACCTTTTGACATTTTATGAGACAATGTTTGTTAAACATATTTTATTCTTATAAAAATGTAGGCCCATTTAATAAGAAATAGCAGGCCTAAATAGCCTACATAAGATTCAAGTTGCATACTATCTGACAGACACGGTCATGCCACAGTATCAAGCACTGCATCTGTGTGAATACAACAATGCAAAACAAGCCCCTGCTCATGTCAGAATGGTACAAGACAGCCCTTAGCAGAGCACAAAACATCACAAGGTCAAAATACATTATCCAGATCAATAGAATTTTAAACAGAAACAGAAAGAAGATGGTGTAATCCTTCATTTGCCCAGGAGTGGTCCAAGGTCCTAGTGTCACAAACCAATAGGCTACCATCAAATTGAAAATGGCTTGATTTAAAAAATGTCCAAATGACTACCTCTAAAACCTTTTCTATCACTTAAATATATGTTGTAATATTGGGCTCTTGCTTAGGTCAGAAAATATACAGTGCATATGTAAATAAACATAGTCATAAATGAAGATAACAACATCTAGTTTCAGTGGTTTTCTGTCCCACAAATTATCCAGGATTAATTGAGTGGCTGTGGCTATTCATAAGATGAATGGTTGTGAAAATGATAGTAAAATAATATAGCTCTTTCAGTAAATCACTAAAGTGCTCCACTTGGGACTGATTAAAATGAGTCCACACTGAACAGGCCTATCTTCTGTTTCTCTGTGGTGATATTTACTTACTTACATAATGAAATGTACATAACTCTCGATGGGAGATAACATTACATTGCATGTCTATTTTTGAACATTCACAATAAAATAAATAAAACAGGAAAATTTACAACAAGGCCAGATTATGTAAGCCCTTACATTCTGTGCACTCATTGTTGTTATACATTTTTAAGATAAACAGTTGGAGACATTCTCACATAGTAAAAGACTCCTTGTTGGAGTCCTTTAGGAGTGACATAGAAGCAAAATATGACTGTAATTCAGATTTAAACAACATGCAGTAAAAAGTACTATTTGTGGTAGTATGGCCTAATTCATCCAGAAGCCTGAGGGTCAAAACAATTGGTCTGAGAGCCACATTTGGCCCCCAGGCCATAGTTTGGACATGCCTGTTTTAAGACCAAAATGACGAGGCTCACTGCAGCAGTTACAGAGAGAGAGAGGCGACAAGATACAGAAGGAGTTCACTCATATATACGGTCTATGCCGTATGTCCAAAATTCAGAATTGTCCCTTTAATATGTGCTCTGGGATAGCTGAGAGAAGAGCGAGACTTGTAGATTACCATTGATACTTGGTTTATTACACATTTAGAAACCATAACATGCCAGGTCTTCGGGGTGCTAAGTTTTAATCATACATGAAATAGAGGTTAGATCATTTTGTACCGGTACCACACATTACTTGAGTTGTAGAGCACAGAGTGGTGTGTGTGTGTCCATTACACAGCACTGCAACAAGTGATGACCTGTGACCTTACAGTACAATAGAAAATAAAGGGGTGCCACCACACAGCGCTATTAATACACTTGTAATACTGACTGTTACAGTGTGTCAATGCCTCGACACGTTTGGCCAATCACTATAAGATATATTGCACCATATCTATTGCACTACTCAATTTAAAAGGTAATTGGTTAATTAATATTGTCTCCTTTTCCTCCAGGACCAGCAGCTGTCAATTAAAGTGCCAGTGCCTCAGGATTAAAAGCGGTAAAAGGAAAGACAATAAACACATTTTTAAAACCAGTTATGTGCAATGTCTTTTTTAAAATATGTGCAAATATGTTGAAAGTGCTGTGCCCTATGTAATATGCTGCATATTACAATAACACAGATCAGATTAATTTATCAGTGCATATTCATGGCTGGTTTAATGAAAGATTTCCAGGTAATATCCAAGGTACAACATACATTTTTATTGTGCAATATTTATTAAATTTGATTTTTTATTAAGAGCTTCTGCACTGGATTTTCCTCTTGAAGTCTTTTGACGTTTTGTTCCTTCCATATCATTCTAAAAATACAAAGAACATGTTTATGTTAAATATTTACCATTTACTTATACTTTCTAAAACCTGTTCCAGCTGATACCCTTGTTCATATTTGCCTTGTGCCCATTGTGTTTGTATTGTATTTCTACTTACCTAAGAAGAATGGCAAGGCCTAAACTTGCTGCTAGACAACATGCAGTCACAACACATATGACTGGCACCAGAGCCTCCCTCCACGTCAGAGAGTGTCCATACTGAAGAGATGGGAGAGTGACCACAGGATCCTGACCTTTTGTTGGCAAAGCAGCAACTAGAGTAAGAAGAAGGCAGTAGGCATAAAATGATTCATCTGATCCAGAAAACTATCTGAAAATGTTTTGTCCACTGCAAAAGTGATAACAGTCAATTCCAGTTGACTCTAGCACTGACAAGGCATCTGACAACTGACATGCCAGATTAAGATTTTGGTTTTATACAGATAATATGATTCCTAGGACTGTAGTCTTTTTCTGTTTTTCTTGTTTAGGCTCCTAGGCATATAGTCATACCCTGAGCTGAACTGGTCACACGTTTCAATGTTAGTAATATGCCTAAAATGTATGTTAAACTATCTAAATAATTACTAAAATGTACTAAAAATAATGATAAATGTAACAAAATAAATATTAAAATTTGTTTGAAATATTTGAGTCTGTGCTTTATTAGTTTAAAAAAATCAGTGTATTTTTTTCTTATCATTAACTGTCTAGCACTTGCATACCCATTGTCACGGCTCCCCCTTTCTTTGTTTTTCCAACCGAGGCCATAACACTCATCAGGGAAAGCAGTACGTGATTTTTAAGTAATATATATATATATATATAATTTAATGTGTTATAACTTTACCTGAAAGCAAGAACTTGACTTTGTAAAATACTGTTCCAGTTTGGTTCTGTAGTGAACACTGATAAGTTCCTCCCTCTTCGACATGCAGCTGATTTAAGACCACAGATGAATCCTGAGTCACTACCAGCACTTTGAAATCACTCCTCTCCAACTGAACATAAAATAATTTGTTAGAGAGGTCATGTGTGTCAATATATATCAAAAGTACTGGTAATTGTTGTCACATTTGGGCCCCATGAATAGTGATACTCTGGTTTTCCTAACAGCAGCCGATGCCATGGGAGAAAACAGTCCAGCACCGCCTGATCGCCCTCTTCTGCCTCCATTGGGAACTCTAGGAATGATGGAAGGAGTTCATGCACCATAGGGATTACACTTATAATCCTTTTAGTAGGTGTGCACATGGACAACCAGCAGCAACACAAAGGTAAACAGCACATTTCCACACACATTGTGGAAAATTATTATGAAAACTAAATACTCTAGTACCAATACTGGAAGAATAACCACATAAAAAAGAATAGACTTGGACCTTTCCATTCTATCAATTACCACTCCTTTTCCTATAATTTTTTTTTGAAATTTTAGCATTGTGACAACACTATACCACATATACCTCCACAGTCCTCTTGTCCAGTGGGGGAGGGGCAAGTGTATGTCCTGTAAAGGCAGGAGGTGCAATCCATGACTCTTCGAATCAGCAGTCCTAAAAATCACAAGTTTTTACATGTAATGGAAGTGCTGCATATGTCTTGCATAGAGAAAGAATGTGCATTGTAAAGATTCAATACTGCAATCTCACCGCACTTGTTTGGACACAATCCTGAGAAAAAAAGAAATAATAGTTTAATTTTGCTTGATCATTAGCATCTTTATGTGCATTAGTCTGTTCACCATCAGGTATAAAGGTGTCCAAGTGCTCCTTTAATATCTCACGGCCTTTTTCCATCATTTGAACGGCCTCGTTTGTTGTTCCTTTCAACAAGACATATCATGGGGTTTCAGAAGTAGTTGAAAGTAACAAAAGAAAAAAGTAGTTACCAGCCATGGCAATTAACATTTTTTTAAATAAAATATGATATCTTTTTAACAGTGAAAACTCCTCAAAATGTCATATATTACAGGAAGTGGAAACCCATGAACTGGCTATTAGTTTTTATACGCCCGTTGTGTAAGACGGGACGTATTATGGTATGGCGCTGTCCGTCCGTCTGTCCGTCCGTCTGTCCGTCCGTCCGTCCGTCTGTGGACACTTCAAAGCTTTGAAGTCTTTGAAGCTTTGTCTTCATGAAAGATCTGAACTCTCTCCTCAAATGTTCTGCTGCTGAAAGCGAGAACAACCCACATTCTCTGCTTCTTTGAGCTTTGACACATTAAAGCTTTGTAGTGTCTTTAAGTTCTGTTGCTGCAATCTGATTGGTGGAATTCCGATTCTAGAATTCTATATACAATAATTCAAAGTACGGGCGTATTTTGCCCCGCTGGCGGAGCTCTTGTTACACTAGTCAGGTTCTACACTACTGGAAAGGAACTGGCTTACCACTGGTACTTTTCAAGAAGCGATGAAATTCACTTTGGTACTCTGTTCTAGCTCTGTAAAGAGTCGTGAGGTCTGAAAATCAAGTAAGACAAATTCACATGATATAACTGTCCACCAGGCAATTATTTGATTGGTTCAATACATCAGTATTGATTTCATGAACATACACAAGACAGACTGTTAATCACTGCTAATGAACACGAGAAAATAAAAGTAAAGTTTCACTGATGATTAGGAGTCACAGAATTTCTTTCTCAATTACAACTGAATTCAGTTGTCAATTGCACAATCCTATTATCTGTGGAGAAACCAAAATTATATAACGCTAACATGGATCTATGTTTAGGGCTGCAAGATGAATCGAAACTGAATCATAATTGCAATTTGACTGGATGCAATTTAAAAAATCACAAAGGTTGCAATCTTTGAAATACCATAATTAATACAAACAACTAAATATTCTGTCTTATTCTGCATTAAAAAATGCCTGTAATTTGGAACTCTGTCAACTTGGATGTGATTTGGAATCTATTTGCCAGTTCTTCAGGATGTGTTTAAAATGTGAACTTTGAACAGAACCCTATTATTAAAATCTAAACGTAGTTGCAATGCTTAGAAATATCTCCATTAAATAAAATTTATGTTATTTTTGAATAATTAAACACTGTTTTCTCACCAACAACACCCATGCGACTCTCACTTGTCTCTCTAAAGGTTACATAAGAATGGTCCACAATCTTTTTGAGCTCGATCTGTTTGAGTGCCTCAGGTTCAGACAGGACAAAATCCTCATGCATCAGCTTCACAGTGCGCTCACACTGAAGACAGAGCCTTACTCCAGATAACACAGAGCACACCACCAACAGAAGCAGCACAAGCATGGGGGTCCACTTTGTTAAGCCTTTTGCTGTCACCTACTGGAAGAAAAGGAGATTACTGAAAGGAAGTATAAATACAGAAAATATGTAAAATTGGCGCGCACACACACACACACACACACACACACACACACCGTGCCGTTACGTGCCGTAGATCTGAACTCTCTTTTCAAATGTTCTGCTGCTGAAAGCGAGAACAACCCACATTCTCTGCTTCTTTGAGCTTTGACACATTAAAGCTTTGTAGTGTCTTTAAGTTCTGTTGCTGCAATCTGATTGGTGGAATTCCAACCGTCTCGCATAGGAATGTCAAACTTCATGGCTGGACACCCCATGGGTCAAGGATGTTTCCTATTGATTTCAAGGTCACAGGGTCAAAGGTCAAGGTCACGGCCCGACCCTTTGCGAAAACCTTGTCAGTATTGGAATCTTCCAAACTGCACCAACAATTCATCTTTAACTAGGTTTGACAAATTCTAACTTAATTCTATATACAATAATTCAAAGTACGGTCGTATTTTGCCCCGCTGGCGGAGCTCTTGTTAACTTTATCAGCACCTGGTTGGTCAGACAAGATCCAGACCCCTTTTCTATGCGACACTCCTCTTATTAAACTACATATCCCATGAACACTGCAGCTCATTCAGAGACCAATCAGATTCCAGATTCAACTTTGAAAGGCGGGACATAAAATTTTAGGCACTGATTCTGCGCAGTGGGTTTTCTCGTGGGTTTTCTGGCAGTGTCTGCTGTGCGCAGGACAAAACTAGGCAAAGTCAGGTGCAGACTGCGGTGGTTGGTTGGTAAGAATACTCTTTTACTATCAAATATACGCTTTGCGCTTTCTAAATAAACAATTAAACCAGATGTTGTGACAACAACAATATGCGCAATTTGCACCGTTGGCGCTAGGAGAACCGGTGGGACTGGTTTGAAACAACAATAGTGACAGCCTCCACTGTCACAACAACATATTGATTTTACTGATGGCTCATTTGTTGACCATGTTAGTTTAGCTGTAGTTTAGTGTCGTTGCCCTGATAAATGCGCTATTAGTAGATGTGTAGTACGCTATTCAGTAATATGCTACGACTGTATTGTAAGACTTTTGTTTAAGAGAGCCTCAGCCTATGATGACAAAATGCCAACAGGAACTCTCATTCAACTAGACTATAGAATTTCTATTTTATTATGACGTTCTTTGGCCAATATATGTAACTCGATTATCATTATTATTACTATTATATGGGATATAATTACATCTTCTAAGCGTCATTCAGTTTGCCTCAAGCACATTGTCCAGTCCTATTTCAGAACCTGTTTTTATGGTATTATTGGCTATGTTATCATGCGGGTTAATGCAGACAGTACACCTGCTATTAACTATATTATAGCCTTTGCTGTCTCTCTCAGTGCTGAACACTACTGAACAGAATGTTGCAGAGTTCATGCACAGCTCAGTACGTTGACACACACAATATGTAGGCTTGGTAAAACTCTGAGGCTTGACGTAAGTATTGTTTGAGTGCATCAGGTTCAGACTGACCCAAATTTTCATGTATCAGCCTCAAAGTGCACTCACACTGAAGACAGGGTCTTAATATAACACAGAGCAGACCAACAACAGCTGCAGCACAAGCTTGGGGGTCCACTTTGTTAAGCCTTTTGCTGTCACCTAGTGGAAGAAAAGGAGATTACTGAAAGGAACTATAAATACTTGCAAAAAAAAATGAAAAATTAGAGAAAAAAAATCACAAGTTTCATAGAAAAGATCATGCAAAATTGCTACAAAAATACAGAGCATAAGCAATATGCAAAGCATAAGTAGCATAAATATTGTACAGTTACAGTACAGTACTGCCTCCTCACTTCCCTCACTCTGCAGTCCATTGCTGTCCTTCACAACATTGTCACGTCCCATCCATCAACCACATCACACCCTGGCTCCCCAACACACACTGCATTCAGTACAACATCCTGCTCCTCACATTCAAAGCCCTTCAAAACCTCAGATCTCCATATCACTCTGGGCTGCTCCACATTTCCTCCACTTCTTCTCCCCTCTCCAGCTCCTATTCCCTCTGCTCCTTTTCTCCTCCGCTCCTCCTCCTCTCTCAAGCTCTCTGTTCCATCTACCCGTCCCATCATCATAGAGAGTAGAGCCTTTCATTGCTCTGCTCCTCAGCTCTGGAGCACTCTCCCTCCTGATCTCCACAACACTGACTCACTCTCTCAAAATCCAAACTCAAAACACTGTAGACTGGCCTATTCACTCCACCTCACCGCCAGATCATAGCTGCACTGTCCCACTTTAACTGTATGCTTTTAACTGTATGGTTTTTAATTGTACTTAACTTTGTTTATGTTTTTCTATTTGTTTATTGTTGTATTATTACATGCTTACACACGTGCCTATTCTTTTCTAACTTTCTTTTGGTATTTACATTTTAGATTTGAAAATAAAAGAAAATAATGAAGATTTTTAAACAAGGTCACATGGTTTATGCCAAGAAGAACTAAAATTCATCTGCAGGATGTATCAGATTGTCCCAGTGGCTCCTGGGGAGCCACAGTTAGATGGGTCACCTCTCAAGAAAAAGCCCAGGTATGAAGGCCGTCCAATGGTGCTGGCCGGGTTGTTGGGGTGTGTGCTGATGCTGGCGGCTGTGGTCGCCTGGTGTTACTACTCAGCTTCTTTGCGAAAGGCCCAGCTGCTCAACACTGAACTACTGGAGCTGAACAGAGATGGCTTCATCATTCGTAACCAGGCGGGTGCTGTCATCTTCACTATGGCATTCAAGTAAGGAGCTAAAATGAAAACACATCACAGTGCCGTAAACCACAAGGCTACAATATTGGCATGATCTTTATTTTGTCTTTTTGTCTAAAATTTCCCAGGTCTGGCACTCTGGATTTGGATTCATGCTCAAAAGAGAAAAATATTCTGAGGTGCACTCGTTCAAACTCTGGAAAGCTGAACTTTTTTATACAGACCATTCGACCTAAAGACACAGTGACATGCTACCGTGTGCGGTGGGAGGAGCTGGAAGGCAAAGCACTTGTAGAACATGCCATGAGCTGTAATGCCTCTCACTGGTACGGAGGGGCAGAGCTGGCAACACAGCACTGGCCCATAAAGATCCAAGGTGAGGAGGAACCACGGCCCTTCATCACCAGCGATGTATACTCAAAGAGAGATTCTTTTGGAGGGATTTTGGAACGTTACTGGCTTTCCTCAAATGCAACAGCCATCAAGATCAATGATTCAGTGCCATTTCACTTGGGCTGGTCGGAACAGGATAGAACCCTGCGGTTTCAGGCACAATACCTGGACTCTCCGTTCAGACCAGAGGAGGGGCAGCTGGCTGTGCCAGAGCTTAGCTACAGAGTGTGTGTAGGCTCTGATGTCACCTCTATCCATAAAATTATGGTGAGTTAAAAATTTTCAGGATAAATAGATATAATGTGTATATTTTGTTTTAAAGCCTCTTAAAACTACAATATTGTGGAAAAGAGTTTTCAGCTGTTAAATTCTGATGGAACCAATTTATTACAAATAATTCTATAATTCTATAAATCTGCTTTTTTATCCCTTATTTAATCAACAGGTACGAAGGTATTTTCCAAAACCTATTAAGGTCCCATCTCCTGAACTGTTCAGGCACCCTGTGTGGTCCACGTGGGCTCTACATAAGTCCGCCATCAGTCAGGAGAAACTTCTTCAGTTTGCCTCAGACATCTCTAGACATGGATTTGCATCTTCACATCTGGAGCTTGATGACCGTTACACAGCTGACTATGGCGAGTTTGATTTTGACCCTCAAAAATTCCCCAATGCCACTGGTATGTTTGACAAACTCAGAGCAGGCGGGTTTAAGGTGTCACTGTGGACTCACCCTTTTATCAATTATGATTCTATAAATTTTGGCACTGCTCTGGAAAAAGGGTTATTTGTACGGGAGCCTGGAGGAGAACTTCCTGCCTTAGTTCGATGGTGGAATGGCATTGGAGGAATTTTGGACTTTACTAACCCAGACACCCGTGAGTGGTACTCCTCACACCTTCATTTGCTTAAAAATCGCTATAAGATTACTTCCTTTAAATTTGATGCGGGGGAAACAAGCTATCTTCCACGTCAGTTTAGCACACTGGTCCCACTGTCTGACCCCTCGACCTTTACCCGGCGCTACAGTGAGATGGCATTACCTTTCAATGAGCACGCCGAGCTGCGAGTGGGTTATCAAAGTCAGAACATCTCCTGCTTCTTCAGGATCATCGACAGAGATTCAGTGTGGGGCTATGAACTGGGGCTCAAGTCTATCATTCCCACTGTTTTAACCATCAGCATTCTTGGATACCAGTTTGTTCTGCCTGATATGATCGGCGGGAATGCCTATCCGAACCACACTGCAGGCATGTAAAATATTCCTGTATATATGGTGCTATAGTGCACCATATATAGCAACATATAACTTTATATGCAATATATTGCATTTCCGTGAACCAGGGTTCTTTTATTTTTACAGGTGTGAATGGTCTCCCCGACAGAGAACTCTACATCAGATGGCTGGAACTGTCTGCTTTCATGCCAGCTATGCAATTTTCTATTCCACCTTGGGCATATGACAAATCAGTGAGACTGTTGATCAACTGTTACAATTTTTAAGATTATGATTTTGCTTGCTGTTTATGCTTCTGCATTATTTTAATATTAAGTGGTTGTAATGGAGGACAATATACACCCTACCAGGTGCCACAGTGGGGGACCATTTAAAAAAAAAAAACTGTCATGTCTTAGGCAAGACATAGTATAAAAGTGGTGTGTACATGAATGTTGTTCGTGGTCGGAGGTGCCGATGTCATAGATTGGCTGCCTTGCTTCAATCAGTCTGCCCCAGGAAGGCTATGGCTATAATAGTAGCTGACCACCACCAAATGTGGAGTGAATGAATACTGCATTGTGAAACGCTTTGGGTGTCTTATAAGACATAGAGAAGTAACTGCAGCAACAAATGTTCAAATTTTGTACTCCGTAGTTTTAGAGGAAAGTTTAATACAACACATACTGCAACATTTACAAAATACAGACTTGAAACTTTCATTACGTCTTATGCAACACACAAACTAAAAGGCCATTGGCAGTAAAAATATCTCCCCAAATATGTTTTCACAGATCACCTTATTTTCTGTACTTTACGCTCAGAGGTCAAAGGTAAATCTTTGATTGATAAATATGACCTCATCGTATAACACATAAACGTACTATTAGTATACCTCTGACATACACAAGAGGGATAACATCAATACCTTAAAGCAATTTTTCTTAAGTCTCAGCACAGATACTGATATTTTGATGCTGAACTTTTTCCCCTTTTTAAAAAGTGAAACAGCTTTTAAACACATTATATGGATACTCTGTAAATTGCATGTTTGAATGGCTTATAGATGTGTATCTTTGCAGGTAGTGGAAATAGCACAGAAGTTCACCAATCTCCACAAGGAACTGGTGGCTCCGAGAGTGCTGGAACTGGCAGGGGAGGTT
Source organism: Odontamblyopus rebecca (assembly GCA_030686955.1). NCBI lineage: Eukaryota > Metazoa > Chordata > Actinopteri > Gobiiformes > Gobiidae > Odontamblyopus > Odontamblyopus rebecca. The sequence continues at coordinate 15,924,376 of CM060661.1, forward strand.
CTTGACACAGGAGACCCGATTATAAGGCCTTTGTGGTGGATTGCCAATGATGATGAGGCTGCCTACAAGATTGATTCCCAGTTTCTAATTGGAGATGATTTAATGGTGGCCCCTGTGCTTGAGCCGGGAAAGCAAGAAAGGGACATCTACCTGCCAGCTGGAAGCTGGCGAAGCTACAAGGGTGAGCTCTTTGATAAAGGTCCTATTTACCTCACAGACTATCCTGTGGACCTAGACGAGGTGGCCTATTTTACATGGGTGCAAGTTACTGAATGACTGCACAAACATGGGGCAATTTAAGACATACAGAATAATCTTGCCCTCAATTTATTTACATGAAAATAGAATGCAATTTTGAAAATGATTTAGGGTAATTATTAATTCTGTTAATGCATTTTTGTTTGTTTATTTTAGTCATTTGCTGGTTAATTTGGGTCAAAGCTAAATATTCTTTTCCATTTTAATTCTCTTGTGCCTTTACATTCGTCCATCCAATTAATATTAGAAACTACTTACAGAATAGTATATCACATGCAAATTATTAATATCCTGTGTGGTCACTTGTGACCTGAATACTCTGTTAATTGTAAGTCCCAACTGAAGCCATATTAGATTTGTGCCTGTAATAGACAAATGTCTTCCAAGGATCTTCATTCAATTTAAACATGCATTATTTAATATTGCCTGCACTATTCTAACATGAAGAACTATTTTTAAAAAGGGAATTAGAAATTACATTTATTTTACCTTTTACACTCACTACTGAATTATTTATTTGTTAAACTTGGCGTATTTCCAGGTGCCATCCATTCCTGCCTTACAGTATATCTTGAAATAAGAGAATGTAATATTTTATGTAACTCTGGCTGTGCCAAATCAAAGTTTGTTGTAAATACATGTTGTACATTACCTTTGTTACCTTAAGTGGAACACTAAAACTAAATTGACTTGTTAAACTTCCATTGTAAAGATTTAGTCATTGCTACAGGATCTATATTTCAACACCGGAGTATAAATAAACAAAAAAGCAGTAGTGGAACATTTCTACATTAGTAGAAATGGAAGAAGTTGAAGAAAGTTGGGAAGAAAAAATAAATAAATAAAAGTTGAAAATAATAAAACCACTTTTTGTTTATTTTATTGCAAGTTCAAACTATGGAACCTTTTTTAAAGCAACACATTCCTACATCTGTGGTACGTATTTTCAATCTGCCATACGAATATTTTGGGGTAAAAATCAGAGAGTAAAGCTGGCAGAGGTGAGCAGTACGAGACTGGTGTAACAGCCCTTGACCTCATATCCTGTAGTCACATAATAAGAGTTACAAGTAAGTGACACAGTGCATTGCCAAACAGGGTCTCCTGCCTTCAACCTCTATGGCAAAACAGTGATTAAAGAGTTGCTCATTACACTCAACACTGTTACATATCTAGTGGGATTTCAGCATGAGCAACATTTTTGAGGCTGTGGAAAAAGACAAAAAATAAATAAATTTAATTATAGAGTCAACATTTCTATCTTTTGAGAGTAAGAAACCAAAAATATAGACAGAATATAAGGCCTTCAATGGCAATACACTGAATATACTCGACCTTCAAATAATTGTAAAATAATTGCACTTGATTTTTGTGCTTTGCTTGAGATAATAATAAAATGAATTAAAATGTATAGGTTTCTAAGAAAATATTTAAAACTCACCTGTAGACAGGCCCATAACTTAATACTTTAATGAACATCTTCATCACTGCAGTCACTGACAGTTCTCTGCTGTCCTCCTCATTATATAGAGTACTCACTGGTTCTTCTACAATTACAGAAGCCAATAGGGTGTGTTTTTGGCCCTCGCCTAACGAAGTGGTGAGGGCTATTGTTCTTCGTTTTTTCTTCCGCCAAAATGATCGCATTTTTGACCCCCTGAACGTCGACGAAAAGTCTCACATGGGGGTATAGAATCGACCGGCCCGGCGAAAAATTCGATAAAACGGAGATCGCAACAATGACCAAAGTGACCCCACTCAACGGCGCCCCCTAGAATTGGACCCCTATGGGAGAGGGGACAAGCAAAGTTTGTCGCAGGGAAACGAAATTCGGGACAGTGACAGAGAACCATGAGACAAGCCAAAAGATGAATTGGAGCACGTCTCTATGACCAACAGGAAGTCGGCCATATTGGATCAAAAAACTCGCCGCTGTTTTGACTGCGTATACGCCAAAGTCTTCAAGGGTCTTGGTTTTGGTCCAAACAAGCTCAGATTTGACACGTCACATCTACAGTTGTGGGTCCACAAACGCCATCATTTTTCTCAGTGCACTTTTTCACGGTTTGTCCGTAGCACGCCGGCGAATAACGCCTTCGTTTCCTGTTTCTTTGATGCCCTCTCACGGCCACAGGCTTTGGCCTATAGAGCTCAAACTCACATCACTATTGTGTGATCCCGGCCTGAATGTGATGAAATATGAAATATAATAAAAGTGAACTCTGTAGCGCCACCTAGTGTATACGTGAAACATCAACATTATCGGATTTGGACCAAATTTGGGGATTAAATTCTATGCATGATTTCAAGCAAAATCTTATATTACGGACATGGTGCAATTTTCATTGTTCGCCACCAGGGGCGCAAAGACTCAATAAAAAAATAGTTAAAAAATGCCTACACACACAGGCTTTGTCTGATCGTGCTTAAATTTGAATCACTAATACCTGATTAGGGCTTGATTATAATAAACTATAAAGCATATGAAAAGTTACTCTATAGCGCCACCTAGCCTATACAAGAAACGTCAACATTATCAGATTTGTACCAAATTTGGGGATTAAATTCTATGCATGATTTCAAGCAAAATTTTATATTATGGACATGGTGCAATTTTCATTGTTTGCCACCAGGGGCGCAAAGACTCCCTAAAAAAATTGTTTAAAAATGCCTACACACACAGGCTTTGTCTGATCGTGCTGAAATTTGAATCACTAATGCCTGATTAGGGCTTGATTATAATAAACTATAAAGCATATGAAAAGTTACTCTATAGCGCCACCTATTCTATACAAGAAACATCAACATTATCGGATTTGTACCAAATTTGGGTATTAAATTCTCTGTATCAAAGCAAGCAAAAAAAATTATAGATACGGTTGGCCAGGAGGGGCGCAAAGACTCCCCCAATAAATAGTTCAAAAATTACTACACGCACAGACTTTGTCTGATTGTGCTGAAATTTGAATCACTAAAGCTTGAACATAGCCTGAATATAATAAACCATAAAGCATATGAAAAGTTGCACTATAGCGCCCCCTACCAAAAACATGAAACGTCAACCTGATCGGATTTGTACCAGATTTGGGGATTAAATCCTATGCATGCCTACAACCAAAAAAGTACATTATGGATATGGGGTATTTTCCATGAGACCCCCACAAATATGTTTAAAGTCACACTATGTAACTTTTCTGATGGACGAGCTGTCGGGAAGAGAGAGTGTCATGCCAGGGGGGTCGTGAGTCCTGGTCGGTCGCCTGGGAGGGGCATGCGCGCCGGGGCGAGGGCCATCATTGCCGCAAGCGGCTTTAATTTATTTTGTTTTTTTATTCCCACAGTTGCATAACTGAATTTTACCAAAGAAAAAACAAAAACATGAACGTGAGATGTGCAAACTGTCATCTTATATTCGTCATTATGATATGGGAATGTAAGACACACAAGTTGTCATCATTTTGTAACCTCATTTAATATGGTTTGTAGTTTACATAGTTATAATTTACATTTGTCATTAATAAAGCTATCCTATATACAAAGAAATGCACTAAAAAGTTAAAATTTCATGAATAAATATAGCCGCAAGCGGCGATGATTGTCCCTCACATGCGCCTACGCTGCACCCCGCAAACACCATGCCCCACAAATGACGTGCCCTACAAACAACCTGCACATTGTGCCATGCAAACGCTGCACCCCACACTAACCCTAATAACTGTAAACCCCAACCACACTTTTCATATGCTTTACAGTGTATTATATTCAGGCCGAGATCATGTATTAGTGATTCAAAATTCCCAGGCCAACACATCCTCCATCAGAAAAATTACAGAGTGCACCTTCAGATGATTTTTGAGGAGTCTTTGCACCCCTGGTGGCCAACAGTGAAAAATTCACCATGTCCGTAATGTATTTTTTTGCTCGTAGTCATACATAGAATTTAATTCCCAAATTTGGTACAAATTTGATAATGTTGGCATTTCATTATACTAGGGGGCGCTATAGTGTAATTTTTTATATGCTTTATAGTGTATTATATTCAGGCCGAGTTCAGCATCAGTGATTCAAATTTCAGCACGATCGGACTAAGCCTGTGCCAACGGGAGCACCTCTTGACATTGAATATTGTCTAAATTTTGATTGAAATTTGTGGCTTTGCCACAAATTTAACCATGACAGTTTTCAAAAAAATGGAGGTAATTTTTGCAGCCGCACTTCTCTAGATGATGTACAGTGATTTTCAGCCCTGTGGGTGAAGCTCCTTCAGAGGAGTGCATTCAAACGCAACATGAGTGAAAAGGCTGACTCTGCATTTTGAAGATTTCAATCCAATCCAAATCCAATCTGCTTTGTCAGGGGGCGTGGCCATAATAATATTTTTTGTTTGTCTTCACGTGATTCAGTTTTGCCTAGTCAAAAAGAACATTTCGGATATCCGCAACTACATTCTTCCTATCCGTAATTGTCATTTCAGATATCCAGAAGGAAATTCTTCCTAGGGCAAATTACGTCACTTTTGCCATTCATTTGTATGGGGTTCATCAGTACGGATATCTACAATTCAGTTTCAGATATCCATTATGTGAATTACGGATATCCGCAACTGAATTATAGATATCTGTAATTCCAGTTTGAGATATCTACAATTTGATTTTGACTAGTCATAACTTCAGTTCAAGATATCTTTAATTTAGTTCAATTCAAGATATCTATATGTTCCTTTTCAGATGTCTTGAATTAAGTTTTGACTAGGCGAAATGAAGTTGTAGATATCTGTAACTGGAATTATGACTAGTCGAAGTTACATTGTAGATATCTCAAATTGGAGTTAGGGATAGTCATAATGCAATTGTAGATATCTATTATCAAGTTATAGATATCTTGAACTGAATTTTAATTAGAGATATCTGAAATTGGAGATATCTGTAAAGTTGATTCTGCCTAGTCAAAATGTAATTACAGATATCTGTATGCAAATTACCCCCTACTCCCACACCCACTTTTGGCGGGAGCAGAGCGCCTTCGTCCACCTGTTGTGTTAAATAATTACTTGTAAGAAACATGTCGGAGCGGCCAGACGGAGAAGGCGTCTTTAACAGACTATTTAATGCTGCTGCCCGTGCTTAACTGCTTTTAAGTTCGTTATTTGTGTCTGGGGATAGCAAATGTTCAATTCTTCGGAGATTTCTTTCACAGTTTTCAACACAACGACGCTTCCTCTCTCCGCAAATCCCCTGCGCGAGGGCTCGTTCAATTTCGTGCCATTTTCTAGTGGCCTTTTCAACAACACCCAAGGCCATGGCTGCTTTTCTTCTTCCATTCACCAGTCTTTCAACGTTCTCTGCATTCACCATAGAGAAATGAACCCACTTCCTCTTTGATTTTGGCGGGGATAAAGTTGAGCTGGGACGGCTCCCATAGGAGTGGGCGGAGCCTAATATTCGAGGCGGTGTATTATATCTATTTTTTGATCCCCACACATGAAACCTATATTTTCTTCAATGTCTCATTATTTCTGAACTTTCGAAAAAGTTTGGTGAGTTTTTGAATGTTTTTCAACGTGTTTGCGGGGTCACGTTTTATTTCAATCTGTAGCTAATGCACAAAATATTTTTTTTTCACATTCAGTCGCTTTAGGGCAGAGAGTTTAAGAACTGTGTCAAATTTCACTGAAATCAGAGTTTGTTTGAGCAAATAGCAGCAATTTGTAAATATCCAAAACTTGTGTTCATTATTTGTCGCTTCACTGCTCAGAGACCATTAGACGGATTTGGGATATGTGGATAACTTTTGACGTTCCGCTCCTGGAGATAATGTGGACCAAATCTAAGGCCGTTCGGGTGACGCCCGCAGAGGAGTGCATTTCAGCTTTGCAAATTTCAATCCAAGATGGCCGCCCCCTGGTGTGTCATGGGGCGTGGCCATAATAATATTTTTTTTACTTGTCTTGTCATGATTGACTTCTGTGTTAAATTTTATGATTCTATGTGCAAATTTTTTTTGGTGTAATTCGTATTCCTTAATGTATTTTTGCTTTGTTAGGGGGCGCTGACGAGCCATTTTATTTATTTCTTGAAAATGGAAATAGCCAAAAGTTAGAGAAGCGGAGTCTTTAACATGTGGCCAAATTTCGTGAGTTTTCGTCATTGTCCACTGGGTGAAAAATGGGTGAGTGCGTTAGGAGAAAAATAATAATAAGAAAAAGAATATTCTGATATGAGAACAATGTTCCGCTTTTTTTTGCCTGACAAACTATATTTTACATATTTTCTACATTTTCGGAAACCTCTGGCGCATTGCTACGTCATGGCGAGGGTCCCTGGTCACTATGGGCGAGTCACGTCGCATCATTTTAGTTCCCGCCCCCTATGAACTCGGGCCTAATAAGTCATCATTTGTATTAGACTCTGGAGATCAAGCCATATATATACTATTGTTGCATGCTGTTCTGTGAATAGGTAATATGGACATTAGGTACATTAGTTTATTCAAATTTTACATGAAGAATAAGATGGAAGTGGATGAGAGCAACAACAAAAGGAAGCTAGGCCCTGTACAGTGCATGGCCCCATTGCACAGATCCCCTTCACAGCAGTCCACAAGTCCAACACAAGTAATACTGCTCTGGCATCCCTTAGTAACTGCATCATAACCTGCAAGACAAACAGATGTCTCAATGCCTCTGCGGAAACTATGTAGAGCAAGGGGTGTATTGCTCACCTTCTACACTTAAGGAGAAGCATCTGTTAAAAAAAACAGAACACGATTTCGTGTCAGTGCAAGATCTTGGTTCGGCGGCAGTGCATGTGTAGCATCTCAAACCACAAGCTGTAAAAGAAGACAATGGATTTGAACTACAAAAACACGCGCCAGTCTTGAATGGTAAAGAAAGAGAGGGGGAAAGGGAAAAAGGAAATACATAGTTTTAAAAACCACCTGATCACAAAAGAGTTCATGCAGGTTGGAAGTGTGAAAGGATGATATCCATGGGTTTTTAGAATGTTGAACATTTTGAACAGTTGCCATAATAGTTAATAATTAACAAACAAACAAAAAACAAAAAAACAAAAACAAGATATCCTATATTTTGAATTGTGAAAAGTCCTCAGCATGTTGCCTAAGGAAGCTGAAGCCCATGGATATAGCTTACCAGAGTTTTGGAAGAATTTCCACAAAATATTACAACAAGGTTAACTAGTACAGTGGTTCTTAACCTAGGTTCGATCGAACCCCAGGGGTTCGGTGAGTCAATCTCAGGGGTTCGGCAGGGGTCAGACACACATCCAACTCATGATTCTTGATGATTCATGATGTTTGGCCATTATTGGCTGCAGGAAATTTTGTGCTCGCAATAATCTTGTGACTGTCGTGATGGTGTTGTGTAATTTCTTTCTTAATATTTTCCCTTCATACTAACTATGTCGAGCAAAAAAAGAAAGTGGTCGGATGAATATGTGCAATTCACATGTGTGCACCAATAAAATAGACATACCTATATTTGAATTTGAAAAAAGCATATTTTATTTTTCCAATTAAGAAGGGTTCGGTGAATGCGCTTATGAAACTAGAGGGGTTCAGTACCTCCAACAAGGTTAAGAACCACTGAACTAGTACTAGGCTGAGGCTTGTCATATAAATAATAAAATAAAACTCTCATAAAAAATCACTTTGACTTTCAGTTTGAGTTTGGTGCCTGAGCCTTGTGGCATGAAACTTACTAGAATAAAGTGAACTTTTATTGTTTTAAATTTTGCTCAGCTCAAATGAACACAAGGTGTGCAACTGTTGATCAGTCTGTTCATAAGGAAAATAAAACCTTAATAAGGAAAAAGAAGGAAAGTTAAAAAATAAAGTTGTTCTTACCAATAGAAATGTTTAAAACAAGAATGAGAGCTCTGTAGATCTTCATCCTGAACATTAAGAAAAGGAACTGAAAAACATGTAGTGCAACATACACATTCGAGAATAACTCTGGCTGTTCCAGTTAATCTTTTTCAGTTCCTCCTCCACAACCCCCTCTATGTGACCTGAATAAACTGAACAGCCACCATTATCCATTTAAGGACATGGAAATTAACTCATACAAGGCTACTGTGAAACTTGGGTTCACAATAAACAAAAGTACTACTACTTGGAGCACATTATAACAAATAATTCTACACAGTAATGCTACACAGTCATATTTTTTTTAAACAAACTGGTTCTTGCAGACTACATTTTCCCAAGAGGAGCATTAGAAACAGTTCTGTTTGGCAGGGGCATTATGAGCATTACGCACCGATGCTGAAGATGGCGATAGTGCGCACGACTGACAAAGAATCGCGTCACTACGCTGAAGGAGTACGCACAAGTCGCCGGTGTGCTTTCAGGCAAGCTTTTGGGCTTCTTTTACAAAAAAAATTTGCAGCTGCAAAACCGTGGATGTAGAACTATACCTAATTCGGTATATTTCTCTAAAAGGGTCAAATAAAACATGCGAAAGTGTGTGGAAAAGTCATGCACCGCTCAGAGTACGATCAGCGCTTATTTTGGACCCCTAAGCAATGCTTCAACCTCTGAGTGCAAGGATAAGCAAAAGGCGTCCAACCCACTTGCTTTTAAAAACAAGGTGTGTAAAACACTGATCCACAGGCAAATTGCATGTACTGTACTGTGCAGTAACCAAAGACTGTCTATGGCAGTAACCCTGTGTGCGTGCCATGACCATAACCATCATTATATGTTCTGTCCTGCAGCACAAACGCACTTCTCCCAGCAAGTCTGATAGTATTAATGATCCTGGATGTGGTCCAACAAAACGGTCCAAACTTCCCCTCAGAAAGCAGGAAGAGGAGAAAGAATCTACTAGGAACAATGTGGATGCAGTGCACAGTAGGTTAACTTACAAAAGTGAGTACACCCCTCACATTTCTGCAAATATTTAATTATATATTTTCATGGGACAACACTGAAGAAATGACACTTTTATACAATGTAAAGTAGTCTGTGTACAGCTTGTATAACCGTGTACATTTATTGTCCCCTCAAAATAACTCTACGCACAGCCATTAATGTCTAAACCTCTGGCAACAAAAGTGAGTACACCCCTAAGTGAAAATGTCCAAATTGGGCCCAAAGTGTCAGTATTTTGTGTGGCCTCCATTATTTTCCAGCACTGCTCTAATCCTCTTGAGCATGGAGTTCACCACAGCTTCACAGGTTTCCACTAGAATCATCCTCCTCCACTCCTCCATGACGACATCACAGAGCTGGTGGATGTTAGAGACCTTATGCTCCTCTACCTTCCATTAGAGGATGCCTCACAGAAGCTCAATGGGGTTTAGGTCTGATGACATGCTTGGCCACTCCATCACCTTTACCCTCAGGTTCTTTAGCAAGGCACTGGTCACCTTGGAGGTGTGTTTCGGGTCATTATCATGTTGGAATACTGCCCTGCGGCCCAGTTTCCAAAGGGAGGGAATCATGCTGTGCTTCAGTATATCACAGTACATGTGGCATTCATGGTTCCCTGAACTGTAGCCCCCGCAGCCCCAGACCATGACACTCCCACGACCACGCTTGACTGTAGGCAAGACACACTTCTCTTTGTACTCCTCACCTGGTTGCCGCCACACACGCTTGACACCATCTGAACCAAATAGGTTTATCTTGGTCTCATCAAACCACAGGACATGCTTCCAGTAATCCATGTCCTGTCTTTAGCAAACTGACCCCCCACCCCTTCAACCTCTGCGGAAATGCTGGCAGCACTCATACGTCTTTTTCAAAAAGACAACATAGGGATATGATGTTGAGCACGTGCACTCAGCGTCTTTGGTCGACCATGACGAGGCCTGTTCTGAGTGGAACCTGTCCTGTTAAATTGCTGTATGGTCTTGGCCACCGTGCTGCAGCTCAGTTTCAGGGTGTTGGTGATCTTCTTATAGCGTAAACCATCTTTATGTAGAGCAACAACTCTTTTTTTTCCAGATCCTCAGAGAGTTCTTTGCCATGAGGTGCCATGTTGAACTTCCAGTGCCCAGTATGAAAGAGTGTGAGAGCAAAAACACCAATTTTAACAAATTTGCTCCACTTACACACATGAGACCTTGTAACACTAAGAAGTCGCATGACACTGGGGAGGGAAAATGGCTAAATGGGCCCAATTTGGACATTTTCACATAGGGGTGTACTCACTTTTATTGCCAGAGGTTTAGACATTAATGGCTGTGCGTCGAGTTATTTTGAAGGGACAATAAATATACACTGTTATACAAGCTGTACACAGACTACTTTACATTGTATCAAAGTATCATTTCTTCAGTGTTGTCCCATGAAAAGATATAATTAAATGATTGCAGAAATGTGAGGGGTGTACTCACTTTTGTGAGATACTGTATGTCGAGTTTGATCTGAATAGATGGAGAGAAATGGGCCAGGGAAAACATTATTTTTATTTCATTTTGAGAGTATGTCTGTTTTAGATGGGAATTTTCTATCAACCAGTGATGGGAGCTTATGCATATCCACCTTGGAAAAACTAAGAGGTTTTGCCTGCAAAGATGATGCTGGACATAATGCTATACAGAAGGATGGAACTGCACCTGGCATTTGTGGATTTCAACCATCAGGATCAAAACAAGGCAATGAAATGGAGAAAGAAGAAACTGAGAAAACCGAGGCAGAGGAGGACAATAAGACAAGCCTGGTGCTGGTAAGGAATAACTGTTACAGAAGATAAATGTAGTGGGTAACAGTGCGTATTATGTTTGTTTGTAGTCGTCTTTCTCTCAGTTTGCTAATCCAGGAGTTGAGAGAAAAAATAGAGAGCCTTGCCTTCCAGCAGACAGAACATCACCTCCCAGGCGCTCTAAGAATGTGTACACCCCTCTGGAGCAGCAGGTGATTGACCTGAAGCTGCGTCACCAAGATGTCCTGTTAGCCATCGAGTGTGGATACAAGTACAGATTCTTTGGAGAGGATGCAGAGGCAAGTGTTTTCCAGTATTAACTTCTAATCAAAGCGCAGTACTTTGTAAACAGTTTTAAGATTGTGGACAAAGCTCCTGATGTGATTGAGTGAATGTGAGGGTTGGTGGTGGTTTGTGGGACAGATGGCTCAGATTGGCATCCTTACTTCCATCAGTCTGTCCGTATAAAAGAAGTGGACTAAGTGAGCGTGACGTCACCCTTAGCGTTTAGCGCCGCTCAAATGAGGCTCGGGATGCTAACGGCTACAGGAGCGAATTTGGAGCCAGGCTCTCTGTTATGAATAGGGCTTTTTTTTGATGGACAAAAAAAAATTCAGGATCATGTGTCGCGTTCATACGAACATTTTAAGACCAAAATGATGAGGCTCACAGCAACAGGTACAGAGAGAGGAGCGATAAGATCTCAGTGTAAGTCAATGGGAAAAAGGGAGAGAAGGAGCCGGAAGAGCCTCCTGGCGCACTTCCTATTTGGCACACGGCGGTTAACAGGGTAGCTTAGTCCACTCATATATACAGTCTATGGTCTGCCCCTGGCCCACTGTGGTTACAATAGTACCTTACCACCCCTGGGTGTGGAATGAATGAGTAATGTACTTTAACATCTGGAAAAGTCCTATATAAGCATAATGCTTTTTTAGATTGCACTTTCATAACAATTATTTTTTCTAATAAACATTTGCATCTGATCATCATGTTATTATAGTGATTTGATTTAGTGCAATAAAATTAAACTGGTTTGTAAATGTCTCTTTACAGATTGCTGCAAAGATTCTTAGTATCAGCTGCTATTCTGATCATAATTTTATGACATGCTGCATCCCTACACATCGCCTTTTTGTTCATGTAAGACGCCTTGTGGCACACGGGCACAAGGTAGTATCTTCTGTAGTAAGACATTTGAGTTTCTCAGTATTCTTGTAAATCTTGCTGTCTTTTTTAGGTTGGTGTAGTGAAACAAACTGAGACATCTGCGATCAAAGCCTCAGGCGCCAATAAGAATGCTCTGTTCACTCGAGACCTAACAGCTCTTTACACAAAGTCCACTTTAGTCGGAGAAGGTACCTTTTATGTGTATCGTTGTTTTACTCACAATTCAAAATTAGCGAATACCTGTGGCAAAATAGGTTGTCAAACCTAATACAAATCACACCCTTTCTTTAAAGATGTGAACCCTGTGTGTAAGATTGAAGACATACCTCAGGCATGTAGTGATGCGCCTGGCATGGACCCTCCTCACAGCTTCTTACTTTGCATCAGTGAAAACTGGGACAAACAACACAAGCACCTTACTCTTGGCCTTGTGGTGAGTCTAAGCATTATAGTTTGTTGAAGGTAATAATGAAATACTCAAAATTAAAATGCCTGAATATACACTGCACTGTATGTGTGAGTTTTCAGACAGTGCAGCCCAGTACTGGGGACGTGTTCCTGGACAGTTTTTCTGACAGTTCGTCTCGCTCTGAGCTGGAGGCACGAGTCCTGAAGATAAACCCTGTGGAGATCCTGGTGCCTTCTGACCTCTCAGAGCTTACGCTCAAACTGCTCCACAGCATCATCACTGCCAGGTAATGCTCAGTCAGGCCTGTAGGTGTCAGTATGTTCACATATACTTATTCAAATATATTCACATTTTTTATGAATAATGAGAGCATAGATTTTGGATTACAGACTAAACCTGTTTGTTAAAATTGCATTGACATTAACTTCAACTAAGGATGTGTAAAGTAAAGTGGTTGTGCACTATGGCCAATTTATGGTCAGTGTCTCCTCCTTCTGAAACCAAGACGATCAAAAAAGTACTTGGATCTACATTGTACCCACTGTACTTTATTCACTTCACAGGGGATATACATGGGCCTAGTGGGGTTTCACCTGTATTTCACATTTTAGGAGAAAAACTGCTTTCGCTAGAAAAATGATTTTGCTAGATAGAGATAATGGTAAGCGTCATGGCAACCACCTGCATTCTTGCCGAATGAGAGTGGCCTTGCTCTTTCATGTTTCACTTATTTCCATTCACAAAAGATCATGAATCACAGCATTTGCTTAATCTAATTAACAACGCAGTGATGGGGATGCTGCTCTTGCATTCCTGAAATCTGTTGTGTCCCATTAAGCATCTTCACTCCTGCACAGCATGTTCACCCCAGTGGGGCTGGTTACTCTGGGAGAGGGCTGTGATTCTTTACACCAGAGGAGAGAGAGGGATTACGTAGATTAATAAAATGTGTACCTGTGGTTCTTTATGTTTTCATTATTATCTTTCACTGAAGTGCCTTTTTACTAGTTCATGGAACAATTCTGGTTTAGTTTGTATTTTGCAACTCATGCAATAAACTCCAGTCAGTTCCAGTCATTGGTATTACTCATCACCACAGCAATTTTGTTGAGGTAAAACGGTGACTGTTTGGCCTTAAAACACACTTGGATCTGTGTAGCGCTTTGTTTACATGTATTAGGCACTCAGTGACACGTGGGTTAACATATAAATCAACAGATTTTTTGCTTCTACCGATGTAGGCTTAGGCTATGCAGTCTCTGTGTCTCTAGAGTGGTCTGATGAGATGGACCCCTAGCAACGCAGTGCATGTGTGCCCCTGGAGACATGGGTAATGAGTCCCATAGTGGCACATTGTAAGAAGGTGCGACCGTAGTCATTTTCCTCATGACAATGGGAATAGTGTATTGAACAACAAGTCAATAAGTTATAATCACTTTTGTACTTTTTCATTTTTATTCATCTAAGAATTTATAGACAGCCCGCAGCATCACATACCAAGTGTTTTGGTTCTGCTCAGGTTTAACTTTTGACGTTCTGATTATTTCAGTTACACATACTCACACATGGTCCTTTATTTCCTTATCAGAAAGTGCTTTTTGGAGTGATTAAGTAATGACTAGCAACACATTTACTGAGCATTTTGTTAATTATTTGTAATTGACAGTGGATAGTGTAAAAATCATCCATATATGTATTAATATCACTTTAATGCTTTTGTGCCATCCAGATATGACCCAAGGCTCTCTTTTTTCATGTGACATGTTTTATAAATGCTTCCATTCCCTGTGCCCTGGTCAACACATAACAGAATGCTCTTGAGTAGCTCATAATGTGTTTAAATTGACCAGTTAAATGATTAATGGCAGTAGTTGCACTGCTGGCCCAGCACAGTCTATTGATCTTTTTTATATAATCTTTGCACTTGATTTCCTCCAATCTGACTGTGAAGAAACCTTTGTGCGCGCGCATGTGTGTGTGTGAGGAGAAGAATGAAAATAGGACTGTGACCAAAACCATGTGTTTGCAGTAGTTGCCTTGGTAACAAGAGAGCAGACAAAGCGCGTCCTTGAAAGCAGTATCGCAACACGTGAATGGGCGAATGAATGGAGTTTGAGAGATGCGAGCGAGAGATACGGACAAGAAGGGAAACCATACGGTGTACATTTTGTGTGCATAGATACTACATTAACATATCGTTTTTGCTCCTGTCCTGTCACTTAGCCCCCACGCTGATGACCGAGCTCGACTTGAGACCAGAGACAGTGCTCAGTTTGAGTTCACCACTGCAATGGACACAGTCACCAAATTCTATACGCAGAGCCAGGGCAAAGGTGTGGTGTACCGTACAACTTCATATTCTTTACAGAAATGCCATAGCAAATGCAAAATACATATAAATACACCTATGCAATCTATGGGACCATAACAATGTTGTCAAGATATTAACATTTCACAACACTATTCTGATACTAAGGAGAATGCTCAATTCTCAATACTATATATATATATATATATATATATATATATATATATATATATATATATATATTGTGTGTATATATATATATATATATATATGGTATATATATATATATATATGGTATATATATATATATATATATATATATATATGGTGTGTATATATATATATATATATATTGTATATATATATATATATATAGATGGTATATATATATATATATATATATATATATATAAAAGGTATATATATAAGGTATATATATAAGGTATATATATATTTTTTTCAACAAAAGATGTTTTTTAAATTTTTTTTTAGATATTTGAATTAACCAATTTTCCTTCCAAAACTGAAAAAAGCATTTAATCCCACTGAAATGTAATTTGAGTCACAATTTTTTATTATTTTAGTCTGCCTAAACTAAACGCGGCCGCAGAGCCCGGGGCTCGGTCGTGGACTAAACCAAGACTAGGACCAGGGCTCTACAATGCGCCCATTTCACTTGCATTTGCGAGTAAATATTTTGGTGTGCGAACGTGGAAAACAAAACAGGCGCATCTGTGCGAGTGCTTCTGCAGCCACAATAAGGAGAACTGCGCACAGACGTAACATGACGAGTTAAACTTTCTAAATGCACCTGTCCAGCGCGAGCGCAATCACATGACACCTCCGACCGCACACGACCCCAGCATACGAGCCCCGCGTGTGGCCAATATCACTCATACGAACAAACTCCGCTTCAAAACCCCACGCCCCGCAGCAGGACCCATACCTGTCCCACCTCTCAGTAGACACCCCCACGCCTGGACTTCCTTCTCCGCTAAAGCGAGAGCTTTGTCTTGGCCTTGTCTCGAACTTGAGCGCATTTGGACTCGGTCTTGTCATGGACTCGAGGTCTGAATACTGAGTGCGGTCCTTTTTCATTAAAACCGCTGCTGTCACCAATAAACTCATACCGGTGTCCGGGAGCGTGCGGGGCTTCTCTCTGCAGCCTGTGCCAAATGCCAAATAAATCTGTTTGTCACAATGTGCGTTTGATTTGGTAAATGTGCAGAGACTAAATACCACTTTAAAACAAGAGAATGTAACTCCAGTTTTGGAATTTGAAAATACAAGTTTAAAAATCCTACACACTTTATTCACTTTGAAGCAGTTTTGTGTAAAGTGCCAGTGGAAGTTCTCTTAAAGAAGAGCTTCTTAAACTGTGGGTGAGGGTCCAAAAAGGGGCACAGAGTGTTTAAGTGCAGAACTAAATGAATATTAATCAGATAAAATTTGTTTTTTTTTGTTTTTGCAGTAGTTTGGGAGGGGGCATTTTTCCTGTAAAGATATTGAGATATATATCGTATATCGAGATATAGCAAAATATATCGAGATATATTTTTTGGTCCATATTGCCCAGCCCTAGCCTTTAAATAGTCTCTCAGTCTGTGTCAACACAATCACAGGGAAAACTGCTGACTAGTCACTGACACCCTCAATAAGGAAACAGCCACAAAAGGTCATTGCTAAAGAAGCTGGTTGTTCAGAGTGCTATATCCAAGCATATTCATAAAAACTTGAGTAGAAGAAGAAAAATGAAAAAAAAGGAGCACCAGCCAAAGGAATGACCGTCAAAGAACATCCACTCAAGAATTTGGGGGGAGCTTCATAAGGAGTAGACTGAGGCTGGAATAAGCACATCTAGAGCCACTACGCACAGACAAAGCCTATATACCGGTAGGTCATGAGACGATGTCAGAAGAGTCTTACCTGGGCTGTGGAGAAAAAGAAATGGACTGTTGCTCAGTGTTCCAAAGTCCTTAAAGCAAATCATTTGGAAAATCAAGGTCTGGAGAAAGAGTAGAAAGGCACAGAGTCCACGTAGCTTGAAGTCCAGTGTGAAGTTTCCACAGTGGAAATCATCAGCTGGTCCACTATGTTTTCTGAGGTTCACAGTCAACATAGCCATCTATCAGGTCATTTTAGAACACTTCATGCTTCCTTCTGCTGGCAGTCTTTATGTAGATGCTGATTTCATTTTCCAGCAGGACTTGCCACCTGTCTACACAACCAAAGGTACCAAAAATGGCTCATTGACCATGGTGTTACTGTGCTTGGCCTGCTAACTTGCCTGACCTGATCCCCTAATGCATGCTAAAGGAAGCCCAACCAAGTATTGAGTGCATAGAAATGAACACACTTTTCAGAACTTGTAGTAATCAATTTTTTTGAGACACAGAATTTTTCATTGTAAGTTATAATCATAAAAATTTAAGAAATAAACTCAAGTGTCACCAGTCTATATAATATATGGGTTTGACTTTCTGAGATGAGAGACAAAAAAATTGAACTTTTTCATGATATTCTTATTTTTAGCAGTGGACTAGTAGTTTGTTTGTTCTTTCCAGACTCTCACTTTCTTTCAAGTGTAGCATCCTTAGAGAGTCCAATTATCTGCTGTCTGGGGCCTCTCATCCAATACCTCACAGAATTCAACCTGGAGAGAGTTCTTGGAAGTGAATGGTATTTTCAAACAAACAAGTCTTACCACCTGCAGTTCACAGTATTGACCACCACTGATGTGTTTCTTTGCTGTTCCAGTCATTTTCAGCGTCTACTCAGTGCATCAGAAACTATGGCACTTGGTGCTGCCACCCTTAAGAACCTGGAAATCCTAAGAAACCAGGTAAAAGTTATATTGTCCCCATAGAAAATGTATGTATGTGTATCTTTTTCATGTATTTCTTTACTTAGCCCATGTGAATTACATGGTCAGGGAATAGAACCTTTTTGGTGTGATGTATATACTCTGTCACTATATTAAAGTCTTAAAGTTGCACTATGTAACTTTTCTAGTGGACAGTCTGTCATCTCCTGGTCTTTCTGGAGATGTTTTTTACTGGGAATGTTTCATACTATGACATTCATCTTTCTGCGGTGAGGCAGCCACAATCACAGCAAGAATACATTATTTAGTCAAGGTATATTTTAGCAGTGGAAACACCTGTAATCTAACAAAAGGGTGTGGATAAATTTAACCTCTTACTATGGGATATTCCAGGCAAAGCAATCTCTAACGAACCCAAGCATGTGGCTCAGAAAAGTTACATAGTGCACCTTTAAATGTGTTTGAATAAAAAATAAAATCACAACATATTCATACGTAAGAGCTGCATGTGAAAATGAGTGCATGTATTGAATGCAGACAGATGGGTTGGTGAAGGGCAGTCTGCTGTGGGTGCTGGACCACACTCGCACTGTATTTGGGCGAAGATTAATGAGGAAGTGGGTGAGCCAACCGCTTATGGACCCACAGTGAGTATACCAGTCTCCAGAGCTCCCAGAATACCTGTAAAATCTGTGTGGTGAATGATCTAATACAGCTTTGCTTTGCTTTGTTTTGTCTTCTCTTGCTTCCATTCCAGAAATGCTAACATTCTGATGGATTTGATGTAGGATTTTAAAAGGTTCTTTAATTACTTTTTTGTCTCAGGTCCATCTCAGACAGACTGGATGCCGTGCAGGAGCTCCTCGAGTCAGACTCTGTCACATTAACATCTCTTAAATCACTGCTGTGGCATTTACCTGATGTGGAGCGAGGCATTTGCAGCATATATCACAGAAAGGTAAGGTGTGACTAATCAGACAGTGATTAATCCATGTTTAAGCCCTTGTCAATGGACACACAGTTTCATGGTGTGAAAGCTCCTTACATTGGTTTGCAAGGGCCTCTACAGTTCTAATGTCAATTTTAGAACTACTGTAGAAATTGTATAGTTCAATTTACACAAGGAACAGTCTTGTTTTTTGATCTGGTGGTGTGAAATATAGGACCTTTAAAGACCTATTTGTTTTTTGTTTTTTTTAAATGATTGTATTCTGATATCACAATCATACACAGTCAAAACCTATAATGTAATGGCCAACACAAAGTAATAGTATTTTCTTTTATCATATTTTATCAATATTTTTTGTATTTACTTATTTGCTTAACCTTTATTTTACCAGGCAAAACATCAAGAACAAATTAAGAATTTACTTAGAACGTTGGCATGGATGTTGAGAGGCAGTTTACACAGAAACAATTTGCATTACATACACAAAGAATGAAATAACTTGTTCGTAAAACATTTACACAAATGATTGTCTAGGTTATATTTAAAATCAAAAAGAGAGATCATAGACTCGAGTCTGAGTGAGGTTTGAGCCCATTTCGTTAGCAGCAAATCAAAATAACACAAGGTCAAATGAGGACCTGGCCTTGGAAGGATCAAGCGTTGTATCTGGACTCTTGTTGAAGGAGCTAAGATAGGCAGGTGTGAGATCATGTGGTCTTGCACTATAATTTATTCTTAACCTGATAAAAAAAAAAAAAATCTAACAAAATAAATAATTGCTGGACTATGGCCTTTATAGTAGTATACCTTATTTTATAATACCGGTATTCTTTTTTTTTTTTCACTATACTAGTTCAAACGATCTCTGAGTTACTATCTTGTTTTTTCCCTGATTAGTGCTTGGGTATTGATCTTTCAACAAATTTACAACAAGAAAGGCTACAAAGAGGTTGATTAAATAATACTGCAATCTAGATAAAGATCAAAAAGAACATTAACAGATGACATAAGGGGGCATTTGACGACCACAACACAACCAAGATGAAAGCATACCATTTGTCATTCTCTTTTTTGTGTGCTCCTTGATTAACAACAGGGAGCAGTCACCTCTGTGGCACTTACCTGATTGTCTGACACAATCTCATTTCCCTCTGGAGCCATGTTCAAAATGTCACTGGCCTCTGTGGTTTTTCAGCAGTGCTCAGTGCATGAACCCTTGTTTCATGTTTCATCTCATATTTATGTTCAAAAAGACGATCCTCAAATGTCACTAAACACACACACACATATAGGGCTGAATTATCATTTCCCTGTCTGTGGTGAAATTGGTCTGTGTAATGGTCTGTGTTTTGGAGGCTTTATTGACATAATGATGGGGAGGTCTGCAATCGTCTATTTGGATTCATGAAAGAGCATCTCAGCGGCTGGACACAGGCTTCTAATCTACAGGATTTGATTAATGCCATAAAGCATGTCTGCGCTGTCCTCATTAACCTTGCAGTCCTATAGCGTGGCATCAGTGAAAGCAGTAGAAAATAACCCCCAAGTTACCTTAAAATTGTGCAGCAAAAGCTATTGATTGGTCATAAACTTACAAATGGCCCGCAGTGTGTATCATTCATCCTTCGTATTGACAGTGAAGTTGTAATTCCAGTGACAATGATGGTGTTCTAATCTACAGAATATCAATAAAAAGGGAACAGCGCTGATGCAGGGGTTAGTTCTGAAAATGGTTTAAATCTGTGCGGTTTTGAGCAAGACGCTGGGTGAAGATTATGTAGAGTATATTACAAGATTGGAAGTGGCCTGGTGCAACACCTCACCAAGTCCTGAGGCAGTATATTCAGGGTAAACAACATTTTTTTGTACAAGTCATATTATTTAAAATGATTTATTTACCCCAAATAAGACATTGAAATATTAATTCTCAAAATGATTGCTTTAAAAACATGGACCAGCCTATGATACTCCTCTGGTCATCTTAGGGTATTTTGAATTTTGAATCTTAGGGTATTTTGAATGTGCAATGTCTTATCCATCCCTGTTTTGGTTATGGTGCAGAATTCCAGCCACATCACTATCAGTCTGCTTCAGGGTACAGCTGTCTGACCAAAAAATTAAAATTTTATCATTGCAGTGTTTACAAAACATGATTACTTGTCATACAGGTGAATGTGACTTCACTGTGTAATACCACATGTCCATTTGCCCACATACTTACAGGCATGAGCTTTCTAGGCCTGTAAATTTAAACACATACATATACATATTTATTTGTAATATTTTGCCAGTCCACTTGACCCACTACAGTCATGCCTACTGGACTTAAGACATTTCATCCACGGGGCAGATGATTGTGACTGACAGGTGCATCAACAGCTGTGATGTTAAAATAACATCAGTCTTTGCCTTGTTTGTTGAGTGCTCCACACAGGAGTTTTACCTTGTCACCAGTGCACTGTCTAATGTGGGACTCAGCCTGGAGGCCCTGTTACCAGCCGTCCTGTCCCAGGTCACTTCCCCTTTGCTGCGGAGCCTTCTACTCAACACTCCTGAACTGTTGGCACCTGCTCATGGTGTCATCAAGGTGCTCAATGAAAATGCTGCAAAGTAAGACTGCTGCTGGTAAATGTGAATAGCTTGGTTAAAATCTAAATGACTTAAATCTAAATATTTTTTCAGATCAGGAAACAAAACTGAATTGTTCTCAGATTTGTCAGATTTCCCTGTGCTTAAGGAGCGGAAAGAGCAGATTCAGACACTGTTCAGCGAGATCCAAGAACACATTTATGAAGTCCGAATGGTGCTAAAGAACCCTTCTCTTAGCTATAGGACTGTGTCAGGCCAAGAGGTAAAAGATGCATTTTACTTGACTGTTGTCATATTACTTCAGTTCATTGCTAAAGAGTCCAATGCTTTATTCACACCATTTTCCATTTGTTTATTTTATTTTCAGTTTCTAATTGAAGTGAAGAATTCTCAAGTTTCCACAATACCCACTGACTGGACAATTATTAGCAGGTAAGTCCATTACCGTATGGTCTTACCTGTGTGAACAAAAAATGCTAATTGTAAAAAAAAAAACATGAAATTATAGAATAGTTTTAAAGTGGACCATGTAACTTTTCTGATGGAAGGTCTGCCTCCTGTTTATCCACTGGTTAGTTTAGAGCTCATAGTGAAATTGCACATTTTAAATAAATGTTTCTTCTGCAATAAAAATCCTTTACTTGAATAATGCAAGATAAATAAATTTAATGCCAAACAGTGAAATATTCCAGAAAAATCAAGCAAGTGGTGGACGTCCTACCAGAATAGTTACATAAAGCACCTTTTAAAGGAGACATTTAACATTTCTTAGCAAACCTCTTACTGTTAAAGTATTACTATTTATGTTTTCCTGACAGCACCAAGACAATGGTCAGATATCACTCCCCTTTCCTAGTGGAGCATTATAAGAAGCTACAACAGCTCAGGGAGCAGCTGCAGCTCGATTGCCAGAGGGAATGGATCCGATTCTTGGAGTATGATATACATTCACACTATTGCATACAAAAACTGTGAAGACGTTTTTGGGTCTTACAAAATTCTCTCTCAATTTGTGTTAATTTAAGCCTACTCCGAATGTATTGTAGTACTCATATTAATTTAGACATTTCCTCTCTTTCCTCAGTGAGTTTGGGGAGCACTATCACACTATAAAAAGAGCTATTAGTCACCTAGCAACCATGGACTGTCTCTTTTCATTGGCTGAGGTGGCTAAGCAAGGGGGCTATTGCAGGTAAAGTCCTCGTGCAATGATCATACATTTTAGAGGGTGCATGTGGCAGGGTATTTCTCACATTCATGTGGACCTGTCTCCAAAAATCAGGTCCCCGTGACAAGTCTGTTATCATTAGATCAGTAACATAGTTTAAAGTTATGATATGGGTTAAAAGAGATCAATGTTAAAATTTAGGTTAAGGCAAGCAGTGATTATGATTAAGGTCAATCTTCAGGAAATGAATGTATCTAAACGTAATATCCCCAAGAAGCATGGTAACCCAACGTGTGTGTGTATGGGTGTGTGTGGGCGTTCTGTGTCACGTCCTGTCGTCTCAGACCGGCTGCGTGTGGGAGAATGCACCAGCTCTGCAGTGTGTTCAAATACAATGCCAACATCTTACGCACGCACACACACCCACACACACGAAATCAATCATACACACACAATGGGTTTCCAGGCATCTTGGGGACATCACATTAACCTACATTTAGAGACTGATTCTCACGTTAAACCTATTTGATTTAAATTAATGTTCTTAGTTTAATATTGAAATTGCATCTAGATACATCTTGAATTGAGTGTGTTTACAGATTTTAGTACTCACAATGTGCTGAATACCCACCCACACACAGAACCTTGGCATTTACACACAAATGCATTTATTGTTTCCATTTTTAATGCTTTCTCATTTGACAGTGAAATTCTGTTTGATATACTATACCGAACATTATTATAACTCGAATTGTGTTGGTTGGAGGACACTTTATGTACATTTTTATTATTTATTAAATTGTTTAGGGTATGTACTGTATGTACTATCACATTTGCTGATTTCTTTCTTATTATTTTTTTAACAGGCCTGTAGTGAGCAACATTGACCAGCGGATTATAATCCGAAATGGTAGACATCCCATCATAGATCTTCTAATGGGAGAGCAAAGCCAGTATGTGCCCAATGACACAGAACTACAGGTACAGAACAATGCCACACTTTAAGCATGTAGAACACAGACATATATTTATATGGATGAGTTACAGTTTTGTATAGTAAAAATATAGGAAACTTTAAAGACGTTTTATACTTTTGAGTGGGAATTTGTCATTACATGGTAAAAAACATAATGTTTCCGTTTGTACAGATATTCACAACATTCTTTTTTATTCTCTCTGCACAACTTAATGTACTCTCCTGCTCAGTGATGGAAGTGGGTGTAGATTGATCTTGCATAAAGGCACATGAGAAAAGAGATATTTTCAATCCACCCACTGCCTCAGATGTGCAGGACAGGTGGTAAATATATATTCTGTTTTTTCTCCCCATTTGCCCTCAGTCTGTCCCTGGTTTTGTTTTTCATTTGCTCACCCAAATATGATTATTAACTGATTTCTGGAGTTTCAACCTTTTACATTTAATTTATTTATTTCAAGAATAAATTTTAGACATGGATTTAGACTAACTTTATTGATCCACAAAGGAAATGACTTGGACAGAGCAGCTCACACATCACAATATATTATAATAACAAAGAGCAAAAATATAAATAATAATAGTAATAATAAATTCAAAATAACTAGTAAAAATAGCAGAAGACTTTTGTCAAATAAGGCATGATTATATAAATGTATATGTACAAGTAAACATAAAATATAGAAATATATTAATACAAATATAAATGTACTTTGAGTTGTCTCAGATCTTATATGGTTATCTGATTACTAATGATTTTAATGGGCTGTAAATGTACACATTTTTTTGTCTCTTCCATCTCCAGGGCGACAGTAGGAGAGCCATGATAATCACTGGTCCAAACATGGGAGGGAAGAGCTCCTACATCCGACAGGTGGCACTCATCTGCATCATGGCTCAAATAGGTTCCTATGTGCCAGCCACTGAAGCCCGTCTGGGTCTACTGGATGGTATTTACACCAGGTGAATTCATACCAACCTTACAATTACATGTTTCAGGTTTATTTATCCACACAACATCTGCAAATTAATATTCCAAATCAACTAATAGTTAAACTGTTAAAACAGCGCTTCACAGTAGTTGACATGTAAATAAAAGGTTATGTACGTCGCCAATATTAACAATATTGGTGTCAATACTTAATTGTCTTCATCTTAAGAAAACACAAAATTGATATTGGTGTGATCTTAAGGGGTGCTTCACAAAGCTGTAGTCTATGAAGGACAACAGAGGGTGCAGGGTGCAGTGTACACTGGGATTAGTCTTAATGAGTTGCAGATGTGGAATAATCTTTTTGTGGACTAAGCATGTTCTTAAACATTAACCCAGTGGGAGTGTACATACATGCCCCTTTGTCCAAGCTTTAATTAAAAGAAGCAATGGTTGTGGAGTTTCTATGTGTGTGTGTATGTGCACGTGTGGGTGTGTGTGCGTGCGTGTGCATGTGTATATATATATATATATATACGTCAAATTAAACTCTATGGATTAAGAAAGGGATGCCACTTAAGTTCATATGCGAGTCAAGGCAGGTAAGCGAATACTTTTGGCAATATAGTATGTATATATGTGTGTGTGTATGTATATATATATGTGTATGTGTGTGTGTGTGTGTGTGTGTGTGTGTATGTATATATATATATATATATGCATATATATATAATATATAATATATATATATATATATATATATATATGCATATATATATGCATATATATATAATATATAATATATATATATATATATATATATATATATATATATATATATATATATATATATATATATATATATATATATATATATATATATATATGCATGCAGCTATTGAAGCAATACAATTGTATTTCCACTGAGAATTGTCACTAATACGTCTGATAAAGTCTGGGACAGAATGAGCAAGTGAACTGAGCAGACTTTATGTTTGACGTAATGAGATGGTGCGTAGGTGTCTAATGGGATATCCTGTCTGAACTGATTCATATGATTGCTTATGATGCCCAAATGAATCGTCTGTTTCATCTGTTAAATATGGTATCTGCAGCTCATGTAGCTTAGTTAGAGCCTGTATGCATTTCCTGGTAGGCCACTTATAAAAAAATCACTATTGAGACCTGAAGGTTTTAGCGCACATTCTTGCATCTCTTCACGGTCGTTATGGAAACAGCTAAGGGAAACTGTTCAATGTGAAACTGTTTTAAAAAGAACCTTTAATCGACTCTAGCAATGAGTATACTGCTATTGCCTTACATAAACTGCTGTCATATTTTGTAACCAGCATGACACTATACTGATATTTGTGTGGTCTGGCACTTCACTGAATGTAATGAAGGCTTTTTGAAGGTTTTTGTGCATAACTAATGGGTTAAGCCTAATTTTAAAATTGTTCAGAGCATGTTCTTTGGGTAACCACCCAGAGCAGCAGGAGGGTGTGTAGTAGCAGGAGTGTGTAGAGATTTCTTTATTTTTCTAGGCTGATCAATAACACATGCTTAAAATGCGTTATAATTCCCCTGATATGGAACTTGGAAAATAAGGTTTAATAGAAAAAATAGGCATTTTTAAAATATGAATTCAAAGAGCATCTTCATTTTTGGTACATGTTGTAATAAAAAAAAAAATCATAATTGTGGATTCCATTTTAAAACCATCACAGCCCTTTCTATTTGCCTTCTTTGCTCGTTGCTGTCACATGTGCACTTGTTGAAGGACACTGAGCTGGCTGTATGGTGACAGGTGCAAGTGTCTGAATTGCGTCTGTCGGCCTTCACCCAGTGTCATCACCGCTCTCTGTGTGAACATGCATAGTCTCCTGCAATGCCATAAATTGGATAATGTAATGCACTAACATGTCCTCCGTGCCCCCTCCTTATGTAGCTTGTGGCATAACCATGGTTACGTATGTGCTGCTGTTGTTGACTGTAATATGTGAATGGACAATGAGAAAATTTAAAACACAGTTGCAGGTGATTCAAAGACAAGATTTTCATTTTCCACATTAACACAAAGAGTCATTTTGTTCTTTTGTATTGTACCACAGACTGACTATTTTTTATTGCTTTAAAGCACTTTGCCCAATGCACTTTAAAGTTGCCAGAAAATTTGATGTGGTTATCATTTCCCTGTAGCATGGACTAAATGGCACAAATTTAAGATATGGTATTGTTACCATTTCTCTTTTTTACAGCTCAGATCAACTTTTTGATTTTCTGTCAGAGGCATGAAATAGTCCTGCTGGTGGGTGTTTGGGTGACACCACTATCCATAAATCCACTTTATAGCATGTTTCTTTTGCCCAGGAGGGTACGGTTTCACCAGCATCTTTTTGTTTTTCACTCTATTCTGAAGTCATTTTGTAGTTTTCTGTTGTAAGTACTGAATTACAGTCATCAAAACTGAACCAATAAATCGTTTATCCCACATGTCCAGGTCCTGATTTTGTTTAGCTTTTAACCTATGACATAACTTTTCATCAAAATAAATCCCATATTATTATTACTTATTGCATGATTTCTTTTATCTAGACAAATTTTTCACAGATTTCTCAGTGAATTACTGTAGCTCGCGCAGAATGTCCTTTTAGTTTGATGGGTTGGACCATGTAAAGTTTATTCCGTTACCTGGTTGTCTCAGTAGGATGGAGTTGAACCAAATGCAAATGAGAATATAAAGTAAAAAGTTTGACACTTAACTTGAGCGTAACCTTCCTCTATTTTCATTTGTCTGACTGTGTTGTAGAATGGGTGCCTCAGACGACATCTACAGCGGCCACAGTACTTTCATGCATGAGCTGAGTGAAGCCTCTGACATTATTTTCCGAGCAACTGAGCGCTCACTGGTTATCCTGGACGAGCTGGGCCGAGGCACCAGTACACACGACGGGATGGCCATAGCCTACGCCACATTGGAATACTTCATCACACAAGTAAGTGTCCCAATCAATGTCTGCATAACTCATACTTTACTTTTCTGTATTGCTTTATCTTATCCTTTCTATTCCTTCATAAGCCAGCATAAAAAAACAATTGATGTTTCTGTATTAGTCTAAACTCTTAACGCAATTACTTGTTTCAGACACACATTTTTTGTTTTTCTCTCTTTGATGAAACACTGTCACTGTCCGCTGACACAAAGCCTAAACAAAACCAGGGGCTGATCTCTGCTAACTGTGGCAGATGGCATTGATTAGTATTTGATTTTTCATAACAGAAATCTGTTGTACTTTCTAGTGAATAAATATTGAGCTGAATTTATGTATGCATATTGCTCTGAATTGCCTCCAGGGTCATCCTTTTCCAGATTGCATAGTTTTTTGTTTGAGTTTTGTCAAAAACAAAACCAAGGTTTTTGGTTTAGATGTGAAAAGGATGTAGACTGAGCAGAGCAGGACATGATTTGGAGGATTTCCAACTCCCTGTTGCATAACAATATTGATTCGTTAGAACTCCATGGCTATTAATGAAACAGTCTAAAAAAAATCCATGTACTCCCCCTCCTCATGCGCACCACTGATCCTCCTCTGACTCGGTTGTTATAGTAACACACCTTTTCTGACTTCCCAACACTCACCTGAGAGGAAGTTAAGAATGTAGACAAGTTTTATAACAGCTCTCAAACAGGCAGCCTTGATGTAGATGTAGAGGAGCCAAGCTGAGAGCAGAATTATAAAGGCTGATAAACTCAAAGGTTTAAAAATATAAAAGTTTCATGAAGCAAGGTAATACCTCCTCTCTATAAATGTGTTATGCCATACCATGCCACTGCAGCAGCTCCGATGCTCAATTTTGACATTGTACTGGCGGTGAAATGTCTACAAAAATGTTCATGTGCATGAACATGTGCAAATCCCCATTAAAGTGTGTCAGAATCTGTCAAAAGAGCACCTTACAATTACAGAGTTTTCACAGGGGTTAAAATGGAACAAACCTCATTTCTCAGTCAAAAGGTCAAAATATCCATAGCTGCATGTGACTGACCTGCACATTTAAAGTCATGGAGGACCTTGTTAGTTTGAAGTGAGAATTGGCCCTAGAGCTGTGTGAATGGCATGTGAGTGTAATTGGCCCTGGGCTGTGAGCAGGGACACAGTTGTTGGTCTGGTGTTGACAGCTCTAACTAATTGTTTCAGTACCAGGATACTAAAAGAAGCCTCTCATAGTTCTTATTACTGAGGAGTAGGGCTGGGCGATATGGACCAAAAAATATATCTCGATATATTTTGCTATATCTCTTAAATATGTTTTGACTTAACTTCTGTAGTAGCTTCAGTTGTGAATTGTCAGAAGTCTTCTCAAAAACTGCTAAGGCACACTGCTTGTTGTCTTCTTCAGAGCTACGTAGCTTCGTAGCTCTGAAGAAGACACATTAGTCGCAACGCGTCAGCCATTCATAATAAAGGCTTTTTAAACTACAACAAGCAGTGTGCCTTAGCAGTTTTTGAGAAGACTTCTGACAATTCACAACTGAAGCTACTACAGAAGTCAAGTCAAAACATATTTAAGAGACTAATTTCCTTGAGCTAAAGAGCACCTGTCTGGTTTGCAAAAAGTGAAGTAGCACTCCTCATACCAATTTATTGGTTCCTTAGTGCCTATATTTTGCTATATCTTGATATACGATATATATCTCAATATCTTTACAGGAAAAATACCCCCCTCCCAAACTACTGCAAAAACAAAAAAACAAATTTTATCTGATTAATATTCATTTAGTTCTGCACTTAAACACTCTGCACCCCTTTTTGGACCCTCACCCACAGTTTAAGAACCTCTTCTTTAAGAGAACTTCCACTGGCACTTTACACAAAACTGCTTCAAAGTGAATAAAGTGTGTAGGATTTTTAAACTTGTATTTTCAAATTCCAAACTGGAGTTACATTCTCTTGTTTTAAAGTGGTATTTAGTCTCTGCACATTTACCAAATCAAACGCACATTGTGACAAACAGATTTATTTGGCATTTGGCACAGGCTGCAGAGAGAAGCCCCGCACGCTCCCGCACACCGGTATGAGTTTATTGGCGACAGCAGTGGCCTTAATGAAAAAGGACCGCACTCAGTATTCAGACCTCGAGTCCATGACAAGACCGAGTCCAAATGCGCTCGAGTCCGAGACAAGGCCAAGACAAAGCTCTCGCTTTAGCGGAGAAGGAAGTCCAGGCGTGGGGGTGTCTACTGAGAGGTGGGACAGGTATGGGTCCTGCTGCGGGGCGCGGGGTTTTGAAGCGGAGTTTGTTCGTATGAGTGATATCGGCCACACGCAGAGCTCTTACGCTGGGGTCGTGTGCGGTCGAAGGTGTCATGTGATTGCGCTCGCGCTGGACAGGTGCATTTAGAAAGTTTAACTCGTCATGTTACGTCTGTGCGCAGTTCTCCTTATTGTGGCTGCAGAAGCACTCGCACAGATGCGCCTGTTTTGTTTTCCACGTTCGCACACCGAAATATTTGCTCGCAAATGCGAGTGAAATGGGCGCACTGTAGAGTCCTGGTCCTAGTCTTGGTTTAGTCCGCGACCGAGCCCCGGGGTCTGCGGCCGCGTTTAGTCCTGGTTTAGTCTGCGGCCAGCTCCGGGCTTCGCGGAGGAGCTCGGGGGACATAAGCAGGAGGCGGAGGCGAGCGCGGCACAGAGAAGGCAAAACAAGCGAAGCGGCGAAACCAGAAGTAAACATAAGCATTATAGCGATATATCGATATGTCAGAATTCATATCGAGTTTCAAAAATATCTCGATATATTTTAAATATTGAGATATTGCCCACCCCTACTGAGGAGGAAAAGTCACTAATGATGTCACTAGGTTAAATTCAGTCTTATAACAATGATTTCTTAAAACTATTTGATTTTCTCAACCCCCAGGCCTATTCTAATGTATTCTTATCATTGTACATACCCTATGGATGTACAGTATTAATTCTATATGTTAATAATGCTCTGTAAAGTGTCTTTGGGGACACGGGTCTGTGAAAAGCGCTATATAAATAAAGTTACCTTACCTTCCCTATAACGAAACAATCTTTCTGTTTTTTTTTTTATCTAATTGTGATAATTTATTTATTTCTTATATCCTTCATTGACATTCAATAAAAGGTTGCACTTTACACTTGAATCCAAAACACCAGGGCTTTCCATAATTTCTCCTTATTTGTTCCATTTCTTTTTGAGACATTGAAAGCAGTAAATATAGTTGATATAAAGGTGCACTATGTAACTTTTTTCTTATGGAGGGTCTGTTTGTCGCCATTGAGATGTTATTGCTTTGTTTAAAATGTCCTGCAGTACGGCTTTAAACGTGTATATCTTGCATTCATTCTGTTGAAGGTGTTTTTGTTGTTCAAAAAAAAAAAAAGCGATAGATAAGTTTGATAAGAATCTGAAAAGTTTTATTGCCATTGTCAGCGAACAAAATTCACAGATGTAGGGACTTGCTTTGAAGATGGTGCAACATAAATGAGTAATATTAGTAAAATGATACACTATGCAAAAAAGGCATGCATAAAATGTACTATGGAACATTCCAGGCAAAGCAGGGAGTGGATCCTTGACCAGAACATTTACACAGTGCTTCTTCAGTGAACAGTGTATTAGACATTTGGATCAGAATTGCAATATCCACACTCCACAACTCTCAACTGAATAAATGGCACTGATTGATTAAAGTTATTTATACTAATTGCATGAACAGGGCTGTCAGGGCACCCTGGGTGTTATGCAAATGATGGGCCATTAGCAACAGCATTATGTGGGTGGGGCCTGTGTGTCTGACTGTGGAGATGGACAGCACTGATGGAGGCTGTTCTCTCAGAAGTAGCTTTCATGACACATGCCCTTTGGAACCGAGCTGTTGGTCTGATCTGCTAGCAGCTTGCAGACCATTGCTGGCTAATACACGCTGTTCACATAGAAAGAAATAGAGTGATTTAAATAGTTTTTTTTCTTTCACGTGTTTGTTTGTTTGATGGGATAGTACATGTGGTAGTGCGGTTTCTCACCAATCAAGTGGCAGTTAGTCAAATAATATAAAACAATACAAATAATAGAGCTTAATACAAATAATATGGATGGTCAAACATAAAACATCATAAACATGTGAACTATGTTTTAGTTAAATAAATAGTTAATATTTAACATTAACAGTATATCACAAAAAAAGAAGAATTTTGATTTTTAACTAATTAATTGAGGGACATCAGGGCAAGAAGGCACTGGTATGTCCTTCACTTAATAAAGGATTTTTAGTCAAACATCAGAGTGCCTGGGATCTTTTCTCCTTTTTTCCAGTGTGGATTTCCAATGGTTCCTTGAGGAGCACCTGATGATGTCACTTTATTATTTACCCCCCAGAGACTCATATTTTTTGGAATTACTATTAACAGTATATCAGTTAATCGATAATAATGCTCAAGATTTACTAGAAAGCTCTTGCGTGCATTTCCTCTGTATGTAAGGAAATCACTTCAGCTCGGACAGATTTAAGAAGCCACAGGAGGAAGAGAGTTGCTGCTATTGTAGTGTTTGTGCCTGAAAAACTAGACTGGAGACAATAAGATACTTTATACCTGCCTGAGGTTTCAGCTATATTAAAAAGGTGGCTGGTACTCTTGAACTGTTGAAGCCAGCATATTTTACCTCTATTTACCTCCACTATGTAACTTTCTTGGTAGAGGGTCCGCCAACAGCTTGTCTCCATAGAGATGTTATTGCTTTGCCTGAATGTTACACAATATGACATTAACATTAACCTATCTTTGCCTGGTGGTGCCCCTTGCTCGTTTCCTTGGTGTAATGTCATTCTATGTAACACTCAAGTCAAAGCAATAACATCTCCATGGAAACAAGCAATTGGAGGACCCTACACCAGAAAAGCTACATAGTGCACCCTTAAGTAAAATGTGATATTAAGTGTATTTTCCTTTTTCTTTAGGTGAAGTCTTTTACTTTGTTTGTGACACATTATCTTCTTCTGAGTGAACTGGAGCAACTGTATCCTCAACATGTTTTCAATTGCCACATGGCTTTCCTGCTAAATGAACCTGATGTTGCAAGTGCAGATGGTAAAAACATATCGCATATGTTTGAATTCACTTGTTTTTTTGGCTAGTTGCTCTGTGCTGATGCTAAGTTGAGATCTTTTACTAGATGATGTCCGCCCTGAGTTCATTACCTTCCTGTACCAGTTGACTGGAGGTGCTGCAGAGCGGAGCTATGGCTTGAATGTGGCACGGTTAGCCGACATTCCTGATGCCATTCTGAACAGGGCAGCTCATAAGGCTCGGGAGCTGGAGAATATGGTGAATAATAAAAGGTATGACTCCCGCCTTATTGTTAATGTTCTCCCAATATAACCATTCAAATGTAAAATATAAAGCTATACATAGGCCTGTCATGATAATTACTATCAACTTACTGTTCAATATATGAAAGCTGGAACTATATTTTTGGGGAGTCAATATTTATTATGTGTACGTTTTCTATTTTTTGGCTAGATTTCAGCTGTAAAAGTTTGAATTAATAACTTCTATGACGCGTTTTATCGCATTTCAAAATGTTATTATTAGCTATGAATGAGTTTCAAGCTATGGCACTGGGTTTCCAAAACTATAGCAATTAAGCCATTCAAATCAAAAATATTATAGCCCATAGGATCAGGAAGGAATAATTACTCTGAAACCCATGAATAGTTTGCATACATCTGAAATGATAACTTATAGAAGCCTAATAGCCATATATGTTGAACCTTATCATTTCTGTTAGGGATTGGATCCACAAACTTACATATTACAATTACATAATCATCTTGGCTAGAAGCATTTTTCTACTCACTACAATCATGCCTGTGTCTGAATAATTGCACCACTTTTCATATTTCATAAATATAAACCATATCAAAACATCAGTATATTGAGAGATGAAAGCAAAAATCTGCAAAATCCCATCTGCCATGATTTTAATCTATGGGCTTTTTAGAAAGTAATGTTGTGTGAACCCAGCCTATAATGCATTAGTCTAACAGCGCTTTTCCCGATGCTCAAAGTTGCTTTTACAATTCCATGCATTATTCATTAAGCCCATACTCAAGGGTGGTAAGGCACTATAGGCACAGCTGCCCTGGGATAGCCATTTCCATCTTGGATCACCACAGAAAATCGGTCTAATGACCCTGCACCTGATTTTTTCCCATGTACTTGAGTAAAATTTGTCTTGGCCCAGTACAGACATGTTGTATAAGCAGCTAAAGCTCAAAGTAAGTTGTGTGTGCTGTCTGCATCTAAGTGTTTAATTGTTCAATAATCAGAACGTTCGCATTAGCATGTTAGTTGTTGTTAGCTTTACCGTGACAGCAAAACTTTGTTCTGGGCTCTGAAAGTTGTGAAAAGTGCTTATAAAGTCATTGTGGTTAATAATGTAGATACATGGAATGCATAAGGTAAGTGAGGAATAAATGAAACCATTTAAAATTAACCTAGTTATATATTTTTTTAAAACTGGTATGTCACAGCCCTTTTGATTTACATTTACAAACAGCATGCTTATCAAGGCTTGGGACTTGTGCTGTACTCTCACATTGCTGTAAAACTCGACCTGCAGGAAGAGAGGAGATCACTTTTTCTCACTAATCCTCACCACATGAAATTTCTGTCCCCACACATACAGAGACACACACGCATGCAGACACACATCTATACCTCACTGTTGGAGTAATCCTCCTATATGAAATGTTTGTTCAGTGTGCGATACCACACATAAGTACAGTAAAGGCACACAGCAAGCGATGAGCTCAAGTTAAGTATGGTATAAGGTATAAGCTCGGTCAAGGCTCACTTTTAGTTATTTGAGACTTCAGAAAAAACAAACAAAATGTATTTAATTTTTTTGTTTGTTTTCTAGGAAGCATAAGAAACTCATTACAGATCTATGGAAGATTTCAGATAAAAATGTGCTGATGGAGTGGCTGATATTGAATCACTCTTCCAGCTAGGAAGAGATTTCTCGATTAAACATCCAAGAACATCAGAAAAGCACCAAGAAGTCTTCTATAAGCATTGCTGTATTTATACTTATATTAACTGAGTAGAGAAGAATTAATCATACATCCACTAAATAATGACTCACTTTATGTATGAACAGTGTCAGTTTTTGGTGAATAAACTTATATGAAACACAACATGTGTCAACGCCTCCAATTCATTCAAGTCATTGTTCTTGGGATATTTTGGTGCGTCTGGGACAGAAGAGTAATCTCTTAAAGAAGCATGATCACAACATTCTTTAAACATTCTATGTTTAAATGAAACTGATTTTAAACATTGAATTGAGTGTACATTGTCACTGTTCAGATAGCCTCTATTTCACATCTCCAACAGTCTGACACACTTCAGACTTCAGACAGAATGACAGAGAGGATAGTTCTAAAATGAAAGTCTTCTCTTTCAGTAATTTCAGCAGTTTAAGAATGGGGGAGTAAAATGGGCATACACCAGCCTTTGAACCATACTAGCTGCTTTATTTTTGCATCGAGTAAATTTAAGCACTGATTGCAGATCCTTGGGTTTTGTTTCTGTGTGAGATTCTATTAATAAAAATAAACTTCTGAACTGTAAAATCCCACCATAGATTAATATTTCTGGGTTGGTAGCTGTGAGTCCTTAGGACGCACTCTCGTCCATCGCGCTCCGCACGCTCATAGATCCACGCGCACGCTCACAGCTCCACGCACACGCTCCGCCTCTCCACTCCAGGAGAGCGCGCGCATCACCGGGGAGAGTGACGCGTTCGTGCGCGCACGAGACTTAACCCCAGTGAAAGCCGATTAGGACGTGTTCTCCACCGGGTGCATGTTCGTCGCACCCATATCCATTTGAGGGCTTCCCCGCGTGGCGACGCCGCTGGCTCTTTCCCCTTCTTTAGAAAAGTCTGTTGGCTGCAGCATGGGGTCCGTGTAGTGCATACTGCAATCATTGCTATGAGTTTCTGCGAGAAAATGGATCAACTTTTGCGCGCGCCTTGGCACCGCTGAGCGCGTTTCTGTGGAAAAGGTTTCAAGACTATTCTTGTAAACATGGACCCACAGTGAGGGAACCCAGCTCTGCCCGTGTCCTCTTTCCTCCTGCGATAAGCAAGATGCAGAAGAGCGTCCGTTATAACGAAGGCCACGCGCTGTTTCTGTCCACGGTGGCGCGTAAAGAGGGCACGAAGCGAGGCTATCTGAGCAAAAAAACAACAGAGAACAGTCGCTGGCATGAAAAGTTTTTTGCCCTTTACCAAAATCTACTTTTTTACTTTGAGGGCGAACAGAGCGCCCGACCCGCCGGGATTTATCTTTTGGAAGGATGCACCTGTGAGCGCACCCCAGCACCCAAGATGTCCTCGGCAGGAAAAGAGTTAATGGACAAACAGGTAAGACCTGGCCCAGGTAATGAAGTTCGTATGTAAGTTGGAAAGCTAACTCAACAGGTGATTTTGCTGTGGTGGGAGAAGGATGGATAATTTAGAAAATAGGGACTCTAACTCTCCATGGACCAAAGGACCATTTGTTTTTACCCTGTGGTTTCAGAGACTTTGTCATCTTATATTGTTTGTCATCTTATATTGTCCAGTGCTACTGCGATTTTCTCAGCCTACAGCCTAATGCAATATCCACACAGCGTATTCTCAGTCTCAGTCCAGCAACCAAGAGGGAAGCCAAACTTTTACTTGATACATTTTTGGACAAACAGGGGCTAAATGTCTTTGTGCTCCTGGAAGTTGCTTCACTTTGTTGCTGTAACATTTAGGTAATTGTTGTTGCTAGGAAACATTTGAATCACTATTTGTACATGCAGCTTGAGCCGCAGGGGCAGTCTGTGAGTCTGCGTGTGCGCGTGTGCTGCTCTGAGCTTCATTCAGGGGGTAGAAAAAATCGAGAAGGACCAGCCTAATTTGTTTAAGTTCAGATGATGACAATCCTATTAAACCTTAAATAATGCTCCCTCTATAAGCATTTATTAATTTACTCTAGGTCTGTATTTGTTGATGAAACTATAGACTCAGGATTTGACTCGCACTTTATGTTGTGTAATGAAAAATATTGTGGATGGCATCTGCAATTGTAATGTCTTAGCTCTCCTTGCAGAATGCCCCAGACCCATCTGTCTTTGGCTCACACTACAGCTGTGATGTTTAATTAGGGTTATTTTCAATCTGCCCTCGATGTACATGGACTCCTCCACTCAAAAGAAAGAAGAAATAACATGCTTGTTCCTTCACAGTGGCAGGATTTGATTTAGGATTAACTGTCTGGGACATTTTTCTGCACTGTGAATGTATTGTAAAAGGTTTTGTGTGTTTGCTTGTTTTTTGTTGTTTTGTTTTTGTTTTTTATTAGATTGGTGCAACCACAAAGCTGCTTTATCACACCCCCACAACTGCCACACAAAAAACCAACCTGAAATAACTATTGTGGCTCACATCTTGGCCTTTTTTCCTCCTTTGTGTTCAGATGGACAGAGTAAAGGCTCAGTGGTTTCCACAGTGACCGTCTTCTTGCACTGGTGATGGTGCAGACCAGCAGATATGAGTATAATTACCACAATCCCTTTCCCCATCATGATAAACTATTGATTTCCAGTAGCACAGCAGGGTCCAAGACCAATGGCAAGATTACAGCTATTCCCTATCATTAAATTGAATTGTTAATTGTTCAGTTTGTATAATTAAAAATATATTTTAATTAATTAAAATATATAGTATTTAGGTTGATTTGCTAATAACAAATACATTAATGTTTAAATGGTTATGTGGCTTGCATTACACAACTCAGAACAGTAATGTTGCTAAATTAGTATATAAACGCCATATGAGCATTGAATTATAACTTGTGAAAAGTCATTTTTAACCAAGGCCTAATTCAATTTGTGTAGTGCAGTTTCCCATAGACTGAAAGTATAGTAGAGATCATTTATTTGCATTTCAAAGCTTCTCTTCTTGAATTGTTTGTGCAGTGGCTCTGCAGCTTGCTGAGTGTGCAGTTTACATAAACCTGTGCATTTTCCAGCTGTGCAGCTTTTGACACCATTAGTACAAGATGGGGGAGCAGACATCTCAACTTGATGACTGCTTTTGCTTTAAAGAGTTTATCAAGATCCTATTTTCCCATGATGTATTTGTTTAAAGATGGTAGTTAGTTACCTCGGCGTTGTGGGTTCCTTTCCTGGCCTCGACTGTTTGACGAATGTCTCTCTTTCCATTTCACATTTCAACTGTCCTGTCAAATAAAGCCTTTGAAAACCAGAAGCACTTTTATAACGTATATAATAATAAAAATCAACATCAAATACGCTACTAAATATGATCCATTAAATATTTTAGCCATGCAAACTAAAGCATCCATGTAAAAGTTAAAGATCCCTCATTACTCTATTTTCTGACCTATGTTATAATGTTTCCTCATCACAAACATACGTGGAGTTGTGTTTTGTTTCATTCACACAAACCCTGTATATTTAGGCTGAGTTCTGAGTTCTCTAAAACAGAAAACACTCTCGCCTTACGATGTCATTTGATAACACAGGAAGTGCTCCACTATGTTTTTAAACTCCATACACCTTCACTAGAATCATTAGATGATTTCCACCCTGGAAGTGGCCATCCCTATTGAACTAAAGGTAAAAGGTAGCTGTTAAAGGCTTAAAGTTCGCAAGCGTCAAATAAGATGGGACATTTAGATTGTTTCCAAGGTAAACCCATGTAATTCTTGGAACAGCTGATTCATTGCTGATGCTGATGTTGCTTCTTGTTTTTTCTTCTTGTTTTTAAGGAAGGAAGGTAGGAAGATTTGATCAAATAATATCTGCTAGTGTGAGATAAGGCCCAAAGACAAATATCGTAGTCACCCCTGCGTTTATAAGGGTCAATAAATGGACAGACGATATGTTTGTGTGTTATCTTTGCCTCTGTGAGATGTCACAGTGTTTGTGTTTAAAGTGCATTTTCCTCATCCTGACCCCCACTATTTCTTGGTACAAATTTGCGCTCTCTACATTGTAAATTACTTCCGCTATAATTGTCTAACTTGAAATTTGCATTCATTAAAGGGGATGTTTTCAGTTGTTTTTGTTCAACTGGAAAACCAGTTGTCTGATGTCCAATTAGACAGCTGCTGACTGTTTCTATTCTAGTCCCAGAACATTGGTGTGAAATAGGAGCTGTCTGATTTGTCCAGAAGAGGGGACATTGTCTTTTTAATCAGTACAAATGTGTCTGTGCAGCACCTTGTGGCCTTTAACCTGGGCTTACTGGAGGAACAAATTCTGTCTTGGTATGGATGACTGTGAAATCCAGTGCTGTGTCCTACTGTAGATAATATGCATTGCCAAAATTGTGCATAATTGATAGTATGCTATTAAATTATGGTAAAAAATACAATAAATTATGATAAAAAATACAAATATTCTGTCTTTATTTAAAGGTGAACTGTGTAACATTTTTAGTGGAGGGTCTGCTGCCTGCTTGGCTCCATGGGAATGTTATTTCTTTGTCTAGAATGTTCCACAGTATAGATTAAAGACATCTATCATGAGAAAGAGAAGCAGGTTACAGCACTATGCTACATTACAGCTCAGATCTGTGGAGGGTCGCCCCTGTTCACAGAAGGAATCATTTTAATGAATAAAAGCTAGATGGATATGTTTAATGTCACACCATGGAACATTCCAGGCAAAGCAATAACATGGAGACAGGTAACATGGAGACCAGAAAAGTTGCAAGTTAATTACAGTATAGTATAGTGGTATTATTTATTTCAATCAATATTGCTTTGATGTTGCTGCTGGTAAAATGGATTGTAGATGTTCTGAATGAATTTTAAGATATTGTAATAAAGAAAAAAGATTGTAACAAACAAACTGCCCTGAGTTTGCCACAGCTACAGGTATCCCAATTAGTGAAGACAATTATTGAATATTTTGGAGGAAAAAAAGAAATCCAGGTGCTCTAGAAAATGAGTTTATTGAGTTATTAAGTTTATTTAGAGGTGTTTTGTGTAACTTTTCTGGTGGAGGGTTCATAACTTGGTCTTCTCCGTGGAGATGGTATTGCTTTGTCTGGAATGTTACTCAGTATGGCATTAAACCTTTCTATCACCATAGAGACCAAACAGACCACGTTACAGGTCAGATTTGTAGAGAAGTGACCCCACTCAGTCAGAATGCCTATTTTTCTAGGTATTTTTGAGTTATAAAACTACCTGTAATTTAATAAATGTTATCTAGAGCTGTTTAATGTCATACTGTGGAACATTCCAGGAAGAGCAATGACATATCCATAGAAACAAGAAGTGACATAATGCACCTTTAACTGAACAAAGTCATCATGCTTCGACCATACATGGTTTTCATCAGGGCTATAATCAAAACTGAATAAAATAATAATTCTTTTATTTTTGCTCTCTTGCGGCCACAAGTGAACAGAGAAACTTGTTAATAGTGTACTCGATCAAAAAGTGCCAGCTAATGGTGTTATCATTGGCTTAATGTGTGTTTGTTGTTGCCTGAGCATGCGCTTCATGACTGCTGGCTTTTATAGGCTGTAGCCAGGCAATTCTCTTGACTAGTAAAACAGATTTACGGTGTGTTCGCATGGTGCTTCTCTTGTGCTGTGGGAGTCATAGCAAACTCCAGCATCCTTTAAGGTTTGTGACACGATCCTTCTTGGCACTGCAGCCACAGAGAAACTGCAGGGGAAGACACAGAAGGGAAAAGGGTTAGATGCCAGATACACACATTGCTTTTTGTTGAGTGGGAGGACAGATGTGCTGTGTAGAGCAAAGCCATCTTAATCTTCAAATACAAACAGGTAATCCCATGTCTACAACGATGAAAATACAGTATGGGCTGGGAATCACGGGGTCCCTCACCATTCGATACACGATGCATGGCTCACGATACAGCAGTTTATTACACATGAGGCTCTGTGGTGTATTAAAGCATTTGAGCATTTTTCCTTTGTTAAACCAATACTTGTGCAAAGTGAATATGAAATACTTCATTTTTTATAATCAAAACTTTGAATATGCATAAAGTAGTTCCCTACTATTTAATAAGCAACAAAATTATCAGGCGGTCACAAAAAAAAAAAAAAAAAAATCTCACAATAATGATACTGATATTTTTATATTTTT
Organism: Odontamblyopus rebecca; assembly: GCA_030686955.1. Taxonomy (NCBI): domain Eukaryota; kingdom Metazoa; phylum Chordata; class Actinopteri; order Gobiiformes; family Gobiidae; genus Odontamblyopus; species Odontamblyopus rebecca. The sequence continues at coordinate 15,964,846 of CM060661.1, forward strand.
GCACACCCCTATAAGGCCCATGCACGGATACTGCAACTACAACTTATTTATGTGTATTTTCACTTCTTTAAAAAAAGCATTATACAAGAGGAGCCTCAAGGGCCTTAACATGTCGTAAACTCCATCTAAATTGCATATACAGAAAAATATAAGCACATAAATAAAATGAGAAATATGTCAACTTCTCAAACTGTGTCAAAGGCCAAAACGAACAAGTGCGTTATACAGAGTCATTTAAAAAGGGGCACAGAAAAGGTCTGTCTAACAAGGCAGCTTGTTAGAACGTTTTGCAGGTGCTACTGCAAATCCTGGTTCCCTCTGAGCCTCCAGTGTTTGGTACACTCAAGGGGAGCCGAGCTCAGAGACCTCCTTGGGGGAGCAGGAGGAGGAGAGTAGGGATGGAGGAGCTCAATTAGGGTAATACCATTCAAACACTTAAAATAAAACAAATGAAATTTAAATTGATCCTAAAGTGCACAGGCTTTCAGTGAAGGGAGGAAAAAATGGTGTGATGTGATATAAACAGTAATTCTAAAATGTTTTGTTTCAAGGCAAATTAAATACAGTGAGGAACACAAAGAAGTCTTGTCAAATGTTCTGTCTGCTCTGTGATGTCTTTGTCGTCTTTCTCTTTTTTCTGGCACCTGAGATTGATTTTTGGGCACTGTAAATGAAATGACATGTTCAGATATTTATAACTATGTTGGGTTTACTGCTTATATCCACGATCTTGTCCTTTTGGTCATTACACAAAGCTCATGATCATAGCAGTAGTAGTGTTTTTAGTTTTCAGTCCAGCCAGTATTTTTCATGCTGGACCCAAAATCTTAAAAGACTTTTTCAACACTGACTTTCGCATACAGTTTACTGTTTAGTTGGGACAAGCTATATTTCTTTCACCAATCTTCACCTAGACCTGTCATGCTAACAAATATTGAAGCATGATATATTGGTACAGATAAACAATGTGATAAATTATAATACTGAAACTACTTCATGCCACTGATACAATAACAATAAAGCAAGATAATCCCAGTAATCCATTTTTAAATAGAAAGTATCTTTAAGTGGCAATGATCTGCAACAAATAAAAGCAGAATGAACCCATAATTACCTACAGAAACTACAACAGACAAAATCTCCCTACCTTTACAAAGAAATTGTACACAGGATAAATACTGAGCTCCAAAATGTATTGTTCCAGCTTTCATGTATTGAACGTGAAGTTGATATAGTAATTATTGACAGGCCTAACTTCACCTGGTAACAGCTGCATAAATAAATAAACATCTATCTACTCTACCAGAAAGTACCAGAATGTATTAATATTTTACTATACTCTATACTCTATATCCACACCAGCAATGGTTTGATGCTTTCTTCTCATCCATGGAGCCCTTTCTAAAGCAGTACTCGGCACAAAAGCACAGTGAAGGCCCCAAGGGAACAGAAGAGCGAGGAGGAGAGGGTGCTGGTGAATCTGATACAGAACACCCACTCCCCACTCCTGCTCACTTCTCACACTCTGTCAACAACTTTACACAGCTCCCATTATGCTCACTTTGTCTTTGTGTGCAAATCTGACAATCTATAAATAATGAGAAATAACAGTTTAGTATTGTTCCAATTTTAGTATATGTGTTAGCGAACTAACACATATAGTATGTATTGAGTATTGGGCAGCACCCTGCCCCCGCGACCCAGCCGGATTAAGCGGGAGAAGATGGATGGATGGAACAGTTTAGTAAGACAGTTACAGTAACAGTTACATAATAATCTGTGTATGTTTGTTCTGTAGTTGAGTTATGATGCCCACCTTGTGGAGGTGGGCAATGTGTCAAGTTACTGTGAACTGTGAATGTTGTTTTGAAAATGTGCAAAATCTGGTATATTGTTATTTTGTCTTTAATATTATAATTATCTCAAAATGCTGCAGGAAGAGCTGATTACAAACCACAATGGATCAATATCCTACCCCAGTCTGTTTTTTATTATGATCCAGTGACGTTGAGTATTATGTATGTATGGATATTTTGTGGAGGTTCTAATCCTGGATAATTGAAGGAGTTTGCAGGAAAAAAATGTCCAAACACTGTAGGCTATGGCCCAAAAGTGACTCACTAACAGTGGTGAAAAGTATAGTTTTAAAACGTCGGCAGTAGCTCAGATGGTAAAGTGTTTGTCCACTGATCCGAAGGTTGGAGGTTGGAATCCTGCTCTGGACATAAAACATAATGGGTTGAGCGGTCAGATCCACTGACCCACAGGTTGGTGGTAAAATTCTAGCTCCCACAGATGAATGCTGTTGTTGTGTCTTTGGGTAAGACCCACCTCACCCCCAGTGTCTGCGTACACTGGAGTATGAAAATGTGTGTGAATAGGTTAGTGGTTCCTTGTTGTAAAGTGTTTTGAGTGCCTTGAAGGTGGTAAAGTGCTATATAAAAGTGTGACCAACTACTGGTATATTCTGTTGGCTAAGTCAGAGTACTGTATTCTGAATACTGAGTTGTATTATATAAATAGCACAAAATAGCTCAGTATAAGTTGCACTGCCTGTTATGCATGTATTTGCAACTGATTAGAAAAGGAAAACGTTCACCTGCATGCGCCACAAAACACGTATTCGTATTGCCATACAGTCTGCGTCCTGAAGTGCATGATCATTAATGTATTCCTGTATTCTGGATAAAACCACATCAAATACCAACTATAACTAAATATATATGCAAAAAATTTGTATACTATTGACTGTAAATTCACAAATGAATATGAATTTATATGAAAACGACTGCTAACCGCTCTAACCAGTATAGGTCAAATTAAGGGTATTTTACAGGATTCTTGCCCAAGAGCTGAATATTGATCTCTCTCTCTGTACAGTTAAAAGTGTTTTTTGCTGTGGGTTTGTTATAAGAAACAAGGGCACACATTCTGCACAGACTGAGACCACAGAAAATCCTGCCAAAGGAAATAGGGAATGACTGTTATTACACCATACCTGTTCATGTTCTGATTCAAATGAAGTGATTACACAGGCATTAACCATCGTTAGGTTTGTACAGTGATCCAGCTCCAGCTTTGTACAGTGATCCAGCTCCACTTTGAAATGTATATAATAAGTACCTATATTTTAATTTACCACGTAATTCTATATTATCAGGCCTATTTTAGGCTTCAATCTGTCATCTTTTAGTGTTAAACAAAGTAATATGTTATACAGTAATCATTAAGAACTGCCTGTGAGAAGTATAAGTGTAAAATACCATGTTATCTTGCTCTCTGGTGCAGCTTTAGATTCTGTGATGTTCTGGTGTCTTGAACCATGGCGGTGCAGCTTGTCTTAATGGTTCATCCACACATCGTATTCATTCACATGCACCACAGCACACACACCAAACTGAGAGAAATCTGCAGACAAAGTGAACAAGGCTAAAGCTGAACCCAGTCATTAAAATGCATACATATGTGAAGACATCTATTGTGTATGCATGAATTAAATGCTATATTACAAGTGTACGCTACGTGAATAATTCTGATGCAAATGTATTCATTTTGTGGAATCGTAAAACAACAAGTGTGTACCTGTGTACTAGTTCCCAATATCCAAATCACAGTTTACTGCGATGCTCCAAGATGTGCAAATAGCGTTAACCCAACATGTTTTACCATTTTTACCATCAATAGCAGTTTATTTGCACTACCTGGGTCCAAATATTATTCAAAACACCAACATACTAACAACCCTATAATTGGCAAAGCAACAGGATGTGTCAATCAAGCCCATGTACAGGCGACCATTAGCTTTAATAAAGTGTAGTGCAAAAGACAAAGAGCCTGTCACATTTCTGTCACCATGGAAACACCCTTATGTAGGTTTGTGTTTCCTTTTGTAGGGGCCATTTTGAGGACATTCAACCAGTGAAAAGTTAAAATATTTTTAATTCTTCTGGATCCAAATTTTTCATCACTCTGAAAATGATGCTTAGAGGTGTTTTGTCACATCTCATAGAATTGTTATTTAGCCTTATGTAAAGCTAGTTTTAAGATATTGGTTTGGATATCTGCACCAATACTGAAAAACTTGTTGGATTGGATATCGGCTTATAGATATCAGTTCAGTCGATATCCTGATTGGACCTATAAATTGATGTAATAATAGTATTTACTAATCGTAGTTGATCCAGAATGTCTCAAAAATATTTGAACTTTTATTTATACAAAGTAATTACTTGATGAAGAGCTACATTTGAATCAGTTTTGTCTTATTTGATTTTAGTTTAAAAGGAAATAAATGCTGTTTTCAGACTCTGCACTAGTATCGGTTAATAATGAGAATAATGATGGATCAATGCATCCCTACTAACTAGGCTACTTGAGTTAGCATTTACACAAAATATGTAACAATATACCAGTAGTGATCCAGCAGTGAATGGGGCTATTGCGGCTCTTTTGTTCACTTTTTAATATTGTTTTGACTTAAGCACCTACAGACAGTTCAGCTGCATTCAACAAAGATGTTACCAATGATTCTTCAGTTCATGACATTGAATAGCCGTTAACACAATTCAGAGACATCTTTGGTTGAGTATATGTGACATGTATCTTCTCTCACATCAAGGGCAGGAAGAGTGCACATCTCCGGCTACTCTATGGAAATAACTTAAAAGCACTGGGGACAATAGATGGTTCTTGCCTGGTTCTGTCCTTGAGGCTATAGGGCTCTAGTTTGGAGTGCTTCACTGAGCTCTCATGAGGCCGACACAAAGGCAGTTCACAGGAGGAGGACCACAGAAATGCAGGGATGCTAACGCTAGAGTGCAGAGGAGGTGGAGTGGGCTACAACAAACTCCAGTCCATGTGTTGTGCCCTGAATAGCAACTCTTCTTTAACCCACTGCCCAAGGATATAGCAGTTTGAACACAAGTTTACATAAATAGATAGATAGATAGATAGATAGATAGATAAATCAATCAAGCTTTATTTCAGACTCCAGTGGCTCCATATAAAACATTTAAAAACAGACAGAAGACAAACGCAACAGTTCTTAATTGATCCCAAATGAAATTCAGTTTGCCGTAGCAACACAGAAAAAAAACATCCTCCATCCTCTTGCATTCATCATTATAATATTATTCATCAGGTAAAAGTGAAACTATGTAAGCACAATGATCTATAATTTTTTATGGAAAAGGAAATACACTGAAAAATATGCATTTTTACTATGAGTGGGGTAGCGTCTGCTTGTAAGGAAGATAAGTTTAATTAAATACTGTGGAACATTTTAGGAGAAGCAATAACATCTTCATGGAGGGGACAAGCAGTCAGCAGACTGTCTACCAGTTCCCCAGAGTAGTCTATGTCCCTTTTACAAAAAAAGTATTTTAGAAAACCAAAGAAATAAAAATAGCATGAAACACACACACACACACGCACACATGCAGATAGATAATACCAAACGGTGGAACATGTGAATACACAGAATACTTTTATGCAAAGTTCCACATAAATCATAGATTAAAAAGGCAACATAGGATTGAAAACAGCTTTATGTTTGTTTCAGTGTTTGTTATGCATTTCTTATGACTAATTGGAGAAGAAAAAAATTACACATGTACACAAGAAGTGATGTTTTCTATTTTCACACTGATTATGCACAGTTGAAAGCCAAAATTGTCTGATCATGTACAGTCATGTGTTCCTTTAATTTTAGGAAAGTAACTGTATTCTGAATCCCATCAAATGAAGGAGTAACTATACTGGAAATGTGGATTCAGTACATGTATGCAGTTGTATCATATGTAAACTTTTCTTGGGTTCACTTGATGGTGGTGCTAATGGCAGATGGGAAAGGAAGGCTTTATTTTTAAGTGTTATGTCACTCTGAGCCCCCACACAGCCCCCCACCCTGTCTCTGCATCTTTGTTTCATGTTCTAAGAGACTTTTGCATCGAGCCTCATCAAATCTCACATAGAAGCTATGTCTAAATCAAATCAGCCTGTGTTTTTGGTTTAGTATGAATATTATAAAGCGAGGCCGTGAAATTCAATCAATCAAACTTTATTTATAGAGCGCTGTTCATACAAAAAAAATGCAACACAAAGCGCTTTACAGTGATTAAAAAAGAACAATTCAACATCCCCCACCCCACAAATCTAAGATAAACAGGTGAATCTTAAGCTTACTTTCTGTGACATGGCTATCTTCTTTACTACTAACTGAAATTGCTATCTGTTTACTTCTAAATGAATGTGATCTGGGATGCTAACTATCTAGAACCATTACACAGAGAAAAAAGAAAACAGAGGAAGCACATAACAAAACACAGTACACATAATGACAAGCCGACAACAAAGGTGTAGGTTATGGGCAGGTCTGGAGACTTGCTCCGCCCTACGCCCAATCCGAGCTGCCATAGGCAATCTTGGTCAGACCCCAGACAGTCAACATCCCTAAGAAAGTTTGAGCGGGGGAGGAATGCGAGAGCGTCTGTCTGCCATGTTGGAAGTTATTTGTTCCAGCAGCAGCCCTGAGGCTGGTGCTCAATGGAGAGACCAATGGGATAATATTTGTGTTATTTGGGTTTAGAGCGAGCAGCTGCTTTCTGATTTCCACAACTACTCTTTTGTCCATATTGGTCTCAAATCAGCCTTTGCAAAAGCTTTAAGTTTTCTTCAAGATGTTTTGTAATACTGTGATTTAGAGCCACCATGTCCATCCAGCCCGCAGTTAATGACCGCAAACTCAGCCCATAGTCACAAGTTTGTGTGCACGCAACTATGCCGGTCGTCCCAGTCCCGTCGAGCAGCCAAAGTGGGGCTTTGAACAGCTGCCTCAATAATGTGAATTTTGAAAAGTCCTGCAATCATGGATCTGAATAGGTAAATGTTGTCCTCCTCAAATTGGGGCGAGCAGGTTCCCCCCGAACCCACATTCCTTGTTGAAAAAAAAAAAAAAAAGATGTCAATTGTGTTGAGAGACCAATTTATCAAATCCAAAGTTGATTAATCTAAGGTTTGGAAGAGCAGGGCGAAAAGAATCTCTTAAAGTATAAGACAGTAGACTAGACGAGACAAGAGAAGAGAAATTACTTGAATTTTTAAGTCATCAGCTTGGTGATTTTTAATTGAATGGTCTAGCCATTCTTTTCTCAGTAAAAGAAAAGTTGTGTGAAGCAGAGCTCAGACTTTGAATAAATAAATGGGACTATTCTGATGTTAAATGGCACTGACTGAAAGTCAGTCTTGTGTTTTGTTTATGGAATTTAGACTGAAAGCCATATTTGTTTGTTTTAAATGAGCAAAAACAAAACTGTCACCTGGGGATCCAGGATAAGAGACTGAACATGAGAGAGGCTGTGGAAGGACTATAGAGCCAATTGCTGTGTAGGCTTTGAGGCTGGCTTCTTTTTCTGTCTTGGGGTAGAGCTGCATTGTTGTCTGATTTTTAAATTGGTGTGTGTGTAACACACTGTACTAGACTGCTATGTTATTAAAATGTTCAATTATAAAAACACACACAAAAAGCAAAGAGTATTGAAGATCATGATAGAGAAAAATAGTAATTAGTATAGTAATATGCAGACTGCTCCCTCACCCCATGGCTGTTCTGTGCTCTAGACGACTTGGTTTCTGAGAAAAATAGCACCTTACTCTCAAGAGTCTATACTCTGAAACAGCAGGTCTAATAGTTAGGAAGACCAAATTAGGACACATGCTTGACAGTTTATTTTGTAATGGAGGAGAGAAATTGCAAGCGAAAAGTATAATAATTTAAAGTAGTGATTTCCAATATTGCTCTAACATACAGTGTATATTGAGTCTAGTTTTGTTATGTTTTTTGCAGCACTACTTCCAGATTGTTTTCGGACATGACGGTCAGAAGCCCCTGGAGCTTCGAACAGAGGAGGAAAATGAGTGTGACGAATGGGTGGAGGCGATTCAGCAGGCCAGGTTGGTACATCATGACATTACACACAACTGTGGCTGTTTGCTCATTATTTATTTTTTGAATCCCCATTAGCTCTGCTTATCCTTCATAAACAGCTCTTGAATTCAAAACAGTGTTTTGCTTTCTCAGTGTATAATGTATATCAGTGGTCCCCAACCTTTTTTATCACCGCAGACCAGCCAATGCTTGACAATTTTAATAATAATAATAAACGTGAATCCACTGTGTACTTGTATGCAACTTTATTAGCAGCTTCCTCATAACATTAGCAGCTTCCTCATAACATTGCGCCAATAACATAGTGTGCGAAATACCCGTCAGTATTCAGGGGTCCCCATCTCCGAATTGTTGAGTAATACAGATATACATTTTCAATATGCAGAAGCCTATGCAAAGCTGTGTATTACAATGTAAGCAAAAGAGTGAATAAATGTTAGGTATCAACACGCAGTCAGTGCACTTGTTAAGGACCAGGGTTTTCAAGACAATAACTGGGGACAGAACAGTCACATAATGGGTGAAATAATGTGCTGTGACCCTGAGGTAGTTCTCATTACTGAGGGACGTCCAGTGATCTCCATTTAGACTGTGTTTGTCGCCGTTCGCATCTGTCGGGATGTGGCCAGGGCGTCGTCGCACATCTCTGTTTGCGGGTAGCGCAGTGTAGCTGCGGTTTTGGGGTGGGTCCAGCGGTAGGGGTTGTCTGTTGCGTGATGGGGCGGGTGTGGGTTCTGCTGCAGTGCTCCTCCATGTGTTTGTGGATGTGGTGGCGGCGTGGGGGAGAGAAGTTGTCCACGGTCCTTGTCGTGGATTCTCCGTGCGTTTTGGAGCTGACTTTGTTTTGTGTTTTCCTCGTGCGGAGACATCGTGCCTACAGACGTGGCGTGCTTTGGCCCACCTCCTCCAAACGGGACTTCTCAGTTTCAGATAAATTGTTTTCCTTCCTGTTTACAACCAAATCCTGTAGTTTCAGCCTTTTTAGGGGGTGTGATGGGTTAATCGGGGGATGAGGTTGGGCCCCCGCACCCCCGTATTTTGCACACTGAACATAACGTGTATAACATTAAAATAAAAGATTTTTCAAAATAAAAGATTGTTCAGACTCAGATAATCAGTACAACAGAAATAATTATTTCTTGGGCGGCCGGTGGCCCGGTACCAATTGATCCACGGACCGGTACCGGTCCCTGGCCCGGGGGTTGGGGACCACTGATGTATATAATTTGTTTGTTTTGATTTTTTTTTCTCTCATTAAATTTATTGTATATGCACATACAGATTATTATAAACAAATTAAACATACACACAAGACAATAGATAAACAATATACACAAAGATTATAAGACAGACGGGTAGTTAAATGATTCTGCTTGATCATTTAAGTTCCGAATAAATTGATAACTTGTGTTTGTGATGGTTATAATATTTTAGATTGCATTTGAATTGAAAGATATTTGGATTGGTATTCTTTCACTTACAACTTGTTTGCTTTGATTTGCGTACTGTTTGCAGTTACTCTGACATCATCATTGAGCGCGAAGTGCTGATGCAGAAATACATCCACCTGGTTCAAATAGTGGAGACGGAAAAGGTAGCGGCCAATCAGCTGCGGACTCAGTTAGAGGACCAGGACACTGAGATTGAGAGGCTTAAATCTGAGGTACTCACGCCAAATATAATCCCTGCATTTTCATTACACTGCTCTGACAATGGAGCTCATAATAGTGTCATTAACTGCACTGGCTCTGTGGGCTTAGACACATGTGCGTCTTACATAATCCAGTATAAAATGTGCCAGCTGTATCTTCAGGCCAAAAAATATATAAAGCTGTCTTGGGGTATGGACTAGTGTTACATATTTAGACATTCTAATTACTTTGATTAACTTCATTATAATTTCGAGAGGTGACAAGCAATGACTAAATTACTGGTGAACCTGCCAAAACATTCCTATTACATACACACTGTGGTTTTGCTATGCAAAACTAAATTCCATTACACTGTTACACTGCACAATAATAAAGCTGGGGTAACTGATTTTCAGTGAAAAGAGGAAATAGGTATTTAACTTTAACATGTTCCTGTCTCACACAAACTCTTTGGCATAGTAATAATATTCACATGCATGATTTTTGGGATACATACACATTTTTTACAAACAGTTGTTTCAGAATGTGAAGTAAAGCCTGCAGCAAACAAAAACCTATTTAGCAACAGTGTTCTGGGTTTGCTTTCAATAAAAATATTTTATGATTACAATTTGTTCTGCTTTTAAACTATAGTCTGTGGGGGAATAAACACAATTTACATGAATAAAGTCGAGTACCCCAAGCTATTCAGCATGCTATGCTAAATACTGTATTACACTGTGTTGAGTGAAAGGCTATTGTTGTGCAATTAAATAGATGTATTTTTCTTACTGCTCTAAATGGTGATTCCGGTTACAGATGCCATATGCCTATGGGTATGCATGCCTCTGTGTTCTGTGTGAAAAAGCGGGTGAGTGGGAGTGAGCAGTGACTGTGTGTGGGAGAAGCCCACTGCTTTCCAGAAACAGACAAACGACTCAAACATCACTCTTTCCGCCTCTGTCTCTCTGTGTTCACGCAGCAATGTAAACCTCTGCTAGTAACAGTTTCACAGTTCATCACTGGTATACAATAAGGAGAATTTTATAATAATGAGATCTCAACAATATTTACAATGGCTTGTAGGGGTGTAATGTGATGATGTCATAATGTCAGATCGGGGCAAGAGACAGTTTTTCGTTTTAATAACAATGAAATATCCTAAATTAAATCCAGAAAATGAATCAGATCATTTCTATTAGTCACTAGACCCAAGAACTCACTATATAACCAAACCCCCCCCCCTGCATTTTACAAGTTTAGCTGCCTCCCATCTGTATTAAATATCATTGCCCCTTAGACTATTATGATTAGAGCCAATATGGGTTATTTCAAGAACGATGGTGATACTGATTGTTTAGAATCCAGAAAAGCCAATGGCCAATCAGCTCTGCCGATATTTCTTTGGCCAATATGTGGGGCCAGTTTTGATTATCTTACCCCAATTGTATGATTTGAATTTCATACAAACTAAGCCACAAACCTACAGTATAGTATAAGAGAGCTGTGTAGTCACATTTTGTACAGTGTTCAGATGACGTTTTATGCATTTTCTTTACGCACCTGATTGGTATCTGCCCAATATACCCGTTGGCCAATGTATCTCTAGTTATTATTATGTCATCTGAAACTCAGCAATGGAGAAATAGTGGGAAGAGTGAAGGAGAGACATTCAGCAAACACAAGCCTTTTCAACAGGTTTAATGCACCACAATTCCACCACTGAGCAACAATAATAGTTTCACAAATTGTCTCAAATGGTATGGTATTTGCTATTACCCAACTCTGGATTTATAAGTACTTATAAATCCTCAAAACACCTAAATACCTAAGTCACCAGTATCTAAATAAATACACGGTATCACACAGTATCCGATTTGTCATTACCCTGTACATCTTGGGTGGGGGAGGAAGCCAGAAATATAACAAAATGTGCAGTTTGGGTGGAGGTGGGCAGCATGTTGGCAATGGTTGCATCACGTACCATTACTCCAAGACATTTTTTGTAATGTAATGTTTTAATACAACGTAATTAGCGAAACAGTATTGAATCATTCATGTGTCATGGTGGTTTTCAATATAACAGACTTGTTTATTTGAAGAACCGCTGTCTCCAGGTGGAGTTATTTGTCCTTTGGGTTTGCTGCTGATATGTTTATGCTTCTTGATTTTTCTTTCATTTGTGTGGTAAGAGGGAGAGAGCTTGCTGGGGAGGTGATGTTGCATTCGGGAGAAAATGTGTCTGCAAATGGTTTATGCTACTTGTGTTTTACATCTCCCCAGAAGCAACAAGTTTCTTTCAGTTCCACGCTGTGATCACGTCATTGCTGTGTAGTTTGAAGATGGCAGTTTTGAGCATCGGCATCTGCTTATCTAGTGCCTGTGATAAACAAAGCCATTTAGAAGTCCATGTTCTCTCATTCAGATATGGGCCATTTGCCTATTTTGTACATATTTGGCTCAGCATTTATGAATAATTGATGACGCTAACCACTTTTATTGCAAACACTTAGCAGACTGGCTCAATGTTTCTCTGTGGAAGAAATAAGAATAAAAAACTGTAGCTTTAATTCTGCAACCGGTGATAAATGGCCCTCACTGACGCAGGCCCATTCAAATTGATGTAAAGATAATGAAGCTAATAATAAGGGCAATCATAACCACTGCGCAGGTTATATGGTCCTCTGAATTGTTAAGTACAACCAGTTATTTGTGCAGAGTATTTTTATTGCTTAATAACGTTCAGTAAGAAAGCTCATCATACTTAGCAGCAAAACAAATATATACACCTATAGAAGATCCTGATCCTTCTATTAATATCCACATTACACATACTTCTACAATACGGTATATGAATAATGCAGGGCGCAAAGTACAATGTGTTGAAGGTGCTATTTAAAGGTAGATTTTCTGGTAGACTGTCTTCCATCTTCTTGTCTCCGTGGAAATGTTATAGCTTTGCCTGGAATGTTCCACACAATAGCATTAAATGATTCATCTCCACAGACACAAGTCACAGGTACCATTTATATTTTTGCTGTTTGTTATTGTATTTATTGTGATGCGTGAGCTTTGTGTCCAAATTTTTTCCCTTGTGGATTAATAAAGTTTGTCTAAGTTTTTTGCAATAACGCTAGCTGAAGACGTGCACGATATAAGGTTAATGTCATACTGTGTAACTTTATAGACAAAGCAATAAGATCTCCAGGGAGACAGGCAAACATGAAACTTTTTCCCTCTATTAGTAAATAAAAGGTTTTCTACATACCTGTAAAGTTGCCTGTATCATAAGTCAACAACAAACGTTTTACTGTATCTGTGTATCATGAGAAGAGGGAATTAAGATTTGGTGGAAAGGATTTGATAGTTCATTTGCTTATTCTGGAGGCGACTGATATTACACACTTATCATAAATCCTGTTTGAATGAAAGCCAAAGATTGACAGATTGAATAATTGTTAATTTTCACGATCAGTTTGGAATATGTGTCATCACAACCTTTAAAGAGCGTGTATAACACTATTTTCTTTCCTCACCTAAAACATAACTGGAATTGTGTGTTGATTCATTCACACATTTAACACACAAACCTTGCACAGTTAGGCTGATTTTTTTCTCTCAAACAGAAACCCTGTTGCACCTTGTGATGTCATGTGGTAATTCCGGGGGTGCTTCACTGTGCTTTCAAACTCCACACACATTCAGCTGTACTGAACAAAAGGTGAACGGCAACTGTTAACATGAAAACTACTGCTTCATGATATCACAAGGAACAGAGCATTTTGAGCTTTGGAGATGTAGACAGACTAATTATAATATGTGTGAATGAAACAAAACACATACAAAACACATACATTCTAGGTTTGTTTTTTAGGAGGTAACAAGAGTCAACTCAAACTCACAAGAGTCAAGAGTAAAATTTGCATAATGTACACATATATGATTTTTCAGTGTATTTTGTTTACTAAACCATTTCATTGGATCCTGTTACAGATTATAGCTTTGAACAAAACCAAGGAACGGATGCGCCCGTACCATGTTCCTCATAATAATGAAGACCCAGATATTAAAAAGATTAAAAAGGTAAACGCACCATGTAGTCTTCTTCTTCTGGGTATTTGTTCTTGCCTTGTTTAAACTGCTCTGTGTTCAGGTACAAAGTTTTATGCGAGGCTGGCTCTGTCGGAGGAAGTGGAAGATCATTGTCCAGGACTATATCTGCTCCCCTCACGCCGAGAGCATGAGGAAACGTAACCAGATAGTGTTCAACATGGTGGAGGCTGAGACAGAGTGAGTGCAGTGTGATCTATATATTTATGCACTTTGTTACCATGGCATTTACATTTGAAGAGTTCATTTGCAAAAACAGATACGTGCAATTTTAAAAAAGTGAATCATACAGTTTACTCTTTGTATAGAAATGTTTTCTAAAGCTAAATGTATTTTACTGCAATCTAATAATATTCCATCCATCCTTGTTAAAATTTGTATTAATTATTGTCATTGATAATAGCTGTAGAACATGGCAATGAAAAGAAAAATACTATGGAGATATCTGTTTTTGCAATTTAACTCTTCATTTAAAGATGTGGATAGAAAAAGTCAAGAATTGCATCATGGCATCATAAGGTGGAACAGAGCGTTCTGAAGTTTGGAGATGAAGACAGACTAATAATAAAGGATTACTCAAACACAAAAACACGTTTTTGAAGAGGTAACATTATAACATGGTTTAAAGCTCACAAGAATCAATTTTGTGTAATATAGGACCTTTTACTATAACAAAAAAGTAATTCAATACTTTTACCTGTAAATTAATATTGAGTTAGACAAATGTTTGATTCACTTTACAATGTGACCCAGGTAACTGAAGCTGTAATCATAAACCATATCTGTAGGTTCTGAAACTGCACAGTCCCTTTACTTTACCCCATGGATGTAGTATAATAAGAAGCATTATCATTACTCACTATGTTTACTCAGATTTGTTTTTAATTAAATTAAGTTCATTGCACAGATTTTCTAAAACTGCCCAATAACCCATGGTTTCAGAGGTGGCCATGTGGAGGTTTTGGCTTTCATCCAGAAGCCAATTCGACAAGTGTCTCAGACCAGTACAAAATGAAAATGGCTAAGAATGGCTGAATAGTACTGGTCTGGATTGGCACTGAAATATCTGCATTTCAAAAACATTGTCCTGATGAGGTGCCTCTCAAACCTCGGACCACTCCTGGAAGAATGAGGGACTGCAGCATCTAATTTCTTGAAATCCAAACATTATTACCTTATTATATCAATATGATGTTAATAATATCCAGTGCTTACAATAAACGCTCTCTCCCTGTGTGTGGTTGCAGGTACGTGCACCAGCTCTACATCCTGGTCAACTGTTTCCTGAGGCCTTTGAGAATGGCTGCCAGCTCCAAGAAGCCTCCCATCAGCCACGACGACGTGAGCAGCATTTTCCTCAACAGGTGTTTCTATAATGCTTTTTCTGCTCTAACTCAAGCAGGTAGTGCAGACAGGAAGCAACCATAGTGCCTCTATTACTCTGTGGCTGACATGTGGTTACTCTACTTCTTCTCCACAGTGAGACCATCATGTTCTTACACGAGATCTTTCACCAAGGACTCAAGGCCAGGATCGCCAACTGGCCCACCCTAGTGCTGGGTAAACTTCATCTCTTCATCTCTCACTAACTGGTGGTTTTTAGATTCGAGAACGTGATGGTATTCTAGATCCAGATTGGGGTAAAGTTTTTACATTGTACTTTGTCATGAAATATCTAAGAGGATAAGTCACAAATGTTGAACCTTATCGTTTTGACAACAAAACAGTGGCAGTTTAGGAATACCTAATCCTAAAGGAGTACCTATCTGCTATCTGTATTAAATATTACTGGCCTGTACAATGATGTGATAGCAGTGTTGGGACATATGTAGTTTAAATAATACTGAATGTAACATATTCATAGTTACATTGTCCAGAGAACCCAGAATACTTTACATTGCATTGCATTACAGTAAAGTGTCAAAACACAACATAGAATTATAGCAGCTTTATCTCTGCTGCACTGTTTGCACTGTTTATTTACCTCTAATTGAAGAAGGAAAAATCTACCATGTACCACAACATTTTCTCACTAATTCTGCTTTGTTTGAAGCCTAACTTGCATGATCACACAGACAATATATTCCTTTGACTCTACCCAAAACATTACTCAAAATTAGTGTGAGCTGGTTTGGGATTGGGGTTATGTTATGAATTTTGTCCCAGTTTTACCCCAAAACTATATATTCAGTGTGCGTTCATTTTTGCAGCACATCAACTCACACTGCATATATATTTTTGCTACTCATATTTAGTTGTTTTCCTGTTACTTCTAGCTTGTCTGCAAAGATCATAGCCCTGGTTTGTGTTATAATCACTCCGACGTCACTCCTCGCTGACGTCTCCCGGATCTATTCACACACACTGAGTCATTTGCCTATCTCTGTCTGCACCACACACGCACATTGTCTGTAGGACAATGAGTAGCTGGGCCGGAAGGCAGCCTCCAAAAATCTGATCACACACAAGCATCACCTAGGAGACCACAGCTCAAAGACTGGAAATTACTTTTGACAAACTGAAAGAGGAGATGTTAAATGATCCCTCTCAAATCTCAGCATGAGATGTGGCTAACACTTTACATCAAAGAGTGTCATCTCCTACATCAAACTTTGTAGGAAATACCATACTGGCTGTGCTCAATTAGAAAGGATATGCATTTAAAATAAAAGACCAGATTTAAAGATCCTATATTACACAAAACAGATTCTTGTGAGTGCTAAGCCTTGTTATAATTTTGTTACCTCCTCATAAACATACCTGGAGTTGCATTTTGTTTCATTCACATGTTTGAGTAATCATGCATTATCAGTCTGTTTACATCTCCAAAGCTCAAAATGCTTCTGTTCCACCTTGTGATGTCACATAGTGGTAGTTTTCAAGTTAACAGCTCCTTTTACTGTTTGTTCAGTAGAGATTGGCAATTCCAGGGCTGAATCATCCAAATTATTCTAGTGAAGGTGTATGGAGTTTAAAAACACAGTGGAGCACTTCCTGTACCATGTGACATCACAACAGAGTGTTTTCTGTGTGAGAGAAGAATATGCAGGGTTTGTCTGAATGAAACCAAACACAACTCCAGGTATGTTTTTTGGTGAGGAAACATAACTAAGAAAATAGATTAATATGGGCTCTTTAACCTACAAATAGGAATGATTATGCATTTGCACTACATTAAGATATCCACTTGTGTCTTGCTCAGCGGACCTCTTCGACATCCTGCTGCCGATGTTGAACATTTACCAGGAGTTTGTGCGGAACCACCAGTACAGCCTGCAGGTCCTTGCCAACTGCAAACAGAACCGTGACTTTGACAAACTGCTCAAACAGTACGAGTCCAATGCCGCATGTGAGGGACGTATGTTAGAGACTTTCCTCACCTACCCCATGTTTCAAGTCAGTCCAGACAGTTATATCTTAAATGGTCATTAGATTAGCCCTTATGGATTAAATAAATGTTTATATAATTTTTATTCTTAAGATTCCACGGTACATCATCACTCTGCATGAGCTGCTGGCCCACACGCCTCATGAACATGTTGAGCGTAAAAGTCTTGAATTTGCCAAATCCAAACTGGAAGAGTTGTCACGGTATGTCTTATTAATATATGTAATTATTCTAGATATTGTGAGAATGTAATATGGTAATAATAATAATATGCACACATTTAGAGTGATGCACGATGAGGTGAGTGACACAGAAAACATCAGGAAGAACTTGGCCATCGAGCGGATGATTGTGGAGGGCTGTGACATTCTGCTGGACACAAGTCAGACTTTTGTGAGGCAGGGTGAGTGTCAGAGATACAAACGTTCACACATTAAGCATTTCATATAATGTCATACTGTTACGCACCATGTGTCATACACATTAAAAGTGATATTTAAAGTCTATTCTGTTCATGCTTCATAACTTGTACAGTGTGCCACACATTTGGGGAATTTGTAGTAAACATTTTGCCCTTACTGTATGTACACTGCACCTAATCTCCTTAAATGTGTCACAATGTTATATTTCTTGCAGTAACACATATGTCAGTGGCTGTAAACAGTGCGTGCACATGCCTCAGCTTAGTGTCGGCTTAATGGCATAAAATGTAATCCCGTACAGGCTCGCTGATCCAACTGCCCTCGGTCGAACGAGGAAAACTCAGCAAAGTTCGTCTGGGCTCATTGTCCCTGAAAAAGGAAGGAGAGCGTCAGTGCTTTCTCTTCACCAAACACTTTCTCATCTGCACACGCAGCTCTGGAGGGAAACTGCACCTACTAAAGGTGAGACACCAACTATAGCTACACTTAGCAGCAGTTAGTATCACTTATTAGCATATAACTGCCTACTTTCAAACTTTCAAATATGATTTTTATAAATACATTGCATTCTTACCCTGCTACTGTGCTTTAATGAAACTCAAACTCTTGACCATGTTTTTAATTGGCTGACTCAAAAAGCAGCACCAGTTACACAGTAGACCAGTCGTGTTACACTAGAAAATAGGGCAATGCTAATAGGCTAGCTCCAGAAGTACAGCTCTGTTAGTGATAAATAATTGAATAAAAATACAACAATACATTAAAAAAAGAGAATAAGTATGGTACAAATTTGACTTAAAGGTAACTCTCTGGTGGGGGGATCACAGGTTTGCTACCTGGATTTTTCCAACATGTCTGTTTTGCACATTTACAAAATGTTTTGCACACTCACTGTGAGTGGGGTCGCCTCTCCACAGATCTGTCATCCACTTGTCTCTATGGAGACAGAGAGTGGCGGACCATCCACCAGAAAAAATTGCACAGAGCACATGTATATAAATTAACAAATAAATCTTTAATACCTACCTCAAGTTTGCATTTTTACTCATATTTTTAAGATTGTTTGTCAGTGTAATACATGTGCTGATAGAAAAAAAAAACATTTCTGCTAATGCTGATTACATTAAGCTGCTACATTATTATTTATTATTTATATTGGTCAAAATATATATTTTTTAATCCAAAATGGCAGAAAGGACAATATGGTGGTTGGTACCTTTTAGAACTAACACACTTTCAATATATTTACTAGTGCTACTCTTTCACTGCTGATAAGATATATATGTGTATAAGAGAAAAGAATATTTACCGACTTAAATGTTCTAAGCTAAAGCACCTCATATGACTCCACTTTTGACAATACAAGATAATCCCAGTGATGAAGTCTAAGGTCTCATAATTGTTCCTTGTTAAACTCCACAGCAGGGTGGTGTGTTGTCCTTGATAGACTGCACCCTCATCGAGGAGCCAGATGCCAGTGAAGAGGAATGTAAGTGCACCATGCTTATTTAGACTTCCTACCTTTATAGAGGTTAATTAGATGTCACGCAATAACTGTCTCCAAATGACTCCCCTTTAAATATCAGGTGCATTTTGACATTACCGCTCCATTAATTTCCTATTGGTTCAGTATTTAATGGAACACACTTCACAGACACATTCTAATAATCACTGCACATAAAACATTTCCTCAGGGACAGAAAATGGAAACAGCGGTCAACATAATTAATCTGTGCGTGCTCACCTTTTTCCTTCTTTGCTTTTCATTTTCATTTGCTGCAAAAGGTAACAATTCTCAATTAATATGTTTAACACTGTAGCCAAAGCCGGCCAGGGATTTGGTCAGCTGGACTTTAAACTGGTTATAGAACCATCGGACCTGCCTCCTTTCACGGTGGTTCTCCTGGCACCGTCACTGCAAGAAAAGGCTGCATGGACCAGTGACATTAGCCAGGTAATAAACTGTTCCTCCCACACACGAATGTGTATGCCTAGACAACCTGCAGCCAGCTACAAATCGAGTCCACTGAGGATTGTGAGGCATGGTGTTTGAAAAACAATGTAGTGAGTAAGCTCCCTTGGGAGACTGCAGCTTAATAAATAAATAATGCAGTTGCACTAACATAAAAAACAAGTTCTACTCCAATATATAAAACTTCCTTTGACATGTGCTAGTTACTAAATATTATGTACAATCACAAAAAACAACAACAATGGAATCTATTAGTTCTTGTTAGCTGAACAAACACAGTGGTTATTCCTCTCTTATTGTCTCTCTGCAGTGCATTGATAACATTCGTTGTAATGGCTTGATGACAAGTGTGTTTGAAGAGAATTCCAAAGTTACTGTGCCTCATATGATCAAGTAAGTGTGCGTGTATTCATGCTAAGCATACTTTAATTTCACATTGGTTTTTACAAGTTCAACATTTATTTAAAATTGGATTTATTGAGTATTGATGTGTTTTTGCACTCATTATGCACTTATTTTAAAGAGGTTATTCATTTAGCTCTTTTGTAATAATCTTATACTTTCTTACCCAACAGTCACCCATGCTTGCTTGTGTCTGTATGTGTGTACATGATTTATTAGATCCGATGTCCGTCTCCATAAAGATGATGTTGACATTTGCTTCAGCAAGACGCTCAATTCCTGCAAGGTCCCGCAGATCCGCTACGCCAGTGTGGAGCGCCTCCTGGAGCGGCTCACAGACCTGCGCTTCCTCTCCATCGACTTCCTCAACACTTTCCTGCACACGTACAGGATCTTCACCACCGCCGCTGTGGTCATGGACAAGCTTGCAGATATCTACAAGAAACCCTTCTCTTCCATCCCCATCAGGTCATATATTAACCACTAATGTAACTAATGTAATAGTAAGAGATGTGGCTTAGTCTGCTAAACTTAGTGCTATCATCAGTAACATGTCACCTCATCTGTTACTTCATGATTGACTAAAAAAGTGCTACACTGTAGTCATTACTCCACACTTGGTGATGTAAGCCGCTACTGTAGCCGCAGCTGTCGTGGGGCAGACTTGTGGAAACAAGGCTACTAATCTGCTCCATCTACTTCCTGACCACCACCAATCATTCACCACCGGTAATTTTCCACCACATTTCACTCTCAACGTGAGTGAAGTGTTTTGCCTAAGGACACCATGGCAGAACTTTGGCTGAGCTGGAATCAATCATCTAAAAAAAAAAAAAAAAAACAGACAAAAGGAAAAAAGACACAAATAAATTCAAGTTCTTTGCACAAATCTGTTCTCAACTTGGACTCATGGACAAACATTAGGAGTAGGGCACTTGAATCAGATGTGAGTGAGTAAACATCTTCAAACAAGTTTGAAATAATCCTGGAGAAGGGAAGGAATATAGAAGTAGCTGAAGAATTCTGGATCAATCTGCCCATCATATTGACATAGAAAGTTGTTTCAGCCCTTAACCTCTTAAGCCCCTTTGTGCAAAATATAAATCTCTCATCATTAGTCAGACTTTTGTTGAATAAGTCTTCTAATGTCATAAAATGAAGTCACAGCATCAGCTAATATTGTATGAAACAGTTATGCAAAATGAACATACACAATTTGCATGTAACAGAGTAGAACAGATGTACAGGCGTCTGGTAAAGGACATATTTACATTCCCCTTTAGGTTTAAAATTACCTCAAGTGTTTTTCACATCCAGAGGAGGTGCCTTGTTCTCACTAACCCTGGCTCAGAAGTGGTGCTAAACCATTTACTGTTGTACTGAAGCCAGTACAATTTAAATGCATCTCCATGTAAATGTTGTTTTGGCCATGTAGCCAGCACATACTGTTTATTTGTCCAGTCCTTTATAAGCACTATGTCAAGTACCAGTGTTTACAGAAGTGATTTTCTGTGTCCTCATATGGTACCAGATGTCCCTATAAAGATATAAGATGTTGTTTGTTTATTTTTCCCCCTTTTTTCCTAATTTTTTAAAATAGATTTTGGGTTAGGTTTTACAGCATGGAATGGGTGCTGAGTGGGGAGAGACTTTCAGTATACTGTTACAGTCAGGAAATTATCTCACAAACACAACTGAGCATATTCATGGTTTTCAGCTTCCTGTTAATAGGTGACATTTTGAAGACATTTTACAGAGGTAGAATATTTTGTTTAAAATTGTGAATTGGCTATGGCAATAGGTTAATATTTTCTGTTTCGGTAATTTGACACATAAAATAATTCACATAACCCTACCCTATGCTGTCCGATTAAGTTCTGCTATGATTATCCTTTAGATTTTGATATACAAGCCTCTTTTTATTTCATACAAATGCAGAGTGCAGCCACAACTGTATAAAATATATAATATATCATATATATAATATCATATGTAAAATAGGTATAAAATAAATAGAGGTCTGTACATAATATTCACCTGTAACCTACCATATGTCTTCTGTGTATTTCCATGTCAACATCAAAAGTTATTCATTGTAATTGTTTTTATCTGTGGTCCACCCTCATGCTGCCCACAGCTACCGGACGCAGTATCACTCATTTGATCGTCTGTCCATCTCATCCATCTGTCCCGACTACAGCACCAGGATTAAGAAGATAACCATCGACCAGTCAAAGTAACACGCTCTGCCTGTTTCTTTCATCCTCCTCCTCCTCTTCCTCCTCCTCCTCCTCCTCCTCCTCCCCTTCCTCTTCCTCCTCCTCCTCTTCCTCCACCTCCTCCTCCTCCACCTCCTGCTCTGCTCCTTTGTGCATGGATTCATATGAGTGTGCTTTGTTATAACAGACAGGGTTTGTCTTCACCCAGGACCCTGTGGTGGCATTGATACTGCCTCAACAGGACATTACTTAATCAATAGTCTTTATGTTCCAATCTATATTTCACACGTCTTGACTCTCCTTCAGTTCTCTTCTTCCTCTTGCTTTCTTTTCCACTTTATAATAAATCGTTCTTCTGTTAATGCATCATTTTTATTCTGGCTTCTGCATGATTACTCATATAACAATTACAAAAGAATACTGGTGACATATTGTAAGTTGTATTGTTGAATGGAGGACATGCATCAATGAGTCATGGTATTTTACTAGGATTTTAACTGTAATAAAGGGATTACACTTTAATACTACATATCAATTTGTGGATCTTTCAAATGTCACTGAAAGTATTATAAATGAGGTTTCTTTTTAGATTATAATTGCTTGTCCATTAGGATAAGGTTGTAGGGGTTGTCATATCCACTAATAATATATTCACGAAGTAAATTGATTGGGGCCTGATCTATATATACAATATGTACAATTATGTGTTACTAAGAATCTTCAGAAATGCTTTATTTACAGTCGTTATTACTTCAGTGCATTCTTCCTTTTCAGGTCTTTGGAGTTGTTCTTTGCCACCAGTCAAAACAACAGAGGTGGGGACCACATTAATGATAAATCTCCTCGTCTTTGCCGCAAGTTCTCCTCCCCGCCCCCCCTGTCCATCCAGTCTCGCAGCTCTTCCCCTGTGCGGATGCGGAAACTGTCCCTCCACTCTCCGGTCACATCCAAGGTGGGGGGTCTGGACCTGACCAGTCCTGTGTCCAACCCCACGCTGAACCACAACAGCTCCCAGTCTGCAGGCAGCAGCCCCACCTCAGCCAGCACTCCTCAGACCCCCACCCCCCAGACTCCCACTCTGAGTGCTGTGTCTCCCCCTCCGCCCTCCTCCTCTCCTCCTCATGGCAACCCCACCTCCCCTCCGCATAGCAATGGCAGGCTGCCCCAGGACCACGTCCCTCCCATCCCATCATCTCCAGACCAGAGCACCAGCCCCAGTGCAGAGGGGGATGAAGTGCCCAGAGCTGACCCCTTCTGTGGCAAACTGCGCCGCAGCATTCGTAGAAGTAAGATAGTTCATTTTACTATCCAAGAAGTTGTCAAATTTACACCTCATTATTACTCAAAGTGGTATTTTGAGTAATCCATGCTTGTTTTAATTATCCATTATTGTCCTGTATTTGAGGCTTTATTACTTAGACAATTTCAGTTTTTACCTACCCCCATCCATGCCCACAGGATTTTATTTGTGATTAGTTGAAGAATCCAGGCATGGAAATATAAATGCTTGCTAGAGTGGAAAGCTGCTATTAAGAGGTGGTGCCTATAGCATATTCTCAAGTTGTAAGTAATTATAATTTAAGAGATAAAATGAGAAAAAAGACTAATATGTCTTCTTTAGCTTTTCATATAGCTTTAACTTGTTGTTTATAATGATAACACACATTCCAGCTCCTACCTACCTTATTTTATCACTACCACAGGCTCCTACAGTTGATATATGAATCCACTACTACATTGTTCTCAGTAGGAACAGCCTCACAGGACATCATTATCTCCTTTGTACTGGTGCTCGTGTCTACTCTGATGAGTTTGTACAGTTATAGTGTTTGCTTATCGGGGCCAGGCCTGTGTTAAACCTTCATTATCAAAACACACAGAACTGCAGTATATGTCCTTTGGTAACTGTCTACCCTGTAGTGACATTAGATGCTCAAACCTCCTCCACATTCCACTTAAGGACAGCTTTTGTACAGATTTATAGAGCACAGTAGTTTTGGTGTGGTTTATTATGTGCAAATATCCACTGTTTTCTTGTTCACTGTTCAAGATATTTAGTTTTAAATTGTTAATAGCTATGTGTAAAAATGTGTATTTAAGCCAACCAAAGAGAGTCTCGAGAAAGTGAAGTAACGGTGTCAATTCCATGGGCACATTCAGTAAATTCAGGAAAAGTGTCTCCGTGCTACTGCATGCTTAGGGGTAATTGTGTTACCCTGCAGATTGAATAAAAATAAGGAATCCTGTTTCCTCATCACAAATATACTTGGACTTGTGTTTTGTTTAATTTACACATGTTTAACACACAAACCCTGCATATTTGGAGTTCTTCTCTCAAACAGAAAACACTCCACCTTGTGTTTTAAAATTCCAAACACCTTCACTAGAAATATTTAGATACTTTCAGCTCAGGAATTCCCATATCTCCTGAACTAAATGTGAAAAGTAGCTGTCACTTTTAAACTACAAATGAATGACATCAAGGTGGAACACAGCATTTTGAGCTGTGGAGATGCAGACAGACTAATTATAAAGGATTACTTAAGCATGTGCGAATGAAACAAAACAGACCTCCAGGTAACTCCAGGTTTGAGGAGGTAACAGTGTTCTAATATGGCTTAACACTCCCAAGAATTACTTTTGCATAATATAGAACATTTAAACTGGGCTAAAACTAGGACCAAACCAGGAAAAGTGTGTGAATACAGTGGGTTTAGCACCAGGATGTTGAGTTCAGCAGCCTTATCATGACCCCTCATGTCCCTGATTTGTGCTTTAGCGGTGCTGGAGTCTGTGTCATTGGAGAAAATCCTTCCTGAGTCCCCCCAGAGCAGTGAAGCAGGAGATATGTCACCATGCCGATCCCCCTCCACGCCTCGCCACCTCCGCTATCGCCAGCCTGGAGGTAAGACTGCATCCACGGCAACACTTCCTGATTTAGGAGCGCTCAGTGAGAAATGGCACAATTAGCTGGACATAGAAAACATAGCAGGTCTGTTACACCCCTGACAACATAACTAAACAGGAATTAGCAGAATTTCAACACACAAACCCTGCATATTTTAGGTCTAGTTCTTCTCTCAAATGGAAAACACTCCACCTCCCACCTTGTGATGTCATGTGGTAATACAGGAAATGCTCTAATGTGTTTTTAATTACACACTCACAAGAATCATTTGGATAATCCCCTGGAATTACCCATCTCTGCTGAACTAAAAGTAAAATGTTGCTGTTATCTTGGAAAATATTGCTTCATGACATCACAAGGTGGAACAGAGCATTTTGAGCTGTGGAGATGAAAACAGACTAATAAGGATTACTCAAACGTTTCACTCGATAATTTTTTTAATACCAAGTTATGTTGCTAATTTATTTTTATTTATCACCATATTATCTATCAGTATTACAACCCAACAAACACACAAAAAAGCATAAGCTGATGTCAGGAGGAGGCAAATTGACATTTTTGAACTAAATGGTTAAAGTGTCAGTTGCCATGGGTGATGAAACATGCGACTCTTCCCATAACGCTCCTTAGAGACAGTACACAAGCTGCTGACCAAATGTATGTGAAGTATAGTGTACAAACAATCACCATTACGCCCTTTTAGGATTATAAGACTGAAAGAAAGAGCTGCAAATGTCGTGGTGGCACAACGCAGGTCTAGAGCAGTCCATGGTGTGAATAGATTGGTCTATTTCGGGGCAAAAGGAGACATTTTAAAAGTGATAATTAGGTGGTCTTTATGCAGTGTAGGCCTCTGTATGTGTGGTTATCATGGCGCTTGCATTTATAGCGCTCTTGAATTTTATATCATAATTTCAAATAGAGGACAGGGACCTAAATAACTCTATAGGAGATTAAATGGTTTTGAAAGAAATTACAAAAAAAAAGCACAAACATTTGAACTTTATATTTTTGTTTGCGATCAGATCCATGAACTTGCTCAGTTAATTTTTGTGTCTCAAAGTCTTTCAGCAAAAGGCATGCTTGTGTGTCTGAATAATGCCACCATTTTGAATACTACTTAACTTCAATTTATTTTTGTGGGCCGAGAAGAAAGTTAAACCAGTTTTGTTTCGTGTAATGAAACCAATGTTAACTGTGAATCAATGAATCATCTGCATTTTAACTAGTGTTCAATGGTAAACTATTGTTCCTTAAAGATCCTATAATACACAATAATTGATTCTCATGAGCTTTAAACCATGTTGCAATTTTGTAACCTCATAAAAAGTTTTGAAGTTTTGTTTCATTCACATGTTTTAATAATTTCTTATTATTTGTCTGTTTACCTTTAGTTCAATAGAGATTAGCAATTCCAGGACTAAAATCAACCAAATGATTCTACTGAAGGTGCATGGATTTTAAAAACATAGTGGAGCACTTACTTACTGTATTACCACATAACATCACAAGGTGGAGTGTTTTCAGTTTGAGAGAAGAGCTAAATATGCAGGATTTGTGTGCTAAACATATGTACATGAAACAAAATGCAACTCCAGATATGTTTTTGAGGAGGAAATATTATAACATACAGTAGATCAGCAAATAGTGTAATATGGACTCTTTAAGTTACTGTTATAATATCTGATTACCACATGTACAGCTTCATGGTGTATGTTTTCAGTCCAGTCTGCAGAAAACTCTCGTCACTCAGTTTCTCCGGCTTCGGCCTTTGCTATCGCCACCGCTGCCGCAGGACACGGGACTCCACCAGGTAAGACCCGAGAGACAAACCAAGCCATAAGAAAAACTCATGCCAAAGAGATGCATTCACTGTGAGTGTGTTTTTCTGTTTTCATTTTCCAGTATTTACAAACTCTGAAAGAACGTGTGACAAAGAGTTCATCATCCGAAGAGCTGCGACTAACAGAGTCCTGAATGTGCTGCGCCACTGGGTGTCCAAACACTCACAGGTCAGTTCACTCACCCACTGTAGCCACTGCATGCACTGGCTATAAATATATATTGTATGAGAGAGAAGAAGAGAAAGAGAGAGGGAGGGAAAGAATGAGGTAATGAGATAGAGAGAGGGATGGAGAGGGGGGATAGAGACAGAGAGAGATTGAAAAAGATAGAGAGCAGGGCATTGAGAGAGAGTCAAAAGGAGGTAAGGAGAAAGATTGCGAGATATTTAGACAGAAGGACAGAGATAGAGAGATGGGGTTGGGAGGAGAATGAGAGGCATTGAGAGAGGGGTGAGAGGGAGCGAATAAGAGAAGGATAGAGGGAAAGAGAAGGGTAAAGAGAGCTAAGAGTAGAAAGAGAAAGAGAGAGGAAGAGGGGGTGAGTGAGAAAGAGACAGGGAGGGTGGAATAAAGAAAGATATAGAGAAATTGGGGACCAAGGAAAAGAAGAACAGATGGGGAGTGTGAGAGAGAGGAGAGGCGGGAAGGATGGTAGTGAGGAGAGAGAGAGATGGCGGAAAAGAGAGACCATGCAAAAGGTTTATATACAGAGGGAGGGGGAGAGGAGTTGCTGAGGAAGAGAGAGAAAAAGATAGGAGATAGATAGAGGGAGAAAGACAGAGAAAGGGGGGAAGAGGATGTGGGGCAGAAGAGTGTGTTTGAGAGAGAGAGAGAGCTAGAAGAGGGAGAGATAGAGCTTGCTTGTGTTCTTTTATAATAAGATCTGTGCTCTCGTTATAGGGAATTTCTTCTTGCTCTGGTGCATTGGTTTTTACAGTAACTACACTCACTATCACTGCCCTGAGCCAAGTGGACAGCTCTCTCCCCACTATTCTCCTACTAAGCAGCCGGTGTTGCCTGTAATGAATTGAACATGAAGATAATTGCCTGACTGCTGCTCAGGGCTGCTCCTAGCCCTACTGTATTGATTAGGTTTATGCTCTTCCTTTAATAATACCAAACGCCGTGTTGACAGGTCCACTTTAATTGGTCTATTAACACTGAAAGAGGCCATGGCGCAAATGTGTACACCCACTCACTCCAGGAACAAAGAGCTTGTTAACCAACCTTTAAACGCAGTGAAAAGGGAGAGATGTGCAGAAAAAGGACTTCATGTAAAAGCAATGGTTTTATCCAGGAAAGAGCGCTCAGCAAATTCAGGCGCCAAGGGGCCTCATTAGTTTTATGGTACACAATGGAAAGAGCAGCTAGTGCAGTGATTTAAGGTAGTTGAAGCAGACTATAAATGTGTTGTCTCGATGCAAACATTTCAAGCTCAATTTCTATACAAAGAAAAAGCTTACCCAAAGCCACTGTACTGATCTACTGTTCTTTTAAAATCAACAGTCAACTCGTGTCTCCAATCTTCATATTATAACCATATATAATGCAATGTTTAACTCGTAATCTTTTTTTTTTTATCACTTTAACATGAAAGATATTTCTCTGTAAGTGTGTAGGCACCAGGCAAACAGATAAGTATCTCACACAGAAATTATATGTATAATTGTAAATATAAAGGGTAATAATATAACTAAATATGATATTGTGATTCACAGTTACAAGAACGTAAAAAAGAAAGTTGCCTTATTTGTCCTGATGAGTTTGCTTTATAATGGTAATATCTGGATATATATTGTGATTGGTCAGGACTTTGAGATGAATGCTGAGTTGAAGATGTCTGTGGTGTGTCTCCTGGAGGAGGTTCTTCGAGACCCAGACCTGCTGCCTCAGGAAAGGAAAGCCACTGCTAACATACTGAGGTAGAGTGGTGCATTCACGTGCTTTCAAAATGTAGGTGTAAATAATGTCTACAGCTACAGTTTACATTCTGTATCTTTTAGTGGCCTCTCTCAGGATGAGATGGAGGAGTCCCAGCTAAGGATAGAGGATATCTTACAAATGGTGAGAACAATCTTAACCTGTTGGAAATCCATTGTGATTGCAGGATTGTCTGTATAAAACAGAATAATGGATGGTATTTACATAGCCAGTAAAAATCTGTTTTTGGCGTGTGTTTACCTCTCTAAGAGAAATCATCAAAACCATCTGGTGAAAATACTTATCTGTTGGTCTATCTATCTTTCTATCTGTCAACTCTCTTTTTCTATTTTTTTTATATCTATCTATATCTATATCTATCTATATCTATCTATATATATCTATATCTATCTATTTCTATCTCCTTGTCTGAATCCAGTGTTTAAATCTCTGCAGCCCTTTGCCCTGCAAAGAGGGGCAGTTGTCACAAACTATATCTGTCACAGCATCTTAATTTAGATCTTTCTAATCTTGTTTACCAGGCCTGGCCTATGGTGTGAGAATTTGTGTGTTTGTTAACTGGACTGTGGCACTGACTGAATGTAGATGTAAATGTATGCTCTGTTTCTGTGTTTAGGCGGACTGTCCAAAGGCTGAATGCTTTGAATCTCTGTCGGCGATGGAGCTAGCAGAGCAAATCACACTACTGGACCATATTGTCTTCAGAAGCATCCCCTATGAGTCAGTATTATATTTTTTTGCATTTGTTCATTTTTTTATTACAATATACAAAATATAACTTGGTACCTCCATGATTCCATGGAAATTGAAAGTTAAAACCATACTTATGAACATTCCCCATGGAGAAGAATATGTTTTTTTTCCATACTGTGCCATTATAGCCAATGAACAACATTTACATGGAAACATAAGAGTCAGGTTTGTGGAGATGCAAGAGTAAGCATGTATGTTTACTCTTCAAGTTCAATAAACACAACCAAAATGGAAAAAACCATGCTTTTATCCATCCATCCATCCATCTTCTTCCGCTTATCCGGGGCCGGGTTGCGGGGGCAGCAGTCTAAGCAGGGGCTCCCAAGCTTCTTTTTCCCCAGCCACTTCCTCCAGCTCCTCCGGACGGACCCTGAGGCGTTCCCAGGCCAGCCGAGAGACATAGTCCCTCCAGCGTGTCCTGGGTCTTCCCCGGGGCCTCCTACCGGTGGGACATGCCCGGAACACCTCCCGAGGGAGGCGTCCAGGAGGCATCCGGACCAGATGCCCGAGCCACCTCAGCTGGCTCCTCTCGACGTGGAGGAGCAGCGACTCTACTCCGAGCTCCTCCCGTGTGACCGAGCTTCTCACCTTATTTCTAAGGGAGCGCCCGGCCACTCTGCGAAGGAAAGTCATTTCGGCCGCTTGTATCCCCGATCTCGTTCTTTCGGTCATTACCCCGAGCTCATGACCATAGGTGAGGGTAGGAACGTAAATTGACCGGTAAATCAAGAGCTTCACCTTTCGGCTCAGCTCCCTCTTCACCACAACGGTCCGATACAGCGACTGCATTACTGCCGACGCTGCAGCGATCTGCCTGTCAATCTCACGCTCCATCCTCCCCTCACTCGTGAACAAGACCCCGAGATACTTGAACTCCTCCACTTGAGGCAGAGACTCCCCACCCACCTTTTTCCGGTCGAGAACCATTGCCTCGGATTTGGAACAGCTGATTCTCATCCCAGCCGCTTCACACTCGGCTGCAAACCGCCCCAGTGCACGCTGCAGGTCCTGGCTCGATGGAGCCAACAGGACAACATCATCCGCGAAAAGCAGAGATGAGATCTTGTGGTCCCCGAACTGGACCCCCTCCGGCCCCTGGCTGCGCCTAGAAATTCTGTCCATAAATACAATGAACAGAACCGGTGACAAAGGGCAGCCCTGGCGGAGTCCAACATGCACCAGGAACAAGTCTGGCTTACTGCCGGCAATGCGAACACAGCTCCTGCTCCGGTCATACAGGGACCGGACAGCCCTTAGCAAAGGGCCCCGGACCCCATACTCCCGGAGCACCCCCCACAGGGCACCACGAGAGACACGGTCGAATGCCTTCTCCAGGTCCACAAAGCACATGTGGACTGGTTGGGCAAACTCCCATGAACCCTCGAGTACCCGATGGAGGGTGTAGAGCTGGTTCAGTGTTCCACGACCAGGCCGAAAACATGCTTTTATTTTAGTCTATTTTTGGCTAAAAGGTTACGCACTGTAGCTTGAGTTTAACGCCATGTAACTGTTACTTCAGTGCCTGGAAACGTTCTACTGTAAGGCATTAACTATATATCTATCCAGCATTTATTAATTTATTGACTGCAAAATAGCTACAAAACATTTCTGTGAGTGGCCATGAACATAAACAGGAACTACTCAAACAATAGGTTTTGAAAGAATAAATATTCACATTGGTTTGAATTGGTTCATATATCACAGTTTTACAGTGGTAAGACCTAAATGGAACCAGAGACCATGTGATAATGCGATGTATAGAACTTACTGTGTGAATGTGTGCATAAGTGAATAAAATACGGGGTGTATAGCATTATCTAGAAATGTGCCACATAAATCATTATTAAAGGTGCACTATGTAACTTTTTGGATGAGAATCCGTCACCTGCTTCTTTCTATGGATATGTCATTGTTCTGCCTGGAATGTTCCACAATATGACATTAAAAAGCTCTGCCTTACACTTATTCAATTACAAATGTTTTTATTTCTCAAAAATACCCAGATAAACAGGCATTTGTGAGCAGGGTTGCCTCTCCACAGATCTGACCAGTAACTTGGTCTGGGTTGGTTTCCATGAAGATAGAAATGTTTAATGCCATACTGTGAAACATTCTAGACTAAGCAATCAAATCTCGATGGAGAAAAGATTTGATGTACCCTCCACCAGAAAAGTTACACAATATACCTTTAACGGAATTATTGTTATAAGGTTCTTTCTATTGCTTTGCTCACAACAGTTGCCTGGAGTTAGTGAGTGTGTGTAGTAGCTCATGTCATAAATGTTTAATGTGATTTTCTTATATTCTTTTTTCCCTCATATACAGAGAGTTCCTGGGCCAAGGCTGGATGAAAGTAGACAAGACCGAGCGCACGCCTTACATCATGAAAACCAGCAAGCACTTTAATGATGTGAGCATGGAACCACACTCCTACTTTTGCTTTAAGGCGCTCTTTTAATACGTTTTGTTCACGTTCTAGCATTTGATTATGTTATCATTTCAAATGGACTGTTTTTGAAGGAAATATACAAGCTTGCCACATTAATCCTATATCTTAAAGTCCATTCTTAAATTTAGACAAACTTGATCCATAAGGGAAATTATTTGGACACAGTAGATCACATCATAACATATTATAATAACAAAGAGCAACAATATAAATGGTAATGTTGCTTTTAAAAAAGTACCAAAAATAGCAAGAGACTGGTGTCAAATAAGGCATAATTATAGAAATGTATATGTACAAGTAAAAATAAAATATAGAAATATAGTAATACAAAATATATCTTGGCTATATAGAAGAGGAGGGTAACAGGAAACAGTACAAAGATGAAATAGTGACACAGGGTTCTCTATTTAGGTACCTCTTTGTTTATTTATATTGACAGTGAAACCTCTATGACTGTAAGTACAGTTTTTACAGAGATATTACAAGGCAAACAAATCTGCAGTCTGACTGTTGAAGGACCTACATTACACAATTTTCTGAGCTATTATAATGTGGTTTCCTCATCAAAAAGATACTCGGGGTTGTGTTTTGTTTCATTCACACATGGTTAACACACAAACGCTGCATATTTAGACTAAGTTCTTCTCTCAATCAGAAAACACTCAACACTGACAACAGAACAACAGAAAACACCGTTCCACCTTGTGATGTCATGTGGTAATCCAAGAAGTACTTTTACTTGTGTTTTTAAACTCCATACACCTTCAGTAGAATCACATGAATAATTTCAGCCCTGAAATTTCCAATCTCTACTGAACAAAGGATAAAAGGTAGGTATGGACTTAAAAACTACCACTTCATGATATCACAAGTTGGAACAGAGCATTTTGAGCTTTTGAGATGTAGACAGACTAATAATAAAAGGTTACTCAAACATGGGTGAATGAAACAAAATACAACACTGGGTAAGTTTTTGATGAGGTAACAACATTATAACATGGATTAAAGCTCACAAGAGTCAATTTTCGACGTTTAGACAGCAAATTCCACCAAAGAATTCTCACCTCACACAACCCATTCTCCTTGTTTTGCTTCCATACAGATGAGTAACCTGGTGGCGTCTCAGATCATGACCCACACAGATGTAGGCTCCAGGGCCAACTCTATAGAGAAGTGGGTGGCTGTGGCAGACATCTGCCGCTGTCTCAACAACTACAATGGCGTCCTGGAGATCACCTCTGCTCTTAACCGCAGCGCCATCTATCGGCTGAAGAAGACCTGGGCCAAAATCAGCAAGCAGGTGTTGTATACGTCCTATGTACAGGAGGCAGCAAGTCAGAGAAATCTGAGAATATTCAGGCTTATTAACTAAAGTTGAGGGTTTGGGCTTGAAAAAACTACCCCTATACCGAAGTTAGTGGCACTAGAAACAAAACCCATTTTTATTCAATACAATTCTGAGTCCAATTTTGGCCCCCCCTTTTTTTTTTTAAATTCTTCTGTAATTTTCAACATATTTTCAACTTTTCTTCATAAATTGCTTCTTGATTTGTGTAAAAAAAAAAAAAAAGTACAACAGATATTATCCCACTAAGTTAAATCAAAATCTGTCATACACACTTTGCATGAACAGTTCATGCTTTAGATAGATAGATAGATAGAACTTTATTAATCCCGAAGGAAATTCATTGTGATGATCAGCTGCTTCACACATACATTAAAACCATTCATACAATAAAATATATGATGCAATATTAAAATAGATAAAACATAAATATATCATACTTAAAATCCAAAGTTTCAAAGTGCTTTAGTGCCCTCTCCCCCTCCCCTCCACAGAATTATAAAGTCTGATGGCACGAGGGACAAATGACTTTCTCAGTCTTTCTGTGGAGCAGCTCTGAGAAAGCAGTCTGCTGCTGTACCTGCTCCTTCTCTGTGTGAAGCCTGAGTGGAGAGGGTGGTTGGTGTTGTCCATCACTGCTCTAAGTTTGGACAGTGTTCTCTGCTCGGCCACTGTTTCTAGAGGAGCCAGCTTCAGCCCCATCACAGAGCCTGCTTTCTTGATGATTTTGTTCAGCCGGTTGATATTCCTCCTGCTGGTACTGCACCCCCAGCACACAACAGCATACATAAGTGCACTGGCCACTACCGATTGATAGAACATGTGTAGTAGCTTTAAGGAAATGTTAAAAGAGCCAAGCCTCCTCAGAAAATACAGCCTTGCCTGACTCTTTTTATAGAGGAGGTCAGTGTTTGGTGTCCAGTCAAATTTGTTGTCCAGTAAGACCCCCAGGTACTTATAGGATGTTACTGTCTCTACCTTCTCACTGCCTATGCAGGCAGGTTGAAGAGAGGGGGTCTTTCTCCGGAAATCCACGGTCATCTCTTTCGTTTTCATTACATTCAGCTGCAGCTTGTTCTTCCCACACCATCCCACAAAGTTGTCCACAAGATTGTGGTACTCTCCTTCCTCATTCCCTCTGATACAGGCTACTATGGCTGTATCGTCCGAAAACTTCTGCATATGGCCAAGTTTATTGGGGCTAACAGAAGTGTAGTTATTATAAAGACACTTCACTCAACTTACTGATATATCAATGAGGTGTGTGAATGGACAATAAGAGCAACAGTAGCTAAGTGTTTGTTCACTGATCTGAAGATTGGCAGTTTGAATCCTGCTCTCAACATTCACATTGGTAGAGCGGTCAGATCCACTGACCCACAGGGCAAGACACTTAACCCACCTTGTGTCCAGTGTTGGTGTGAATATGAAAATGACTGGGTGAGTGATTGTTTGATGTAAGTGCCTTAAAGGTGGAAAAGCACTATATAAAAAATATCACCATGACCATTTACCATAAGCTGTGGGCGGAGACTCAGAAGCCACTGGCCAGATTGGCAATCATGTCTGTCAGAAATGAATAGGTCAATGTAAAGCAACCTTGAGTGTCCAAAATAGTGCTATATAAATTCAGTTATTTGTTAAATGTAACTTCTATTTCAAGTATTTCCTTAAATGTGTTCTTTTAGACTAAAGCGCTAATGGACAAACTGCAAAAGACCGTGTCATCCGAAGGCCGCTTCAAAAATCTGAGGGAAACTCTAAAAAAGTAAAACATGATTTCCCCTGATGTTACCACAACTGGGCCTGACAGTGTTAGTTTAACCTTTGACCTTTACTCTCTCCTTTAGCTGCAACCCTCCTTGTGTGCCATATCTGGGAATGTATCTGACAGACTTGGCCTTTATTGAGGAAGGAACACCAAACTTTACTGAAGAGGGCCTCGTCAACTTCTCCAAGATGAGAATGGTGAGCTCACAAAGTAACTGTGATTTAAAAATACATTTGTGCAAAAATGTGAAAAAGAAAACAAAAACAAAAAACCTTAACTATCTATATCCTCCTCAGATTTCCCATATCATCCGAGAGATCCGACAGTTCCAGCAGACTCCTTACAGAATAGAGCACCAACCCAAGGTACCTCTTACTGTTTTTCAATTCACAATTTAAAGACTAGATTTCTCAATATAATCATGGGCAAAACACGATAGGATATTAATATGAGAGTGATTTGTTGTTTTTCTACTCTTACTAGATTTACTTACAGTTGTCTTCAAATATGCTTATGTAATCTTATATATTCTGAAATTTCTTCCTGTAGAGTTGCCTCAATACTAACTTATACTAATAACTCTAAAATAACTTTTTTTTTTATTAATTAATTAATCATTGCATTTATATAGCACCTTTCATGACACCCAAAGTGCTTTACAGTACATTATTCATTCACTCCATACCTGGTGGTGGTAAACTACTATTGTAGCCACAGCTGCCCCTCTGACCACCACCATCACTCATGCACTCACCACTTTCATACTAGGCAATGTGGGTGAAGTGCCTTGCCTAAGGACACAACAACAGTTTTTTTTTGTGACTGGCCCCACTGTGGCACCTGGAATTCCCAGTAGTTTCCCATCCAAGCACTAACCAGGCCCGGCCCTGCTTAGCTTCTGAGATCTGACGGGATACTAAGGAAAACGCACAATACCCTATGTTAATACCACTTTCTCTCTTTGAAAATTTTACCTGGTCTTACACTAGTATAGGTTAAAAAAAATCAGGAAAGATTCAATTTTCTCCTATTCATGTTTTTTTTTTTCAATATAAATTCTTGTTCAAATGATTATAACTTTTCAACACAATAATATCAATTAGAGTCTTTGACAAACCTAGTTTATAAATCTGTCGAAAGAATTTATCCATACAGTGCATGTGGAGCAGCATGAAGCATACTCAAGTTCTTCCAAGATCTTTATATTCATACACTTTGAAACACATGGAGCTGAAACAGAAGAAACTACTGCTTGTTTCCCTGCAGGTGACCCAGTACCTGTTGGATAAGACTCTGATCATGGATGAAGACACACTATATGATCTCTCTCTGAAGATTGAGCCCAGGCTTCCAGCTTGAGTGAGGGGGCTGCTATTATAGGCCAATGATCACAGGATCCTACGGCTACATGGCCATTTCATCTTCTCATCAGTGCGGATGGAAGAGCGAAGCAAAGTTATGACAGCTTTGTGCATGGGACAATAAGAAAGACTGATGTTATGAAGATATCTGCTGATTCAGCTGTGAATGGGGTTGCAGAACCATGGCACTTTGAGAGCAGGAAAGTGACAGATGTTACGGAGCTGGAAGGAAATGGTTTGAAACGAATGACATACTGCTGTGCACTCATTATTGATGGTGAAACAGGCGGATCAGGGAAGCGGGAGTTTGTCTGCGTGGTGGGAATTGATCAAAACTATGGATTTTACTGATGTAGCAAATACAGAGTGTGTGGTGGAGCAGTTTTGGATAGTTTTCGTAGTCTTTGTTCTGCTGCCTGTGCATTTCTGTTTTGCATTTTACTCAGAGCATGTCTACCTACATGCTTCTGTCATGACAAAGAGCTAGCATGATTTGAGCTCAAGATATTACCGCGCAAAAGGCCTTCATCCTGACCCTGATTCTGCCTTATACTCAGATATTGGTCTATGCCACTATTGCATCCTCAATGTTGGATATGCTCTCTGTTACATACAAACAGAAAAAATGTGAAAAGCTTGATGTTTTTATTTTTTTGTACCTAAGAATGCTAAAAATAAATGTAAATGATGTTAAATGTAATACATTTTCGTGCCTTCTAATAGTTTATGGGTCAGTGTTTCAATTTGTAACACCCCCTTAGGAATGCACCACCATCCCAACTTGTACACTCTTAGTTTAAAATCATCTACAGGAACTTCATGGTCAGTAAAACAATAAAACAGGTCATAGGTAATCGTAGCATGTTAGTGCTGATTAAGTGAATCATCGCAACCAATATCCCCCTGGTGTTTAGTCAGCTCCTGAGCTTGTGCAGTTTTTGTGCTCAGTTAGGCTGGACACAGGCTGGACAGGCCCTGCATTCTTCCACATGTAGCTTTGCTAGAGTGAGAATTACTGTTATTACCATGCTATTTATTTTATCTTTGGAAGTTTTTTTTTGCTATTTTTTGTATAACTGGTGATTATAAATTGTTATGCTGTAAATATGGATTGCTTTTATCTGGTTGGTCCTATAGGTTGAATTTTGCATCCCATGCTTTTTTATGGCAAGATACTTGTTGAAATACATTATAAGAATAAAAAGCAGTCTTAAACTTTGAGAAAAAAATGTAGCATTTGAAATATGTCCTGCATGCACACATGTGTGGCATGTTGTGTGAATGGACTGGCTCTTCTTTTCTTGTACTGTCTCTGTAGCTGTCATTGACTCTTTAATGGCCTAAAACACTTGAGCATGATTGCCTCATAGAGTGCTTCACTAAATCAAACCATGTATACAGGTGTACTGACAATGTCATTGACATGTCAATGTTCAGAGTGTGTACCCACATCTTTACTTAACCAGCTGTCTGTTATGTTTACAGAATGCCTTGTTTGTAATACATCTGTTGAAAGTCTGTTATTTATTTGTTTTAAGTGATTGCATTTTTCATTTAGGAGCAGAGGAAATAAAGTCAACACGCCTTATGTTTATGAGGAATTGTCATTTCTCTGACTCAAACATTTTACATGGCTATGGGTACTCTGTACTCTGTCCTTACATGACACTGTCATGTAAGGACTGGGATACACTGGTTAAAGTAACATCTTTCCTGTTGTATTACTTTGGGATAAGCCATTTAGGGCTAATTTCATCATAAAATAGCTCATCTGTGATACTTGAAATTCAGTCTAAATACTATTATTACTTACTACTTACTTAATACTACTAGCCTACTACTTACTTATAATGGATGCAAAAAACAAATGCGAAGAAGAATAGATAGGCCTCTCTGAAATAAAAAAAAGTGCCTCATTAAATAATGAGCCCTCCCCCTTCCCCCAAACCACCACCTTAACGTGGTGGAGGGGTTTGAGTACCCGAATGATCCCAGGAGCTATGTTGTCGAGGGCTTTATGCCCCTGATAGGGTCACCCAAGGCAAACAGGTCCGGGGGGACGGGTCATACGAAGAGCGGTTCACAAGCCCCTATGTTGAGTCAAAGAACGAGGTCAGTGACGTCGCCCGGAAGGGCAGTACCGGGGCCCCACCCTGGAGCCAGGCCTGGTGCATGTGGGCGAGCGCCTGGTGGCCGGGCCTTTCCCCACGGGGCCCGACGTGGGACCGCCCTCCCCTGGACCCACCATCCGCGGGAGGAGCCATAGGGGCCGGGTGCAGAGAGATCTGGGCGGCAGTCGAAGGCGGGGGCCTCGGCGACCGGATCTCCGGACATGGAGCCTAGCTCTGGGGACATGGCGTGTCACCTCGCTGGGGGGGAAGGAGCCTGAGCTTGTGCGGGAGGTCGAGCGTTACAGGCTTGATATAGTCGGCCTCACCTCCATGCACAGCTTGGGCTCTGGAACCCAGCTCCTTGAGAGGGTTGGACTCTCCATTTCTCTGGCGTTGGCCGCGGGGAGCGGCAGCAAGCTGGTGTGGGCCTGCTCATCGCCCCACAGCTCAGCCGCTGTGTGTTGGAGTTCACCCCGGTGAACGAGAGGGTCGCGTCCCTGCGCCTTCGGGTCGGGGACAGGTCTCTCACTGTGGTGTCGGCCTACGGGCCGAACAGCAGTGCAGAGTACTTCTTGGAGTCTCTGGGAGGGGTACTGGACAGTGCACCAACCGGAGACTCCGTTGTTTTACTGGGGGACTTCAACGCCCATGTGGGCAATTACAGTGACACTTGGAGAGGGGTGATTGGGAGGAACGGCCTCCCCGATCTGAACCCGAGCGGTGTTCTGTTATTGGACTTCTGTGCTAGTCATAGTTTGTCCATAACAAACACCATGTTCGAGCACAAGGGGGTCCATGGGTGCACGTGGCACCAGGACTCCCTAGGCCGGAGGTCGATGATCGACTTTGTTGTCGTGTCATCTGACCTCCGGCCGTGTGTCTTGGACACTCGGGTGAAGAGAGGGGCAGAGCTGTCAACTGATCACCACCTGGTGGTGAGTTGGGTCCGCTGGCGGAGGAGGAAGCCAGAAAGACCTGGCAGGCCCAAGCGTATCGTGAGGGTCTGTTGGGAATGTCTGGCGGAACCTTCTGTCAGTGCGGCCTTCAACTCACATCTCCGGGAGAGCTTCTCCCAGATCCCGGGGGAGGCTGGGGACATGGAGCCCGAGTGGGCTTCATTCTCGGCCTCCATTGTCGATGCGGCCGTTCGTAGCTGTGGCCGTAAGGTCTGCGGTGCTTGTCGCGGCGACAATCCCCGAACCCGGTGGTGGACACCAGAAGTAAGGGATGCCGTCAAGCTGAAGAAGGAGTCCTACCGGGCCTTGCTCGGGGGACTCCTGAGGCAGCTGACGGGTACTGTCGGGCCAAGCATGCTGCAGCCCGGGCGGTGGCAGAGGCAAAAACTCGGGTCTGGGAGGAGTTCTGGGAGGCCATGGAGGAGGACTATCGGACGGCCCCAAGGAAATTCTGGCAAACCGTCCGGCACCTCAGGAGGGGGAAGCGGTGCTCCACCAACACTGTTTACAGTGCGGGGGGAGAGCTGCTGACCTCGACTGAGGATGTTGTCGGGCAGTGGAAGTAATACATTGGGGATCTCCTCAATCCCACCATCACGTCCTCCGAAGAGGAGGCTGAGGCTGGGGACCCAGAGGTGGACTCATCCATCACCCTGGCTGAAGTTACTGAGGTGGTCGGAAAGCTCCTTGGCAAGGCTCCAGGGGTGGATGAGATCCGTCCTGAGTACCTTAAGTCTCTGGGTGCTGTGGGGCTGTCTTGGTCGACACATCTCTACAACATCGCGCGGTGGAACAGTACCTCTGGACTGGCAGACCGGGGGTGGTGGTCCCTCTGTATAAGAAGGGGGACTGGAGGGTGTGTCCCAGTTACAGGGGAATCACACTCCTCAGCCTCCCCAGTAAAGTCTATGCTAGGGTACTGGAGAGGAGAGTTCGGCCAATAGTCGAACCTCGGATTCAAGAGGAGCAGTGTGGTTTTTGGCCTGGTCATGGAACACTGGACCAGCTCTACACCCTCCATCGGGTGGTCGAGGGTTCATGGGAGTTTGCCCAACCAGTCCACATGTGCTTTGTGGACCTGGAGAAGGCATTCGACCGTGTCCCTCATGGTGCCCTGTGGGGGGTGCTCCGGGAGTATGGGGTCCGGGGCCCTTTGCTAAGGGCTGTCCGGTCCCTGTATGACCGGAGCAGGAGCTGTGTTTGCATTGCCAGCAGTAAGTCAGGCTTGTTCCTGGTGCATGTTGGACTCCACCAGGGCTGTCCTTTGTCACTGGTTCTGTTCATTGTATTTATGGACATAATTTCTAGGCGCAGTCAGGGACCGGAGGGGGTCCAGTTCGGGGACCACAGGATCTCATCTCTGCTTTTTGTGGACGATGTTGTCCTGTTGGCTCATTAAACCAGGACCTGCAGCGTGCACTGGGGCGGTTTGCAGCCGAGTGTGAAGCGGCTGGGATGAGAATCAGCTGTTCCAAATCCGAGGCCATGGTTCTCGACCGGAAAAAGGTGGATTGCCCTCTCCGGGTGGGTGGGGAGTCTGCCTCAAGTGGAGGAGTTCAAGTATCTCGGGGTCTTGTTCACAAGTGAGGGGAGGATGGAGCGTGAGATTGACAGCCGGATCGGTGCGGCGTCGGCAGTGATGCAGTTGCTGCATCGGACCGTTGTGGTGAAGAAGAAGCTGAGCCGAAAGGCAAGGCTCTCGATTTACCTCAATCTACGTTCCTCCCCTCACCTATGGTCATGAGCCCTGGGTAATGACCAAAAGGACAAGATCGCGGATACAAGTGGCCGAAATGAGTTTCCTCCGCAGAGTGGCTGGGCGCTCCCTTAGAGATAGGGTGAGGAGCTCGGTCACACGGGAGGAGCTCGGAGTAGAGTCGCTGCTCCTCCACGTCGGGAGGAGTCAGCTGAGGTGGCTCGGGTATCTGGTCCAGATGCCTCCTGGACACCTCCCTCGGGAGGTGTTCCGGGCATGTCCCACCTGTAGGAGGCCCCGGGGAAGACCCAGGACACGTTGGAGGGACTATGTCTCTCGGCTGACCTGGGAACGCCTCGGGGTCCGTCCGGAGGAGCTGGAGGAAGTGGCTGGGGAGAGGGAAGCTTGGGAGCCCCTGCTTAGACTGCTGCCCCCGCGACCCGGCCCGGGATAAGCGGAAGAAGATGGATGGATGGATGGATAGTCTGCCCCCTGCTGGAGGGAACTGGTCAGCCCTATGGCAAAGCCTATGTGACAATGGGGCAGTAGTGCTGCTCAATAAGTAGTTCGTATGAAATGTATTTTAATAA
The DNA here is from genome assembly GCA_030686955.1 of Odontamblyopus rebecca. Taxonomy (NCBI): domain Eukaryota; kingdom Metazoa; phylum Chordata; class Actinopteri; order Gobiiformes; family Gobiidae; genus Odontamblyopus; species Odontamblyopus rebecca. Next base: position 16,006,660 of record CM060661.1, read on the forward strand.
AGTATAAAAAAAAGAAATACCACAGACATGACTGTGGAATCTCGGAGGCTTTGTGCCGCTGCCAGTGCTGCTTCTGTGGACAGTTGGAAACATTTGTCTCGCACCAGGGGCGAGTGGCACAAGTGGATCCAAACACCAGATGGAAGTCAAATGTACAACAGACTAATGGCCACGTGTTGTAAATGAGCCTTTTCATTTCAAGTTTGAGTTAAAGGTTAATTTTGAGTTCAAATACAACATGTTATTATTATTTTCTTTTATGTTAGGAACCTGAAGCTTTAAAGTTTTAAACCAATATGTACGTATCTTAATAATAAAATAATCTTTAATTCTATGTCATTGTCATAGAATACTATTGATATTGGCCAATAGGTGCATCTGCAGCATGCAACTTTTTCAGTGAAGGTCACTCAGCTACCTGCTTGTCTTCATGGAAATTTTATTGTTATCCTGGTATGACATTGACAATATGGCAGTATTGTCTCTATGAGACAAGCAGACCAAGTCTGTGGAAAAGTGACTCCACAGTAAGAATGAATTATTTGAAGGTATTTTTCTGTTTTCAGATATCATCGGTGCCCCAATAGAAGGGCCCCAACATGGTCTGTAAATCTGATTTCCTGCCTGACCCTTAATGTTATCCTGAATACATAATTTAAAGACAAAGTTAACATATACAGTACATATATAGCATATAGCTCTCCTGACAGTAGTATGTGTGTAGGGACTGTACAAAGAGGATTGGGTGTAGTTGATTCATCTGAGTCTGTGCTTCTAGTCTCCTCTTTTCTGCCTCTTCTCTCTCTTTGAGCTCCAGGTTTCAGTGGACCCATAGTTACAAACAGGTGAGTGATGATGTCTCTACAGCTTCAAGGCTTCTTGAGTTACTTTAGAAAACGTTGGGACTTTTGAGTGACCAGTGAGAATGCACCTGGCTTTGCCTGCTATATTGATACAGTTACATTTTGTAATGATATCTGTGTACAAATTTTAGCAAGTTAATTGTACACTTAATCAACTCTTTATCTTAATTTAATTTCCTATAATTTAATTTAAATTTAATTTTAATAATTTCAGAATTGTGACAGATATTTATATGTGTTTAGTTTTATAATGTATTTCATCTAATTATAACACCAGGAAGTTTTATTGTGTGTTACTCTTAATTCATTATTCACATTGATGTAATATTCATAATGTCTCTATCAGTGCTTTATGGAAACAGGAAGCAAGCACATAATTATGGTAAAGTAGGTGGACATAGACGATAAAAAAGCAGAAGTTTTAGGAATAATAGTCCTCTGGTTTGTATTCTCTTGAGGATTTGATCTAATTCAGTTAATGCACACTTTTAAAGTGTGAACAAAGTTTACACTGAAAATTTTAAAAATACGTATTATAGGATCCAGGTCATCACATGAAACAGTACTGAGTTAGCTCAGTTAGCTCAGCTGGATAATAGAATGGATATAAGCAGTTTTATCCAAATGCCTCATCTGCTTCTCTGCCAACATCTGGTCCCATATCCCACCGTGGGTTTCAATGCTCAAATCACTTATTGTGTTACTGTGTTGTGTGATCATTTTCACAGGTCTTTGCTGAGCTCTTTGACCCTGTCATTAAAGACAGACACAATGATTATGACCCTCAGACAATAAAACACCCCATAGACCTGGATGTCAGCAAGGTTTGAAGTCCTGTTCCAGTGTATTACCTGTGACTTCTGTTTTCAGGCATGTTCGATGAGCATTATGTGCTGTCATCCTGTGTGTGTACCGCAGTATCTGAGCCTGCCCCAGGCCTGCACATGCTCAGAGCGGCGTGAGGTGGAGCATGTGGTGATCACTGCTTTTTCTGAAGGGTGACCTCGCTGGATGCTACAACAGCCTGGGAGAGCTGAGTGAGTATGAGCAGCAGCAGCTCATTGATGTATGTGCACAGTGTTTATAATGGGCACTATACTTAACTGACATGATGTCCTGTTTTCTATCAGGAGCACTTCTTTGACAAACCTCTGTCCCCCCTGCTCACGGCCACAAGCATGGCCCAAGACTGGCCTGATGCCCGAGGGCTCTGGTACATTATATCTTCTCTAAAATCATTTACAAATCTTCTGAATTAATTTATTTGATAAAATTATTTTCTATGGATTTTAAAATAGCAAGCATATCATGTAATTTATACAATTATACATTATGTGATGTATGAATGCCATTATAAATAACTGAATGCTGCCTTTTATTACTATGTTTCTGTGTCAGGCATAACAATGCCAAGAACTTTCTGATCTGGATCATTGAGGAGAACCACACTTGGATCATCTCCATGGAGAAAGAAGGAAGCATGAAGCGAGTATTTGAGCACTTCTGCAGCGATCTTAAGCAGGTTTGTACACTTAAGCAGGTACACAATTTACTTTGTAAGTCACCTTTTGCATGTGAGTGCTGCAGGTGAAGCATCTGATCCAGTAGTGTGGCTTAGAATTCATGTGGAATGAGTGGCTGGATTACATCCTCACCTACTCCTCAAACCTGGGCTCAGGCCTCAGGGCCGAAGTGCACATCTGCCTCCCCATGCTCAGCAGGGTAAGGAAACAGACAGAGTATATTATTATTCATTATCATAAAGGCAGATTATAACAAAAGTGGTGAATGATTCACTTCAAAAAGATCCTGGAAAACCTGTGGCTGCAGAAGCGAGGCACAGGAGGTGTGGACACAGCAGCTACTGGAGACACTTTCGACATCTCCAACCAGGGCCACGCGTAGTACCATGCCCTGTTATGTCATAAGAGAAGAGCACATAGGAGCAGACAAGGCAAAAGGCGAAGGCTGCGGAAAACCCTGCCCCCTGCTGGCTATACCAGGACTATACCAGGACTCCTTACGCTCTAATGACCCAGCTAATGAGCCACAATGCACCTTATCTCAAATCTGCAACAGCCTAGGAAGGTGAAGACGGGAATAATATATTATAAGAAATGATTATTATATTATAACATTATAACTGTTGCAGGTGGAGCTGGTTCAGCTGGTGGTGGATGGTGTAAATTACCGGACTGAATGCGAGAAGAGGCTGGAGAGAGGACAAGATAGTAAGATCCCTGCCTCAGTTCCTCATTTTATGAAGTGACCTGGGATTATTCTTCTCCTTACTCCAACTGCTGTCTGCAAACTGTTGGTCATGCTCAGTATGAAAAAGCTTTTAATGCAGTGTAATCATGTAACAAAATGTCTCCTGAGCCCAATAAATCAAATCTAGTTCAAATGAAAATTATAATACTTAAATGTATTTTATTTTTTTATTCAAACAAGACCACGCATTCAATATATTCCAGCTGACCTCTTATTACACTGTGTGTGTGTGTGTGTGTGTATGTGTGTGAATATTTGTGTGTGTCTCCCTCTCTTGCTAATTCAATTGATGGAACTTTATTGGATCATATAATACAACAACCCAGGACTGAACCTCTGCATCTGTTACTTGCTTAATATTCTTAACAAGGACATTTCCTAAGCATTTTCCAAAATTTAATAGCTTAAACATGAGAGATGCAGTGTCTGTAGACTCACATTCAGAGCCCTGTCTTCTTCATCTGATTAAATCCAAGGTAAAGTGCAAATCCCATTAAGTCCAGACACCGGTGGGGGTAAGCAGAGGTGGCTACATGTGCTATGAAAGGCATATGTTTTTCGTTACATTGGTTGGAGTTTTAATTAAGTATTCTGATCTATATTACAGTGCTGTTTCCTCATCACAAACATACCTGGAGTAGTGTTTTGTTTCATTCACACATGTTTAACACATAAACCTGCATATTAAGGCTGAGTTATGCTCTCAAACAGAAAACACTAGTGATCATGAGGTAATGCATGAAGCTTTTACACTTAGACTTAGACAAACTTTATTGATCCACAAGGGAAATTACTTGGACACAGTAGCTCACATATCACAATATAATATAATAACAAAGAGTAAAAAATATAAATGGTAATAATAAATTCTAAATAAGCTGCCAAAAAGATAGCAATAGACAGGTGTAAGGCATAATAAGGCATAATTATATAAATGCCCATGTACAAGTCAAAATAAAATAGAAAAAGTAAGTAAAGAAAAAGTAATAAATAATAAAATAAGTAATAAAATAACTTATTTTATTTTATTACTTATTTTACTTATTCCACAAACTACTGGAAGATCTCCAGTAACTTGCTGCACAGATTGAAAGACCTGAGCCTTTTCCCTTTTTCAGGAAGTAGAGTCTACTTATGCACTTCAGTCCCTCCAGTCCAGCCTGTTGTTCACATGGACAAGGTACTTGTAGCACTCCACTATTTCCACTTTATGGCCCTGGATGGTGATGGCCTTCACTAGTGTCCTATTTCTCCTGAAGTCAATCACCAGTTCCTTGGTCTTGTCAACATTCAGGAGCAGATGGTTTGCCTGGGACCACTCCACAAAGTTTGCAATCAGTCTCCTGTCCTCCAGCTCCTGATACACCCAACCACTGCAGAGTCATCAGAGAACTTCTGCAGACGGCAGGACTCACAGCTGTACTGGAAATCGGAGGTGTACAGAGTGAACAGAAACATAGACAGGACTGTACCCTGGGGAGCTCCTACGTAACTGACCACAGTATCAGACAAGGTGGTCCCCAGTCACAAGTACTGAGGCCTCCCTGACAGGCAGTCAGTAATCCAGGACACAATGGAGAAGCTGGCACCCATCCTGAGCAGCTTCTCACTCATCAGAAAGTGCGTGGCCATACCGGCTTCTCAAAGCCTGATCCTGTCAGATCTCAGAAGCTCAGCAGGGTCGGGCCTGGTTAGTACTTGGATGGGAGACCACTGGGAATTCTAGGTGCCACAGTGGGGCGCCAGTCACAAAAAACTTTGCCTAGTATGAAAGTGGAGTGTGCATGAGTGTTGGTGGTGGCGCCGATGGCGCAGATTGGAGCCTCGCTTCCGTCAGTCTGCCCCAGGGCAGCTGTGGCTACAATAGTAGTTTACCACCACCAGGTATGGAGTGAATGAATAATGCTCTGTAAAGCGTCTTTGAGTGTCCAGAAAAGCGCTATATAAAACTGATGTTTAAAAAGGGCTGGATTGTATTAAAGGCACTGGAGAAATCAAAAAACAATATCCTCACAGAGCCCTTAACACCATCCAGGTTTGAGTGAGTCTGCTACAGAAGACAGATTATTGCATCTTCCAAGCCTAAATGGCTCTGACAGGCAAACTGTAGTGGATCCAGGGATGGCGCCACCAGGGGTCTGGGCTGAGTCAGAACAATTCTCTCAAACACTTTCATGACATGAGATGTCAAAGCAACTTTACAAGAATAGAAGAAATGCTAATATGTACTGAACAAAAGGTAAAAGGTAGCTGATAACTTTAAAACTACTACTACATGGCATCACAAGGGGGAACAGAGCATTGTGGACTTTAGAGATGTGGACAGACTAATAGAATATAGTTACTCAAACATATGTGACTGAAACAAAACACAACTCCGGGTATGTTTTTAAGGAGGTAACATTATAACATGATTGAAAGTTCATAAGAATCCATTTTGTGTAATACAGGACCTTAAATTCAAATAAAACATTTTTTTATACATATCTTTGCATGTTAACTGAAATCAACGTAAAACACACTGGCTTATGTGTTATCTAGCTGGGACAATTCAGGTTATGTATGCCAACAGCTTCAGAGAGGTGTGTGCTGCAGAGGTGAGGTGGGGAAAAGTGTGGACACAGAAATATTGTTACACAATCACACTTAAAAACACAGCACTTCAAAAGCAAAGACTTGTGATGAATTGTATGTAAAGGTTGTGTAAAGGCATACCTGCAGCCACACCTGTACTTCAGCTGTGTCACATGGCACTTTTAGACCATTTCAATGACTCTTAGACATAATCAAAAGTCTATATAAATACCTCAGACATCTGTCAACTTCAAACGCAATCAGTTGTGTAGTCTGTGTCCAGTGCCTGTGAATTAACATGAGGCTTTGTGTAATTCTAGCTGTAAACTGCATGTTTCTGTCTGAAGGTACGTATTTTCTATAATTTACATACAAATAGAACTGATTCTGAAAATGTTTTTATTTTTTTATCAGTTGGCAGTCTGCAGTGTCTCACATGTTTTAGTGTGAACCCTGGCTCCTGCTCTCAGATATGGAACTGTCCGAGGCACTACGATCGCTGTGCAACCACAATAGGTGTGTTAATTTATTACGTTTTTACCCTATTTGGGAATAACTTAATTTAACAGAATAACTTAAAATATCTTAATCTTGACTGTAATTGAAAATGTCTTACTATTGTCTACTACTATTGTCTTACTAATGTCTTACTAATGTTTAATAATGTTATATTCTTAATATCATGACAAAATACTAAAAATAAATAAATAAATAAATAAAAGGCCTGTACCCTATATCTTGTTTCCTAATCACAAACATACCCAGATTTGTGTTTTGTTTCATTCACATATGTCACATATGTTTTAGCTGAGTTCAGGAAGCACCCTACGGTGTTTTTACACACTTCACTAGAAAAATTTGGATGGTTTCAGCCTTGGATTTGCTCATCTCCACTGAGCTAAAGATAAAAAGGAGCTGTTAACTTGAAAACTGCTTCATGACATCACAAGGTGGAAAAGAGCATTTTGAGCTTTGGAGATGAAGACATCTATGTATAATAATAAAGGATTACTCAAACATGTGTGAATGAAGCAAAACGCAACTTAAGGTGTTTTTGACGAGGTCAGCATTAACATGACTTAAATCTCAGAAGGTTAGAAACAGTAATAAAAATACTTTAACTTTTCACTCCTGTTAAAAAAGTATTTTCTACAGTTGCAGCTGTTCAAAACTTTTACTATCAATCCTTAATTATTATTTTTTTTTACATGTATTCACAGTTGCGGAAAATCTGATCACCAAAGAGTGCATGAGGAGTGATATATGCAACAATGCGTATTCTGTGGGAGTGCAGTGTTGCTCTGGAGACCTGTGCAATGGGGCCCAGCACACGGGGACCACCTCTCCTCTGATATTAGGGATCCCCATCTTTGCTGTTGTTATCATGCTTATGTGATGTGGATAGAAACACAGCTATTTAAAATAACCCAGACAATTCTGGTCAAAATGTTGGACATATGCCTTTTGATTTACAAGTATAATTGTTGAACTGAAACATTATGGTTTTGCAGTAGCTAAAGTTTATCAGTAGAGGGCACCAAAGGAGGAGTTCATTTCAACCTACGCATGGAAACTGATGTTAATTTACTAGTATATTGGTGCAGTAGTCTTTTTCTTGCACTATTTTGGCGGTATAAAGTCCTGTTATCATAGTATCATTATTAATTGGTATTGGAACACACATACACACACCACACCTAACTGTGGTTACAGTCAAGAGCAAAGCTTTTATAGCTGCAAATAAACTACAGCGATAGAGATCAAACATCTGTTGTTTACAGGGAAAATTCCATGTTGCTCTATTGTGTTTTCCACAGTCAGGGTTGTGACTAATCCAATAAACTTTTGTGATTATGTACACTTTTTAATCATGTAAGTCAATATTTTACATAAATAAAGACATTTACAATCACCAAATTATTCTTTGCTGTGCTTATCCAGTGTTGAGTTCATTACATTAAAGGGCCCATATTACACTATTTTCTGATCTATGTTACAGTGTTGTTTACTCATCACAAACATACCTGGAGGTGTGTTTTTTTTTTCATTCATACATGTCATGTGCTCACAGAAAATCCTCCATTCTGTTTTTAAACTCCATAAACCTTCGCTTGAATAATTTGGATGTAAATGGACTAATAATAAATGTTTTCTCAAACATGTGTGAATGAAACAAAACACGACTCCATGTTTTTGATGACTCATAATAGTCCATTTTGTATAACATAGGACGTTTAAACATAACTACAGTCTAACAAAATGCAATATGGCAGAATTGGTGTGTTCACATCCTTTTATGTGTGTTTTGAAAATTATGTAATTAGTTTTGATCTGTTTGCGTTAAGTCAGTTGCTAATAATAAACAACGATGCAGATTTCTTAAGCTGCTGAATATTAAACAGACTTAAACAGCTATAGAAAATGACAGAGAATAAATGTTGCCATCATCAGTGTACATTGGGTTAATAGCAGATATACTTATGTCATTTAAGGTGAGGCAGTACTGTACCTTCTCAGCAGGGGGCAGGCAGTTCAAAATGTTGCTTTTTCATTGCCCCATATTATCCTCCTATAACACAACCCATGGTGATTTCTCATTCTGTAAGCAGGCCTGTCCAAACTATCTTTTCCAAAATATAATTTTCCAGAACAGACTCATGTAGACTTTATTGCTCCTAAAGGGAAATTTGTTCTCTACCTTTTTTCAATCTTTCCAGTGTTGTATGTTCAGAAGGATGGGGACCAATTTCCAGATATTGAGCCAGGATCTTGGTCAAGAGAATTTACCACACAATTGTTTTTATCTTTTGGGGGGCCAATCTCTACTCCATCACTGCAAAAAGTAATATATAATATATAATTCACTTGATTTGGGTAGATTTTACTTGACAAGTAAAATGATCTACCAATGGAATAAGTCTCTTTTTCTCTTAATTTATGCAATTTATTTTTTTAAAATTTTAAAGATATATGAACACTGAACATGTAAAACTGCCCCTAGAGGTGGGAATCTGGAACTGCTCCTGTCAAAAAGAGCACTTCTGGATTTACCAATTTAAGACTTGCTTCTCAATGACTTAATGTGGACTTTGACCTAAAATCTTTTAGTGATATAGTCAAACTATTTTTGTATTTTATGAGAATGTTTATATGTAAACATTTAACAGATGTTCTTGTTGTAGAGTGGGCTGATCTCACTGGGTGACTTCACTTTGGGGCCTCTCATTGTTTGGTGGGGATATGAGCACCTGGGTTGGCAATCATTTTGTACACTGTACTCCAAACCAAGAAAAATGATCTAATGAAGGCTTTTTGCCAAAACATAATTTAAAAATAAAAAAAAAAGCTTTGGGACATCAGCCACCTCAGTGTGCTATGCATTTTTTTCACTTTTAAAAGGTAATGGACTTCTACCAGAAAAGTTTCATGGTGCCCTTTGGAGTTCAAAGAGCTGTTTTCTAATCTTCAGTGTAACTAGGTGTATTTTCCTATTTCAACTACAAAAAGACTTGTTCCACTGGTAGATAAGTTTACTTGTCATGTGAAATTTATTCAAATGAATATAACACATTCTTAATTCAAGTTATTTTCATTGTCAAAATTTTAAATCACAGATTTTATTTTTCTGTGATTTAAGGGTTCAGACCATATGATACTGCACCGTGATGTATAGGAACAACTGTCTGGGCAAAGAAATATAGAGACAAGAAGATGTCGAACTCTCCTCTATATATATATATATATATATAATTTTTTTTTACAATACACTGCACGATTTAAAGAGAGTTTATCTTAACAGTCAGGGTTTCACTTACTTTATCAGTTGAGTAATGGTTGTGCCTTTTAGATTTGCTCCTCATTACACCATTCCCACTCCCATGGAATGGACCAAATGACACAATTCTCTTGCGCAGTTAAAATTTATATTTGTTGTAATTACGGATAGTCACTGCATCCATGATCTGAAGACTATCTTGTGGTGTTGACATGTTGTTGGCAGCTAAATGTAACTGATAAAAAGGTGCTAATAAACAAAAAACTATGTTGTAATATGAATAATGATTTTTAAATAGATTTGTTTACAAGAAAAGTGTGGCGTAAGAAGTTAGGTCAGACCACTCCGATGTCTTGAATAAACATAATTTCAACATGATTAGTGCATTTCATCTTTTATTGTTTATGACATCTTTTGGCCCTATCTCTCATCATCACAGACCCCAACAGATACATGTGCGAACTTTGTAATCGTAACATAAGATAACATTTATTTTGAAGGCTTCAAAAACATTTCATTTTCAGAAAATTGCTATGCCTGGAGCAAAAGAGACATCCGTTGTTTAATGAAATCATTGCGGTTGAGCAAATTTGAGATTAATTCCATATAAAGAGGAGATCAGAGATGTCAAGCAGAATAAATGCAGAGGTTGTCACAGTAATCCTATTAAGAGCTGTTCTCTAACTCAGAGCCTGACCTGTTCAGTCTCTGCAAATACACAAACTGACAAGATGGAAGAGGTGACCACATGTGAGTCATGACAATAATATACAATCAAGCAAATATCATCTGTATTTTTAGCCAATTATTACATATTCATTAATTACTATGAAGAAGGCTATTTGTGGAACTATTGGGATTATGCAACCCCGCACCCCGCAAATGGCGTGTCCAACAAAACGACGTGCCCTGCACATTGCGCCGTGCAAACGCTGCTCCCAGCAAACGTCGCGCCCAGCTAACGCCATGCCCCACACTATCTCTAATAACCGTAAACCCCAACCACACTTTTCATATTCAGTGTATTATATTCAGGCCGAGATCACACATTAGTGAGTCAAATTTCCCAGGCCAACACATCCTCCATCAAAAATTACATAGTGCATCTTTAAATGATCTTTGAGTCTTTGTGCCCCTGGTGGCCAACAGTGAAAAATTCACCATGTCCGTAATATTTTCTTTGCTCGTAGTCATGCACAGAATTGAATTCGCCACACGTAAACCGTGACAGTTTTCAAAAAAATTTAACTTTTGCAGCCGCACTTCTCTAGATGATGTACGGTGATTTTCAGCCCTGTGGGTGAAGCGCCTTCAGAGGAGTGCATTCAAACGCAACATGAGTGAAAATGCTGACTCTGCATTTTGAAGATTTCAATCCAAGATGGTCTGGTTTATCAGGGGGCGTGGCCATATTTTTTTGTTTGTCTTCATGTGACGATTGCGTGTACCGAATTTCGTGGCTCTACCGCAAAGTTGAGCTGGGCTCCCATAGGAGTGGGCGGAGCCTAATATTTGAGGTGGCGTATTATCTAAATTTTTTGATCCCCACACATGAAACAAATATTTTCTCGAATGTCTCATCATTTCTGAACTTTTGACAAAGTTTGGTGAGTTTTTGAACATGTTTGTGGGGTCACGTTTTATCTCAATCTATAGGGGGCGCTAATGCACCAAATACATTTTTTTCACATTCAGTCGCTTTAGGGCAGAAAGTTTAAGAACTGTGTCAAATTTCATTGAAACCAGAGTTTGTTTGAGCAAATATTAGCAATTTGTAAATATCCAAAACTTGTGTTCATTATTTGTCGCTTCACTGCTCAGAGACCGTTAGACGGATTTGGGATATGTGGATAACTTTTGACGTTCCGCTCCTGGAGATAATGTGGACCAAATCTGAGGCCGTTCGGGTGACGCCCGCAGAGGAGTGCATTTCAGCTTTGCAAATTTTAATCCAAGATGGCCGCCCCCTGGTGTGTCATGGGGCGGCCATAATAATATTTTTTACTTGTCTTGTCATGATTGACTTCTGTGTTAAATTTTATGATTCTATGTGCAAATTTTTTTTGGTGTCATTCGTATTCCCTATTCTTCGTTTGCAACTGACGTCATCACTAATTAATATGCATAAACAAAACCGGAAGTCGGCCATCTTGGTTGGTAGCCGGGTCACCCACTTCATACAATAACATTGAATAATAGCGTATTTTAAGTCTCGATAGCTCAATTGTTTTATGTAATTATGCCAATTTCTTTGCGCAGTGCATGGTTGTAGTCATAATGCCCAATGTGAGAAAGGGAAATATAGCTTTTTTAGGATTCCTAAAGTCATTGAAAGTCAAGAGAACAAACGCGAAAACTTAGCGAGGAGCGTCGAGTTTATATTGTCAAATAATACTTTATATTTACTAAAAAATAATACAGACTGCATTCATACTTGGCATGATGCCTAATGAACATAGTTCAAGAACTATTTAAAATTCTGTGCAGATTTTCACACTGAATCAATTTCAAACTATAAATGAATAGCCAAAACATTAGTTTTATTAGATCTGAACAATATTTACATGTTAATTTTAAAATCAATTTCAAAATCTAACCTTTCACATACTATATGAAATGTATTTAAATGTATGTAAAGTAACTGTAAATGTGAATTTACATGACCAATGTATACTTTAATACTATGTGAATTGTAACTTACAAAAAATGTCCCTTGTATGTGAAATGTTGAATCAATCAAATCAATTAACACTAAATTTTTACTATTTACAATGTAGTTCAGGTGAGGATACAAACAATAAATCCATAAGCCCTAATGACACTAGCGATAAACACGAAACAGTGTTGATGAAATTATTACTTCATAACTATTATCAAAATAAAAAGTAATATAAATTGCACTATCGAGTGTTACAAGCACTTTAACAGATTTATTGTTTTGGCCATGTTCATAATAATATTGTGACTGTTTGATGAGTTGTAAATGTTTGATTGTACAAATTGAATCTCTACTTGATGGATTAATTATTGTTCACACTCTACATTGCTATGATTTCATTTGCAGCCTATTCCCAAAAAGGTAGTATAGTTTATTTAAGTGTTTAATTATTACATGACTTTTGAACTAACAGAAATGAAAAAAAATATTTTATTTCTATTAGATGAATAGTCATGTAATAAGTAAACAATTTAAAATACAAACCTTTGGAAATAGCTGCAAATAAAATCATAGCAATATTAAGTAATAAACAATACTAATCCACAAATCATTTAATTATTTTCCAAAAACAGTACTAGTAAAACAATGAAAACATTAAAGTTTGCATAAAGTACAATCACTAAAAAGTGTACTGACATAAATAGCAGTAAATAGTGTTATCTTATTATGAAATGTAGTGGCATTTACAACTAAATTGTCATAACTATTGCACACATTTAGTGCTTGTACTTTTGATGTTTGCACTCTTACATCTTACACTAGGCACATCAATCAGAGAATAATAAAAAAAAAGTCACCAATCAGCACATAACCACTGTCCTTCTGGTGCACTGGTTAAATGAGTGCATTTAAGGTGGAACCACTTGATTTTGCACTGTTGATTATCACACTTGACCAATTCACTTTCCTCGATGAAGTTGTGCTGTAGGAGGCAACTGCCTTGTTGTTCTTGGCGTTATGTCTTTCTCAACCAACAGTTGCTTCTTTTCCTTGCAGAAGTAAAGTCCATTTTCAGCAACTGGTAGGTAGGGAATATCTTTGACATATGCTGGGAGAAGCCATCTATTTGCAACGTCTGTACATGTAAGAGTACCACGAATTCTTGAAGATGTCCATGTAGCCCACAACATGGCACCAACATGTGAACAACACTCATCAAGGCCAGCCATGCAATCACAGTGTGCTGTGATAACTGTACCTCCAGATTCTGATAAAAACCAGGTTTTCAATGGAGTTTCGCGAGATCTCTAAGTAGTGATTTACCTAGAAGTAAAACAAATAACTAAATCAATTGAAATAATAATAATAATAATAATAATAATAATAATAATACATTTTACACATTTTTTATTACAGTAAAGCAGTCAGAATTGTTTTTATAACGTTTAAGCAAGATTAAACTTGTGAGGTTGTGTATCAAATAATACATTAAGATCAAAATAACATGAGTTTGAAAATTAACTGAACTAGCTTTCTTTATTTAGTGTAGAAAATAGAGCTGGTATGACCAAAAATTGTTATCACGGTATTTTTAAATTATCACGGTATCACGGTATTTAACGGTATTTTTGTCTTTGGCTAAGTGGAGTGTGATAGAGCGCGCCGGGCGAACACTACACAGACGGTCCCTTTAGCAAACGCGCCTAACACTACACAGACGGTCCCTTTAGCAAACGCGGCTAACACTACACAGACGGTCCCTTTAGCAAACGCGGCTAACACTACACAGACGGTCCCTTTAGCAAACGCGGCTAACACTACACAGACGGTCCCTTTAGCAAACGCGGCTAACACTACACAGACGGTCCCTTTAGCAAACGCGGCTAACACTACACAGACGGTCCCTTTAGCAAACGCGGCTAACACTACACAGACGGTCCCTTTAGCAAACGCGGCTAACACTACACAGACGGTCCCTTTAGCAAACGCGCCTACCAGGGACGTCTGTGTAGTGTTTTGTGCTGCAGTGCCAACGTTACGCAGAGATTGGGGAGAAGATGCAGATTTTACTTTCTACTCAACTCGCTATCCTTACCTGGCTTGTTGGCTTGTTTGGTGTAACACTGAAAAACAGCCCCGCTCAATCTACCGCTGTGCGACGTTCCGCCGCTCTGTGTTGCCGACATATGCGCGCACACGGTATGGCGGTAAATAAAAAATTCATATCATAAAAATAAAATTACCGGTATACCGGTTCAAACGGTATACCGCCCAGCCCTAGTAGAAAATATCTATCAAGATATTCGAATTCTTGGTAGCTGAGTCTGAGTTATATTCATTGAGTGCTACATTACAAAGCCCTCACGAAATAATGCTGGCAATGGTTTATTTTTCAGAAAAAAATTACATCAAGTTATATTGACAATAAAAGTGAAATCGGCAAATGTATATTTTCAATAGAAACTTGTCCTCAATCAACATAGGTAAGGAAAACAAACCCAGCTGTTGTAGGGAAAAACTATATGGAATGTTCCACAAGAGAATGTCAGTTTAATAGACTTGTTATTAACGCTAAAACTTACCCTTGCGTAGACCAGAACTCTGTTATTGGGAACTTTCTTGAACTGCAGTGTGCCAACCTAACCAGAGGTAAAGAAATTGTACGACTCCATCGCTTTCCAATTGCTAAATTGCTCTCCCGTTGCCCAAGATGTCCGAAACACGAGGTAGTTGACTATGTCTGGGTAGTCAACACTCGGTAAATGAATCAAATCTTCAAAAAATTCGGATTTTTTTAGCGAATATGGATCAAAACCAATCTCTTCTATCTTTTCTTTAAAAGACCTACCAACCAAGATGGCGCCGACCGATGACGTGACCAATTTTGGTCACGTGGTTGCAAACGAAGAATAGCATTTTTGTGATGTTTGGGGGCGCTAACGACCCATTTTATTTATTTATTGAAAATGGAAATAGCCAAAAGTTAGAGAAGCGGAGTCTTTAACACATGGCCAAATTTCGTGAGTTTTCGTCATTGTTCACTGGCCTATTAGTATCGCTATGCGATACTAATATGCCCTTCGCCAGCCTCTGGCGCTCGGGCCTAATAATGAGTGTATAATAACATATCTCAACTTTTAAAACTGTGTCACAGCAGAGGCAGATGTGTAAAAGATCAAGTTCAAGTTGCAGCCCCAGTTCAGACTTGTTTTGATTGTTGAGAGGTAATATGTGAATGTCTGAGTTATTATCTTAAAATGATATGCATTTTTATAGTTAAAAAAAAGTTTATGTAGCTCAAGCTTAAGTACTTAATCACACATAACCTGCCCTTTTACAGTTCCTCCTCAGGAACAGGTCTGCTCCATTTAAGCATCAGTAAAGTCTGTGAAGTGTTGACAGAACTTGGAAAACATTCCCACATCCTCGTACATTATTTTAGCTGGTAAATGCAATTCATTTTCAGTAGTACACAGATGTATAATAAATAATGCATATACTGCTCAAAATGTACCCTAATCAAACATAATAAATCACTGACTTTGTGCTTTAACATGCAAGTTTATTTTTAGTTGTCATGGCACCATAAACAATAATGGCAGCAGCAATAATTATACAACGTACACAAGATTAAGGCAATGTTCTTCTGATAAACAATAGAAAAAATGTGATAAAATAAGATAAGTAAATATATTATAAGTAAAATAAAATAATTCTGAATAAATATATCTTTCACAACACATTACGTAAATTAAGTAAATATGGGCATATAAAGTATTTGTTGTCTGGTGACAGATGAATGTTGAAATGCAGTTGTATTTACAAACTGAAAACCATAGTCATAGAGTGTGTGCTGGGTGTGGCCTCACTCCACGGAGCAGAAGTTGTCCAGGCTGTTCTCTGAAGCTTTGGGCAGTGTGTCTCGGTCTAATAGTCTGTACTGAAAAGACACGCGGTTTATGTAGTTCCCACTGGACACCAGCCGCACTACTGAGTTATCACAACCAATCTTCATCTGCACTGGAATGTCAACAAGAGAAAAATACATTTCACAAGAGATGAATTATTTTGAGAAAATATTTAGAATGCATTACGATTATATTTGTAATCTATGTTATTGTTAATGTATTTTGAGCACATTTTAAAAACATGCCAAAGTTATCACATTGAAGAGATGCCTGAAATGTGAACAATAAAACATGAAAATCATTTTAGATGGTCTAAAACAGTGGTTCCCAAAGTGGGGGGTGGGTTTTCAAGACACTGTTCAATTCTTTGATTTAAAACAGTTTATTTTGGTAAATTTAAGTCAAATAATACAATAAACTATTCAAATAAACCAGATTTTAAAATGTATTACTACTGTTCATTTCATTCTGCAGAGGGAGGTAACAAGTCTGTTGCAAAGTTATTTTTGGGGTCTCGGCATGAAAAGTTTAGGACCCTCTGGTTTAAACTACAGGCTTAACTGGCTTTATGCAAGATAAAACTTTGTGCAGCTGAACAGAACCATTAAACTGAGTGGCCTGTTTTTGTGCTTAAAGTCTGCCGGTGTACTCAGGATTAAGTATTAATTAATTACTAAGTATTAAGTATCATTTTTAGTTGACAGGACAAAAGAAATAAGTGGGTATTTTGCTATAAATAATGCTCACACATGAATTGCAACTCACCCAGTCCGCTGAGGGAGAAGCAGAGGTCAGCCATAGGGAACATATGAGAAGTGTCTACTCCGTTTCCTCCTAACAGCTCAACATAGTCACCGGAGTCGGAGCACGCTGACCACACCTGCCTCTGCACACAGCACACAAGCTGTTCATCAAGCACTTCTTTATTAGAAATGATGTTTCACAACTATGACTACAGCACAGATCATTCCACGAATAAATAAATAATGTTGGGATACCAAACTCCCACTAGAGTGTAATGCCAAAACAATCAATGAAATATATCAATTTTACTCTCTGTTATGGACTTTTCAAGAGTCTGCACTACAAATGTGATAATCCAATAGCCTATGTACAATGTGCCATATTCAATGTAAACCTTCAGTTTTAACTGTTTAAAAAACATTATTTGCTAACAGTTACAGTTAAAAAATAAGATCTCACCAAAAGGTGACAGATTAAACTGTTTTTTATTGTATGTTGTTTGTTGTTGATCTTGTCCCTTCATTCACAGTTGTAAGAGCTCCTTCCCACACCCAAAGACCCATCAGTGTTATTTGTTTTAGACATCATCAGAGCCACTTTTCCTTTTACTTTTACATTAAAACACATTTACTCTGAATTGGATGACACTCTTGTTCTGACTCTTGGCCTGGTCCCTTGGATACCTGCCCCTAACATTTGAGCGAAAATGTCAGTGTGTTGTATTTGGCTGTGTTAGAGCACTTTATCATAATGTCAGCGTCTGGCAGGGGATGTCAATGTTGTTGCCAACAGCTCCAGGACTCACTCTGCTCTGTATGGGGTTTATCAACACTTTCTTTGGTTCTGTACCACAGATGTGCTTTTGAGGGGGAAAATATCTATTGCTTTACTGTGACCTCTGTAGAGGGTAGTAACAGATTTGTATTAAAAAACAGGTTTAAAATGTCACTTTGAGTGCTAAAGGCTAAATTAACTGTTATCCAATTATTCACTAAACACTGTTTCATTCCTTGTTAGAGTCTGCATAATATAATTAAAAGGAGGAAACATATGAGAGCCTTCATGATGTCAGATCACACATGAGTGAATGGACACATCTGTGTGTGTGTTTGCGTGTGTGTTTGTGTGGGCATGTATGTGTGTTTGTGTGTGCTGGAGTGTGTGTCTCACTTGTGGGATGAGCTCATTGCTTTTGGCCTGCCCCAAGCTGAGTTCTGTCAATCGGATCTCCACAGGGTAGATGATGGAGAAGCTGCAGTTCCTGCGCTGATGTGGCATCACCATGGTGAAGCTGCCCTCTGGACTCTGAGACATGATGTTACAGGCTGCACACACACAGAAGACCACAGCAAATCAACACTTCCCTTTCACCAAGTCCTTATTGACACCGTGCGTCACAAATTAGACTAATCAGAAGTGACTGTGGGGTGTGCACAATTAGCACTGAGCATGGAAATCCAATTCCAGTTCAGACAGGGAAGATGTGGAAATAATTGAAGGAATATAGTTATACTTACTGGAAAAAGACATTATTCATGAAGAAATGTTGTTCATTTTGAGTGTATGAAATACCAATCACAGCACTGAAACTAAAATTAAATATGCTTCGATATTATGATTGAATGTTAAAGTGTTTTGCAGCCTGCATACATTAGCACAACACACAGCTTGAAAACCAACCACTTTTATCATCACACTACAATTAAATATAATGTATAGTATCAATTTAAACCAGTCAAAATGAAACAAATCTGAATTCAAGATCTTTAACCCATGCTAGATTGTGCAGGGTAAACAGTGTTTGTCCTTCGTCTTTGTTACTGGGCTAATGACGCAAAGGAAACATAGGAGATTCAAGGCTGGTGTGGTGGCCAGCTGCTTCTAGTGTCCAGACACAATGTGATTTATATTGTTTGTGCCAGTCTTGTGCTTCTTTGTGCGCTCTGTCTGTGATTGTGATGTTGCTTGACATAGTATTCACACCGTGTTTGTTTGGCAGCTGGAAGACAGGTGCATCCCGCTCATTCAATGTCCCGCTTTCGCCCTGGGCCCTGATTAACGCTTGACCAAGCGCAAATATCCAAGAACTACGCACACACATATACACACACACAGCAGCCTGCTCTAAACACCAAACTCAGTGGAAATAATGGTAGATTTTTATCAAGATATTCCTGTAATTCCAGCTTTGGTTTGAATAAACAGGACTTACGGAAAGGGTTATGCAGTTTTTTGACGGTGAGGGTGAAACCGCTGTCTTCTCCATGGATACGGAAGAAGACCATGGCGACGTTCTGTGATGAGCGCGAAGAAGAGCCAGCTGCACTGGACGAACAGTAGTCTGTGTAGCGCTGGTGTGAGGCCAGAGGGTGGTCCTGACTGCTCGGGAACTTCTCCCCCTTCAGCACCCAGCCATCAAACATCTGACATTGAGGGAAAGTACAATGTAAGTACTGTGTTTTTTACTTGTGTGAGGGAGTAGTTTAATAGACTATGTAAGGCATTTGGAGCTATACGATATGTATGAAAAGGGCTTTACAAATAAAGTTTGCTCTGAGTGTCTTAGACAGGGGTTTAGAAATGATAAATTACTGTACTTAAATATAGAATACATAATGTGCATTTTTGGCATGAAAATGAAATGTATGAGCTATAATTGTTAATAAGATCCAGATTTAACCATCTCCTGGCTGATTTTAATTACCATCATAATCCATGTGAATTCACATCTATAAATACACCGCTAATAGTATTAGTGGTTTAGAGGAAAAGATGCTCTTTGGTTTATGAAGATGCAGTTTGCAGAACATATTTGATATGTCCCATATTTAGGATTTGCATTCTAATAACTTATGGCACTATAGTTTAATTAAAACCATTCAAACTGTGTGGCAGTCTTGGACTCAGCCAGACTTTTTGCTCTCTCTGACCCTGGGTCCTGTGAAAGGAAACACCACAATGCTCTGCCCTAAAACACCTTAGACAAGAGTGGCGACATATCAGTCTGACAGAATGTCTTAGGGCTTTGTCAGACTAGTTAGTGTTGTTAGCATGTGTTAGTGTGTGGGTGTTTTGAGACCTTAATGAAGTCCCCGGCACTGCAGTCGATGTTGACATCAGATAGCTCCAGACTGATGAGCTCACTGGGCTCTGCGATCACAAAGGTGGCACAGCCCAGCTGTGGACGGGACGCCACAAAGGTGAAGGAGCCTTCAGTGGACAGCATGTCCAAGCACCCTGAAACAAACAGGGAACTTAGCACACAAATGCACAGCCCAAAAAATCCAAGGGGGACATTCAAGGAGAGACAATGTTTAAGTGTGGCATGAAGCCCAAATGATAAAAGTATCAATCACACAGAAAAAATGTGAACTATAAAGACCATAAGACCAAAACCTAAATCAAAAAATGACACGCAAAAAGAGACAAATGTGTTAAAATGTGTCCCCAATATTCTAACAAGCTGATTTAGTGATAATGACTAAAGGCTAACTCTTACTATTTTTGAACCTTTTGTTCTGTAACTTACATTAAATAACTTTTTTTTTGTACAGGGTAAATGTATTAATTTCTAACTAGTTACAACAGCCTATATTTGCAGTTATCGCAAAGAGTGAAGCTTATTGCCAAGGCCAGATTTCACTTGTAGACCTGTTACCTCCATTTCCAAACAATCAACAGTTTGTTTGGATAAAAAGTTCCCATAACTAACTGGACTGTTATATAACAGTGTTAATCAGCAGAATCAGCAGTTGAAATAATCCACTTACTGAGAGGTCGACGAAAAATGAAATCCTCAGTTTCTCTTTTCTGCTCCAAACTCAAGAGGGAGTACAGTCCATCTGAGGCGTCGTTTTCCTGCACAGTAACCACAGGTAGTCCAAGTTTACACTACTTTAACTGAAAAGATGCATCAGGTGGTGGTGTTTTTACCTCTATGTATCGGCTGAGTCCCATCCGAGCCGAGAGAGACACGAGGAAGAGGAGCAGCTGTGCGCGCAGAGGCACCTTCATCATGGTGTTGGTTTGAGGCGGAGGAGAAAACTAATGCGCCGCCTGAGCGAGGGCGCTTTTATATGCGCGCTGTGGCAGCCATAGGCCGACATCACATCACAGGGTCAACGAGAGGCACTGAGCCAGCTCCTATGAGCCTTCAACATGCGCGAAGAAGAGCTCCGAGGGCGCGTCTCCAGCCAACACTATGAATCTCGATTCAACATTTGGACATACAACCTTCACAAACCGCCAGTGAGTCTGTCTGACTGTTATATAGGCTACACGTCCACAACATTTGGTTTAAACATGCTTCACTATAGTTTACGTTGTTAAATACTGATATGTTTTGTGACTGGGCTATATGCTACATATAAACTATACAAACTGCAGTGATTGCTAGGCCTCACACTTAAGCCTAAACCACTATCGAATTATGCTTCAGTTTCTAATATTAAATTTTCTAATATAACGTGTCCTCCTGTTATTATCTGCAGTTTGTTGGTAAGTTGGTGAGGCAGAGCAGGGCATCCATAAATCTCTTTTTTGGTCTCTTCTGCCATAGTTCTCACTTTGAACCATATGAGTTCATATGACTTCTAAATCACACTTCCTCTATCTGCTGAAACCTTTCGATCATCACCCCACACCTGAATCCAGTGCCCATGCCAGTCTGGACTTTCGACAAGTAAATTCTTGCTTTTTCATCTTGTTGCTGTGACTAACCTTAGCTCACCTTTCTAGTGCTGATATTTCTCTGCACCTGTAGATTTCCTCTCTTCTTCTGCCTTCTGCAGATCAGTTTCACCTTCAGTTGTTACAGTCGTTGGGGTTTCAGGCTGACATCAGCCCACGTCATCAGTGTCTGCTCTAACCTGTCTCGCTCTGCACTTTCTGTCTATTCAGACTGAATCATGCCACAATACAGCAGCTCCTCTAATGGCAGCTCGTAATCCATTCAAAAATACAAAATATGTATATTCCTTCATACTGAAACATAGTGACATAAGGCTGGTTTGCACTTAAAATATTGGTCTGTTTCATATGACAGAAATAATATAATGTTATTTTCTTTATATTATTATTTATTTATTTAATTTTTTAATCAGTTTGAAGATAACCTAATAAATATACCAAGCAAAGAAGTACAAAATCAGGATCACAAAATCAGAGAGAGGGGAGACAATTTTTCGGTGTAAAGTCAATTGGAAACAGAGTTGATGAAGCCGGAAGTGTCCCCATGAACGCTTCCAACTTGGAACATGGGGGCTAGTGAGTTGCCTATGTCCATTTATTTATACAGTCTATGATACATGTTTTACATGTTATGCTGTTGCTGTAGATAGAAGTCACTCCCAGCTCAGACCTGTGCATAGTGTTGTGGTGTCCTTGTCCTGTTTTAGGCTTAGATTATACCCAGTTTAGTGATAATTCAGTATATGGATTGAACTACAATATGAATATTTTAATACAGTTGTGGTCCTGAAGATAAAGATAAATATCTCATGAGAGTATCACTGGCTGTGGTGAGATGCACACTTAAATCATTATTATTATTATCAGATATTGTTTTCAGATTTTTTAAGATAAAATAATATAAAAATTAAGCAGGTTACATGTCTTTTCAGTCATTTAAAGGTGGACTATTTAACTTTTCTAGTGGAGAGTCTGCCTACATTTTTGTCTCCATGACCATGTAATTGCTTTGCTTGGAATTTTTCACAGTATAGTATTAAACTTAACTATCTCCATGGAAACAAGCATGAGATGCCTCCAGACCAAGCTACAGGTCAGATCTGTGCAGAGGATGGCTCGCTGTAGGTGTGCATGTTCTTTGAGCAATTAAAACATCCATAACTGTATGAATGGAAGATGGATCAGTTTAAAGCCACACTGTGAAATATTCCAGACAAAGTAATACCATCTCTATGGAGACAAGCAGGTGGTGGACCCTCTACCTGAAAAGTTACACAGTGCACCTTTAAATGTCCAGAAATCAGACATTTATCAGATTTTGGTAAGCTTGTAACCACAGCCACTGTTTCAGAACACTTCTGTTTTGGTGCTGAATGACAAAAGTGACTCACTGCATTATCCTCAAACATCTGGAGGCATAAAATTGTTACTGATCCATAAAATGCAACAGAGCTTCTGTGCAGGTGTTGTATCTTTTTCAGATGACAGAAGTTTGGGACAAATATTCTGTTACTATCATAATAAGCGTTCACAAGCCACTCCACTTTTTGTGCTTTTCCCCAACCTACTGTGATTATGATGTCTACTCGTCTATTTTTAGTACATTTTTGCAAATATTCTATGAGCTACTGTGTCTAAGAAATTTCCCTTGTGGATAATTAAGATTGTCCATTTTATTAATCAATACTAAAACTAGTATTGAAACTAATTACTAATTTAAACATGTATCGCTAGTAAAAAAAACACATAGACCAGTATACACTTATGGACCACTATGACACATACTGTAACAATGAAGGGATTACATAGATATAATATAAAAGTAATATAAAATGACATTTTATTGCCTAAAAAATTGTGATATTGGAATTGGTATTGAGTATTGAGTCTATTTCTTAGTATCAGAATCGAGTTCTGTAGTCCTGATGCTCAGTAGTAAAAGGAGGAAAACTGAATGAAATATGCATTTTATGTGGTGTGGAAAATCAGGAATCAGATTATTGGATTCATCATAAGCAGACTTTCTTTTTGGATATTTTGCATGAAAAATACAATAAAATCAATCAGTGACAATGACAGCCTTCAGCGCTGTGTATAACAGAATCTACAAGAGCATGTTGTGATCTGACTTTGTCTATAAAGTTCACATCGAACAACCATTCTCCCCAAAGGCAGATGATAGAAGGGGATGTGACCTGACAATACAGGAACAGCACTTCTCCAGTTTCTTTTGTACCAACACATTAAGTATGTTCTCTCTCATATTTCACTAACTGCTTCTGTTTCTTAGAAATCATAAACATATTACTTGATACCAATAATAGTCATTTATTTAATATTACAGTTATAATAAGTTTGTTATGAATGGAAAACATTGTTAAACTTCTCAGAAAAGGAATTGAGAATTGTCCTATTTTTAAAGTATTGACACTGACGTGGCTGAGTTGATACGAATAATCACTAGGACATAAAAACTGTTCCCTGTTTTTGACCATTGTCATGATCATTTTAGACCATTACTAGAATATGAACGGATATATGAATGAATGGAGAGTTTAAGTGTCTGTGGAGCTGGTGTCGTTAGGAAACAACATATTTCCTGGAAAACCTCCCAGATAATAATCGTGGCTGTCTGAGGTGTTGTTGGAAAGGTCACACTGTAGTTAGTTGTAATGATGCTGGTTGTGGTCCCTCTCATTCATGTGGTTCCCTGTGGAGAGACGGGGCTGAATGGAGGCTGTGGGATGTGCTTGTGCTAATAGCGGCTGACATTTCTCCCACAATGTTGAAGGCCTCTGACGCCACATGCAGGGCAATTTAAAAAGGCCACATTTCTGAACACACTGAGCAATATTCACTTGAACATCCTCCCCATCTGAAGCTAACATTAATTATGACCTATTCAATACCTATATAAATACCTATATAAAATATTTTAACGAGATGTCTGAGATCTACATTGGTAATGTGTGAGCCTATACTATTGTCTATGCTATTTTATGCACATACTGGAGTCACAAATTCTTTTTAGTCACAATTATTCTTGTGTTTTAAGTTACTGAAATTCGTTCTTTAATAGAACTTTAATAGTTGTCTACAGAATGCTGATGTCTGCATCTCAATTTGAAGATATATTGCTATGGCATATTGCACATATTCTTTTACCATTAAAAACAACAAGTGTGGTTGACACAATGAATAACCAATGCTTACATCATGAGCAATGACTAGCCAGTCTGCAATGTTGCAACGATACCACAATAAAACTAATGTACATCTATATCTCCCTCTGGTGGCGAAAGAAAAGAATACACTAACATTTTATCTGATTTGTTAATGACTAGTTAAGAATAGGCCTACAATATAATGTATTGTATTTGTCTCTCGTGTCTCTTTGTCTCTTGTATTTTGTCTCTCTGTCAGATATGTGACATTGATGGATTAGGTCATGGTTGCTATTATAGTTTATACTTTAAATAATAATTAAGACATTAACTGAACATTTTACCAGTAAATTCATATTACCATTGTTTGGTCATCCCTGCCCTACCTCATGTAAACAAATAGCCAGCAGATGGTAATAAAGCAAATTGATGTGTGTAAACTCAACACATGCCTTTGAATACTAAGGTGGCTGTTTCAAGACCCACCTGGCACTTTGTAATTGTCAGTATTCGCTGTTGCACTGTTTAGTATTTCTATTATTTCAATTGTAAAGTATGTTATAGGTTAAGAAGAGAACCTTTTAAATGATGAATAATTTCATTTAAATAATGACTTATAAAGTCAGACTATCCATCTGACTATTTGAATTAATTTAGACTATTTCAAACATGCAGGAACATGCAGGGAATAAACATTTTAAAAATTAGCACTTTTCACTGTTTTCATAATTCATCAATGTCACCTTCTCATTGCACTCTAAGATGGGCATGATGTGAATCTGTTGTTGCTAATCTATCTTTAATTTAAACCAGAGACACCTGACCTGCTCTTTTTTGTATGTGCGTGCTGGTTGCGTCAGTTGTCCAGATGGGGTCAGTCTAGGTAAGTGACAGTGATGCTTGTGAGCAGATAGGAGTGTACTCGGCCGGCCTCATCTCCCAGCATGCAGTCTGTTTGTCCACACCTGCTCCCTGTCTGCTCGTGCTCCATCCTCACACAGGCAGTGTTTGATTCTCATCCTCCTTGTTTACCGTCTGACGCACGCGCACACGTACAGAGCGGCAGCACGTCGGAGCTCCTGTCCAGCCTGGCTCCACTCACGGCCTGACTGAGCCATTCATCTCCTGTGGGGGCATAATGAGCCGACACTCCCCGTTTGGACCATGCTGACAGAGAGAGATGAGAACAAAAGCGCCATAGATTTTCTCCAATGTCCCTCCTCCTTAGGCCTCCCTCTTGAAAGGGCCTAATTCAAATGCATTAATGAGGAGCGATGGATAACACACTCTACTTTTAATTACCTTCCACTGCTGCTCTTCTGAGGAGGCCCCTATCAGCTGGCCCACCCTTGTGTCTTAAATACACTTAATTTATGATTGTAGAAGCAAAGAAGAGCTGAAACTAATGTTTATCAGGATGTAAGTCTATATTGTTTTATCCTTGTTAATTAGCCTATATTGTGTGACTTTTTGGAGTACCTGGCCCCATGTTTTAATGTATGTGCACACCAGATACATCTAATCTCCATTAAAATTACATTCATACTTAGGGATGTAGCAGTATCCAAATGTCTCCATATGATATAATCATAATATGCCTAATATATGCATAATATTTATTGCAATATTTTGTGGAGGTTATCAAAATTGTGATTTTTTTTCCTTTTAAAATGTCTCGACAATGCCTCTGTCATCATACAAAGAATTAAGATTTAAATGTGCTTATAACAGTTTCAGTCTTGAAAGAGAGCAAAAGGATCTTGGTCTATGTAGTTCTCTCTGATTTTTTTACTGTCTTTTTATCAACTTAATTTAAACAAAGAGACTTATAATTCATTATATTGTGATGGCCCATGATATTATTGTGAGGCTTTTGACGATAAAAAAAACCACAATATTTTGGTTATTGTCACAATCTTATTGATAAGTGGATGAAAAATCACACATTTGGTACCACTAATAATAAACCAAGACTAAACCAGGTCAAAAGAGAGCTAGAATATTTGAAACGCATGACTCAGTTGCATAGGTGTTATCCATGTAAGCCCCATAGCAGGACTAAAACATAAGAAATAGTATGGATGCCCCAGTGCCACAGTTTAAACTATGTTATCAGCTGTCTGAATAATTTTAACAGCTTTGACCCTGCATTTTGCCTTAAGTGAGTACTGTGTGTGCAGATTTTGTAGTTTATTTTATCATTTGTAATTAGATGCTACAGGAAATATCCAGCAATAACCAACAGGTCAACTTAGAATAGCCTACTATATTCTAACATGAATGTGTGCATGCCTTATTACTTTTTTATTGCAGACAAAATACATATCTTGACTTTTATGGTCGGGTGTATGTGATATGGTTAAAACCCTGTCCTATATTATGCACATTTTACTCATGTGAACTTTAAGCCATGTTATAATGTTGTTACCTCATCAAAAACATACCTGGAGTCAAGTTTTATTTCATTCACACATGTTTGAATAATGCTTTTTTAGTCTGTCTACATCTCCAAAGCTCAAAATGCTCTGCTCCACCTTGTGATGTCATGAGGCAGTAGTTTTCAAGCTACAGCTACATTTTACCTTAATTCGAATCGACAATTCCAGGGTTGAAATTATCCATATGATTCTAGTGAAGATGTATGGAGTTTACACAGTGGAGCACTTTCTGTATTACCTCATGACATCACAAGGTGGAACAGAGTGTTTTCTGTTTGAGAGAAGAACACAGTTTGAATATGCAAACGTGTGAAACAAAACACAACTCCAGGTATGTTTGTGATGAGGAAAAAACATAACAGAGATCTGAAAATGCATAAATATGGGCCCTTTTTTCTTTGCAAATTTAACAGTGAAAACTTTGCCATGAAAAAGCACTTGTACTAATCATAAGTTATGTATGATGAGTACAATCAAGTTCAGGTGGGTGGGCCTTTGACCCTTTATAAATGTGTTTCTTCATCATTCAGCTGCACTGTGGCCTGGCCTCTGTAATAAACATTGATTAACAGACATGATCAATGCACTCAATGACAATGATTCAGTGCACTGCATAAATGTATTGACCAAAGGCAGTCATAAACAGACAGGCTCTTTTTCATGCATTTTTCTACATTTTATTAGCTTTATTCTGATGGGAAGATAACTGTATCACTCTCTTGGCATAACAGGCACTTTTCATTATGTTAAACCGAGGCAGGATAAAATCTATTGATCATCTGTCTCGTTTATGAATTAAAAAGTGAAATAATGCATGGATATGAAGAGCAGGCAGCTGGACACAGACACACAGTGACCACAAGATGACAGTGTTGAGCTTTCGTCGGTCTGAAGACTCAGCCACTTTTTACTAGCAATCTGGAAGTGGGCACAGTACTTTCATTCTATGTGTGTGTACTAATAATATTTGCTTCAAGATAAACTACATTTAATATTCACATAAGTAAAAGTGTCCATTGTATGTAGGAGAGGCACATTGTTTAAAATATTGTACTTTAACCACACTTTTACCTCAATTAAAAAACCTCCACTTCACTGACTCTACAACAATTAGTAATACATCTGGAATAGTTTTTACTAATATATATATTATATATATATATATATATTATATATATATATATATATATATATATATATATATATATATATATATATATATATATATATATATATATATATATATAATATATATATATATATATATATATATATATATATATATATTATATATATATATATTATATATATATATATATATATATACACCTGCATATGTACAGAATAGTTTGACCTGCCTTATGCGCAGTCCCTTACACAATTAGCCATTACATTTAAAAACATTCCTTGGGGAAAAACATATATGACAAGTAGGTTTGGTTTTGCTGCTTTTTCTGTCCATGCATGAACAGTTTGCATAATGAATGTTGATAAAGTAGAAAAGCTGCTCTAATCAGGACGGATCACTGTGCAGAGGTAGAGAATGTCAGGCACAGCTGCTTGGTGAGAAATCCAATATTGACTGTCGGGATAAATGTCCTGCGTTTTCTCTCATCTGTCCCCCGAGCTGTGGTATTATGCCTCTCACGCTACTGTTCCTAATTGGATTAAAAATGGCTTGTTATTGGGAGGAATATGACTGAGAAAACTATCATGATTATTACCACTCAACATTGTTGGCCAGCACACCTCTATCTAGGAAAGTAATTGCAGTGGTTTTGAAAATGTTTGCATCAGGAAAATGTGTCCAACTGGATGTGAAATGTTTTATATTCAAATGTAAACACAGATGATTTTCAAGATGAAACATTTTCATTTTCATATCAATCATACTGCCCATTTTTGGCTGGAGTCATCTGGTATTCTTAAAGCTGCACTATGTATCTTTTTGGCTGGGGGTCTGTGGTTTTATATTTCAAAAATACCTAGAAAAACAGGCATTCTGACTGTGAGTAGTGCTGCCTTTCCACAGATCTGACCAGTAACTTGGTCTGATTTGGTCTCCATGAGGTAGAACAGTTTAATAATAATACCAGTAATGATACAATACTGTGAAACATTCCAGACAAAACAATAACATCTCTATGAAGAAAAGCTTTTGACAGTTCCTCCACCAGAAATGTTACACAATGCAACTTTAAGTCTGCAGGCTAATACAGAGATATACTAGGAACTTTCTGTAATTCGTGAAACTTTTTATTATATTAGTCCTTAGACATACTTTTGTCACAGTTTTCTGCCCCGGCTGCAGGTTCTTTCCCGTTCTTTTGGTGTGGGTGCCCCGTGTGAAATTTATGTACACAACACTGCCTTTGGCAATTACAAAGTTTCATTCATTCATGTGTTTATTTGAACAGTTTTGCAGCCATTCCACTCTGAAACTGTCCAATCTCGTCTGATCTCGGAAACTAAGGGTTAGGCCTGATTAGTTCTGGGATGGGAGACTGCTGGGAATACCAGGTGCCGTGGTGGGGCAGCTGTGACTCTAGTGCATACTGTTGTTGTGTCCTTAAGCAAGGACACTGAGGAATGTGGTGTGAGAGTGATTGGTGGTGGTCGAAGGTCCCAATTTCGTCAGATGGGCCACTGTGGCTACAGAAGTGTAGCTCACCACCACCGAGTGTGGAGTGACTGAATAAGGCAATGTAAAGCCCTTTGTTTTGAAAGGGTCTACATAAATAACTAATATTGTTTTTAGAACAATTTGTGTGCATTGAGTCCTCAAAAGGAGTAGAACGATGAAATCAAAATTAAGTTAAACTAATACATATTTTCTCATTTAACTGTCTCCACCCAAGGCCTTAATGTAACTAAATTTAACAGCCATTAACAGCACATGCTTAAGTTTGTTTGTCTCAGTATTGAGCAATGTGACTCACACCCAGCACAGAGCTCACATTACCAGGTTTCTAGGAACTCAGTTCTTGGAACTACTTTGTATGAAAACTTCTATTAAAACCTTATAATAGACACGAGATTGCGAGTCTCACAATATTCCACTAAAGGCCACCCTGGAGGTTTGTGAAACATTTTGCTTCACAATGAGCAAACTCTTTGTGTTCATGGTAAAAATAAAATAAATGACACAGAAGGTAGTCTAAGACTGAGGAAGTATTCTTGTTCATGTTATATATCATATATATATATATATATATATATATATATATATATATATATATATATATATATATATATATATATATATATATATATATATATATAAAACAACAACAACAATAAAAGTTACCACTCCTGGCTCTTTGCAAAAGTCAAACCCCATGCTATACTTTGCTCTATAGGCTCATCTGATCAAATATGCAGTGTTTTCCAGCAGGGCCTTGTATGCATGCATGAGCAGATCAAACAGACATATCCATCAGACTTCCACTGGGCTTCACTTTGTGCAGCAGCAGGAGCAGCCATTAACAGAAAATAAATGTTCGACGCCATAAAACTGACAGTGTCTCATTCATACTGACACTTGGGCTAAATTACACATAAAAGCACTGATAACATCATCATTAAATATTGATTTTAAGGATGGTTGCAAGCAAAACAAATCTACACACACATGTCACAAATTGTAATGGGGCTGCTTTGAATGTGAGTCAGGATGGCCGTAAGGAGATGTGGGTGAGAGTGGAGCAGGAAAGGGAAGTATAGGAGGAGGGAGAGGAGGGGTGCAGGTGGGTTAGAGGGAGATTTAAAAAGGGCAGAGGCTCAGAGCAGATGTTGGTCCTGATGATGATGGATGGAGCTGGTTGAGATGCAGACTTGTAATTATGAAAGGCACTCGCTCCTCTCGCCACTTCTCCCCCAGATGTCACTGTGCTTTCTTACTCTTTCAGTCTGCTGCAATGCACAAACCAGTATGTATATGTATGTGCATTTTTACATTAATGAAAAACACTACACCCATAATACTGACTAGTTTCTGGTAATATGAAAATCTCATATTAATTATTAAAAGTTTCCCATTTAATGTTATCCTGAGCCGCTTTGGACTCCCATATGTGTACTGTGAATAGCATGAGGTGTATCAGTAACTTCTGGATCGGTATCTTGAAAATAGAAATAGAATAGAAATATGTCCCAAGTACTTTGCACAAGTTATAGGTGGATTGTTGCTTCATAAGAACTATTAAAAGTATTTTTAAAAGTACATGGCAATACAGCATTGCTTGGAGGGGCTGTTTAAATATACTGTTTATTTATATATATGTGTGTGTGTAGATTTTTTCATTTTTTAATAAGCAAAAAGGATGTAATTAACCAAACATACTTTAAATATTTACCACAAATGTATTATTATTTTTATAAAATAAGAAAATACTAACAGCACTATATTTTTAATAAATATTTTATCAACTATTTTATCTTATAAAGGTTGGCATGTGTCTTAATAATAATCATTAGTAATAAAACAAATATATAATATTAATATTAATAATAACATTAATAGCATTTGGCCAACTTGTATGCAAACTATTATCGCTCATTATCCATGTCATCAGTTTTTTGTAACAAGTTTTTTTTTGTGTGTGTGTGTTTCTTTGCTAAGTTATTAACACAATGAAATTCTAAGTTGGTTGTAATTAAGTTATAAATAAAGTTTGTGATGCACTAATTAAAACACTTCCCTAAACAAAAGGGTGAAAAGTACTTAATTTTCAAGTGACATCCCTGAGAGGAATGTTGCATGTGTCTTTTTCAAACTATGGGATCACTGGGCTACCATAACTCTGTGAAAAACATTCAGTGTGTATGCTAGCAGCTGGTGTGTGCGAATGGGAGCTGCCGAGTGGTAACCTGCTCTCCAGTGCAGCTCATAAAAGGTGCAGGACACAAACATGCCGCTAATTGATTGCTAATTGGTTCTTTTGTCGTCCTCCATTGTGTGTTGACAGAGGTCTGCCCTGAGTCCTATTCAGCCTCACTCTCACAAACTGGCCTGGACAACACATAAGCAACAGCCACACTTAATGACAACATTTAACAGCCACTACAAAGGGCTGAGTATTGGAATTTCCCATTTATTTCAGAGACACATGAATCATCCTGGACGAACTGCTGAGTTTCAGATGACATCACAATAATCTATAAGTCAGTATAATAAGTATATAATAAGTATAATATTTAATACAGATGAGAGATGCAGCTACTGTAAAATTAATATTGTTAAAATGCTGATTTTTGTTGGCGATACAGTGGGTTTTAGGTCTAGTCAATATACTCAACATTTGTTCATTTACCTTTTGGATATTCATGGCTAGGTTTGTTATGATTATTACTACACTGATTTATTGTCCAATATATGAAAGCTGGAACAATATATCTTGGGGCTCAATATGATATGCATATTATATCATATCCATATTTTAGTTGCAATAGTGGGGAGGTTTCTGCCAATTTTATGTAATACAGTAAGATTTGAGATTTGATTTGAGGGATGAAAAAATAACATCCAGGACTAATTATTGGTTCTTTCTTGTATGTGTTTGTTGCAGCTGTTTTTTATTTTATTTTATTTTTTATTATACTGTATCTTTAAAAAGTTTACTGGGATTATCTTGCTTTATTTTGATTGTGTCAGTGGCATAAAGTAGTTTCATTATTATCATTTATCATGATATTTCTCTGTAGCAATATATTGTTCTTCAAAATGTGTTATCGTGACAGGCCATGGCAAAGTACAATGTTATCAATAGGGAAAAACTGTCTCTTGCCCCTATTTAAATATGAAAACCACCAATTGTCCTATACTTAATCATAAGGAAATTGTTCAAGTGTAATCCCCTTACATCTGGAGGCATGCATTTGACAGTAGCAAGAAGTGCAGAGTTACCATCCACGTGTCTCCCTCTCCTTCTCTCATCAGTGCATGAGAAATTACCTAATGAGGAATGGGTCGCACATTTCCACAAACTCATTAACCCACAAGCGAGTGAGACTAATTGCTGCGTTTGGGTAATGTGATTTCACATCTGTTACTGCAGCCCAGGACACAGCACTGGCCGCGATGTGGTGAGCAGGACCACAGAAGAGGAAAATACAATGGTTTACAGGCACAATTTTTGTCATCAGTCATTGTCTGATTTATGGAGTCATAAGATTATTGAAAATGTAAAGATTTATTATAAAATGTATTTTACTTGGTCATCCAAATATAACTGTTGAAAATCCATTAACTGTCTGTTTTTTTAAGCACACACCATAAACAGAATTGGGTCTATTGGGGGTTATCTGATTATTCAGATCTTTACTCCGGCCACTGTTGTTTAATCTGGGATAGAATCTGTAGAAAATGTATCCTATTTTTATGTTGCTCACAGTTGGGTCTGCAAAGATAACAACAGTATTTCCGGTATTATCAAAACAAGTAGCAAAAGTTTGATAGTAGCATCAAAAGTTAACTTTCTGATTAATATACTTTAACAGTCTGAAAATGTATAATGGCATTCAACAATGACATTATAGGCCTATGTTTCTCGTTATTTTAATGTTAAATAAATATACCAGTGCCATTAATTACACGTGACCCCGCGCACCTCTGAAATGTAAATAGTGTATAAAATAAAATCCAAAATAGATTTGCTGTTTGGCATTCTTCGTGGCTAATTTGATACAACAGAAACACCAGGCTTGGAAATATAAGGTTGAGAGGAATAAATTATTTTTTTCCAGGGTCTTGACTTAGACTGGTATATTCAATAATTCAGCAAATTACAGCAAACAATTTATGTTAATAGAAAAGGTGGAAACCAACTGTTTAATATGAGGAAAGTAATACTCTTTTGATAATTGTGATTAATTCTTTGTTTAACCCGCAGCATTGTTACAGAAAGTCTAATTATAAGTTTACAGGCAGCGCGACTGCTTGCGCAAAGCCGTATCTCATCAATTACCATCCCGTGACCATAAATTGGCCTCCGCGCTGACAACGAGATGAGGTTAACACGCTGATTAATCCGAGCTGCTGTGATTCCAGCCTCAAGTTGACACTCACAAACTTTGACACAGACAGCAAGGGACGCACGCCTTCATAATGGAAAATTGTATTTACTGACTAAAGAACTGCGCTTTGACCGTGGAATTATCTACAATACAAACAAAGTTTGTTTAACGTATTTGATGGGGAAATGCGGAGTGTGGTGATTAGGTATGATGCCAGACAACTTACTGTTCGTATTATTACTTGTGTTAAACAGGGTACAAAGAAGAGGACGTGATCTCGCCAACTATTTTTGACATTTTAATAGCTATTAGACAGAGGAATCGATTCAGGATGCGCCTTAACGCGTGTACCGCTATAAGCCATTGAAATGTTGAATTTAGCAATAATAATAAAAAACTGCCCTAATCGACAACATCAGAGTAAACACCTACATCCTTGTTACAGCCTTTAGGCCCATTGATGCATTATAAAAACACACGCTCGGCATGTAGTGGCCGCGCGCCTCTGGATTTGTGCCGTAATTAAGAGGAAATGTTCAATTTGCGAAAACTGCTAAGTATACATTAGACAAAAACCAGAACCATCACACTGTCACAATTTAATATAGAGACATAAATCATTCGTGGTTTGACAATCTTGAAAATTACTTTTATTGTTTGTCATTTTAAATTTGTACAAACCCGTCAGTGGTGCATTTTGATATGAGAACAAACATTTAGGAAATGCCTCAATAATAGCACATACAGTAAGTTAAACATGTCACAAAAAGACCAGAGGAACAGAGTAAGAATGTCTTATGTACACACAACATCCGCACAGCGCAAGCCACTGACGCTCCGTGGATTTTTTCCTTCTTGAGGGCTGCCCCCAGGCCAACTTAGTCCAAATAACCCGAGGACACAATTTACGTGCACAAGTCCTGTAGTGCGAGTGCCGTAGGTCCTAGCAAGTATTGCCAGAATAAATAACCGTCTGACATAACACAACTTCACCTGAACACAATAACATGTGTGCGTCATGACGCACCCAAAAACATAAATACAACGACTGTTTGGCTCTTCGCAAACGGCCTATAGTCTATGTCATTACAATAGTATTCACCATCAGTAAGTGTTAAAATCCATTTGAATTACAAGATAAATAACCCCGAACCAGCCGTTCCTGTCCGTGCATCAGTTTGACAGTTTTGGACCATGTTTTCTCGCTGGGTGTCACAGCAGAGGCCTAGATCAGAGGTTTGACAAAAGTCACTTTAAGTAAAGCTCATGGACACTGTGTGCTCCAGTGCTTTGCGCCGCAATGACGCGATGCTCGTCCCTCTCCACATGTCACTGTCCGGGGAGCTACACAGCTGCGGTGAGCCAGACACGTTTGTAGGGCCAGAAAGAGACGCCGACATGCCAGGGAACGGGGACTGGTAGAGATGGGACTGCAGGCCGGAGCCGTTTGAGGTGAGACCGTTGGACAGGCCCATGGAGTTGGGTGGGGGTCCGGGCCCCAAGCTGCACTGGGACAGAGACTGTGCCATACCGGGTTGACGACCCAGTGCGGGAGGCAGCTGGAGCTGGGATACGCCCGGCATGCCCGTGGCCCAACGGGAGTCATTTGCGTGGAAGGAGCACAGGCTGTTTTCCATTGCAGCCGCAGCCGAAAACTGTGGCAAGCCCGGAGTAGGCAACAAAGTGCCTGGAGCGCGGAACACGTTGGTGGTCTTCTTCCGCTTCTTCCACTTAGCGCGTCTGTTCTGAAACCAGACCTGCAAAAGAAACACGGATTGAGCCGTGACAGAATTCAGAAATCTAGCTATATAAACTGACTTAATGGTAATAAGGTTAATTAGGTCAGCTAAATTACTATTCACCATCTTTTTGTTTGTGTAACTGTATTGTTTCAATAGCCCTAGAGAAAAGAAGCCTAAAAATGTGCAGTTATACAATAAACGACAGGGACTTTTTTCTATATTCTTTTCACGACCATTGTTTGAATTAAAAAATATCAGTGGTAGGCCTATAGACCCTTATAAATCTATAACAGTGCAGTGCATAAACGGTGTGGAGATAAAACCAAGGGCATGCACAATAGAAATAACAACAGCGGCACAGCCATCGAGCTTTATAGAGATTTCACCACGTTACAGCGTGATTAATGCGCGCACGAGGCTGTGAGCAGCGCCTATATTAAAAGTGAGATCTCGCTCTCATTTCGCTCAGCCATCCGTGAAACGTCCCAAAGCCATTACACCCATGGAAAGAAAATGCAATTTCTCATTCCATTAAAAAAGTACAATATATTCTGGAGTCCTATTAAGACGTCGCTGATGGAGCATTTTAGAGCACGAGCGGGTGTCGCGCGGTCCTTCACGCGCATTCCCACCTCAGTGTTTACCAACAGCACATGACCCCATTCTGTAGCTCCTTTTTCCTCAGCAATCCAGCAACCAGCACACATTGGTGGAGTGACTAATAGTGGCGCTTGTTTTATTGCTTTCAATGGGATCATTTGCATCAATGCCACATCAGCGGTTAATAAGCCGTTCAGACCCATTTTGTTACTTAAAGCCCAGTTTGGTGACATGACTATTTATTTTATATATCCATCTCTGTCAGTTCTGGATGTTGCTAGCCCACATTACATTTTAATAGTTATTATGCAATTATATTAATTATTTAAAATGTTTGTTTGAATATAAATCGATATTCTTGTCCCCAAAAACACAGAGCACGTATAAAACACGCTGTGAATATATTATAAATACCATGTAAAATATAAATGATAAAATATAACAACCAGTTCACTGTAAGACTGCGAACACAAAATGAGAATAAACGCACAAAAGTCATGTAGGCCTAAGGACAGTAATGTAAAAGTATTGGAATACACTTTTCCCGCGATAATGCGTGTGTATTTACTAAAAAGATGAACTTATTGTGAAAACTTACCTGAACTCGGGACTCTGTTAGGCCGATACGCAGAGCCAGCTCCTCGCGCATAAAAATATCAGGGTAATGCGTCTTTGCGAAGCTGCGCTCCAACTCGTTGAGTTGTGCGGGTGTGAAACGCGTCCGGTGCCGCTTCTGCTTCTGTTGGCTGGCGGTCTGACTGGAGCTCTGTGGCGGTTGCGGCTGTTTTTCTTGCTCCTTTCCATTCACTGTCATGTTTCCCGCATTGGAGCCCACCGTGGCAATGTCTTCACTGGGCAGCATGGTGGTGCCTTCCACAGAGTCCGCGCCAGGGGCCATGTCTCCCGGGTGCCCGGGTTCTGGCATTCCACCCAGGCGACACTTGAGTGGCTCTCTGTGTCCCAACAGCTCCGCAGCATCCTTCATCCCTGAGACCAACACAGAACAGCACAGCTCAACCCACGCTCTTTAAACTAGTCGCTGCTCGAGGAAAAGCTGGTTAGGCAAACAATAAATCCAGTCCATTTATCATCATCTATAATTATTACAAAATACCACCAAAGCAGTTAGCGACTAACATCATTAACTACAAAGGCTATCTATCAATTGACAATATGAAACAATAAGTTGAAATCTTACAGTGGAGTTTAGGGCCGTTGTTTAGAGCTGATAACTCACCAAGCCGAGCATCCAGGAGGTCGGCATGAGAAAGCATCGCGTAACGCTCCAGGGCGAACCGTACCAAAAACTACTACTGCAACTTTGAAGCAATTTACCAAGCATATATGCTCTAAATGAAGGAAAATTCGGTTTGTGGTTAAAAAGGGGGTCCCTTGCATTATAATGCCCTTTAGAGCGATGGGGAGGCGCTTATTAGTTCAAAGAGTCCTGCGCTTCCTCAAATGAGAGCCAATCAGAGTGCAGCCTCACAAAAGTCAGAGAGACGTGGTCCCCCTCCCTCCGCGTGTTACACACTCTCACCTCTGCAGCAGTGCAAGCACACGCCTTCACGCGCACGAACGAGGCGCTACAATTGAATTTAGACCTATGCCATTCCACCCTCTGATTTATTATCGTTTCGTGGTTAAATTACTCTTTGTTTAACATCTCACTGTGTTTGTTTAAGCCTCCCCCATGTCGAGGTTGTTTTCACATACCCATGTAAACACACAAATTGGTTTCTTTCAAAATATATATATATTTTTTTTACTATATGTGGTGTCTCACCTTTACACTACAGAGATCAAATGTGTGACGCTGTCATTATGCCCGACGCCCATATAATATTCTAGGATTAGCTCAAGCAAGATTACAGATGGATGAGAGCATGTTAACGATCCGCACTTTACCGGCATCGACTTTTCATCAGTGCCTGCGCAATTAAAGGTATTCAGCCTGTTAGATGCAAACCAAATCACACGTGGTGCCACCACACGAGTGCCCTTGTAGCAGCGCCCCATCAGTATGTTTATTATACAATTAGCAGGACAGTCATTGATCAGTGCGCATCCAGGGCACCACGCTCGGAGCCCGCTTCTGCCAGATGGTTTTCAATAGGCCTGCCCTACACCACGTCCACGTATCCATTGCCATGGGTCGCTCTAGTAGCGCAACCATGACGGGGTCAATGGAGTGAAGTCTAAACGGTTACAGCGCACTCCCCAGATCTTCAAATGTGCATGAGCATAGACTTCATTTAAAAGTCAAAAATCAAAGTCCGGGCGTTATTTGAAACGTCTTTTCTAAACGAGAGATGAATCCTCAGATGGGCCCTGGCCCCTGATGCAAAAAGAGGAATCCAGTGAATTGCCCTATGTCTCATTCAGTCC
The DNA here is from genome assembly GCA_030686955.1 of Odontamblyopus rebecca. Classification (NCBI taxonomy): domain Eukaryota; kingdom Metazoa; phylum Chordata; class Actinopteri; order Gobiiformes; family Gobiidae; genus Odontamblyopus; species Odontamblyopus rebecca. The sequence goes on from CM060661.1 coordinate 16,045,489, forward strand.
TTAACTGGACCACATCAATCTTGTCTCAGTAAAATCGCGCGCGCACAATCCTTTCGGGTTAATGCAGCGCATCGCCTGTTTACACGCGAGGAGACACTTTTAATGGAAGCGCACCAAAAACAAATGCGATTTCGTAAAGCAATTTCAGAGATCAAGAATCCCGTGTCCATTCTTTTCGCGGTTTTTAGTAATCAAACTGCGTTAAATCTATTGCACACAAGACTGACATATTTTACAACAGAATCTCTCCTCCATATTTCACAACAAAACACCAAAACAGTTCAGTTCTTTTGAGTATAGCCTCTCTCTCTCAGATGGTGCCAAACAGAACAGTGAAGAACAATCAGTGAAGGTGGCTCTGTGACAGAGGGACTCATTGCTCCAAACACACACTGCTCCAATCTGCGGTCAGTCGCAGCCGCTGCGCTCACGTCAAGGCTTCATTATGCGTCTGCACTGCGTGCGCCTCCTCGCCGTTGCGTGATGTGCTGCGCAACTCTTTAATTAGACCTTAAATAAAATAATAAGCAAACAAGAGTCATTTCCTTAATAGGGCAACAGAGGAGTGCGTCACGGACCGTGCTGTGCCGTGACAGCGTGAGTGCGCGTGCATGCACTGGTACTAGTAAAAGCTTATTAAAATTACAGGGAACGCAGAAGGTGCCAAGGAAAAAAAAGTACCTTTGTCCCATTGCACACGTTTGTGACCGAAAGTGCGCATTTATCTGATTTTATTTAGCTGAACATGAACAATGAAATGTGTAACAATAATGAAATTACATGCATCGGTCATATTCTATATATAATTGTCCTTCCAATAGTTTTAATAAGACGAAAGTATTATTAAAATGGCTATTGTGAGTCTGGTTTAGAAAGTTGTATATAAGTGGTCAAGTTAAGAATGTTTTATACACTTTCAGCTTGGAATAACAAAACATGGTGGCGTTACTATTATGGGCTGGTGGTCATGGATTCCATATACTTCATCAGTGGACTAGGTTTCTTTAACATTTGATTAGTTGCCTAATTGACTCAAATCTGGATGTCATAAATTTGGATTGTCCATATTGTATTGTCAATGTCAGTGTTTTTTTTTTATTTTTATTGTAGGCCATAGTTTATTCTTGTGGACTACAAATAAGAGCCTGGACTCTTCTCCTTGATTTTCCCTCCAGTTCTGCTTGAGCTGTTAGAATATGTTCTTTCTTAAGTCCGCTCATTAGTTAGCCCCATTTAGCTCTGTCATTATGAAACTGTAATGCATCATTGGAGGTAATGAGTGCTATATTGCAGGTGCCAGTGAGTCGCAGACACTGCTCAGGCCACTGTCTCTGTATTCATCATATACATACACACACTGTGCTTTTCAAATAGTACCCCTTCAATTCTACAATATTACGAAAAAAACAACAACCAACTGTTCATAAAATTACACCTACAATGAAAAAGAATATGTAAAGGCTGCATATAATTATTAGTAAGACACTGATTTGTCGATCTGTTTATCTTTATAGTCCCAAAATGTTTCCTATGGCATCCTGTGCCCTTCCTTCCAATTAACATGTTCTCATAAGATGCAGTTTCAGTCACAAACTCATTCTTGTACTGTTGGGATATTCGGTGTCTTCCAAAGTCTTTAAATCAGGGGTCTCCAACCAGTAGTTCTCCAACCCCTTCCAAGTTGCTCACCAAGAGATTTTTGAATTATTTGCATTGTGCTGAAGAACAACATTTTGTTTAATTAAATGGCTATTGCCATTATAAATGTACAGAAAGATGCCTAACTTTGTGCAGTAATAAATGGTTTATGTTTTATAAGGATCTAACTGTACCCCATCTAAGGCTGTGGCTCTTTTATGTATAATTTGACAAGTTATTCCCACAGAGATTACAGAAAACATGATTTTATAATCTTAGAAACATTTAGCAAGCAATTTTTGTCCCCTAATAAAGCTCCAGTGTTGATATGAACCAAACACCAAAGGATTACCAGATACAGAGGGTAGTTTACTTCTACATTTCCAGCATAAGTCATCATCTGTTCACTCTATACATTCTATATAGCCTATGTGGTTTATAGGCTAATAAAATCTGTGTAGTATGCTTGTAATAAACTGTTAATCTTGACCTGTATTTACCGCTCCACCACTATCCTTGTCCATAAATATGATCAGTATATTATGATTAATAGCAAAATGGTTTATTCACGGAAGGATTCTATATTTAGTGACGGTGGAGTGATCACAGAGGCATGTCAGTTTTAACATATTTTTATTTCTCCTTCTAAAAAATTCTCTTGTATTAATAAAATTTATTAACTCCAACTCAGTATCTTATTGAAACTTACAAACAAACCCATGAAATACACGTCCTCTATACTGGCCGAATTACATAACACGGATCAAGAAAAGGCAACAATCGTGAGGAAGAAACATGAAAAATAAGCAAATTTTCAGATGGCTGTCTATTGCAATTGTTTAACTTTTGTTTCTAGCACCAGTCAATCTTGAATCAATCAAATCATTAGGCCATATTGTGTGTATAAGACTTTTGTTTGATCATTTGAGTGAGAATGGAACAAATGAGACACAAATTATAAGCCAGAATTTACAAAATTGATGCCATAGTTAGAAATGATCAAAATAAAAGTTCAACATAGGCCCAGTCTTTTTATAGATGCCCAGGGTGCTTTGGTAAAAGAAAAGATGGGCCAGTTTGAATTCTGGCATTAAATTAGAAACTGTGCTGCTAATTGTCCAAGTGCAGCACATATAGAGTCACTGGGTGTTCCCTTACTCCTGATCTCATGGTCTCATGTGCATGCGGCCAGTGTGAAGTACGATCACTCCAAAACAGACGCAACGTACATTAGTTGCGCAGCTCCAAATGCCACACTTTGTCACTCATCCATCCTTTTACATTGTTCGTCCCCTCCCACTCCACACATTTCTGCCGCTGAACACCATTCTTCCCTCCCAAGATTAATTGATCATCAATTTAGCTCTAATTTGGACCAAGTCAGCTGGTAAATGGGCCAGTTTTCCCTGATTGTTAGTGAAATGTGTGCAAGTACATTGATAAATTTTGATTATTTATCAATTACAGCCAAATGAACTAAATCTATTGAATAAATTCAAGCCTGATTGCCATAATAGAGTTTGAAAATATGGCTATTGATAATGATTCCAGCTAATAGTCTTTTCCGGCTGTGGTTGCTGGCTTGTCGGAATGACAACACAAAAGCCATTTTTCACCGGATCAGTTGAGTGAGTAGGGGCCGATCTTTCATTAATCAGTTGCATTACGGAGCTGATACGGCATAATACGCAACGCTTTTCCCACTAACTCCGAGACGCTTTGTCATCTTTTACGTCAATTAGCGGTGATCCCATTGTGTTCCATCACTACGTGTTGTAATGGTGAGCATATGCTAAGGTAAAGCCGTGTGTCTGTCCCACCCTCCGTGTTTGGGCTCGTGATGAAACGGGCCCTGCTCTTAATTTGCGCTCCTCCTCGGCAGCGGCGCTTATGGCGAGGGTGGAGCGCGCGCTTTTAAATGAACCTGCCACCGTGTTTTCCCAGAGTAAATGGAAAAGCAGCTCGCTGGAAAATAGGCGAGGGAACAATTGGAATTAGGTTCAGGGGCTTTCACACACGATAACAGGGGATAACTATGAACCACGGGCCTATTTTTACACACACACACACACACACGCACGCACACACACACACACATTAGAGCTGTCATCTCCTCAACCTATTAATCAACTGTGATCCTCGGGTTTATTTAGTTGCATACTGGGACAGGGATTCGGATAGGTAAAAAACTACTTGGTGACGAGTCTAAATAAAATCCACTACCAACTATAAAAGGTCCATATGCCATAAATAGACTATTAAAGGTTACAGTACACATAGGTCTATTTAATTAAACTTTTTATACATTATTATAGGTAAGCTATTTCACATGTGTACTCTGAAAACTATCCTTAAGAATATTTGGCCATGTATTTAACATTTCCTCTGGCATTTTTTTCCTGTCACATTTTAACAGGCTTTTGGCCACGAAAAGCAAATATACGCTGAAAAAACAAACAAACATAATACAGTATCCACTTCCCCCCTCAGATCAATGGCTGTAGCTCTTCGACAGAATCTGGAAGCACCCAGATGATGAGCGTTTAAGCTGGGCAGGTAGGAGCAAACACAAGGGCCAAGTGCGCGTGAATTAACCCAGTCCACATCTAATATGCTCATGTCAGCTCTGGTTAGCGCGCACTCGCCAGGCCTCTATTGGCAGAGGCGCACCACCAGCACCGCCTGCCTTATACACAGTCAGCTATCTATAATCGATGACTACTTTTAATTGGACAGGCTGTCTGTTTGTGAGCTGCGGAAAAGGCTGGGGAAACTTCATTTAGCGCTCGCTCTTGGGACTAAAGACTAAGTTTACTTTATCAGTGGGCGTTAGCTACGGCACCTTTAAATCTATAATCAGTTCAAAAGGTCAAAGAAATGCATGGAGGGACTAAACTGTGGCTGTCATGGCAGCGTTTGTGGGATGCCAATAATTTAAAGGCTTAAATTACTGTTGCATTTTGCCCTAATAAAATATGAAATCATAACACTGAAAAATGCCACATTGTTTTATTGGGACAAACTAAGTGTAGTTTTTTCAAGAGGGCGAAGAACTAAGGTCCTACTTAAATAGGGTGGTGAAGCGTGGCCCACTGAGATCTTCTGCCTTGGTTAGTGACAAGTGATTTGGCAAAAAACCACCCTCGCTGTGTCCCCTTACCTTCCCTTCCCTTTCAAGTGATCTCCCCATCTGATGTCTGCTATTATCGGGTTGATGCACATAGTGAATGGGCCTAACCTGCGTCAGGACCACTGTGGACACGCTGCTTTTGGCGCAGCCGCTAATTGATATTGAGCGAGCTGGTGGTGAGAAGCGCAAGGGGCCACTGCTGGCTAATCTATGCTTTAATCAGCGCGTGTAATGAGAGTGGCGGTACGCACACGAAAAGAGACTTACAAGCAACGTCTGTCAGCCTCCGCGGGAAAATATTGCCTCTAATTGTTGCCATTAAAGCAGAGCGGGAGATGTTGGCTTTTTAGGGATAGGTGATGTGTGAGCTAATGGCGCTGTCCTTCAGAACCAGAGAACCGCAGAATGAGGGAGAAGCGCTGTCCATGGTGCTACTTGCGCAACGTCGCCCGGGCTTTCATCTGAATCCGCTACCATAGCTTCTGAGCTACGTTAAATTACTATTATAATATGTGTGTAGATATTGGGTAACAGTTTGGTTATAGCTATTAGAATATTAGCGATTAGCGAACATTAACAGCTATACAGGTTACACCACAAACCTGAACACAAACATCGTACCTATATACAGTTTGTGACGTATCAGGAAATATATAATGAACTGACCCAACCACAACACATCAGTGCGTCGTGAAGGAGAAGCGAGCGGATTTATAAACAGACCAGGAAATAGAGTGCGGTGCTGTGGGAGCGCATGGCTGGAAGGATGGATTGTGTGTGCTGTTGTGACAGCGCAGAGCACACTTCGCTGTCCCGTGGTTGGAGCCACATCCTGTCCCTCTGGATCCTGATCTGTCTTTTCATCAATCACACCTGCTGGACACACAACAAGGATATTTGGTCCATAAATAACGGGGCTCGTGTGTAAGCACGTTTTGTTTAAACTGAACTAGCTTTGCCATAGATCTGAAGAGGGATTTCCCCCTAGAGCTGAAATGTAATAACTTCTAAAAATAGGTATGGCACGAAAAATGGAAATTATTACCACGGACATTTGTGTCATCATATTAATTCTAAAAGAGTCAAATCCCATAGCCTAAAATTAAATTATGTCAATTTATGGTGATTCCAGCATTAATAAGAGATTGGCCTAATAGCCAGCCCAGTCGTCTACAAATTATACCTTCATTTAACCAACCAGTTTTTGGTAGCCTAATAACCTAACAACCTGACAAGCCTACCCAGAACAAGTGATAAGATGCTACTGGCTAACAGGTTATAGACTATAGGCCCATTTGTAAGCTTCCTCTACATAAATTACAAATATAGCTACCGCTGTAGCCTGCCTGGGATAACAGTGATTTTGTGAATTCATTAAGGATATTCAAGATATTTCTTCAATATATTCAATATATATTCAGGATATTTTAAAACGAATACTTTTCTGTGCAGAGCAATGGCCGATGCCGTCTATGCGCTATTTGTACCCGTCGGTAAGATGCAATGGAGATATCAGGAGGCTTTGTGATAAATATGCACAGTTCCGCTCCATCGGTCCACTCTTTGTTTACAAACTGCAGAGCCCAGCGTTCATGATGCGTGTGGATGCGTGCGTGCTACATTCGTGTGTACAGTCCACTGACCTTGTAGGGGTCACGAGGAGGACGTAGTCAAACAGAGGCCTGGATGTGTACGGCAGTGCAGCTGAGGTGACGTCCGACTTTAGGCGCGTCCCTGTGTGTGCCTCCCTTGAAACTGCACTGCATTATGGCTTATATCAGCAGAACGACACTTATTTCCTGCACAAATAAAGTGCCTTTGAAGAGGATTACAGAAATATGTATGAATTTCTGCCTGATTTATTTGATCATTCCACATTACAAAGCTGCGTAATGCTCAAATGCGATAACAAGTTTCCACTTCCCTTCATTATGTAGCAAAAATGAGACCTCGTGGGGCACACTGCTTCCTCGGATGAAATGTAATTTGTGGGGAGAATTTGTTGTATCTGTCACAAATATCCCCAATTAGCTACGTAATTATTTGAAGGTTTCTGCAATTACGGCACAAAGCGGCAAATTTGAAGCAGTGGCTTCCTCTAATTGCTCCAGATTTGATATTTTGCATATTTGCATAATGGGAAGATTGGTAAGAAATTGTGTTCACTCGTTTGTGAAAAATTCTATGAATTTTATGAATGTGAAGCCGACCCCTACGCTGGGTGACTTTCCCAAAGCTCAGACACGTGTCTCCATGCGCACCTCATCCACTTGGGAGAGACAGAATGCTGTGAGGCAATCCATGCATTTTAATGAGTGTAAAAATATATATAATATTTTCACTGCACTGTTTACAGCCCAACAAAAGATTCTATATTTTTCCTTCTTGCCTTTATTCTCATTCACTGATTTATTAGGCACTTGCTTATCTTATTCATTTCACACCACTTAGCCAACAATATGGTTGGATAGGTTTTATCAAGAAGCCTTTGATTTTGTTATTAGATTTATATTAGATACTTCACAGATTTAGATTGGCGAGTGAGACTTAATTATGCATTATCTCAGTGTCCTGATTGATATTGAAAAAAAAAACAAGTGTTCTATGTAATTGGTAATAAAGAAGGTAATTTTACAAATTTGTCCTATTAGAAATGATATGACACTCTGGAGCAAATTATATTAACCCAATTCACCACCTTCATAAGCAGATTTAAAATAGTCACTGCCAAAAGGTATACAAAATATGAATACCTATGTTAAGGCTGGTCTGGTCTAGTGTAACAGGATGTGTGCAGAGGGCCGTTTATCAAAGGACCAAAGCTCAGATAGATGTGTTAAGTGACCTTGGTGCATTACACTCTCCTTCAAGCTGTTCCAATGAAGATCAGTCTGGTTTTAGCTCTCCATTAGGATTGTGTCTGTGTGTATGTGTACTCTGGTCCCTGTAATATGTATACGCAATATCCTTAATGGCCTTAATGTAATATTTTTTCCCTGTACGCATTTGCATGTGTTGGCACGTACATATACCAAATGTGCAACTCACATACCAGTGTAATACTTGGCTTTAATACTGGTTCTTATAGAAAACACCAAATAAACTCAACAAAGTCAGCAGCATCCATTCACTGCTTGCAGCCTTTTAAACTTTTATGAAGTCAATGCAACAAGAAAAATAATACAAACAAAATAGTTGTATTTAATTAAACTGTTTGTTACTTTTTGAAACTATTGTGTTAAATGATGAATTTATGAACGTCTCACAAAGAATCCAGTAAAACTCACAGGGAGCTCATAAAACCAGTGCGTAATGATTTGACTCATTCATGGGAGATTAGAGCATAATGAGCACAGTCCACCCTCTGCAGCCCACAGCGCTACAGCCTGCAGACACACAGCCGCTGGGCAGAGCTGAGTCTGACTAATTTATAGATGAAAATGAAAGGCAAGCTTAATGTAAGGACTCCTCCTGACACTGTTATATGCACTGGCTCTTACTTTGAAAGGAGAAAAAAGGGTGTCAGAGTCATGTATTTGACAGGCTGCAAAAATACAAAACACTACATTAGTATTAAAACTCCAAATATTACATGAATATTTGTGTTATAATTATCATACATTTACAGTACTCTATAATAAATACTGTCACTGATCAGTGTGTGTAAAAATATCTACAATATTTTCATATCCATGACTTACTAGTTCAGTTCATTATTCCACTTAAATTAAAATTAAAAAGGGAATACATGGCCTGGGCTTTTATGCGGCAGCTGTGCTCAAACTGAAAGAGTTTGCTCCACTCATGGGCCTCAGCAGTTCTTTCTTTTATTACTATTATCTGCACTGTTTCTTTCAGATGTTTTCAATGACAGGTGACATTAACAGGTTTTAAATTATTATTTTGAATATGTTTATTTATTCGACATGTATGTTGGTTGGTAAGTTAATAATTAAAAGTACAAGTAGTGTATCTGCTTTGCTGCAACAGATGATGTAATGCGTCTTTAAGTGATTTTCTTATGTTTGTGTGAACATGCTGTAATATTTGAGCAGGAGGAGACGGGTCATGTGACAGAGTGAACACATGAGTGAGGACAGCTCAGAGCACACAGAAGATTTTTCAGGAAAAGAACAACAGCCCCATGAATGTGTTCCCAATGAGTGTGCAGGAACAAGGCTGAACAAATACAATCTCACACACACATAAACACTGGCACAGAGGCAGCACTGAAACTGGCCTATTCTACTCTTTGAGTTAATGGGAATAAAATACCTCGGTGGATGAGTGCAGATGTGTTTGATACAAATAGTCATTTTCCTATTTGCTGCCTCATTGGGCATGATGAATGATGGAAGTCAGAGAGGCGCAGTGATAAATGGCAGCACCTTGGCTCTACTGCATGGCCTATTGATTCTCCTTCTTTATTACCCCTCAGCCCAGCTGGCTGCTCTACCCCCTCACACACCCCTCTCAGGCACACTCCGACCGGCACACATGCATCCACTGCATTCTGGGAATCCAACTAACTACACGCTGCCGCCATGTGCTCCCTGGATGCACTGAAGATCCTACAAATGAACAATCACAAGAATAATAAAAAAAATACTAATTTTGCATTGTTATATGAGTAGTATTTGATATTAAGTATAAAACATGGACATTTGCAGCAGTTAAAATGAATACTTACATGAGACTTTCCCCTTTTTGTTCATACCACCCCGCACAGAGTCAAAGACAGGACACTAGAACATTTCCATCTGGAGAGCTGCTATTTCTGACAACTATCATGTCAGTTTGGACTCATCCAGAGGCCCATGACAGGAGCAGAATCACCCCTGTCAGAGGCGTCAGAATATACGTAGCGTTCTGATGGTGTGAGGAGTGTGGCTACTTCCTGTCGGACAGCAGCATGTCAGAGGGTCAGACACAACAGGAGCATGCTCTGTCAGAGCTATGTCTCTATCATCACTGTCACAGCTCAGCTCAACACAGTAACAGAGAGATCACAGCGGCTGACCTCCACACTTCCATTTACCTGCTGCATCTCCTTGACCTTGAGCGGCGCAGATAATAAGTCAGGCTCCCTGGTGATGAATGGTCTGTGTGCATTCAGGTGTGGATGTGTGTGAATGTGTGTGCGTGTGTGTGTGTGTGCATGTGTGTGTGCGTGTGTGTGTGAATGTGCGGTGAGAAAGACCAATGAAAACACAATGAACTGGTGAAACTAAGATGAAGATAATAGTATTCTTTATATCAGGAAAACAATGGAAGAACAAATATGTACTTAAATGTGGGGTAAGAGTAATGGACCTTGATTTGAGAACACAGTCTGCATAGCAGTTGTCATAGCACAAAGCTAATAAAAGCTTTGAGATATGTTAATTGTACCTTTGTTAAAAAAAAGGTTCAAGAAGTTTAAAAATGAATTCAAAACATTATAGGTTAACATCAGGTCTACATGTCAGATAAGCTGCTAAAAGTGATCACTTTGATTTGCTTAAACAGCTTGTACAAATACAGTAAATGTTTTAGTGATAAAAGCCTCTCACTGTACACACCAAAATCTTGAAAATCTATGTTACCCGGATAACTCTTACAAGTCAAATAATAAAGTGCCTAGAAAATTTAGCATCCTTCTTTTTTTTCCACACATATTACCAACTATGTGAGTATGTGCGCAGTCATTGGCTCCCCCCTCACGCTCGCCGCTTTAAAAGTCCATTTGGACCTCTGCCTAGAATCACCTTCTCACCGTCACTGTGGCAACGGAGCCAGGCCTAATTAGTATGCATTATCAATTAACAAACTTAATAGCCGGCAGATTGATTAGATCCTCAGTTATAGGGGCAGAACTCAGGCGAAACATGGAATGAAAAATAATCACATACACACACACAGCGCGCTAACCTTCTCCTCCTCCTCACTTGTGTAATTACTGTACGCATATGGTGCAGAGGAGATTGGAGCGCGCTTTTGAATAAACCTGCGGCTTTATAATGAGTCAGGCCGCCATGGCTAGTTTAGCTCTGATTGTGCTCCAGTCTAATGAATGACAAAGCCTCCATGCGCACACAACTACATGAAGACATGTGCAGAAATGTATGGCATGCATCTCTCCTCACAACATCTACACACTCAGACACAGAGTGGGAATGTAATCAGGCGTTAGCTTTACCCTCCTATCAGTCTAATGGAGGTTAATGAATGATTAGGTCTAATAATTTTAGAGTGGAGCTCCCGCTTAACCACACAATGCATCAAATCCTGAACTGTGAGAGACCCTGCACAGTGCAGTCCTTGTTTAAATTGAACAAAATATGACAAAATCAGCTTTTTTTATCTATTGGATACACTGTCAAGCTCAAAATTATTCATACTCTGCACAATGTTATTTTATTCCAAAGTAATAAAACTGTTCTGGCTGAAGTCACCAAACAAAATGACCACTGCACATCAATGTGAAGATGTGAACAGAATAATAATGTATAATATAATGTATAATCTGCATAGTGCACATGTATTGCACATGTGTATACCCTTCCTTGATAATCATTGCCAAAGTCTGTTACTGCAGTCACGTGTATTTGATATTGTTGAAGTACTCGGTAATATATAAAAATCATTATTATTTTCTTCACTACAGCCCACCTTCAGCCAGAACATACTTACTTCTCAAAATTTAGTTTTAAGTCAAACAAACATGATTAACATGTAAACACTCCATGTATGTACATCATGTCTCTAAGTGAATCTGCACGGCTCTGTGGTGTTACTTCTCTGGTCCTCCGCACAGACAGCAGCAGTGACCTACCACATCAGTGAAAGGCCAGACCATGAACATTAAAATGCAAACGTGCACATATTTCATAGTGTTAAGTTTTATGAAGCATTTAAAGCCCCTTCCCTCCAGTAGTAAATCCTAATGATCTTATTTCCTATTCATAATACTCACACTCACCACCTCTAAGCGGTCACATTAAAAATGTTTGCATCTCCACCAAGTTCCAGGGTGAAATTAAAGTGAGTTTGTGTAGAGGACACATATTTACACATAATGACAGAGCGCAGCGTGACTTTAGTGCAGATGTGGGCCCGTCTCTGCACTGGCCCAGTTTGCAGCCATCTCCCTCTGATGTATAACTCGTTGTCCAAAGCTTAATGTTGATTTATTATCCATCCATAAATTAGAAAAATATGTTGGAGAATTCGGCGGCACAGCCCGGCTCGAGGAGCGTCTGGGGATTGGCTGACATGTCAGAGGCACACAGGCACTCGCCAGGCGCCTTTTGTTTCCCTGCACCAGCAGGCATTTAATGAGAGCTGATGCTTTAAGGTAAATGTGTTAGGACAGACAGCAACAACAGCCACAAAAACAGCCCGCTACATGGAGAGATGGAAAGGGGCGCCAAGCACTAATCTGCCTCTACACACCACTGCATGTGGAGTTATAACATATATAACAGTTCATCCTAACACATCTTTTTAACAACAAAGCCAAATCTCCAAATCTGAAATATATGCACTATCTATCTATCTATCTATCTATCTATCTATCTATCTATATATATATATATATGTCATATATATGATATATATATATATATGATATATATGAGATATATATATATATGATATATATATATGATATATATATGATATATATATATGATATATATATATATATATATATATATATATATGAAATATATATATATACATATATATATATACATATATATATACATATACAAAAATATATATATATATATATATATATATATATATATATATATATATATACACACACACACACACAAAAGGAACTGGCTCTCCTAAGTATTAAAATGTAATTGGCCCAAGCCTTGCCAGCATTAGAACTAAAGCTAATGATGGCAAATGTTATTTAGCAAACTCCTTCTCATTTAGTTCTTGAAAGATTGTGGGCTTTTATTTGAGTCAAATTCCTCTCTAGAGTCAGCTCATCATATTAGCTCTAGTTTGGGCAGCATGCGCACCTCTTTTTCTCTTCTGTTGCCATTATCGAATAAGGCTGATTATTACTGGTGGCGATTCTCCAGCCGGTCTGGGCTGGCGTGAGTGCGGACATACATACTAATTTCTAATAAACCCTGGGCTTCTCTGGGGGTAACATGTTGCAGCACAAAGCAGACTGTGCCACAGCCCAATAAGGATTACTTAGTGAGGCTGCTATTAATCACACAAGTAATCACATGTCAGGCCTTTGTGACACTAAACCTGTCCCATGTTTACACCAGTGTCTTCACACTCTTGTCAGGGCTATGGATGTTACAGCTGATGTTACAGATGTGCAGTAATACAGTAATCAGAGCACCAGTGTGTGAAGGGCTCAAACACACAGCTCTACTGTCCTCAAAGGTCACAGGGCTTAAGATTGGACTAAACAAATACACATTTTGCAATGACCTATTACAAATGCTATTGTGAATACACTTCTATGCTCATGGCTGTCATTTTGACATTTTGTACCTAAACCCAATGTAAACCCAAATACATTCTCAAGTTGGCGTATTAGTGATTAGCATATGTTTATGCAAATGAACCTATTCATTTAAACCATTCTATTATTGATATATTTTCTTCCTATAAAATATAGCTATCACTCTCCTGTTTCTACAGTAACTACACTTAATACAGTATTTAAAGGTCCTGTGAGTGAGTCTGATGTAACTCTCTTTTTACCATCATTAGGTGAACACAGCTAAACAACAATGAGTCCAAGAAGGCAGTTAGGTGTCCTGTGTTAATAACCCATTACATTATTTGAATGAATAATTAATTCTGTTCACCCAGAGCTCCTCACTGCATTAGTTGTTTTACAATAAAACAAGCTCATCCATTAGCCACAGTTTGAGTGCCTTTTTCATTCGCAGTAAAAGAATAAATCTTTGTGACTGAGCAATAACAATAATTTGTGACAGGCCCAGTGATGGTTTGTGCACCTGGCCTGGCGACACAGCACTGAAGGGGGGAAAAGAGGGAACAGTGCCTTGAAGGTCCACTTATGGCACGTCACCGGTGTTGGATGTCTGGTTGTGCGCATTTATCCGGCTCATAATGGTGCTGAGCTGCTGGTGGTGTCTATTGTTTAATGATCTCCTTGGGCCTGGGGAGTAAACTACTGCGGTAATCAGAAGGGTAAACTCAGCTATATTTCAATTTGGAGAGGCGCTCTTCCGTTCAGAGAGGCCGCTCGGAGGCGATAAATAATAGGGCTACTTAGGCTATCCCGCAGGCTGCCTCCGACACCTATACACAAACACACACACACTCTCAGAGCCTATAACCATTCATGCTTTCCATAAATCAAGCGCACTAAAAGCCAGTGATTAGCGACATCATTTAGCCTCTAAAATCCAAAGCGGGACAACTGTTTCCTTCCCTGGTTTAGGCAGAAGATGGAGAGATGCACAGATGGTGAATGGGCTGCAGGGGAATGGTGCATACAGGCTGAATCCAGTGAAGATTTCCTCTCTCAAAACTGACTGGAGCAGGTCAGTTATTGTGGCCAGTGACTGTTCTGACCTTCAGTGATAAAATGCTTACTGGTGAAAACTCTATTGTCAGTTCACTTGACAGAAGTATCATTTGAAAAAAAAATCAGCCTAAAATCTATATATTTGTGTACATAAACTCCATTGACAATTTGACAATTCAACTTTATATTCACATTTGTATCTTTGCCTTTATGTTTGAGCTATAGCTTAATAATAATTACCACTTAATTGTTTAAGTGTTTGTGTCTTTACATTTGTCAAAAGGTATAATTTTGTAATAATATTTTATGTGCAAAATCCTGTGTTTATTGGACATTTTCAACTATATTGGCCTAAGCAATGACTGCAAGAACTGTTTTGTGTTTTAATATCATTATTTCACTGGCAATTAAATAAAGAAACTATCTGTGTTCGCACAGTTCCCCATATTTGATAATTGAATACATATTTTTGAAAATATATATTAAAAAAAAAAAAATCTTTTATCTTCAAGTTCTTTCCCAGATTTATAGGCAGATTTCTCAACAGAATTTCACCCGGACTTCAGTCGATATGCAAGACAACTATTTTCATAGCTGAGTGTACATGAAATATGATCTGTTGTGTCTGAATGCAGATTTACAAGCATCAATAAAAGCAGACAGATCCGGGCGAGGGCGCGGTTTGCAGGAGCAGCTTGTAGTTGCTAGTGGCCTCAGTGGGGATGTGTGTCTGATGATGGCTTCCTAAAGAGCTTCAATTAATGTCCTGTCACTTTTCATTAGCAGCGCTGAAAGGAGGACACTGGGGAGCAGCATGCAAACAATGACCTGCTCACAGGGAGAAAGTGCCCATTGAGACTGTGAGGCCCGGGGCGGCTGCCTCACACCTCCACTGTCCCCTGGGGATAGGGCCAAACAGAAGATCCTGTAATACCACAGTTTAAGAGATGAAAGCAATGGGGATTTGGGTTGTAAGCAGTTAAAAGGACACCACAATTGAGTAAAGTATCTTATATTTATAACACTGACACTGACAAGTAGCTGCAGGAAAAAATATATATTTAGAATTGAGTTGATTTAGTTTGAAAAAACAAAACAAAACATAATAATAATAAAAAATAAAAAATAACAACTTTAGTTACTTGTAGCATGCTTAAAAATTACCAGTAAAGTAGATGAAATAGAAACAATAAGTAAAGACTGATATCAAATGGACAAATTTCCCTACGGAGACAATAAAGTGTACCTTACCTTATTTTACCTATCAGTGATAACTGCAAGTATGGTCGCAGTAGGAATTCAAAGACTTTTAGGGTTAATGTCCTTTGGAGATTTGCACCATAAACTAAACCATGTCTATAACTGATAGTTATTATCATTAAGTTTATTGAGATTATGAAGTTATTCTATAAAGATTAAAAGGCTCTTCAATCAGAACAGAGTAGCCCACAAATGAATATGAATTACAGCGAGTTAGTATTGTTCAAGAGTCATATGATATTTATGTTATTTATTCCAAATAAATAGGAGGCATCGTTCCATTTGACAAAAATCATGAAGTCATGTCACAGGATTCTTAATTGAGCCCTAGTTTGTAGCAGTAGCAACATGTTTACTTTTCATTACAGCCCCAGACAGAGGATGGAGGCCCTCAAAGAGAACATCCACAAAAACATCCTCTTGACTGGGGCTCTGCTGTGCAGCTTTTGTCCATTACGCTTGGCCTCCTCATTGACAACCAATAAATCATTCATTTAGAGGCAAAGCAGGGACAGAATCAAACAGCCATTTCAGAGCGGGCCTTTCACTGTAGTGCTGTGCAGGCCACAGATCTAATGTGGAGAGGCCGGTGCACAGGGAAGAGCTCTTAAGAGACAGGAGCGTGCACCAGAGCAGAGCGCGGCTGCTCTCATTAAAGCTGCAGCTGAAAACCATGCTGAAAGACCGCTTCAATTTACCTGCAGAGCCCAGGATAAATCACTGCTCAGCTCGTGTGATGTGGCATGCCCCGAAAACATAGACAAAAGCTTTATCCATCCTTTCAGAGCACCTCTCAGACCTGAGTTGTTTTAGTACTGTTGCTTGTTAGAGCTAAAACCTTTTTGCTTCTCTCCTTCTGATGGCTCTTTTATTAAGCTGCTTTCTCATTCAAATGAGAAACACTATTAAGCCTGTTCTGCACTATCTTCTGCTTTGCCATGGCCTCTCCGCTAGAGCACAGTCTGAATACAGTTATGTTACTGTGTTTACGGTCCCACTCCAACAAAGGCCCAATGCAAGGGGAAGGAAAATGCACATTTATTGGTTGGAGCAAAGTACTGTATATGTGCATGAATAGTGTGATTTTAGGCCAAGAAATTTTTGCTTAGAAGATAAAATTTCTTGAAAATGAGACAGACCAACAGACCAATCATAGATGGTACAACAGAAAGCCATTAATATAAGCTTTCTACATTGTCTGATCAAATACTGGTTGTTGCATAAAAATGCAAAAAGGTTTTAAAAAGTGAGAATATGCACAATCTTCACTGTAACCAATTATTCAAATGTATAGAAAAACACAACAGCTCAGGTAAACAGTGCTTTTCCCGCTTCCCGTGTGTCCAAATAGAGGAGTTGCACAAACAGATGCAGTCCACAGTCTTACACAGGAGGGACGAGGTGAAATGGAATCAGACTTTTATTGAATGGCTGCTTTAGAAATGTTGCTGTGGCCACAAGCACTACTTGATTCCAGCAGTATTGATTCTTGCTTGTTATTTGTTTCAAAGAGAATGGCACTTTCACAAACTCGAGTCTTCTGTCTCTTCTGTCTTTTCTCCCCCACTGCTGTAGCCTCTGAGACAAGTGAGCACTGTTTATGCACATGGGTAGTTTGGTGTTGACGGTGGAACAACTTTCAAATGGTTATTGCAACAGGAAGCTAAAGTTTTGCTCCAAATTGGTTGTAAAAAGAGGCCATAAAAGTGTCTGCCAGCGCACACATCCTTTCCTCTTGGTGACTTTAGCTCTCAACAGAGGAGTCGCGGAGGCTGCAGTTTGATTCAGTGCTGTCTAACCACCTGGCTTTATGAAAGTATTAAATTGATGGTTCCAGGCCAGCCCAGAGAAAATGCACATAAAAGTGAGACTAACTGGGAGATAATAGTCCTCGTAAACTCTTCTAAGAGCTCAATAATTCACAACGCCCTCGACTCATGGTACCTTCATTGCTCTGCTGCAACCAAAATACTGATGAAACGCAACATTTAAAGGCACAGTGTGGAACTTTTCTGGAGGGGGTTCTGCCAATTGCTTGTTTTGATTAAAATATAATGGATGAAATGGTACACAAGATAGCATGTTTTTTGTTGTTGCTGTAGTACTTTACTATCCCTGTAGGGTAATTGTCCTCTGCATTTCACCCATCCTTTCAGGAGCAGTGGGCAGCACATGTGGCACCCGAGGACCCATCTCCATGATCTTGTTGCTAGGCTGGACCAGGACTACCTTAGCTGGAGGATTTTACCTATGGTGCATGTTTTTTTGGGTTGTTGGGGGAACCAGAGTGCCCAGAAGAAACCCCCGCAGACACTGGGAGAACATGCAAACTCTCTCAAACTATCTTTTTGTTGGTAAGAATATGTATCTTTTTGTAAACTAGATGATTGATGATTAAGCCACCCATAGACTGTATATATGAGTGGACATAGCTAACATGCTAGCCACCGTGTGCCAAATAGGAAGTGCTGTACATGATCCAGAACCCCCTCCCTACCTAAACTAGACATTGGCTGACTCTTCACCAGAAAAGTTAAATAGGGAACTTTAAGCACAAGTTTGCAGACTTAATTAATTTGTACATTACTCAGTTAATAAGTATTGTGTGTATATATATATATTGTGTATATATATATATATATATATATATATATATATATATATATATATATATATATATATATATATATATATATATATATATATATATATATATATATGTATACATACATACATACAGCTCCTTTTACCTTTTATTCAGTAGAGATGGGCAATTCCAAGGCTGAAATCATCCAAAATATTCTAGTGAAGGTGTATTGAGTTTAAAAACAGTGCAGCATTTCCTGTATTACCACATGACATCACAAGCTGGAACAGAGGCTTTCTGTTTGAGAGAAGAACTCAGCCTAAATATGCAGGATTTGTGTGCTAAACCTGTGTGAATGATAAAAAACACAACTCTCAGTATGCTTTTGATAAGGAAACAACATTATAAAATAGATCAGAAAATAACGTAATATGGGCCCTTTAAAGCCAGTTGCAAATTCATTACATTATTATATTTTTATTCAAATGAGGCCTTGATAGTTTCCCTGCATATTTTGCTGCTAGCGCAAATAGTAAAGTTTTTTCCCGGCAGGTCAGAGCTGAAATGAGAAATAATGACAGTGTGATCCATATGCAGATGTGTACGGAGGCGGCGGTGAGGCTGGTGGTCCACAGAGCAGGGTGTTATGGGTAATGGATGACCAGCAAGCGCCCGCTGACGTGTTATTCTTTTATAAAACATTGCCTGTGCGTAGAGCAGCGCAGGGAAGAGCGTGTCATACCTGTGATGAATGACCAGAGGCTAACATCTTCACTTCTGACCCCTACACTGCACACACACATGCACATGCACACATGCACACACACCCCCACACACACACTCTCAGTTAGCAAACAGACTTTTGCCCTATGAAAGCGCACACTAGTTAGAAGGTAGTACTGTAAATGTAAGGGTTATGTGAGCTGTTAATAATGTTTCTGGTATTGTTTTGCTCATCATCCAGTGTTTCCCATAGAACCCAGGGAGACTATGGCAGCACAAATAATTTTCATTTGAGTTATTTAATGTCATGTATTTTGTGGAGTATAAATGCTTATTCTTTAAGCACTCCTTTTGTGTGATTTTATGCTCTAGGTTGTTTTAGATAATGGGGGAGAATTTTACTATGAGGGCCACCAGTCTGGTAACTTATCACTTCTCCCATTTGAACGTCTCTGTTACTGCTCCTTGACTATATGGAATTATATTATATATATAAAGTATAGTTTTCTTTGGCTTTTAATCAGGAGTTGTTGATTTATCAATCATAATTTTGTGAATTATTGTTCACTGTATTCAGCTGTAATATGTTGAGGTCTTTGTAATTGTTATGTACAGGTTTTTGGCCAGCCTTTTTATTAAAGTACTCTTTAAATATATTTAGATTAGACAGATAATCACTTAATCTGACCCTGTCTTTCCCCATCTTGTGGGGGCAGTGGTGTAGTGGATTAAGCACAAATCTTAGAACCCCGTCTGGAAACATATATGATGGTGCGTCTGCTTTAGTGATGGGAAGAGAAAAATTGTGAAAAGTCAAATGTAATTCTTAATCTTGTGTGTTTTGACATTTTAAGGGACAGATAACATAAGATTGCTCTTCTTTCTCCTTTTCATTAATTTGTTGTTTCTTGGATGTTTAATCTTATGACACTGTTTGTCTTTTTATTTTTTATGAATGGAAAAAAAAAATGAATAGTCAATGCTGGCTGCTACCTTGATGGAAACCTTTGCGCTTATGTTGAGCAAAAACACATATGAATTGTTTACACAGATCACAAAGTCAACGTTTCATTTGATTCACTGCTCTGATAAAGAATCACAATCTGCATTCTCCTCACAGCGACAACTCCCGAGGCTTTCATGGCTTTGTTGGTTTTTATTTGATCACTAATGTGTCATTAAAAGAGTCTTCCTCTGCCAGGCCTTCACAGCATCGCTAACAAGCTGCTACCATCAAAAGCTAGCCCCAGAGTTTTGTGCAAAGAAAGACTTAAGGGCCACATCAAACACTGCACCTTAAGAATGTCCAAATGCTGGACAATAAGGAACAAAAGATGTGTATGATAAACAGTGACTTCTATAGGATAGCGCTACACGAGGCAACCGAAGATGAGAAAGACGGAGGACCAGATGAGAAGAGAAGGAGACATGATAGGGAGGAAAGCGGGACAGTGGGGGTGAGGGGGCCAAGCAGACAGAGACAGAGTGGGTGAGGGTGCTTTGGGAGGGGCGGACAGCCAGCCAGTCTATTATCAGGGGTCTATAGAAAAGCATTTAGGGACAAATAGGACACCACCCCCTGTCACCCGTAGCATTCAGCCTCTGTCAGCACAGCCCATTGAGCCAAAGCCCGAGGGAGAGCATCAGGGGACGGGGTGGTGGGGCTCAGGGGGGGCAGTCCATCGGTGCCACCCCCGCGTCCTGCTCCCCACACGTGGTATCCTAGCAACAGCACTCGGGCTGTGACCTGTAGTCATATGGCTCCATTCACTCTCACACCCCGAATCTTTTCAACATTATGAGCCCCCCGCTGTTCCTATCAGGGCCAAAAGTGACTCTCATGTACAACAATTAGCAAGTGCGAGCCCCGGTCAAACGCAGAAACCCACCGGGACCACGATAATTATCATAAACAGACAGAGGGGAGTTTATCTTTACCTACTCTGATAATCTGCTCACTCAGGGCATGTCAGACACTCCAGCTCTTTAGCATTCTGTCAATCACCGCTCATTACAGCCCAATATCGATGCGGTTCTCTCTCTATTTTAATAACGAATTAGGATTTAATGAACAGTTAATTGTATTTAATTGTTATGTTTAATTGTGGTTCACTCTCTGTTTTCCAGATGTAGGGACTTTGTTTGGGTCAAGTTTAGCAAAAAAAAAAAAAAAAATACAAGATTTATTTTGTCAACCATAAATGACAATCTTTTGATATTATTTGCTCCAATATTATCCATTAAAATCATTTAACCAAGCTAATATTTATAATTGATATAATTGAGTCTGGTGAAACCAGAATCAGATGCAAAGTTATGCAAATAGCATGTAATTAAATAGACCTAATTTGCAATTTTTAGCTCACCCTATGGCTACTGTTGGTTGAAAAGTATTTACCTTTGAATATGCAAGATAATCAAAATCAAAATGAGCAAGAGCTGATCATGTTTTTGACCAATACGCCTTGATCCAGTAATTATATACCAATAAAACTGATCTTGAATAATACTGAATAAAGGAAGTGCCATTTTAAAGCACTTCACATATGATTATGTGTAAAAATAAATACATACCGACCCACAATAGGCCAGTCATGAGAACATATTTTGAAGTGTGGGACATTGCTTATAAAAATACAGACGATAAATTGTAATTAAATTTAAAGCAGGATAATCCCCCCAAAACCTATTATAAATGTATAGTATAGTAAATAAATCAGTCAATAAATAGCTGAATTAAACACTTCAGTATTGTTATATTACATAATGAGCCACAGAAGTAACTCAAATTTTACTGTGGTGCAGAAAAATAACAAAAAGCTCCCCCTCTAGTACCCACGATAAGCAGTGACCCATAAAAATTATCGTTCGATCTATCATATTGAACAATAAGTCAGAGGTGATGGGAAGAACACAGATATAACTATATTTGTTTCTCCATTTGTTCTGTGTTTATTTATTGCTGATGAGAGAAGGAAAAAATCACACTCATCACAAGAGCAGGTTTATATTTTTCTCACTGATTATGTGTAGTTTAAAGCCTATATGTGACCAAGCACCACCTTTGATTTGAGAAAAGTAACAGTATTCTGAATTCCAAAATGAAGTACTGGAGTACAGTTACTCCAAATAAGTATTCAGAAGTCGATATAGTAATATAACAAGCATTATGATGACACCCTATCCCTGTAGTTAGGCCCAAATGGCAGGTTAATCCTCTGTATTTGAGCAGCACAGTTCTTAGACTTCACCCAGACAGATGAGGGTCTTTTGTTTGGTAATCCGCCTCTGAAGGGTCCATGTCTTTATCACCCTTGTCCTGCCTAATAGATTTATAGACACCACCTATTATTTACTGAGGATTATGGCGCTGACTTAAGCTGAGGGCTGTGTTTATTTTGACCTTGGGGCCATGTTCTCAAATGGAGAATGAGAGGCTTGTCTGAAAGTCACTCTGCTCTTTCTTAACCCTGAGAAACGTGCAAAACAATGGAAACTGTGTTAAATAAGGTTGTCTATGGAGTCTTTATGAGCGCTCATTAAAACACACACTTTTATCATTTGTTATAATAAAGAACACTCCCTTGCAAATGACACCATTAAACATAATTCAATCGTTACCTCTTCCTCATACGAGCAGCTTTTTCTGATTTATATCCACTTTTTTAATTCTTTCTCTCTTTAGGCTGCAAGCTGAAAACTACTGCACTGCCCCTCAGTGGATCCTGGCAGACTTGCAACTTTTTTGTCTATAATTTGAGAAATGAGCAAAGATCAGCACAGAAATTCAAACTGTCCACTTAACTCCAATTGATCAGCATTTTGAATCTAAGCATGAAGCCATACAGGGTCAGTTAGTAAATGCCATCAGGTGAGCAGAGAGAGCCGTGGTCCCTGTTTTGAGAAAACACAGAGATTGATGAGAAACGTCTCTTTATCATATCGGTTATTCCAGATGAAAGATGAGGGTTTGTCCAGGGGTTCCTCCCATTCATTGCCATTGATTTGCACACACATACAAACATGCCCACACTGCACGTCCTTGCTTTGTCAATACTCAAGGTTATTTTATATGGATTTCTGGATTCAACTAATATTTGGACAGTAAACAATAAATAACATTTTTTTCTAATGACAATGGCAACTTTGACTTAATAAAAAGCACAAATATGCAGAAATTGTTATTGATGAACTACATCTGCCTGCACTTATCAAATGAAGAAAAACATGGAAGCCCACGCAGCAATATGACAAACTAGAGAGGAACTGTTTATTTTAAATGCAGTGTCAAATTAGATCAGAACTAAGCACCACAAACATAAAAATTTACATTTACTGATCTATCAGAAAACCTTATTTTAGAGGAGAAAATTTGGCTATAACTTCCACCATCCCCTTTGAGTACAAGTTTATTTAATTAAATGCTGCATTTTTTCCTGTCATATTTTTATATTATTATAAAAAAATATTTAGATTATTATTATTTATATTATTATTATCATCCTATTTGTAATCTGCCCAAATAAATTTTATAGGATTTCAAGTCCTATAAAACATTTTATAAACAACCATTTCCAATATGCTGCACAGTACTTCATAATAAAAAATCTCTAGCTCTATCACACAATATAAAGACAAACTAGTTCAAACAAATAAAAGCACTATAAATAATAATTAAAAGAATAAAGACGCTAAAACATAAAACTTTTAAATAAAACAAGAAAATAGTTTTTATCCAAGAATCATTAGACACTTAAATCAAAAGGCAAACACTCTCATTACTCAACAGAAACTCCCCTTATGCCTCAAATTGTATCCATTTATTTTAAATTTTAACAAACAAAACTACAACAGAGAGATTTAGCCCTATCCGACTATATTAAAATGCCTCCTGCACAGAGGGCATTTGAGGCAGAAAAGCAGCACTTCATCCACAGCTGATTGCGCGGGGCTGAAATAAAACTTAAAGCCCTTAAGCATTCACATTTGCACAGAGACAAGTGGAGCAGGGAGTGAATGTGTTGACTGTGTTTGTGTCAAAAGCCTGTTTTTCCTCCTCCAATTAGACAACACAAAAGCAGCTCATTTTGTCAGGTCTGTGTAAATGAAAAGATGGATGCTGGCGTTCAGGGAGGGAAGGGGGGAAGAGGAGAGGAGAGAGAGAAAGAGGGAAAGAGAGGAGGGGGGACAGGTTTTAAGTGGATGTGCAGCACGTGGTTACCTAGAGAGAGCCTCATTAGAAAAACACAGAGATGCACAAACATTTGCTGCTGTTCAGGATGAATTAAAAACCTACAATACACTACTTTTTACTGGAGAGCATTCATTATTGCGCTAATGTAATGGCATAAAGCACATGGAGCAACTACCTATCAAGTGCCGCAATTTGGCTTTTTCACTGGCACTGTTACACGGCTATAGGGTAATTTGTAGCACTCAGTAGGGCAGGCTAAAGTGAATCAAGATTAATTTACATGCAGGAACACTTAGAGAGGCAGTGAGGTAAGCAAGCACAGCATCTCCCCAGGCAGAAGCCAAGGAAGGCAGTGAGGAAAATGTGGGCTAATTAAAGGGCATCCAAAATGATTGGTGAAGAGAGTGGAGGCCGCAACATGCCAACTATAGCTGGTGCAGAATGGACTTTTATAATTCATTAACCTATTTGTGGATACAGTCATTTTAAAGTGTGTTGCTCAAGAATGTAGAGAAAGTGGAAATGTTGGAAAATTAGACTCCATTTCACACTGAATCAATTAATTTACTCAAAGTGGCCTAAGTATAAATATGTTTTATTTATTTTCAAATAAGACTGCTATTTTTAAATAGTATTTTACATTAAGTTACAAGGTTTCAAAAACAGTATAAGCAGTATATAAGTCATATACACAAGCTCATGAAATTTAATCAAAGTACTTCAAAGTAGGGCTTGGCTTTTTATCAATGTTTTTTTCCTTATTAAATACAATAAAAAAAATGTTGAACATAACAGACACAGTTTCAGTCCAAACCATTTCACATACAAAAAGTATAATTTATTTAGTCTGAACTAAATAAACAACATACTTTTAATGAAAGAGGTGAATTTAAAAGCTCTATAATTTTCATTGACACTTTGAAACTGGATCCTCATTCGATAAGTTGCACAGCCCAACTTAGACTTTTTGGATGTATTATAGAGTGTTTCCTGTTAGTAACTTACTTAAGCCCCAATGAAAATCATGTAGTATTTAATGTATTGATTAACTGTATTTTAGAAAGTAAAACATTGCTGACTGTTTAGGTACAAGCAGGTTTTACAAGAGTGCTTTATGACTGTTCAACCTTGTTCCCTGAAAACCTATAAAAACATAGAGTTTGCAAGCAGATTTAAACAAGACCAAAAAGGCTTTAGTGATTCAATTGCCAGATCTAATTTAAATAGGACATCACTGGACATCACAGTGACACCAGCACAACGCAAGGACTCCCTGAAGACATGGGGCCAAAGTGACAGGACTAAGTTGGACAAACTGCTGTGAACATTCAAATACAAATACCACTATAGCAATACGCCAAGGAGCTAGCGTTAAGGCACGGCTAAATGAGCTGTTTGAGACTGGGCACACATTACAGAGCAAGCCTGCATCTTTGGCACCGCTGAACTTAACATATCAGACACAGGGAACTAGATCACTGGGGTGGGATGAAAAGGGAATGGAACTGGGGGGCACTTTCACACAGTGGTAATGAAGCCTACAGGCCCGGTTTGTGGCAAAGAGAGGGTCTGATCAAGCATGCTGGCCCCGACACACAGCCCCTGCAAATCATCCTGTCAAATCTGAATAAACAAACACACATGCAGGGCTGGCTTCTCCTGGTGTATCCTGGGGGATTTGGGTGCGCGCCTGGCATATTTGGACCATCTCAGATCTGCTGTCACCGGGCGAATATGGACTGACAGGGGAGGAGAGGCGGGCGGCGGCACCCAGGGACCTGTCTTCAGTCTCTGCATCTTTCACATAAACAAATTCTCCCTATTGCGGTATTCAGACTAGCCTCTCTGCTCTATTACACTCAACACACAGCTGCCACAAGCACTCAGACACCCAATCAACAACACAGGGAGCAAAAGAAGGGGGGAGAGGTGATGAAGGTGAAGAAAGAGTGAAGAGGAGAGGGAGAGAGGGAAGCGTCTGGGGAGTGGGGCTGTGGAGGAGAGGGCCAGTGCTCCGGATCTGTGCTCAGCGTTCTGTCTGGTGGAGCAGGAAGCCCCTAAAAGTACCACAGGCGGATGAAAGAGGACAGGGTCTGGAGGGAGAGGAGAGGCTGAGGGCCATAAACATGCTCAAAGCTCTCAATATTAGAAGCACCTGCTCTTTTCACCATGTAGGTTCGTGGGGGCTTGCTGAGCCAAAAGGTTAACTCCTGTTTTTTGCATAGACTCTATAAAGGAGTGGACTAAGGGAGTGTGACGTCACCCATAGCGTTCGGCTCCAGTAAAATGAAGCTCACAATGTTAGCATGAAACACATTTTCTGAGGACTATCCAACCAAAGGCCCCATAACAGGAAAAAGAGGGAGAAAACGTGATCAACATTCAACAAAAAAAAACAAAAAAAAAAACACGGATTCTCACATTAAACTCCTGTATCCAATTTTATCAAGGCTATTCAGTGAGTACAGCCAAAATTTAATTTATAGCAATGCAACATCAGATAATCCAGAGCACAGCCACAATAAAATGATCTAGACCCACTTTCATTCTTTGGCTTTTAGCGTTATGAGAGTTGTGTGGTCCTTTGTGTCTTTTATTTGTTTTTATTGCTTTTATGCATCTTATTGTATTGTATTTTTTTTTATTATTATCTAGTGTAATTATTTTGTTTTACTATTTTTAATTTTTTCAGTAACTGGTAAAGCAAAATAGAGAATCTTTTATTTCATGTCAGCTACTGGGCAACACATTGTAAACTGTTGTGTGTGTATAAAATGTGTTGAAAATAAACTATAAGCATATGAAACTACAGATATTGACAGGAGAATATTTGCGATATTGGAGCATCTGTGGATAGCTGAACATTCTTCAAAAGACCACAGGAGTTGATGGGTGAACCTCTCCACACCCAGCCCGTGTTGTGTTGGTCAGATTGATCAGAGTCATTACAAACCATCCCTCCTCTTCCCTGGCTCCTCCGCTCTGCTCCTCCGGCTCTTCTGATCGCAGTATTGATCCCTGTAGCGGTCAATGGACTGCTTCTTCAGATCTGGGCCGGGCCAATTACTTCAGTGAGTAAAAGTGATTAGTTTGTGTCTGGATCAATCCAAAGTGATTCACAGCCAGAGAGAGCAGACAGGGCTTGGGGATCCTCTGACTATTTACATCAACTGCACATTTGTGAAGCAACAACAAGTGTCAATGCTGGCTGCCTCTTTACGTCCTGCTTGTAATTGTTTTATTGTACTACCAGAACCATTTAATAGCCTCTGTGCTTGTTTCAACTATACACCCTGATGTCTTCTCAACATGGCACAACATATTACAAATACAGCAACGTCCCATCAGTCTTCTGGTTGACATTGTACATATTATCAAAGGAAAACTTGCAAATGTCAAAGGCAGATCTGTTTATGTTGATTGTATTCATGGGCTCTCTCTCCATAACATTGATCTACACTCTTTGTTTAATAGGAAAATAATAAACAATTACTCCAGCAGACGAGAAGGGTAATTGATTTTCTTCTGTAAATTACTAGCCCTATCAGACCTCCATACACACAAAGGTGATCATCTGCATAAAATCAATGGGATATGATCCTATCTGTATGATAATGGTGGACTGTAGGCAAACGGCCTTCATTAGCAGCGAGGAGAGGAGGGTTCTAAGGTACATGTGGAGCTATGCGGGTTCAGGCCTGAGACTGAGGCTACATACAAATATTCTTTTCTCAAGATAAATCGCTATAAACAATCAATGACAACAAATGATAACAAGTCAGTGAATAACAAATATTTTTTACCTTCACAGAAAAACTTACAGTTAGTTAGTATATGGTGGTGTTTAGTAGGTGCACTGCGCAACTTTTCTGGTGGAGGGTCAACTTGTCTCCATGTAGCTGTTATTGCTTTGCTATACTTCAGAAATCCAATAATTCCTTCTGTGAAAAGGAAAGATCTTAGTTGTAATGTAGTGTTGTAACATGATTGTCTTCTTCATGACAGATAGGTTTAATCTATACTGTGGAACATTCTAGACAAAGCGATAGCATTTCCATGGAGACAAGTAGGTGGCGGACTCTCCACTAGAAATGTTACACAGTGCACATTTAATGCCATTGCAAAAGTTATAAATATATATGTTTTGTTTAAATCCATGTACCATCATAGTTATACCTTGTTCACTGCATGGGGCCAGTGTACTAAGCATTTCCAACCCACACTATTATTAATGCTCTAAAATCTATACAAACTCCTCATTTTAGGTCACGAAACCAGGGGGAAAAAACATGGATGGAGCACAACGCAAGCATTAATTCCAAATGTTTGAATAATTGTAATGTTTGCTGTACAATAAGTGTTCTGTATATCGCTTGAATCAATTCTATCAGGCCTTACATTCAAACGCAGCTGAAAAATATGATAAGGGAATAAAACATGCAGCTTTTTCTTGATGAATTTCTGATGAGTTTCCACCACAACCCCGGTGTTCCCAGCAGACACTGAGTTATTGTGATTAGTTAGGCCACCAGCAGACAGCTGTATATATGACTATGTGCAGGCATCTGGATCAATAAGCAGCATCTCCAGTGTTAAAACCACAGCACACAACAGCATCATACGACCCCAAGGACAAAGCACTACAGGGCCACACTGAGAATAGAAATACAAATGTAGCAATGCAATCAGGAGAGATGTAGAGAGAGTACAGAGATGTTATATTTTATCAGCAATTTCTATTATTATTATTTATATTTTACCTTGTCTAAATATTTAATAGGTGCTGTATATTTATCTGTGCAATTAATTGATCAGTCAATTAAACGCATGTTATACGCTGGAGGCTTTGCAGTAATACATCTGACTATTTCTTGGGTTAAAATGTGTTTAATGTTACTACAGTAAAGTTTGACAGCTACATATGACGAGTTCAATAGCAAAAGTAGATATCGCAGTTGTCAAGAAGCGTTGTTCTTTTTGTTGCCATCTTAAAGATATTAGCAATGCCATTCATGTATAGTGGGTTTTATCAAGAAGAGACGGATTATTTTGGTAGCAGTAAAATAGATTTGGCTTTTGAAAATATGACTATAGTAAGAGTAAACAGCAAGCATCCAATGAGTTTTTCAAATAGCACTTATCTGTTTTTGCAAATGAGCTCTTCATATATTTACTTTTATTTTATGGAGAAAAACATGTATTAAATAGAAAATCTTGATTGATCAATATGGCAGAAAATTGGGTTCACTTTTTGCCATATTGCCTATAGCTCTACAATTTTATGCCTTTTAAATTAAATGCTAAGATGATACCACAGTATATATTTACAGTGTCTATATGTTCTATTATTTGAGTCCCCAAAGTCCTTATAGTGATTTTCATGCATCATGTTGACTGTTAGCAGAAAATGTATTTATGATACCTATTGGGGGGACCCAGTAGGTATCATAAATAACAAACTGGACAACTGGAGAACTGGAGATTTAATGTATGAATTCTATTATTTATTTTATTTTATATTCTAGCTCCCAACTGAACAGCACTATGCGAGAAAGCTGGACAGCAAGCCCACCAAAAAGCTTTTATAGTTTAATTGTCCCAGCGAACCCTATAGCACCTTTCTGTTTCATTTAGAGTGCGTATACAGACACACTGCATAATGAATTTGGCCACCTCACTAAAAACCTTTTCATCCTCCCTTCACATGGGGGAAATGTACAACCTGAAAGACTAAGACCCACAAAATACAATACAAGTCTTTACAATAATAAAAGACATGTGCTTTTAAATCAGAGAAAATGAAGAGCTGCCAATGAACAGTCAGAATAGGCTTTCAGTGGTTTATCTTTTCAAATAAAATCTTTGAGAAGTGAAGGCACAGCCCACATTCACCACTGGGCACAAGTGAATAAAGTGGATTCCCCATTCAAGTCTTTTCAGTCCCCTAACTATAACTATATCAACACATAACCTGCCTTTTTAACACGACCATTTTCATTACTACATTACCTGTAAGTAATTCTGAATGAATAAATGAATATGCACCCTTTGCTTGTTCTATGCCCAAGTACATATTAGGCTTCAAATTAGTACAAGTACATTTCCAAATATGCTAAGGAAACACTCATATTGTCTTATTAAATTGTATTATGAAACGTATGTATGAATAAAAAGACATCATACTTTTTCCTAGTATGACAAAGGGTGGATATGGGTTTTGGGCTATTCAATACAATATGTTTCTACTGAAAAACAGATTTAAAGGTGGACTATGAAACTTTTTCGAGAATCTGTTGTTTTTTTGAGCAGCAAAAACACTTGTTGATTTAAGATTAAAAGTCCAATATTACACCAAATTGATTTGTGTGAGTTTTAATCCATGTTATAATGTTGCTACCTCATCAAAAACATGCCCTGTGTTTTGTTTTACTCACATGTGTGAGTAACCCTTAGTCTGCATCTCCAGAGCACAAAATGCTTTGTTCCAATTTGTGGTATTATGTAGTGGTAGTTTTCAAGTTAACAACTATCGTTTACCTTTAATTCAGTAGAGATTGGCAATGCTAGGGCTGAAACTATCCAAATGATTCTAGTGAACGTGTATGGAGTTTTAAAAACACTGTGGTTAGGGTTAGGGTTAGGTGACATCACAAGCTGGAACAAGCTGGAGTGTTTTCTGTTTGAGAGAAGGACTCTCAGCCTAAATATGCAAGATTTGTGTGTGTTTAAACATCTGTGCATGAAACAAAACACAAACCCGGTTATGTCTGCGATGATGAAACAACATTATAACATAGATCATATTATAACATATGAGTTTATTGGCATACTGTGGAAAATTTCATGCTTAGCAGTAACGTATGCATGAAGACAAAGGTACCCTCCACCAGAAAAGTTACATAGTCCACCTTTAAATGCTTTTATATAATTTGTATCTGTAGTTGTCTGAGTAACTTGTTGAAGACTTGTGTTATTTGTTCAAATAGTGTCCTTTTCTACCATGACGACAGAGGCCACTCAATACTCATCAACAGGCTGGACACAAGCTGGTCTTTATCACTTTGTCCCTTTTATATGACTCCCAACCTTGGCAGAGCGACCAGTTGCCTGAGTCCTCATTTAGTTTAGAGCGACTGACAGTGAGCGGTGCTGATTGAGGGGATCCATTAGGGATCAGCCCGAGGAAAGCTGCAGTGATGGATGAGACCAGCAGTCACCTTCAGAGCTCACTAACAACACCTGTATCCTCTCGGTGCGCCACACATTCGCCACACTGTGCTGACATATCAAAAGCACACAGAATAATATAAACAGTAGCAAAACAATTCAACACAACAATACCAGCATGGCAAGAAATAAAGAAGGTTCCAGCTTTAAGTGTGAATCCATTGTTGGAGCTATTTCATTTACATTCAGTTAAATATGTTTTGCCAGGTAAGTTTTTTGTTTAGTATTTATGCATTTTCTGCTAAGGGCTATTTTTGGTTTAGTTTAATTTTTTTGTTTTTATTTTGTATATTTATAGTTTATTGTTTAGATTATTATTGTACATTAAATTTAGTAATTGTTTAGTTTATAGTTTCTTCACAGGGCACTAATTTGCATGAATGAAGTCAAGGAAGGATGTGTTGCGTTTCCAGATCTTCCTGCTCCTTTTAGAGAATAACTGTACTACTGCATAATATCTATCATTGTGGGCATATGTGTTTTTTTGTTTTTGTTTCTTTTTTGTTTTTTCAGGATTGCTGACGCGTTTGTTGCCAAAACATGTGAAATAAACCATCCCAAAAATTCTCTTTGGACATTCATTAATTTTTTTGTGTAGTGCCTAACCATAACAATACATCAATGGCCTTTGGACTTGTTAGTTTGAGTCTGTTTTCTAAGAACAAACTGCTACTACATCCATGTTGTTATCATTTTCATATAAAATGTATTTTCAGCCAACCCACAATAGATAAGCTAATATGTTTTTTCTTGTTTTTAATCAGCTATTTTTGTAGCAATAATATAATTCATCTTTAAATTACACATTTTGGGACTACATTATCAGTCAGAAAGAGACAAATTGTCCTGCTCTTGGTACTATTAGTAAAGCACTAATGGTAGTGAGTTAATATTCAGCAGGTTAAGAGCTCTTAGCTGTCTTACAAAATTATGATCCGTCCACATTCACCATTTAAATCTGGATCTGCTAAAAGCCTCTGTGTTTTACGGTTTTACATTTTTCTTTTTTGTGCATGAATTCATTGATTTATATTATATTGGGAATAATAATCATCATAATTCCTTCATAACAAAACAAACACTTCTGAATCATGTTGCCTCTATATTTTCTAAAGTGGACACACTATTTAAGTTTATTTGCAAAAGCATAAACTATTGTATTTCAGGGGAACTTCCATACGTTCTGTTCTCTGCTATAATATATATATATATATATATATATATATATATATATATATATATATATATATATATATATATATATATATATATATATATATATATATATATATATATATATATATATATATATATATATATATATATATATACGCTTGCAGTACTAAAAACTTATTTTAAATGAATAACTGTGATTGCAATCCCATATTTCCTTCTCTCCTTTTTCTTTCTGACATGCTCATCAGAGAGACAGAGAGATCTGGACACAAAGGTATTTACCAGACACCAGCCAATGTGAGAATTTAGGAGAGGAATATAGTTTTTAAGAGAGAAATTAACAGCCATAATGCCACAGGATTGGATCAGGGCAGTTAAATGTGATGCAAGAATGGCTGTGTGAGAGAATGGTGAAAACAGTGGAGGAGGTCAGCCAAGCAGTGTTACAAAGAGAAGCTAGAGTCTGATGGGCACCAAATGAACAAATTATGACGGGATCCATTTTGCCGGATGGGGTCACCCTCCCTCCCCCTCTCCTCCTCTCCTCTCTTCTCTCTCTGACAGTTCAATTTCCCCTCTCGCCTCCCTGCTGCTGCTTGCTAATTGTGAGTGAAGCCTTATCATTGGGCCCCCCATTCGCCGTCGATCCCGAGGATTGCAGCGCCTCAGCAAAGAGACCAGAATGTCAAAATGTTATCTGAGATAGGAGCAGCAAAAAGACAGAGGTCACACACAATAAGGCCCATCTGAATAATACCTGCAGAAAAGGCTTCACACACTCAAACTGCAGCAACAACTGAAGGTGATTCTACAGTGACCATTCATAGGAGTTTCATTCATAGTTTTCACTCATTTGGTGTATACAGCGCATTCATGAGGGATCATTACAGCATGATACACACACACAATAACTGTTCTATCATTTTGCACTTACGTATGTGTGGGGCTGCAAGATTAATTGCAATAGAATCAAAATCGCAATTAGCAAATCACAAAGGCTGCAATTATGTGAAA
Organism: Odontamblyopus rebecca; assembly: GCA_030686955.1. Classification (NCBI taxonomy): domain Eukaryota; kingdom Metazoa; phylum Chordata; class Actinopteri; order Gobiiformes; family Gobiidae; genus Odontamblyopus; species Odontamblyopus rebecca. The sequence continues at coordinate 16,078,958 of CM060661.1, forward strand.
TAATTTCCTCCACAAATAACAAAACATTCTGTCATTTCTGTCTTTTTGTCAATTCTTAAAATGTGAACTTGAACATAAAACAGAAATCACAAATCTAATTGCAATCACAATGCTTGTCAGAAACATCAGATCGTTTTCCCCAAATCGTTCAGTCCTAGAAGTATGTTAATTACTTGAACATGTACCTTGGTGTGCTGGAGGCAACACTTACACTGAAGAAAAGGTGTAATCTTGCTCACAATGAATCTGCCAATTTTTGCTCTAGCTCAAAACACGTGAAATAAAATTCATAGAATAAAACAATTGCTAAAGGTAAGTAGTGTCACAGATTGGTTTGACTTGAGCTAAGTATCGATGGTATACCTGCAAAGGGCATGATATTTACAAATAGAGAGACCAGCCCAAAAGCACTGAAGGATATGGCTCTTCTCATAAATATTTGAAAATGGAAAATTTGGTTCATCTTTTCCTTTTTAGTCGTGCTGGTCCCTGTGTTCACATGAGACACATTTCAGAGCTACAAGACAATTTGAGCACGAGGGGAGCAGCTGGCAGTGGGGGCCTGAGTGTTTTAGTGGTCAGCTGATGGGGCTGATCCTGGGTCAGAATCATCCGAATGTGCAGGAACTGAGAGGGCGAAACAGGACAGAGCCACTGACCCCAGACGTCCCCATCACAGAGAGGGGAGGGGGGGGGGGGGTGTCCAACCACCGCACCTCATCTATATATTCTCTCAGGTAATGAGGGTTAATCATTGGTTAAGGATTAACAAGGAGCAAGAGTATGATAGGCAAGCACTTACCTTCTGGAATATAAGTTTAAATCAACCTCATTACAGCTGATGTAACTCAGCTCCAGAGCCCTGCCTAAAGGGAAATTCATTAATGCTGCCAATGGAAAAATGCCCCTTGAAGGGAATTAAGCTTCTTTTCCATTTGTTATGAAGCATTTTAATATGTGATATATTTGGTTATAACTGGCCCATCGATTAGTCTTGTTGAACAGGAAAGTTCATAAATGCTGTAGATTAGAACTGCTCAATTATGGCAAAATCACAATTATTTGGTTTATAATTTAAATCACGTTTTATATAATTTCTTCTATAATGTCAAAATTAACCTGTACATAAAGACCTAATATAATTTATAAGGAATGTTTTATGACAGGCCCGTCTATGCAGATTAGATGAGTGGCTTTTCCCCTGGTGTTGAGTAGCAATTAATTGTATTTTATTGAAATCTAAAATTGAACTTTGATAAATTGCATAACCCTACTGTGTAGGGTGACCAGATTTTCAAAACAAAAAACTGAGACATCCCTGGTCTGTGGTGATGGTTGATAATAAAATTGTGAAACGGGCGCAGCATTGTTATGCACTTGGCACTAATGCGAGTCAGTATAGTCACATTTTCTTTGTGTTTTGGTCATTTTTAAGCAGCTTTTCTGTATTTTACCTAAACAAATGATGAGTTTATGCCTCTCTTTACTGTTGGCAGGTTTCAACTTGGTCAAAAATAGGGACACCTAGAATATTTCTTGTATAAAACCAAGATAAATCACTGGTTTTGGATAAGTCTGCTGGGACAGGGGACACAGAGCTCAAAACTGGGACTGTCCTGGGTAAATAGGGACATCTGGTCATCCTATACTTGATGCGACATCTGGGCTGTATTATAATTTTAAAACCTATAGGGCTGATCTTGTATAAACTGTATATAAAATGGTATTACCTGACCTCAAAGGCAAGCTAATGGCAGTATGCGCTTAGCTAATATTTCAAGATCAGTACTCCACTGCTGGAATGATCTGGATGCTATTAGCGGCTAATGGCTAAATACTTTTTGGTGCTCCGGTGGCAGTGGCGATGCTGTCCCATTTAGCATCAGCCAGCCCGTTTAGCATGACCATGAGTGAGTGCCGAGATAGAGACATGAGCGAGATAGGGCACCGGTGACCCCTCACACAGACACACAAGCAGACACACACATCTCTTCATACACACACCGCGCGGACATGGTGACCCCTACACGCTTGATGAGACTGGAGCTGATATGCGAGTCAGACAGAGTCACATTTGTAAAAAGCGATAGCCAATTACAGAGGCCCGGGCTGCTGGATAATAGCCTGCCTGTCATGGGTGTGTGGCGCGTATGAGAGTGCATGTGTGTGTGCTCAAGCAGGCAGCCCCCAGAGTGAGTACGGCCTTCCTATTCTCATCTATTTGCCCTATATCTCCATTTCTTAGATATTAATTTGAGAGCCGTGCCGTGAAGCAGGACAGGTCGTTAGTGTGATTCATTTGGACCTCATCCAAAATGTCGAGGCTGAATGTAGGGTGTAGGTGCTTACAAAATGTGAGCTGTGATGTTTAAGGTTTTTATCAAATAAGAGGAAGGTTTTAATACATCGTAAACTCTTAAAGGCCTATAAGCATCTATTGAAGTTGTACTGTACCATACACAACTCTCTATGGTGTGCTTGTTTTTCATGTAAGGGTTATGAACATTATCATTTGTAATAAGATAAATTACACTGTAAACTATTTAGTTTTTTAGTTTTTTCAAGAGAAGAAAGAAAATTATTTCTAATACCGAATTGGTCAATAAAATACTCAAAATGGCCTTTTTCGGCTTCATTCTTTATGACAACAGCTTCTAATACAGTAACAATTTGAAGATAGATAAAAAAAGTTAATTTAAATATACAGCTCTTTTCTTAAAAAGATCAAATAAACTTGAATGATCAAATCTGCACTTAAATTAAAGCCAGAAAAAACAAACCTATGACTAAATTTCATTTATTAATTCTCATTATAGTTGTAGACAGAGCTCTATTTTATTACTTTTAGGGAGATCGTAGAACATTATGACATTGGGTATAACTTGATATTACTGGTTCTGCAATTGAACTGGTCAATAAATAAACAAAATATACATTTCTTTCCGCAAATTTTTGATAGACAAAAAATGTATAATTAAAATTATATTAAATTGTATTTTAATGTATACCTTAAGGAGATAAAAAAAAAAACATGAATGATAAAATATAAAGCTAAATCAAACCCATCTTAACAAAACCAACAATTAAAGCTTCAGACAGTCCCATATTTTGCTACTTTCACTGAGATCATTGAACATACCATCTCATACCATCACTGCACCATCTCAAAACAGTCTAATTTCCTATGATCATCCCTGTAATATGATAGCTATAGCTTTTCCAAGCCACTGAATGCCTCTGTGACAGTGGTGTTAGACTGTGACAGCAGTACTTGCCCTGTACTTTCCACAGACACATGATCTCCTCAAGGACTCAGAGCCGTAGTGTCCAACCACCTGAAACACAGTAGTGAAGGGGCATGAGAGGAAGGGAAACTGGCCCAAGGAGAAGTGTATGGATTTAGTGGTTTGCTGCTGACACATGGCTCTAAGCGTGGTAGAAAAGCACTTTAACTCTTCACTGCTTTTATAACATGTAGCACTCCATAAAGCATGGTTCAGTGTCATGCCGCACCTTATAGATAAACTATACACAACAAGACTATGGAGACGTACCTTGCAATGATATAATTACACTGGAAAAAAACTAACAATGTAATTTTCTAAGTGCCTATGACAGGTTAGACAACTAATTTGACTGAAACACTGTTAAGATCATTATATTTAAATAAACATTCACACTCATTTTTCCAGGTTGGCCATTTTTAGGTTTCAATATGTTACATCCTGGTTACATCCTGGCAGGTGACATCACACTAGGGAATTTCATAACTGTAACCATAACCTAAACTCTAATATACACAAAAATTATTATCTGACAAATATAAATATGAGAAAACACCTTTATTTTGTTGAGATCATATTTCAAGTATCAGAGAAAGTGTCTTTCTTGCACAAATTCTGATCATAACGTGATGTCACCAACTTTACTTCCTGTAATTTTCCACCTATTTTTCAACTTTTCTTTACAAACAGCTTCTTAATTGGTGTAAAAACTATAATTTATATATACAACAGGTGTTATCCTACCAAATTAAACCAAAATGAGAGAATCATAAAACACACTTTAAATAATGTCCTAATTTTGATTGACAGAATTGAACTTTAAAGCGTGACAAAATTCTGTATTGAAAATTGAGATTTCCAACACATTTTGATGGACAAATCTATTAAAACTGGCGTGAAATGGCAAACACTTAATAATTCACAAAGCTAAAATGCTATGAAAAAAGCCATATTAATTTGCTCAATTAAAAGCAACACGTTGACTGAATTAGAAATTATTTGAACTCAATATAATGCTTACTTTACTTACAAGTGGTGACAACCTGAAAACATTACAGACTTAGCCAAAAAAGTAACCTGCAGTTGTAGAGTTTTATTTAATTCAAAGAAGTTCTTTATCAAATTTTCCTCGAGGTGCAACCACCTTGATGAAATTTTGTCTATTTATACCTTTTGTAAGACAGAAGAAAAATTAAACTACACGGCACATTAGAAGAACTGTACCAAGTGTCTCACCGTAACTATTATTTATTGATATTTTGTTGAATTGCTAACTTTTAAATCCAAACAATGAAGTTACGCCGTATCTTGTACAATATTGCACCTCTCCTATTCATCTCTGTAATAGAGATGCTAGCACTGTAATGCTCGCCGGGAGCCAAGCATGAGATTGAGGATTTCTCACACACCATGCATTATTCATCGTCCAGAGCAACAGAGTGTGTAAGATGAGAATTACACAGCATGAAGAGAACAGGGGGCAGAAATGGGAAAGAACGGGGTCCAGGGGGCCCAGAGAGGGAGAGCAAAGGTGAGCAAACCAGAGGAAGGCAAGAAACCAAAAAACTAAGAAGATACTGGACACTGTCAAAACTCTATTTCCTATTCACTTCTTATTAACCCCATGATTGTTTTCGAAGTCAGCAAACAGTGGGATAGAGGATATGAGTGTACGACCAGGAGCCCAGATAGCTCCACGAGATTGGCTCACAATTTGCATTTATTAAACTGGCGCCTTGCGAGGGGGTTTGTATGCCGAGCACAAGCTGAATAGTGAGCAGGAAATTTCAGGGTTCTGTTGCAATTCGTGTCCATCTTTCGTTCCTCATAATGAAAAACAGTGGGGAGTGAGTCAGGGTTGGAATTGATTTGTTTAACAATGGAAATGAAACAAAGTAGGAGGCAGAGGCAAAATAGGAGACATACTATGTTAAGTGAAAACTCAAGGCCAAGAAATTGCAAGATTGGAGCTGATACAATTTTGCAAATGACTTATCTGAAATAGTATACCCCATATTTCAAGCTATTAAAATTGGTCAATTGTTATGTTTTATATGTCCGTTAGAATGCAGAATTTTTTTGCAAACATATTACATTACCATTACAACAACTGTAATCAGGAAGTACACTTTTCAAAATCAATGTAAATAGGTTATTGCTATGGATACATTTCAGCCAATGATACTGATTAGAAATGTGTAGCATGTACCTATACCTGTGTGCAAAGTTGTCTCCTCAGGCATAGCCCTAATGACAAGAATGTGATGCTTACTGGCTCTTTAAATTCCTAGTGATGAAAAGCCAGTATTAATTTAGGCAACAGATTTCATTTGTTCTGAACAGGAAAAACAATATAAATCACTTTTGGAATGATTAGAGTGAGGCTTGAGTTAATCCAGTCCTGATTAGGGCATTATGCTGGCTTGTTATGGACACACAGGGTGACTGACGGTAATTACTGTGGGTAATAGGAGACAATGCCCCAGCACAGTCAGCACTCTTGCAGGGAATTTATGTCATATACATCAGAGCATGTGTACGTGTACTACAGTAACAGAAATCAAGCTTATTGTCTTTGTTTTGACCAGTGCCTGAAAACATGCCAAGCCAGCTGACAGTAGCACAGGGTAATGAGTTGTTGGAGAGCTACACACACAATAGTGAGGGTGAAAGAGTCATGGCTTTGTTTATGATTATTGATATCCTTAGACAAACATATTCAGCTGGATAATAAAAACAGATGGCACTAGGTGAGGCAAATATTAGCCTGGAAAATTAGAGATGTGCTCAATCAGCAAATCGAACCTCTGTGCGCGACTGCACACGGCCGTGTGCATACTACTACATGCATACAACTGAGACATCTCATACACACAGTAAAACTACACAATACAAGGACTAACACCTGTCACAAATGTGGTTTTAGGTCACAAATGTAGTTTATTTCAAGTTGATGATATTCTGTCATGAAACTGGACCCACTGATATGGAGTTATAAATAAATCAAATCAAAGTTAAATAGTTTATAACACACAGCAACCCAGAAAACAATGAGTAATATGTTTGAACTTACCAAATTCTATAAATTAAAGCTTTTACTAAGTGCCACTTTATTGAAATTTTAAAGATGGAGTCAATTCAGTAAAACATCCATATGCCAATGTTAACTTAATGATGGGAACCTTAAAGCAGGTGTGAAAACCAGAGCTCTCTGACAGTTTAGAAGCAGACATAAGGCGCTCAATGAGATGTGACCCATTAAAGCAATGGAAAATAAGTGTAGCACAACACTGCACTTTATTCTCCTCTTCACACTCCTTTCACTTTTTCTTTATGATGGCAATTTCTTTCACCTTCTTTGCATCAGTTTTAACCACACCATTGGTTTTGCAAGAGCCCAACATAATTTGAGAGGCTGAGAGCCAGTCCTAGTTGTTTTACAGCCCAAAGGGACTACGTCAAGGCTTATTTTATGAGTGCATGCCTCTGCTCTTTGCATGTTTATTTCAAACATTTGGGACAAATGGCCTCCTTTGGTTGGAACAACACAGATAAATCTAGTCAATTCAATGGTGGGGAGAGCAGTGCAAACCACTGATAGAGTGGCCCATTTGATGGCTGACAAGAGGAGTGCTGCATTATTCAATTAATACCTGAAAGGGCCACAATTTATGCAGCATTTACCAAAGCAGCCCCTGTTGCACACAAACTCCCAGACAAACAGAGAGCTGTGTTTGCATCCTGGGAAAAGACTGGACTCCCCTTCCATTTTGCCAAATCAAATATACAGTGAGAGCAAGCTAAAAGGCACTTTCAATCAGGCGCGCTGGGTCTGTCTGTCAATCTGGAAACAACAACAATCTAGCCTACTTGGAGTGGTCTAGTCAACATCCATTCCCCTATAAATTCAATCAGTGAAGCTATGTGTGTTTGTGTGACAAATGGCTGTGTGCGGGTCTACAGTGTTTATGGGAGAGAGGTAAAAGGCAGATTTTACAAAGTAGTTTTAACATACAAAGAGTGTTGTGACATGTGCAGTGTGTACACTGGAGATATAAATACTAAATTACTAGTTGTTTTTACTTCAAGGTGTTTTAATTCAATGGTAAATGTGAATGTACACAACTTTTTCCCCAAACAAACATTTCTTTAAAAGCAGAGAAAAATATTCCTCTAAAGCACTGTGCAAACAGTGCAAATTATTTGTAATAGGGCTTAGTGTGAAAACCGCATGTGTTAAAAGAAAGGATAATTCAAACCGCAGTCACCATCCAAGAAAATATCTCAGGTTGACATCTAATATTGGAAGGCCAAGTAGCAAAGTTAACTGGCCTGAGCTAATGATTCTGATATGCAGAGCTGCACGCTGGAGTGATTGTGTGACTGTTTAAGACCCAAATGCAGCGCTAGCAGCCTCATCATAGACCTGCTCTTTCATTATTGGACCACAAATGGAAATGCAAATAGCTCGCTTTGCTGCGGACGCCTCAAATTTATTAAACTAAAAGGTTTAATTTCCATTTTTCTCCGCATCAGCTTTATTTATAAATGTCGTGCCCTATGAAGACCCAGTTATTTTCTCTCTCTCCTGCAAACCTCTTAACAAATCTGCTCATTAATATGGTAATGGAGAATCAATCGCTTTTCCGGTGACGGAGGGATGTTTCCCTCTCAGTGTGTAATGTAATCTGACTGGTCATCAGCACAAACAAATTCACACCCAGTATAGACTGTATATTTTGGTACACAGCAGCAGAAGTTATAAGTTATTGCAATAAGTTTTAAAGTCAACAAACACTGGGCTTGCAGGTTTAGCCATTCTGTTGGGAGAGCTATGAGCCTAGTGCCAGAATACCAGATGTTGCAGCATTAATGATCCATAATACCAAGTGCTGCTTGCCCAACCTTTCAGGGTCCTAAAATAACACTCATATCCCTTAATGAGATCCAATTATGCGCAAGGTTCTTATTCAGGGCAATATGAAGATAATTACTGGTGGTGGCTTTTAACACTGAGTTGTCATGCTGGTGAGGAGTTACTGTCTCTTTCTTTCTGCCTTATAGCTATTTAGACTGAACGGTGTGAAGTGAACTATCACACTTATCCCCTGTGGTTGGTGACCTAATCAACATTTCTAAATGACCATGACCAATAGCTTGAAGACTAATGCTGCAGCTATTATCTAAAGTAGTTGTTTCCACACAAAGTCATCCGTTGAGGACAACATTTTAAAAGCAAGTAAACATGGTTCTTAAGCCAAGTACATTCTCAAGCTTGTTATTAATCAGGCAGATTTAATTCTGCTTTAAAACTAAAGGCCTACAAGATCCAAGAGTAAAGAAAGGAAGCACAATATAATTCCACATTCTGTAAGATTTTACCTAATAGCATTTGTTCTTCAATTGAAAGTTAATCTGGGTAAATGGTGCTTAAATGTTTAAATCACATTTACAGGCTGTCAGCTGTTCTGATGCTCTTCACATGGCCACCCTTCGTTTGAATTAAAATAAATGAGTGCAAAATGAGAAAGGATTCAGAGATAGAAACCATTCAGGACTTCCTGAATCATAGCTCCACCAAGTGGACATATTGTGCAATGGAGTAAAAAGGTAGGCCTATAGGTTTGATCATGTTCAATCCTGAAGATGCCGACAATCCAGGAACTGCAGTTTCTATGTTATTTCAGTTTTTCCTGACATATTATGTTTATATTTTGAAGAAACAACGAAGGCCCAGTTGAAAGTCATTAGTTAACGAAAATAGATTGAAATAGGTTTAAGACGGTAGACAGTGTAATACGGCATTGTTGTTCCCTGACATCAACATTTCTTGGTATTATAGATTTAATGATTAGCAGAAAATCACATAATATGGCTTACCTGTGCTCGGGCGTCATGCTGTCCGCGGTGCTGAAACTGACGCACCGTGCGTCAAGATCACGCATCCTCTCTGCCATCTTGGTACTGCTCCTGGCTAAGCTAGGCGACAGGGCTCTCCATCAGCTGGAAGGGACTGCAGCCTGAAAACAAAGGCAGTCGAGTCAAGCCATTTCGAGAGTAGGAGAGCCCATTTACGCATACAACCGACATTTAGAGCTATACAATGTCCGATTTCGACAGTAACCCGTTTGCAGACCCGGACTTCAGCAACCCCTTTCAGGTAGCGCAAGCTAACACTGTGCAGCTATGCCAAAGGTCTAGGCTTCCCTTACCAATACGTCTGTACCGTGATTTAATGCTTTATCTAATGGGTCTCTCTTTTGCTTTCAAGCCCCGTTAGCTTTAGTTTAGATATATTTCCTGACTGTTCTGTGGTTTTCTTATAATATGCCTATTTTGAGTTGGGACCAAGATTAATGATTTAGCTAGCTTTAGCCACGGTCAGCGTTAGCTGGTTAGCCATTGCTCCTGTAAATAAACAGCTTCACTTTTAAGCTTACGCAAAATGTCAAAGAGTCGTTGTCAACGCAGTCACGATGTAGACACTGTAACCTTCACCCAACATTTGTCGTTTACCTTTATACGTTTATATTGACTGTAAACGTGATGACCAAAACATCTGTTGTTAAGATGAGCAGTGTTAAGGTTCCTATCTGTGTTAGGAAACAAGAACGATGAATTACAGCCACCACTAATTCCTTTACACTGCACACATGCTTGTGCCATAGATTTGGGTTTAATTTTGTATTAACCACTGAAAGTGCATGATGTTCTGCACCATAGGATCCTTCGGTGACACAGGTGACGAGGTCAGCCCCTCCTGGTGGTCTGGAAGAGTATAACCCCTTTACGGATGCCAGAACGGTCAGTTGCTATTAAAATCCTTATACAGGTAGGGTGTCCACCTGTCCCTCTTGTGGTTGTCCTGCGGAGCCATTTAGGCCCCTGTTCCTAGGCTAATGGATTAAAACAAAATACCCAACTTTATATTTGATGCCCCATGATTTATACAAAATCTGAGATTTGTATTGAAATCATGACATATTCTCACTAGAAACCGTGTGTACTTCAGATTTATAATAAATCTTTCTATGGGCCCTATAACTGATTAAAACTAAAACTCATATAATGCTATTGCAGTTATTACTATGAGTTTAGACAGAGGCAGTTCCTCTTTTTCTCACCAAACTTAAACAACTTTGAGGTGGTCATCCTAATGACTCATGTTTATTTGATCTGTGCTGACATGGCTACTGTGTGAATCTAAGTGAACATATGACATTTTGGGCACTAATATGCACCCATCTTGTACTTGCAGTCAGGAAATGCCTCCAAATCTGCCCCTGCCCCTTCTCAGAACACACAACCTGCCATAATGAAGCCTACAGAAGAGCCTCCTGCATATTCACAGCAGCAAACTCAGGTAAACTTGAATTATATTACATTCCCAGTGTGGAAGAAATAATTGTACAAAATTATCATTACACTGTTTATTTCTTTTTTATTTCTGCTTGTTTTTCACATAGTTTGTGTCAAATCTAATTAACATTAAGACATGTTTACATTTTTTTTATATTTATAATTTGGGATATAAGAAATACTGATATGACTTTCCTTTCCCTTTTTCGTCTTTTCATTTCATTGTTCCTTTTTTCCCCTCATCTGATTTAATTTGATTAAATACAACAGAACAACAAGGTATTCTAATATGTATAGTTTTATGCCTCCTTTTTTAGCATGCTTCTACAAGGTTCATTCATTGTGTTTGTGTAGTTCTCTAGTACTTACTCTTAGAAGAAATTTTGTTTGTGCCCAACAGTTTTAGCTAGCTCTTATGCTTGAGATGATAAATTAAATAATCTGTTTCCATCAGGACCAGGCACGGGCCCAGGCTGAGCTGTTGAGGAGGCAGGAAGAGTTGGAGAAGAAAGCAGCAGAGCTTGATCGACGGGAGAGAGAGTTACAGTCTCATGGAGTAGGAGGTCGGTGTGTAACTGAAATGTAATTTAAATACTCTTGAGTATGCTTATGTTATACCTTTATACCAACCAAAAGGTCATTTATAAATGTGTTTTTTTTTATGTGCAAATGATTATCTTTCCAGGTCGGAAGAACAATTGGCCACCTTTGCCTCAGAAGTTTCCTGTTGGGCCATGCTTTTATCATGACATAGCAGTAGACATTCCTATAGAGTATCAAAAGACTGTCAAAATCATGTACAATCTGTGGATGTGTAAGTTCATGTTTTAAGCCTTCATTACCTTTTAAATTTGTCTAGTTATATTTTATATAAAGAATTTGGGTCTGGTCATGTTTCCCTTCACTGAGAACAGAAAAAAAAACATGAGTGTGTAATGTCTTTGTTGTGACTTAATTTAGCTTCACATAAACACAAGTTCATCAGTCCAAATCCTGTGATCAAAACAATCGAGATGAGTTAGTTTGCTTCTGCTTTTAATTCTGTTTATAATAACCATATAAACAATTATAAGCAATGTGTTTTTGTAATTCTATTGTAACCCTGACTGAGATTCATTTGTTACCCCAGTGTTATGGGTCGCTTTGCTTGGGGCATCTTTGGTGCTTGTCTGATTGGGAAGCAATATCCAATCCAGAACATTTTTCAGAATTGGCACAGATATCCAGTACTAGTATCGGATCAGTGCAGTTCTACTTTACAGACTACTTGCTCACTGATACAGTGAAGGGTCTGCTTGGGCCAGGCTAACTTGTACTTATTATTATTTATTGAACTATTATTAATTTTCTACTTCATTGAGTATTTACGTTATTTTATTTCTGCGTTATTAATATTATTTTCTTTATGCAGTTCATGCAGCAACCCTTTTTGTGAACATGTTTGGTTGCCTGGCCTGGTTCTGCGTGGACCCATTGCGTGGGGTGGACTTTGGTCTTGCCATGCTTTGGTTCTTGCTTTTTACACCATGTTCTTTTGTCTGCTGGTACAGACCGCTTTATGGAGCTTTTAGGTAAGATAAACCCCCATTATTCATGTTACATGTCTGATACACTATTTTTATGTTATGGCTCACGTCTAAATTCTCTTTGTTTGCAGAAGTGATAGCTCGTTCAGATTTTTCGTCTTCTTCTTTGTCTATATTTGCCAATTTGGAGTTCATGTACTGCAGAGTATTGGTATTACTAGCTGGGGAACTTGGTGAGCTCAGTTTGTACTGCTGTTGTTCATTTTAATACTGAGTACATAGCACTGATTTCTTGTGTTTGTTCTAGTGGTTGGATTGCAGCACTAACAGGTCTGAACACCAGTATCCCCGTAGGCATCATCATGTTACTTATTGCAGCACTGTTCACTGCCCTTTCAGTGGGATCTCTCATCATGTTTAAAAAGGTTGGCATTGTCCTGGCATATTGTATGAGGATAAGTATACTATGCAAAGGGAGATGTGTGATATCTGTGTCTTCTTTTGCAGGTACATGCGCTGTACCGCACCACAGGTGCCAGTTTTGAAAAGGCTCAACAGGAGTTTGCCACTGGAGTCATGTCAAACAAGACCGTTCAGACTGCTGCTGCCAACGCTGCAGCTAATGCTGCTACCAATGCTGCACGTGGGGCCTTCAAAGCCCCATAAGTATTCATGGTACATACATGTCAACTTACACATTCACCCATAGACATAACCATTTCAGAGAAACAGCACGGCCCCCATACTCTTATAACACTATCTCTTTATGAATGCTGTAATGTTCAATTGCTAAACAACCCGTTGTAATGTGTGAAAGAAGACAGAAATTGTCCCTCTTATAATTAGTAAGAAAACTGCAACAATTAGCCCATCAGTAACTTCCTAAAACCACCACTACACATGAATTTTATGTTTTAGTTGCTACAATTGTTACTGATTAGGCTACAGGCAATTACTCTTTAACATTTGTGAGGAGCTAAATTATTTGTATTTTTGCATATCAATCTTCAAGTGCAATGAATGAGTCCATGTTTTCCTTTCTAGAACATGGCTGTGACGATATCTCTGAAATGTAAATGAAACGTATCTGCACTGTATATTGCCTTTTTCAGTAACCAGAGATATGAGTCTGAACAGAAAATGATTGTGTTACTTGTGAGAACTGGACTTTTGGTCATATGTCATTTTATTGGCAAAGAAGGCTGGGTGCAGCATTGCTGTGCTTTGCTCCAAACTGACAGCATGATAAAGACATGCATGTTTAGCTCAACATTTCTATGGCAAGGTCATCGTGTCCACAAAGTACTAGCCTTTTGTTGTAGCTACAGGTGTAGCTGGCTTTGAGGAATGTCAGACTCCTTTTTGCTGTTGGGTTTGGTAAGAAGTGAAGCTTCTGCATGTCCTTATGGCTATTTGATTAAATTGGCTTTGTTGGGCACTATTACTAACCATAATACCGTAATTGTACAAGAAATGGTTGTCAGTGGTTCGCTATCACACATTGTAGATTGGATAATTTGTTTTATAATGGGTTTTGAATGTGTGGTATATTTTCCATTGTGCTTTTTTCCAGAACTACTGAATACTAAAACTGATAGGTCAAATATGGATAACTACAGTGGATAACATTAGTATTGTTACGATTGTATCACTACACCCATAACCATAAGTTAAACTTTACTTTTTAATGGTATTAGATACTTTTACATTTCTCATTTTAAGTATCAGTATTAACTGTAGTTAGAAGCATTTTCTGGTTAATATAACTATTAAGGACACAGACCAGGCACGAACAGTCATTGCTGAGGACTAGTCAGTATTCAAGTTGTTCCACTTTGAGAGGAGTCATTGCCAGGTTCAAGTATTTGAAGACTTAAGTAATGTCATGATTTGTTCAGTTATAATCAGTGATATTAGTGTTGTACAGACTTCTGTCACTTCATGAAATCTGGACATTGATGGCATTTTGTGTATTGCCCTGGCTAGCAACTGAGTTAGTGGTGAAGTATGTGCAGATGTGTCAAGAACTGACTCTTTTTGCTGCTATTGCTCTAAATATGTGCAGACAAAAAGCTTCTCAAAGTGTCAAGTGGTCAGTACATTTCCATGTTATATTATAGGCCAATAGTCTAGCAGTATTTATTTTATTTTTTTTGAGAATTCTGTAATGAAATCATTGCACATTGTTGTCCATTTTAGTGCAATGGGTTTGTTTTTTATTTATGTTTTAATTTAAACTGCATTTCAGATATTGCTCTGTTTGATTTAAATATACATGTCTGTGCTTTTCATAGCAAGTTAGCCAATGAAAAATAATTTGTCCCAGACTGAGCGCTTGTGTTGAAAGAGTGAATGGTGGTATGACTGGAACAATATCCCTCAAGTGTAATTCAGTGTACTTAAAAGCTGTGAGAAATCTACCAAATGTCCATATATGTTTTTGTGTGTTTATTGTATGTTTTATTTGAAATTATTACTTTTTGTTTAGGTCACATTACTTTCATGTGTCTCATTTTCACAGTTGTGTCTAGCCATGTTCGGCAGTGTATTCTATTTATGAGACCAGTTTGCATTGCAGAATGAATTGCTTGGATTACCCTGACATAGGACTGACGTTTTCGATTTGTGATTATATTATTCACTGAATCAGAGAAGATATTTGTCTAAAAGGGACACCTGTATATTTTGTAAACTTGAAAATTTGAACCACACAATCAATCATATGTAAAAAAGAAAAGTTACACACACTGTCTGGCCTTTGTCGCATGTGAAATAGTTTTGCGTTTTGTATATTTATGGTATTAACATGAATAAAAATTTGAAACAAATCAAGAGTATGTAGTGCTCCCCCTGAGGTCATTTGATATTCCCCTTACATGTCTCCCTATAAGGTGTAATGTGCAACTTTTTTCGTAGCAGGTCTGCCACCTGCTGTATTCCATGTAGATGTTAATGTTGTTTTAAAAGATGGGATTTAATTTAACTATTTCCATGGAGACAAGCAGGCCACATCACAAGGCCATGTTACAAGTCAGATCTGTGGAGAAGTAGACCTGGTCACAGTAATGCTGTAGTTTTGAGAAATAAGAACACATTTAATGGAATAGATACAAGATGTATTTGCTTAATGCCATAATGTGGAACACCCCAGGCAATAACATCCAGGAGACAAGCTGATGGTAGACCCTCCAGAAAATCAGAAAAGATGCACAGTGGACCTTTTAAGTTTCTAATTTATGATAACAAGATAGAAATAAACATGAACATTTAAAGTTATTCACATACTTTCTATTGTCAATGTTACACAAGAATGTCAGGTGCATCTCTAAAATGTGTTTTCTGGCATACTTTCATTTATCTTCACAGTCTCACGGCAAGAACAGAATTATTGCACCATAAGCATCATAGTATATACAGTATTCTAAAAAAAAAGACACAATACAAAAATGTGACAAATTATTTACAGAGATGAAGTGCAAACCCCATTTCAAGGATGTTTTAAATGAATTAAAGGTCCTATATTATGCAAAATTGACTAGTGAGCTTTAAGACATTTTTGAACCTATTGCAACAACACATCAGTTGGGTAAAACTAACCTGTCTCATGGACCGTCTAACATCATCAGAGTTGTATTTTGTTTTATTCGCATATGTTTGAATAACCCTTTATTATTAGTCTACATCTCCAAAGCTCAAAATGCTCTGTTCCATAAAGTGATCATTTTCAAGTTAAAAGCTACCTTTTACCATTTCTTCAGTACAGACGGGCAATTCCAGGACTGAAATTGTTCAAATGATTCTAGGGAAGGTGTTTGCACTTTAAGCAACTTTGGGTACATTTTTGATGAGGAAACAACATTATAACATAGATCAAAAAATAGCATAATATAAGCTCTTTAAGTGTAACTGCTTAGAAAACTAAACAACTGTGCAACTGTTGAGTAAAGGTCAACAAGTAGGTCTTACAACTGATCATTGTAAATGGTCAAGAGTAACTGATAGCAAGTTTGTACACAATTGTTTAAACAGCACGACAGGTAAAATAATAACTAATTATTGTAATGTTAGTTCATAGAGAAAAGGACAAGAGCTATTGCAAGCCAAGCCTCTCAACTAAGCAAAGACGGTATTATGATTTTATAACCCTACCTACTCTACCTTTCTATAAATACAAACTTAAAAATGTTTGCAAGTCATCCTAATGCTCAGAGTAGGCATATGAGACTCTTCCCCTCCTCTATCTCCTCTTGTACTTTATCACTAGAGGTGGCGATCTCTGCTTGTGCTGACAAAACGGCACAGAGGAAAGTGGCCAGTGTTCCTCCTATAGCTGCGTAGAAAGCCCAGCCCAGTGAGCAGGCGGCAGGCCTGAAGGGCAGTGCCTCCAGACCACAGTAGCTCTTCACTTTGTCAGACCCCCATCCAGCAGGGTACAGCATCAGACCCACCATCAGGAGCAGCCCTGGGTGAGAAAAACATGTCAGCATGGTCAAAGGTGGCAACTTACGCAATGTCAGAAACATTCCTGGCTTAAAGGCATTTGATTTGCTCCAATGATAAAAATGTTACATAATCATGGTGGTAAAACAGCTGCTGGATAATGTCAGTGTGCAAGTCAAGGCCTAAAGATGTGTTGATGTAATTCCACTTGTATTAACAAGTACCATTAGTTGCTATGTTTGCTGGTTTGGAGCTAGCAACTCTTAAGTTGTGAGTGGAGATTGCAAGAAAATACATATTTCCCAAAGAAACAGCATGAGTGGTAATCATTGAACCAATATGCATGTACTGTCATTGGGCGTGTACTGTTGTGGACATTTCTCACCTCCAATGGCCTGCAGGAGACCACAGATGTTAAAGATGCTCTTCTTGAGGATGCTCTGGAAGCACAAGCTGAAAATGGAGATACAGGCCACACAGCCCAGCACTAAGGTACCAGCTGAAAGGAACAACATGGCAGCCTGCCAGAAGCCGCTGGCCACCTCTCCAAATGAGGCTGCGTAGGGTCCACAGATGACCCCCACCCCCTGCGTGCCAATGCGTAGGCAGCGGCTGTACAGCCCCAAAGACGGCCTGTACTGACCGGAGTCCACGCCCTCGCCATTTACACTGGGATCAGAACGAGGGAAGCCCAGCAGCCAATCAGGACTCATGAAGGCCACCAGCTCAGCAAAGGCCACAATGATGCTGAGCAGCGTCCAGAGCAGAGAGCGGCACGTCACAATCACATGACACATGGTGCACACAGTCCACGAAGAGTCTCTAAGAAGGTGCTCTGCTCTGTGAGCAGCTCCAGGGGCCTGTATCCAGAGGCTGTTTTGTCCTTTTGTTTACTCTATTTCACAGAATCTGTGCTGTTATATATCCAGTTATAATGCACCAAAGCAGCTTCCTTCAGCCATGGCAGCATCTCTGAAACATTAGACAAAATAAAGGTTAGAATACAGGTAAATCATTCACAGTGTGTTATGACAAAACTGTTTGGTCCTGTTACTGTTTGTTACTAAATTGTACAGGACAGTGTTCATTTTACACACTGTGACTTTGTAGACAAGAGACATAGTTTTAGACAGGTTGTAAGTTACAGAGCCTTCCTTTCCATCCAGTGTGAGTCACTAAAGTGAATTTACTGAGTGATTGTGGGAGCCCCTCCTCACAGCCAGTCCCTAAGGAGACTGGAGACTTCCCAGACAAATGCTAGTGCAATGAGCAACAGTTCCAGATGTCCGTGACAGTGAGTATGACTAACACGCAGCAATCTAGTGTAAATAATCATGTTTATACTGTCATCACATTACTCATACTGAACCGTGTGCACTGAGCGGCCACAGATCAGTAGTGTTGTTGTCATGGGAATAAAGCATAACATGAGAACTACATTTTACTAAAACAGCGGATATGGAGTAATCTTCCATAAACATAAAACAGGGATTCTCAAATGATGGGTTTGACTGTGGCAATGTCAAGAAGGGCCTTTGACTAGAAAGTAGCTGGTTCTAATCTCTGTTTCTAAGCTCTTGCTGTCTCATTGCCAACACATGAAGCAGAATTTAATTAAAAATAAAATTGGTTCCTAAAAGTGCAATGGCAGTTTAGCGCTAGATTTTTAGCTCTATGATTGTTATGACTGGCATCTTTCATTCTTGACAAACATTTATATTCAAACACCAGATTATTATTAGACGATATTCAGTTGATATTTTGAGAATCAATCAGAAATGTGCTAAAAACACCTGTAAAGGTAATATGTTATCCAATAAATGATGAAAGGACTGTAAAATAACCACAAAAGAGCAAAAATAAATCAGTTTATGGCCTTGTTTGGAAGATTGCACTGGAAATTTGGTTTTAATTAGCTGTTTTTTTTTTTAGCTTTTTTAAACATTTTGTTTGAACAGACGATGTATACACAATATTTTCCATTATCTACCACTTGTGATTACCACTGATTTGTCCAGTAGAAATAGAACAGAGCACACTGTTTGATATGATCTATGGTATTTAAGCTGTGGCTGATTTGTGTCTCAGATTGGCGGACTTCAAAACATGTGGTGATAATGACTAGGTTGCGACCATGACTGTATCTAAACAGCAGGTATGAGCAGGAGTATTGAGATTTGAAACCACGATGTATGACTGATGTGGTTCAGTTACACTTCATGTCTTCACAATGTTTTCAACTTGTTTTGTATTTGTATGAATTCTATGTAAAAAGGGTCTAGTTTGTATTGATCTGAGATTGTGAAACTGTTTATTATCCTGCCATTTTCATGGCCAGAATGCTGTCATTGAGATGGTATTTGTTGTATTCTCCTGCTATACTGGCATCACAATTAGAGGTTACACAAAACCTCTGCAATCTATAGTAAATACTGTAATTACTTGCCTCAGCAGCAACCTAAAGGGCAAAATGAAGGGGTGCATTCAACTGAAAGACTCATGCAGATATTTAGCCAGTGAGACATACATGCAGAATGCCATTATGGTTCTCTTATTACAATGTGTATACAAGTAATGTCATAAGTATATGGGTTAGCGGATTTAAATCTCCAGCAGAGGTCGATATTTTGTTTGGACCAAAAAGCTGTTTAAATGTACATAAAAATAGATACATAAAAGTTCATTTGAACACTTTAGTCCAAAGAGGGTACTGCAAAAATGTGTCTACATCACTGCTTACTTATCCATTTTTGTAGTAAACCGATGTTGTGGATGAGTTGATACTGATATTTGTTAAGAAGAGGTGCCCATGTCTTATTCCAGATATATTTTTACTATACTATTACTGTGTATTGTTTGCCCAAAGGAAATGACACAAATAAACAGGAAGCAACTAGGAAGTACCCGTCTGTCAAGCTATCTTAATAACTACAGTAACAGGCATCATTTAGGCTAACTATAAAGGTCAGTAGTGAGCAGTGTTAGGGTTACATGAGGTAGTGGATGATGTTTAAATACAATTCGGCTCAAGTTGATATTCACAAAAATGAATAGAAAATTTGCCTGTAAATACAGTATGTTAGTTAAGGTTCAGATAATGCACAAAAATCGAATGAACAGTAAAATTAAGAAGGTGCAGAAAGATAACTCAACACTACAAGATTGTTTCATTTGTGCTTTTAATATGCTGCTATAAGTTAAAATGTATTAGTAAGGAATATTGGTAAATACTATCTATTTGTTCCAAAATAAAAACGTATAGATACAAAGGTTAAACAAAAAATACTTATCCAATCTCTGTTTGAGTTCTCTAGTAAAATATTCAGATATGACAAAAGAAACTAATTAAAGAAAGAACACAAAAATACAATTTTCTTATTCAAACCAACTGTGTGAGTAAAAAAAGTACTTTTGCACTACTTTTTGATAATTACCATAACCAGCATGGACACATGAAGGAGCCATGCCCTTTCTGTTTGTTCAAGCTGAACTTGGATTCACAAGATGATGAAAGCCACACACTTGTACACTGGATCTATCTTGAACCTGCTTGTTCCCACACCACTTTGCTGTATTAAGTCCTCTTCACCACAAAGGATTATATTCTTGCACCCAGGGCTCAGAGCCAACTTAAACAGAGCTTTCCAATTCCTAATTCATTCTCCTTGCTGCTAAGAGACAATCCTTTTTTCATGAAACAACAAAAATGCAACGTGGACGCCAACAGTCAGCTAGAGTGGTTTGTGTTTGGCTGTGAACCTGTAAGGCCCTGTGTAATGAAGCATAGCCCCTCAGCATGGGCCCAGGTGCCGACAAAGCACTACGCAGGAGGCATATGTGGGTCAGTTGACTGTGGGTGAAGAGGAGGCCGCACAGTAGTAAATCTACAGTAATTGGTCTATGATATGAGAAGGCCTTCAATGGCATGCCAAGGTGCTGAGGTAATGAGTGCAAATGAGTAAGTACTGACAGTGGGTGGGGGGTGAACGTCTGTACTTGACCCATAGCATTGACCAACATGAGTGGACATTCTAGGAAATTCATAAACCTTCATAAACTTTCATAGGGGCACAATATCAGTAACAACATGTATAAGAATTGGACGGCCCTTCCCATCAATTTATGTTAGAGGGGGGTCTATTTGAGGCATCTTGCCTCAGACCCCCAAATTTCTGTCAACAAACCTGAGTATGTAGTATAATGACACAGATCGTCCTACCTTGGACTGGTAAGTTACCCACAATATTACTTTTTTTAATGATTTCATGATTTTCCTGTTTCTAGAAGGATTTGGGGCAAGTGGTTGGAAGGAGAGATTGACAAGCCTTTACCCCAAGGGAGCTGCGCCTCGAAGATAACCACCACCACCACCACCACTGTGTATGGAATGAATGAACAATTCATAAATAAAAAAGTACTTTGAGCGCTTTGAGAACTGCTATTTAAACTAATGCATTATCATTGTGTTTTGTTTTAATCCAGCTACAAATTGTTACAGGCCAAAGTTTTTATTGTGTTTTTATTGTTACCCAGAAAATGTTAAAACATATGGTGAAAGCGTATGTTACTTACTTATAAGATCTCATAGACTAGTTTTCAAGTTCATCCCATACAAAATAAATGCCACAGACATTAAGATAAGATTATCCTTTATCGTCTCATGGGAGAAATTTTTCTACAGACAGGGAATCACATACTTTAAAAATATAAATATATTATATTTACCTGTAGCCAAATGGCCATGTTAAGTTCGAAAGCTCAATATCGCTCTGATGATTGTACAAACCAATTGTCATCCTTGTGTATGTTATCAGTCAGAACAAGGCAGGACTTAACCTATCCCTCATTCATAAAAGAATGCAGGCAGTCCTGAGAGTTAATGTATCACTTGAGGAACTTTAACTTTGTGTTTATTTTATGATTATTTCTGCTTTGTATCCTCTCCATTTTTCATTATTAAATAAATCAAAGGTGTAGTAGTTATTTTAACATGAAGTTCAAATAGCCAATAGTAAAATAGCCAATAGTAGTTTAGGTTTCTTATTATCTTTACCATTTCAAAAGATGAATCTTTAGTATGAAGAGAAAGAAGGTGCTCTGAGGGCATCATGTAGTCATAACAGAGATTAGTGAGAGTAGCAGCCTTGTCTTTTCCACATTTCAGCTGCTCTTTTTAATACAAACTCAGTATAAACAGATCAACATTTTAGCCTTGAGGGAGACCAAGTTGGAATTTGAGCAGCTCCGATCATGTCTGCTGAATCACAGGTGGAGCAGAAAGCCTGAGCCATGTAGTGGCATGTAAGAGTATATTTTCCTAATTATGAAAAGAAAGACAGGACCTGCAGCTGTGAAACTGTTCTTACGTTTTCAGAAAAGTGGTAATGTTAAGCTGACTCCACCAAAGAACAACAAGGTCTTGCCCTATGAAGCAACAGTCTTTTTTCAAACTAAGCACTGCCATGTGAGTTATTTGGCAGACCTTTTCAAAGGAGAAAATGGGACATGGTCAAGTGATAGACAACTCATGTCTCTAAGCTGACAAATGATGCTGTTGGATCTGTTTTGAGCAGTTGGTCCAGGTCAGTTTAGAAAAGGAGGTTAGATTTTAATTATTTTAAATTAAGGATGAGATAATGTCAAATTGTGTTATGATGAATAATGTTGACTTCATGATTACTCGCAATTATTGACACCATGACCCAACAACAGTGACTATTCTTCTTGTCTAATTAATACATTACCATTCCTGCAGTACATGACCAGCTATGAAATCAAATGTTTGACTGATAATAATCTTGTAATTCCTGTTTGAACATATAGTTTAAGAATTGGTGTTACACAGATAGATAGATAGATAGATAGATAGATAGATAGATAGATAGATAGATAGATAGATAGATAGATAGATGGCAGACAGTGCATCATAATAATCACTATGATTGATAAATTTATATAACTTGATGTCATGTATTATATTATGTATTGGATTACGTATTGTATGCTGCCTGAAATACACATTTCCTTTGGGATAATAAAGTATCTGCAAGTATATACAAGGAAGTATATACAAGTAATACATGGTCTGCAATCAACCACCCTATAGAGAATTACATTTTTGATTTTGGACATATGCAAAATTTGTCATTTGTAATAAAAAATAATTTAAAAGCTGCAAAAAGATCGATTAACAAAAAAAAAAAAAAAAAAAAAAAAAAAACAGAAAACAAGGTCAGTGTCCATCCATTCACTAATTGTGGGATACTAGAACCTCAATAAAGACGTTCTGAGGAACATTTTGGATTGTCTGATGTCCATCCATCCATCCATCCATCCATCCATCTTCTTCCGCTTATCCGGGGCCGGGTCGCGGGGCAGCAGTCTAAGCAGGGGCTCCCAAGCTTCCTTCTCCCCAGCCACTTCCTCCAGCTCCTCCGGACGGACCCGAGCGTTCCCAGGCCAGCCGAGAGACATAGTCCCTCCAGCGTGTCCTGGGTCTTCCCCGGAGGCCTCCTACCGGTGGGACATGCCCGGAACACCTCCCGAGGGGAGGCGTCCAGGGAGGCATCCGGACCAGATGCCCGAACCACCTCAGCTGGCTCCTCTCGACGTGGAGGAGCAGCGACTCTACTCCGAGCTCCTCCCGTGTGACCGAGCTCCTCACCCTATCTCTAAGAGGAGCGCCCAGCCACTCTGCGGAGGAAACTCATTTCGGTCGCTTGTATCCGCGATCTCGTTCTTTCGGTCATTACCCAGAGCTCATGACCATAGGTGAGGGGTAGGAACGTGAGATTGACCGGTAAATCCGAGAGCTTCGCCTTTCGGCTCAGCTCCCTCTTCACCACAACGGTCCGATACAGCGACTGCATGCTGCCGACGCCGCACCGATCCGCCTGTCAATCTCACGCTCCATCCTCCCTCACTCGTGAACAAGACCCCGAGATACTTGAACTCCTCCACTTGAGGCAGAGACTCCCCCACCCACCCGGAGAGGGCAATCCACCTTTCCGGTGAGAACCATGGCCTCGGATTTGGAACAGCTGATTCTCATCCCAGCCGCTTCACACTCGGCTGCAAACCGCCCCAGTGCACGCTGCAGGTCCTGGTTCGATGGAGCCAACAGGACAACATCATCCGCAAAAGCAGCGATGAAATCCTGTGGTCCCCGAACTGGACCCCCTCCGGCCCTGGCTGCACCTAGAAATTCTGTCCATAAATACAATGAACAGAACCGGTGACAAAGGGCAGCCCTGGCGGAGTCCAACATGCACCGGGAACAGGTCTGACTTACTGCCGGCAATGAGAACACAGCTCCTGCTCAGGTCATACAGGGACCGGACAGCACTTAGCAAAGGGCCCCGGACCCCATACTCCCCGGAGCACCCCCACAGGGCACCACGAGGGACACGGTCGAATGCCTTCTCCAAGTCCACAAAACACATGTGGACTGGTTGGGCAAACTCACATGAACCCTCGAGCACCCGATGGAGGGTGTAGAGCTGGTCCAGTGTTCCACGACCAGGCCGAAAACCACACTGCTCCTCTTGAATCCGAGGTTCGACTATCGGCCGAACTCTCCTCTCAGCACCCTGGCATAGACTTTACCGGGGAGGCTGGGGAGTGTGATTCCCCTGTAGTTGGAACACACCTCCGGTCCCCACACACATGAAGGGACCACCACCCCGGTCTGCCAGTCCAGAGGTACTGTTCCCGACCGCCACGCGATGTTGTAGGAAACGTGTCAGCCAAGACAGCCCCACACACCAGAGACTTAAGGTACTCAGGCGGATCTCATCCACCCCCGGAGCCTTGCCACCGAGAGCTTTCTGACCACCTCAGTGACTTCGGCCAGGGTGATGGATGAGTCCGCCTCTGGAAATCCCCAGCCTCGGCCTCCTCTTCGGAGGACGTGGCGGTGGGATTGAGGAGATCCCCAAAGTATTCCTTCCACCGCCCGACAACATCCCCAGTCGAGGTCAGCAGCTCTCCCCCCGCACTGTAAACAGTGTTGGTGAAAGACCGCTTCCCCCTCCTGAGGCGCCGGACGGTTTGCCAGAATTTCCTTGGGCCGTCCGATAGTCCTCCTCCACTGGCCTCCCGAACTCCTCCCAGACCCGAGTTTTTGCCTCTGCAACCGCCCGGGCTGCAGCACGCTCCAGGCCCGACGGTACCCGTCCAGCTGCCTCAGAGTCCACCGGGCCAGTAAGGCCCGGCAGGGACTCCTTCTTCAGCTTGACGGCATCCCTTACTTCCGGTGTCCACCACCGGGTTCGGGATTGCCGCCGCGACAGGCACCGCAGACCTTACGGCCACAGCTACGAACGGCCGCATCGACAATGGAGGCCGAGAAGCGAAGCCCACTCGGGCTCCATGTCCCCAGCCTCCCTCGGGATCTGGGAGAAGCTCTCCCGGAGGTGTGAGTTGAAGGCCACACTGACAGAAGGTTCCGCCAGACGTTCCCAGCAGACCCTCACGATGCGCTTAGGCCTGCCAGAGTCTTTCCGGCTTCCTCCTCCGCCAGCGGACCCAACTCACCACCAGGTGGTGATCAGTTGACAGCTCTGCCCCTCTCTTCACCCGAGTGTCCAAGACACCGGCCGGAGGTCAGATGACACGACAACAAAGTCGATCATCGACCTCCGGCCTAAAGGAGATCCTGGTGCCACGTGCACCGATGGACCCCCTTGTGCTCGAACATGGTGTTCGTTATGGACAAACTGTGACTAGCACAGAAGTCCAATAACAGAACACCGCTCGGGTTCAGATCAGGGAGGCCGTTCCTCCCAATCACCCCTCTCCAAGTGTCACTGTCGTTGCCCACGTGGGCGTTGAAGTCCCCCAGTAGAACAACGGAGTCCCCGGTTGGTGCACTATCCAGTACCCCTCCCAGAGACTCCAAGAAGGAGCCGGGGTACTCTGCACTGCTGTTCGGCCCATAGGCCGTTACCCACAGTGAGAGACCTGTCCCCGACCCAAAGGCGCAGGGACGCGACCCTCTCGTTCACCGGGGTAAACTCCAACACGCAGCGGCTGAGCTGTGGGGCTATAAGCAAGCCCACGCCAGCTGCGCCGCGCTACGCAGCCAACGCCAGAGAAATGGAGAGTCCAACCCCTCTCAAGGAGTTGGGTTCCAGAGCCCAAGCTGTGCGTGGAGGTGAGGCCGACTATATCTGGCCGGTAACGCTCGACCTCCCGCACAAGCTCAGGCTCCTTCCCCCCAGCGGTGACATTCCATGTCCCCAGAGCTAGTCTCCATGTCCGGAGATCTGGTCGCCGAGGCCCCTGCCGCCGACCGCCACCCAGATCTCTCCGCACCCAACCCCTATGGCTCCTCTCGCGGGTGGTGGGCCCACCAGAGGGCGGCCCCACGTCGCTCCTTCGGGCTGGGCCCGGCCGGGCCCCGTGGGGAAAGGCCCGGCCCCCAGGCGCGCGCCGGCGTGCACCCCCCCCAGGCCAGGCTCCAGGGTGGGGCCCCCGTGTCGCCCATCCGGGCGACGTAACCACAGCCTCTGTATGTTGCTCATCATCAGGGGCTTCTGAACCGCTCTTCGTCTGACCCGTCCCCCCGGACCTGTTTGCCTTGGGTGACCCTACCAGGGGCATAAAGCCCCCGACAACATAGCTCCTGGGATCATTCGGGTACTCAAACCCCTCCACCACGTTAAGGTGGCGGTTCGAGGAGGGGTCTCGGTTGTCTGATGTCTGTAATTGGAATTCATAAATTAAATATTGAGATCTTTTGTCCATATTGCCCACCCCTGTGTCAGAGAGTGGAATGTGTCATTTAGAGCAGCTCAAAAACATACCACTGCTGTCCCAGAATGCACCTCTTCATTCTCTAAGACCCCTGCACATTGACCACAAATCCAGCAACCCTGACTCAGAGGAGGCCCCTCAAGGACCTTCAGTGGCCCCCACATTTCACTGACACAAAGCCCACCCCCTCCTCCTGCTGCCGCTCTCTTTGAGTGTCCAAATGATGAACTATTCACTTGGCCTTCATTTGCACATAAATGCCACAACTCAAATTCCTGTTCTTATATTTTTTTACTTTTACTTCTCATAAAACATTTATTTTTTACGTTTATTTTTTCAAAAGTGATTATTTGTCATAAGCCCACTTGTAACGCTGCAGTCTTGTATTGGAAAAGTTTAGTTATTGTTTACTCTTACATCAGTCAGGATAAATAGTTAAGGGTTTCCTGGATTTGTGTAGCTTATTGTGGAGAGACCCTGCAGTGCAGTTAACCTCATGTGTGGCTCAAATGAGGGACGAGGCTGGCTATATCATTTTTGTTTTTATATTTGTGACATAACAAATAAATGCATAGTAAAACACAGACTTTAGGCCTGTTCCAAAAACTTTGATTCAAACATCTGTAGAACAGCCACTTAATTCATTCAAATGCCCAATGCAGCGTGTTGGGTAATGTAATGTAGGGTAATAAGACTAAAGTAAATGTTATAGGCTACAACAAAGTCACTTTTCAGGATATGGCTTTTAGGGCCAATCAGAAATGCTACGGTTTTGTTTTTCATTACATGTCTTTCTTGTTTATACATGAACATATGTCCTACTTTCATAATAACTGTCTCCAAAATCCCGTAAAACCCCAGCCTTACAGGCTATTGGCTGATTGACTGTCATTTCAGAACAGAAGTATAAGCTACTTTAAAACAACAATGAGAAAATAACACATCTAGCCTATAACCCACGTGGCGCACATTGTTTGAAGTAAATCTTGAAAGTGTAAAACTCACGGGAGGATTCTGGAGAGCTTGTCTTTGTTGTGAAGCGTTTCCCCCGCGGTCAGCCCAGTGCCTCAGCTCATTCACTTTGCCTGTTTCAGCAGCTCGCGTTCTTCCCTCGTTTCTCGCATGGGCCGTCCCCCCGATCTCTGACGCTTTCCCTGCGCCCGTGTCCCGCCTCCAGCCTCTGCTTCAGTGTGGACTGGACAGGACCGCGCATCTAAATGACCTCCACCTCCTTTAAAGGTGCATTGTGTAACTTTTTGGGGGGAGGGTCCGTCAAAAGCTTGTCTCCATGAAGATGTTATTGCTTTGTCTGGAATGTTTCCCAGTTTTTCCAGGCATTTTTGAGCTGTAAAACCACCTGTAATTAAATAAATGTAAGGTAGCTGTGTATTGTTATACTGTGGAACATTCCAGGCAGAGTATTGATATCTCCATAGAAACAAGCAGGTGACGGACCCTCCACCATAAAAGTTACTCAATGCGCCTTTAACCATTTGTTTATAACGTGTTTTACAGGCCTATAGGTTGGCGTATTGGCGTTGTCTGTTAGTTTATATCAGATTTCTCAGTATTTCTTTTTCTGAATAGGACAGTTGTCAGGTAGACTTTCACTCCTCCATGTCTGTTTGATCTCTATCTTACACAGTCTTGCCTCACTCCTGTCTGCCCTATCTTCATGAATTCCTCTTTCCACCTCAGATCGACACACGGATGCCCTCCCGTGGACTCAGAGGGAGACAGAGGCAGCGCTGGCTGGGAATAGGCGCATGTGGTCAAGTCTTATGGAGGGAGGATCGGCTATAACTTATTTTATGTGGAAATAGTCCCTGTCCTTGTTTGGCTCTTTCCAACCATGCTTTGTTTTGAGGTTACTTTTCATGAACCAGTTTTCCTCCGGGAATTTCCACCATTTAAAATATAATGCTGTAATTGAGGTCAACCCAGGACATAGGGCCGTTTAACAATATTCAACATCATTTGATTAAATCCAATTATAGACCTAAGCTGTGCACAAAAAGTGTATCACAGACTATATGTTACAAGCTATATGAATGGTATGAATGAATGGAAATTGGTATAAATGGTATTTATTTATTTGAAAGAAAAATTATTGAGTTCTTTTCTGCACTGGTTTATTTTTGCCGCAATTATCTCAGTCCCCACTAGATGGAGCTATAGACTAAAAGTTTATCTCCAGATTTATTTTACAAAGTTTTAAAGGCACTAGTGCTCTAGAGCTACAGGTCTAGTGCTTGTTAGCTATGGATTTCTTGAATTATTGAACAGTCTTATTATATATATCTATTTTGTAAAGCCTACTATAGATCTATACCTTTGTTCTTATCGAGCTCATATTTCACCAAAATAATGAACAAACGCAATGTCAGATCTCTTCATTACATTTTTCATCCCTTTATCACACTTGAGGCGAGCCTGCTCCGTTAGAAATCTCGGCCACAGTGAACGGTCGAACTACACACGGTGATTGTGAAGTCTGGAGGGAGGGTTTTACCAAAGAAGAGGGGGAAGCCGCGTCGGAGGCACAAAAGTAGTGGCGGGTGGGTGAGTGGTTTTGTACAACTAAGAGGGAAACACTAGCTTTCTTCTCCGCTTCACTTGAACATTTAGCAATCTAATTTTCTTAATCTTGGACGGAACGACGCAGGACATAACGACGCACGGTAAGACGCGCCTAGTTTGATCGACCTTAGCGGGACAAGAGATGCGACTTGTTGCCCGTGGGCTGCGTAGGAAAGCATGGGTGTGAAAGATACCAGATGGGGAGATCTAGGAAAAGGAAGCTGTAAGAACACTGCTGCGCTTCAGTGTTTGTCTCATTTGCCTCGACTGTTTCTGAACGGAAACAAACTTTGGAAAGAAAATGGTTCTCATATGATTCTTTGATCCGTGTCTGGAGTCAATGAATGATTTTTCTAACCTTTTTGACGATTATTAGGGGTTTAAAAGAAGACTTTTTGAGACAAACGCAACCGTGTTTGGTCTAGACTATAACCTAAGATCTTTATTGTGACAATGTAAACAAGTTACAACAATGTTGGATCATAGATTTAGGATGTTCTCTTTGTGTGGGTCTACAGAAGTAGCCTACATTGTCAACATATAATGGATGATACAGGCTACACACGGTAACAGTGCCTACAGTTTGACTGTGTATCCCATTACTTTGTTACAACATGCACTTGTATGTACTTGCCAAAGCATGTTTTTATTCTATACAGACACAGAAACGATGTGTCCTACTGCAGCAGGCTGTCGGGGTGGACATAGTCATAGGCTGTTTGTTTACAGAAACTCTTCATACATTTATTATTTCTGTCATTGTCCATTCATCCTTACATTTCTGGTCTGAATGATTCACCTTCAGGTCGAGTCCACTTCCGATGACATTTAGAGGTGAACCAAAGTGTCCTGATGGCCTAAGCTCACATCAAAACTGGTAAGTAGTTGTGTTACTCAAATTAAACTTTAGTTTTAGTAAAATAGGCTAGTATTCATGACACATGAACATTACTTTTGTTTTCTTGGGAGAAATTTTTATGACACTTTCAATTACAGAGTAATAAAACACACTGAAAGATTAATAAAATGTTTCGTTCAACTTACATCTAGTGAGGGATCGTTTCTTTGTTGAATTCCAAATCAGATATTGGCTACTATAGATGATTCAGAGTGAGTAAAGAAATAACAATTGGACAATACTTTTAAAATGTCTGTCGGGTCATAATTTTTTACCATTGGGGGTTGGGTGTGCTGCAGACCACAAGAGTTTTACTTTAAACATTAAACAGCCATACTAATGACGTGAATGCATGGACACTAAGACTGTACTATTTCTGTTTATGTACAAGTGCTAGTTTACTGTTGTAAACTTGTTTATTTACACGTGCTAGTTTACTGTCAATTTCCCCACATTTAGACATGCAGAGTGGGGCCTCTGGAGCATTAGAAGGGCAATACTAATTTTAAAGGTCAATAAAAGTGTTAGCCCTTCATCAGTAACATGATAAGAGTGGCTTTGTGGTCTGAGAGGTCAGGTGAATTATTGAAGGGCTATTTGTCTGTGTTTTCTCAAGCAGAACGAGGCAAAAAGAATTCATTATATTGTGGCAGCATGTCATAAATGCCTAATTTTCCTAATCGGCCTCTGTTATCACAGAAAGATTATATACACAGAAAGGCATTGCTGAAGGTCTGAAATGCAAGGATGAATAGTCTGCAGTGATTTAATGCTGAAGGTTATACAGACCAAAGGTGTGAGAGCAGCCCTGTCACTATAACTAGTATATTGAGTTATATACATGACAGAGGAAACAATAACTTATGGTGGTCAATATTTATCGTGGGGACTTTTTCTTTGTACTAATGGGGACTTTCAGTTGTTTTTTCTGTACTACAATAAGATTTGAGCTGTAGAGGGTGTGAATAAATAATTTTTATGTCTCATAGATACATTCATTCTGCTGTTTATTTATTGCATTGTGTTTTTAACCATATTAAACATTTAGAATATTTTTTAAAGATAATCCTGCTGTTGCATTATTTTCTTCAGCAATATATGGTTCTTCAAAATTTGTTATCGTGACAGGCCTATGTGAGAGTGCAGCTGAAATCATGATTATTCGATACAGTTGCTTGTCAAAAATTGTGAGTTAACTGTAGATAAGAGCGGGGCAAAAGAACCGCCTATACATTCAGAACAATTACACAATTTTTATACTTGACTGCAGAAATCATAGCTGTAGAGAAAATGCACAACGCACAGCCCTATACATACAGTACATGTATGTAGTGAATCCATAATAGTACCTTAAGAATATTTAAAACATTTGTTGTAGCATTGTTATGTCGTTACTTTTATTACTTTTGTTTTATTGCTTGTGTGCAGGCTCTACCACAAACCACCAAACTTACCTTACTGTTTCTTTTTCTTTTTGGTTTAGTTTCAGTGGGTTGAATGTGACCTGGTAAAATCCAAAGAGCATGGGAAAATACACTCATGCCTTGATAAGAACAATCTGACTATAACATCTACAGTAATAATACTATTAGATTTGAGATTAAATGCTGTTTATATAAGATTTAGGCCAGGCATTTCTTGTGGGACATTTTAAATTGTGCTCTGTCATTTCCTTCCTCTTGACCAACTGTTGTTTTCATGGCTTAAAAAGTGACACTGATTTGGATTGCTTTTAGAAACATTCAGAAATAACCTGCTATCACCGCTCCTTCCTGGAATTGTTGAGCGAGCGAATGAAAGTGGCTGATTTTGAGCCAGACACAACGCAAACCATTCTCACCATTTTCATAGGTCTAAAGACACATATTTAAAAGCTTAAATTGGCTTAAATAAGTCTGCGATGTTTACTGAAATTGAGCTGCAGATGGGAAACTTCACTAACCCTGTTTACGGTGTGTGTGGTGAAACTATTTTTATCGACTGGAATGATAAGACAAGAGGCTAGTTGAGTGGAGCAGTTAAAATATATGCAGTGATGGGAGGAATACTGTGAAAATGTATTTAGTTACAGAATACTGAACACCTGCAATAAAATGTATTTTGTAACATATTCTGCTACATGGGCCAATCAGAGTACTGTATTCTGAATACTTAGAATACATTTACGGTACATAGAGTTGCTTTTAAATTATAGTGTAAAGACATAATACATAGCAGGATAGTACTAAAAACAGCTTTATATTTGCTTCACCATTTTGCAGCATTTGCTATGACAAACTGGAGAAAGAAACCATAAACACTCACCATAAGAGCAGAGTTGTCTATTTTCTCACTGATTCTGCACATTTTGAAGCCTAAATTACATATACAAATACTGTAATGTATTCCTTTAATTTTAGAAAAGGATCTGTATTCAGAATACCACCAAAATGAAAAAGTAACTGTACGGGAATACAGTTACTCAGAATTAGTATTCAGAATATGTATTCTCAGTACATGTATCCAGTTACTTCCCAATACTGCATATACTAGTATGTGGCAGACAATAAACAAATAAAACAGGGCTTTCATTTTGATAATAACCACTTTGTTAATAGAGCACCGTTAAATGGGAAACAAGAGTTCTCTGATCAGACAAGACATCCATTCACTTCTGTGAGCTCTCACCTGCAGTCAGTCACAGGTGTCTGTCACACTGGGTACTGTTACACACTTTTCTTTACTTCAAAAAGCTTTAATTCTTATCTTGCAAGACACAATGTTCCAATTGAGAGTTAGGAACAATGGAAGCTTGGCAAGTGTCACAAAAAGTCACACATGTTGAGCCATATTGAAAATGTATCCATCAAAAAGCAATTGATTTTTTTTAAATATAACTCCTAGATATATTTTAAGTATTATAAGTATTCCTACATTTGTATGAAACATTACTACAATATACAATGATTGTTTTACTGGAAAATATTTTAATGCTAGATATCAAGCTAATTACATTTTTAGGGATTTTACTTTTTTTTAACTGATTAATCATAACTAAAATATTACTATTGAAATATCGTCGTCAACTACTGTAGTAATTGAATAATCATTCTCTGGACTCACAGGCTTCAAAATATGCCATGTGCTGAAAGAAGAGGTTTTATGGCATCAAAGTGACACGGGAAGAGAAGAATTCATAGAAAAACAACAAAATGATATATAATAGTGTTTTTGATGACAAGCGATTTGGGCTTTATCAAAATGTCATGAAACACTATCACTAATGTCCTAATCTTGTGAAAATGTTTTGCGTCTTGTAAAACATATTAGGCTAGTATTGTGGGAAAACATAATTTTAAACCTGGAGTCTTTTCGACAGTATAAACTATGAACACTTTTCACTAATATGCATATCTTTCTTAATACTAACTCATGAGATTTTACATCACATTTAAATGACTGGGAAAACGGTTGAGTGAGTAAAAGTCAGTTTTTCCATGCAGACCGTAGTCCCATATAACACTGAATGAATAGGTGCTCTGTTTGCATTGCAGTTTTGGATTCACTGGTCACTTACAAAAGTTTTGACTTGAATACAAACATCCACATGTGTGTATGTCAGACACAGCAGCAGCCTGTTTAAAGGCCACATTCTTTATTAGAAACATGTGGACGATATTTATAGCCTTGACTCTGACGTCACTTAGGTAGCCACAGAGGGCAGGATCTGTAGGAAGGGATTTCTTGTTTGGGGACTCATTTAAATGCACCTCAAAACATTTTGCCCTTATACAGACTATAGTGAAAGTCTAGGGTAGGTGCCACCCTCTGAGTCATTCAGCTTCCACTGGAAATCTTTAAAAGGGCAGAAGAATGATGCAATTGTGCAGAAAGTCTTGAGTAACTGGACACCTACGGCACAGTTGTGGAGAGGTTTAAATGGCCAGAGTTGTCAACAGCTGCCCTCTCAGACTTAATTACATTCCCTGTAGCTCACGGCTCAGCATGATTCTCATACGTGAGCTGTGGCACCGCAAGCACAACAGAACGCTTTACACACGTTATGCATTACAAGGTTTGTTGAAGGGGTGGGCGATATGCCAAAAATTAAAAGTGTATCTCAGTTTTCTTGGAGCCTGATCACTATTTCAATTTGATCACGAATGATGTAAACTCTGTATCTTTACATTGCCTTGTACAGATAAATGAAGTCATCTGCTTCAAGTTCACACTTCACTGTGATTTGTTAACTCCAGTTGTCACTCACTGATAGTCTTACAAACGGTTACCAGTAGGAGTGGGAAGTGGCAAAATGTGTCTCACAATATCAACAATTGCAGTTCTCTAAAAAGGCAAAGTCCAAATAATAAAAAGTGATGCAATTTGATGTTTTTAGGTTTTAATATGACGAATAGCTAGCGGGACGAAAGGGAGAAAATGACATTCTTTGGCCTGGACTGTTTAGCCAAGAAAGAAAGAGGTAAGGTATTGTTTTTATTAGATTGTTCAATGACTGACTCATTCTGCCCAATTTATAGTTAGTAAAACATTTAGTATACACATAAAGTTTTCAAATGTAGCGCAGGCTAAATCATTTCACTTCCTTTCTTCCTTTTACTTCCTCCAATCCTTTCTTTGCTGGTTGTTTCACATAATTTTGGATTTATTTAGTAGCTCTGTCACCATTTAGTCTAATTAAGGCAAGTGCTGTGAGTGTTATTGAGGACTGCATTTGTTATTGTCAATGACCAATCATCAACTTAATCTGCAGAGCTGGAGAGAAGACTCCGAGCCAATGACAGAGAGTACAACCTGTCCTTCAAGTATGCTGTAAGTATTGTTGTAGCATTTGTACCTTTATATTGGAAGTGAAAAAGTGAAAATGTCCAATAACTATTTAAATGATGATAAGCCAAAGCCACTTAATAATATTTATGTTCATTTGTCTGGCTATGTATAAATTCTGCTTCCTTATCTCTTTCATTATTAAATATCTTCTGCAGAGAGTTTAATTCAATCTAGGCTTTAGCGGTAGCCGTTATTCACGATCCCTGTCTGCCTTCTGTCATGGTAACAAATTTTGAAGCACCATGTATTGCTACTGAGAAAAACTGTGATAAATGATAATATTGAAACTACTTTACGCCACTAACACAAAGCAGGAAAATCCCAGTAAACCAGTTTACATTTAGCTAAAAATTGTATAATTCTTTTTCCATTTTGTCAGTTTATTAAGTTTAAAATTGTACTTCCTGGTTGGAAATCACGCTAAGAAATTCCATATATGTTACCCAGCACCCATGTTATACAGTGGTCTAAAACTCCTCTCTGTACAGAAATTATTATTTAACCTAATTGTGCTGAACTTTTAGACAGAATTCTCCCTAGCATGATATTTAATATGGAACTGTCTAAAGAACTTTCTACTTTGTGTAATTTTCAACATATTTTTCAACTTTTCTTCGCAAATTTCTTCTTCATTTGTATAAAACTATAATTTATATTTACAACAAGTATTATTTCCTCAATCCATCTTCTTCCGATTTATCCGGCTGGGTTGAGAGAGCAGCAGTTCACCGCCTAGTCCTCTTCACACCTGACCCCTGTGAACCCCTCTGCGGGTGGTGAGCCCAAATTATTGCATCAAATTAAATCAAAGTTAGAGAATCATCAGAGCATGTGATACGTACTTTAACTGTCACAATATTCCAAATTTCAGATCATCCTTATAAATACTATGGTATATCTCCAGCATTAATATCAGGCCCAGCTTGCCTTTTATTGTAGTCTCCAAGACAAATGTAACACATGCCTCTTGTCGCCCTCTATAGTTTATTGTGACCAGGATATCCAGTGGATGTGTTGGGCAGGCTCTACACATCTGATCAGTAGCTGCTCTTGCACTGGGTGTTTCTTGGGCAGTAATAATTTTGGGTCAAACTGTTCTTTTTTGACTTTTCAAATCACAGCCACTTCATCTTCTGCATATTACACAAAGCTATGTGTTCTTGTTAATGAACTTGCTTTGTGTAGTTCTATTTTAGAGCTGTGGTTGTAGATGTAGTTTATGCTGGTACGACCACCTGTTACATATTTAGATATGGCTTTACTTAGAAAGCCAAATATTTGCTTAGGCGTAACTTTGTGACATGTTTGGGATCCTCTAGTTTAGTGTATTCAGAATCATCCTGTTAATCCATGAAAAATAATAATGTTATTTCCTCTTCTCTGATATGTATACACTTATATCCAGAGTCTGTTTATATCCACACATGACACATGCATAGACTGTGCAGGGTGACCTAATGTCCAGATCCACTGATAAAGCCCCGTGGGACTCTGTGTGTTGGGGCTGATAAGGTCCACCTGGTACTGAGGAAACTACTCCCACAACATAGTTCTGCTATGAACCTTAATGTTTGACATACACCATACATGCTCTGTAGAACTACACTGTAAGCACATGGCATAGATGCAGCATTACAGTTTGTGTTCTGTGTGTACTTTATTGGCAAGTTGTGGCCGATATTGACATAAAATGAGACCTTGATAATAGTAATCACATGATAATTCGGCACTGTGCTTCTAAATATCTTTATGTTTGTAAAATGAACCTAAGAGGGCAGAAATATCACTGAAAGATTCCCCTGCAAGATTCCTGTCTTTTGTATCAGATCTTTTGCAGCCCTCTGATTGTGGATGGAGATTGTTTTACAGACAATATCAATATCAAATCACAAATCTTTACCCCTATGAACTAACATCAAGGACCATGATGTCCACCCTCCTGTGGGCTCACCAGTCACAGAGGGGTTCATGTATTATTCTGAAGACAAACCCCACCTCTGTTGGCCTGAAAATATACTCATAAACTATGCTCATTAAAGGGCCTATAGTACGCTATCTTCTGATCTATGTTGTAATGTTGTTTCTTCATCATAAACGTACCTAAAGTTGTGTTTGTTTCATTCATTCATTCTGTTAAGATGAAAGTGAGCACTTCATGACCTTTTAAGGTGGAACAGAGCATTTTGAGCTTTGGAGATGTAGACAGATTCAGAATAAAGGATTATTCAAACATATGTGAATGAAATAAAACACAACTCCAAGTATGTTTTTGATGAGATAACAACATTATAAAATGCCTAAAAGCTCACAAGAATCAGTTTAATATAGGACCTTCAAATGTGAAATGTTATTTCAATTGTGGTAATTGCTTGTAATTCTGCTTGTGTTTCAGACAAATGCCATCAAGACCTCAAAATATAACTTTTTCACATTTCTACCTCTCAACCTCTTTGAGCAGTTTCAGAGGATTGCCAATGCCTATTTTCTATTTCTGCTTGTGCTACAGGTGAGGAGGGAACTTATGCTTTATTTAGGTGCAGTCACACTTGTCCTTGTTAGGTCCTGGTTTGAGGCCAATTTAGTCCGGCTGGCAGATCTGGTTTGGTCCTGTTCTAGTTTTGGTTTAGTCCTTGTCTAGTCCAGAATTTGATCTGGTCTATGTGCAAGTTTGAATGCACCTTTGTTTCTTTGCACTTGAACTACCATCCTGGTTGAGGGGGTGTAAATTTAAAAAAAATTTAAAATGTCATGATGACCTTCAGTGGGAAATCTCTCTGAAACTCAGAAAAGCTGTTTTTTTTTTTACCAAACAGGATATAGATGAATCAAGTGTTAAGGAAGTTCTGACCCCACAGGAAATTACTTCAGTGTTACACTTGCTTTAAGTTGCACAACATTTAAACTTTAAGTTGCACAACATTTAACTAAACTAATTGTTGCTAATGTTGTGCTAATTAGACAATAAACTGTTTTATTCAACTTTATTGATCCACAAGGGATCAAATATTTTGATACAATAACATAATACATTATAAGAACAATACTTAAAGGACCAATATTATGCTATTTCTGATCTATGTTATCATGTTGTTTCCTCATCAGAAACATTTGTTGTGTTTTGTTTTATTCACACATGTTTAACACACAAACCCTGCATATTTAGGCTAAGTTATTCTCTCAAACCTAAACATGGCTTAAAGCTCAAAAGACGTAATATAGGACCTTTAAAAGTGCCCCCCGTGTAAAAAGTGTAATTTTTCTGCTGGGGATTTGCCATCTGCTTTTTATTTGATTCATCTGTAATGTTAAATGTATTTATGTTGAATTAAATGTCTTATTTAAGTATATATTAATATTGATACAGGTAAAACATTACATTTTTTTTATATATCTTTCTAGGTGATTCCTGCCATCTCTTCTCTGTCGTGGTTCACCACTGTAGTGCCTTTAGTCCTTGTGCTGACGGTCACTGCTGCTAAAGATGCCACTGACGACATTGTAAGTATGAACCTTTATGGATGACAGAAAGACAAATCTCATTCAGTTTAAATTAAAAGCTAAATGGGGGAACTGATCCATTAGGAGCCTTGGTGAAGTTGATGTTTAATTTAATAATAGTCTTTTTTTTCTGTGGTAATTTTTCTATGTTGAATTTTAGTCTCATTGACAGTTTTAACTAAAATATTTGGTAATCAAACTCATTTCCTCTTGAATTATTTATTTCAGTTCAAGGACAAACACTGATGTCATTGGTTAAACATTATCCCAAACAAAAGACTTGTTGTTTTGGCGTCTGGTGATCATTTGTGCCCGCTGCGTACCATCTGTTCCTCTTTAGAGGTCAGGTTCGGTTTAGGGACATTTTGGTCTGAGCAGGTACGGGACAAATGTGATAAAATATAGATGGTGAAAAGGGAAATTTTGGCATTTCTCAACAAAAGCTTGTCGCAATTAGTTAGACATTAGTTCCCCAGAAGGTATTTCATGTTCCTGTAATTATGATCTAACTTGTTGGTGAGTAGTTTCCTTTGTGTTTCCCAGCATCGCCATAGGAGTGATAATCAAGTCAACAACCGCAAAGTTCAAGTCCTTATCAACAGAAAGTGAGTCTATTGTGAGCATAATGCATGATTGCATTTAAATTCTTGATAAGAAGCCCTACAATATGGGAACTTTTAACAACAGACCTCCATTATGCCTTTGTTTTTATATCATAAAGGTGCACTGTGTAACTTGTCTGATGGATGATCCGTCACCTGCTTGTCTCCATGGAGATGTGTCTAGAATGTTCCACACACAGACATAAACTTAAGAAGAGACTTGCAAACCAAATTACAGGTTAGATTTGTGGAGAGGCAAGCCAACTCAGAGTAAGAATTTATGTTTTTAAGATATTTGTGAGCAATAAATAACACTTGTAGTTAAATAAATGCAAGGCAGATTTGTTTAATACCTTACTGTGGACAATTTAAACATCTCCATGGAGACAAACATGTTACGGACTCTCTTCAAAGTTACACAGTGCACCTTTAAGTAAAAGAAAAGGTGCATCTCAAGGCAAATGCATTGTATGTTTTTAGACAATACACTAGTTATAAAAAAAACGTTATATAATTGATCAGAAATACTCAGTCGTCAAATCATCTAAGCACATATGGTAAATATTCTTATGACCTTGACAGTCATCACTTAGTAATTATACATTTAATTGTTTTTAATAAAACTAAATCAAATTGAAAATGTAACCATGTTTCAAGAGATGGGGCAGTACCATAAGCAAGCTCCAAAACTGTTAAATAAAAATGTATTCGATTTCTCTCACTTTTCCTCAGATTGCAAAATGAAAAATGGATGAATGTGCAGGTGGGAGACATAATCAAGTTAGAAAACAACCAATTTGTCACAGTAAGTATCATTTTGACTCATTAAGGAGCAGGAGTTTTGAGTCCACCTGTTTGTGGAAGAACTTGAATCATAGCTCTAAATGTCTCTCTTTCTTCAGGCTGATCTTTTATTACTCTCCAGTAGTGAACCACTCAACTTGGTTTACATTGAAACAGCTGAATTGGACGGGTAAATCTACATCTTCACTAAGACTGTCATAATAGTTGTATTACAATATTGAATCATGCTTTCCCTCCTTCAGAGAAACCAACCTGAAAGTCAAGCAGGCCCTCCCTGTGACTGGTGACCTTGGAGATAACATTGAAAAACTGGCAGACTTTAATGGTGCATACACAACACATGCTCTCAGTTACCTATTACTTTGTTTTCTGTATTCATGAATTTTGTATTTAGGTGAAGTCCGATGTGAACCCCCAAACAACCGTCTAGACCGCTTCACAGGAACACTAAGTTTTGCCGGTCAGAAATATTCACTTGATAATGAGAAGATTTTACTGCGAGGATGCACCTTAAGGAACACAGACTGGTGCTTTGGACTGGTGCTGTTTGGAGGTGTGTAAGATTAAAATCTTTAACTCAGTCTTAAAGGTGTAATATGTCACTAGTCTTGGGTGCTTTTATTATTCAGAAAGCTCCAGAATCACCTGTTCATCAATTTGACATGAAACTTGGCGTGGTAGCATCACTTACTTGTCTCCATGGAGAGGTTTTAATGCCATACTGTGGACCATTCTTGGCAAAAGAATAACATCTCCATGAATACAAGCAGGTGGTGGACCACCTATCAGAAAAGTTCCATTGTGCAGTGTGCACATTTAATTTATTTTAATTTACAGTTTCAGTATGATTTTCTGTTTTCTTATCTACAGGTCCAGAGACCAAACTAATGCAGAATTGTGGCAAAAGTACTTTCAAGAGGACCAGTATCGATCGACTGATGAATATATTAGTCCTATGCGTAAGTATTTTTACACTACTGACCAAAAAAGATAATTCTTAAATTAATGGGGGTATTTTGTGATGTATATGCAAAGAATGGGGCAAAATACATTTTGATATGTCACATGGATACAAAGATACCATTTCAAATGTGCTAGATGGCTTTGATTAACAGTATGCATTATTTACATCCAGGAAATGAACATTGTAAGTTTGTTTGTTTTTAATGAGACAAAATAAAATACACTGAACAAAGATATCATTGCCAGTTGCTTTTGGGGGATAAATAATGTTATATCCATTGATTGAAAACATGAATTCAAATGTTGTTTTTTGACATAGATATTTGGCTTCCTGGCTTTCATGTGCACTGTTCTGGCCATTGGGAACTGCATCTGGGAGCTAAATGATGGTTCACAG
Source organism: Odontamblyopus rebecca (assembly GCA_030686955.1). Classification (NCBI taxonomy): domain Eukaryota; kingdom Metazoa; phylum Chordata; class Actinopteri; order Gobiiformes; family Gobiidae; genus Odontamblyopus; species Odontamblyopus rebecca. The sequence goes on from CM060661.1 coordinate 16,119,892, forward strand.
TTCACAGTGTTTTTGCCTCGACAAGAAGGAACCAGTGCAACCTTCTCTGCCTTCCTCACCTTCTGGTCCTATGTCATCATCCTCAACACTGTAGTGCCTATTTCTCTTTATGTCAGGTAATTCAACTAAGCTTAGCATTAACTTTGTATTAGCCTAACTTATTAATTTGTAATTTAAATTTGTAACTTTGTTTTTACTAATATACAAAATTTCCTCATTTGTACAGTGTGGAGATTATTCGACTAGGTAACAGTTTCTACATTGAGTGGGATAGGAAGATGTATTATGCCCGGAATGACACCCCCGCTGAGGCTCGGACCACCACTCTAAATGAAGAGCTTGGTCAAATCAAGTATGTCTTCAGTGACAAAACAGGAACACTGACCCAAAATATTATGACCTTCAATAAGTGCTCTATCAATGGAAAAACATATGGTAAGAAATGTTCCTTCAGTAGAAGAATAAGTCCTATTTATTTTATTATGTAAAACAGATAATTTGGTATTACATTTGTAGGTGATGTTTTTGACTATATGGGCCAAAGACTTGAAATTACAGAGGTATGCTAACAGCAAAGAGCAGGCAATGGGCAGGGTCATGCACATTCAAATGATTTTATGTTTCTTGTTTCTACTCTTCTTCCCTTTTTCAGCACACAGAGACAGTGGACTTCTCCTTTAACCCACTGGCTGACCCACGTTTTCAGTTTCACGATCACTCTTTAGTGGAAGTGGTCAAGCTGGAGAATACTGAGGCCCATGCCTTTTTCAGACTGCTGGCCCTCTGTCACACAGTCATGGCTGAGGAAAAAACAGAAGGTGAAGAATAATAATTGAATGAATAAATTCAGTAGGAAAGTGATCACATGTGGTCACTATGTAACATCAAATGTGCTCTTCAGGAGAGCTTGTCTACCAGGCCCAGTCTCCAGATGAGGGAGCTCTGGTGACAGCCGCTCGAAACTTTGGCTTTGTTTTTCGGTCACGAACACCTGAAAGTGTTTCCATTGTAGAAATGGGGCAGCCACGCACTTATGATCTTTTGGCAATCTTGGATTTCAACAATGTTCGCAAGAGAATGTCTGTCATAGGTGATTATTCAGAACTATATAGCGACTACATATAGTAACACTTGAGCATTGCAGTATTTTTTTTTATTTGTGTACCTGTTTTTAACAGTTCGAAATCCAGAAGGAAAACTCTCACTTTACTGTAAAGGTGCAGACACAATCATCTATGAGAGACTGCACCAGTCCTGCAGCAAGCTAATGGATGTCACCACAGAGCACCTCAACGTGAGTACTCAATGAAGTCATGAAGTAAATCACATTAAGTCCCAGGTGACTAATACATTACAAACTGCAAACTGCACCCAATATTTATGTTAATTTTATTCAGGAATTTAAGGCTGGAGCAAAGAAACTCAAATCTTCTGATTTGCACACAAACCATGCTCCAGTGCAGATAAACATCAGAATTTATAAAAATATTTCCAACTTTACTTGATAATCATGCTATATCTACCATCACAACATTTTAATTTCCTTTTGTTTATAAGGTATTCAAATATTTTGACCAAATGTACACAGTTACAAATTTCATGGACTTGTATGTATCTGCATGTTCTGTTCCTCCTTATATGTACATACATGTTTGACTACAGGAGTTTGCAGGGGAGGGGCTCCGAACTCTGGCCTTGGCTTACAAGGATTTAGATGAAGAATACTTGAGCCAGTGGCAGCAGCGCCACCATGAGGCCAGCACTGCCCTGGAAGACCGGGAGCAGAAACTGGATGAGCTCTATGAAGAAATAGAGAAGGACCTAATGGTAGGGAACTTACATATTTAAACTTATGAATGAACTGCATATTTGTAATCTTTGTGTTGTGTGGATGTAGCTACTTGGTGCAACAGCGATTGAGGACAAGTTACAGGATGGAGTACCTCACACCATCGAACAGCTCGCCAAAGCAGACATCAAAGTCTGGGTTTTGACTGGTGATAAGCAAGGTATAGTGTTTGGATTATATTACATTTAGTTATAAACTGTAAAAAAAAAAAAAAAACAAAGGGCTGTGTGAGTTAAAAAAATATATGGGAACTTGATTTTACAAAAATAAAAATTGTACAAAATTAATATATTTTAAAAAATCACCCAGTTGTGACTTTCTGTAATCGTCCTGCTATATCTACACATTTGAAAGAAACATGTACAAGGGTCACATTTCTTTTTCAGTTAGCAGTTAAATGTTTTCAAGGTATTGATTGTAATTTTGTTCTGCAGAAACGGCAGAAAACATTGGCTACTCCTGCAACCTGCTGCGGGAGGAGATGAATGATGTTTTCATCATCTCAGGAAACTCCCCCGAGGAAGTCAGGCTGGAGCTGAGGTTAGAGTTCACTGCTTGTCTCTCATGGCTGACCAATAGCTAAACATACGCCACATATGTTAAAGATGTACTATGCATCTTTTCTGGTGCTTGTCTCCATGGAGATATCATTGCTTTGCCTGGGAATGTCCATAACATGGTATTATACATCCTTTCCCAGGCAATACAACAAGGTACAGGTCAGATTTGTGGAGCTGTGACCCTGCGAACAGGAAGAATTTATGTTTTTCAGTGTTGTCTGAGCAATAAAAATATCTGTAGTTTAATGCCCTACTGTGGAATATACACCATTACTACACCATTAACAAATCTTTTTTTTCTCAAATAGAAATGCAAGAACTTCCATAAAACCAGATGCAGTTGACGATTCAGTGTTTCTACCTGAGAGGAGCAGTATTAAAAGACCCAAAGTGATGACGGACGAGGTGGTCAATGGCGAGTTTGGACTAGTCATCAATGGACACAGCCTGGTATGACTCATTCTAGTGCTGCGTCATGGTTCATTTTATGTGAAAAATTTGAATTATACTTTCAAATTTTTTGTCAGGCCTATGCTCTGGAACGCAGCATGGAACAGGAGTTTTTGAGGACAGCTTGTATGTGTAAGGCAGTCATCTGTTGCAGAGTCACTCCTCTCCAAAAGGCTCAAGTAGTCGAGCTGGTCAAGAAGTACAAACGTGCAGTTACACTGGCGATTGGGGATGGAGCCAATGATGTTAGCATGATCAAAGGTAATAGCACTTTGTCTGCTAAACATCGACACCCTGGTTTAATAACAAGCAAGTAGGGTGACCACCTGTCCCTATTTTGATTGTCCTGCAGCCTTGTAGGCCCCACTCCATCATGGCACTTATTTAGAAAATGTCCCCCCACTGATGCCACACGAGATGTATAAAAAGTGAGATTTACTTAGAAAACATGCTATTCTTAATCATTTTAGCAAAAAACATTTTGGGTGTACTAGCTAATATGTTAGCATCTATTGCTATTCCAGTCTCCCTCTCTTGCTGTCTGTCTCTATATTACTCTCTGTGTTACGATGGATAAAATTTTATTCAACAATATGTTTCCCTTTTCCACAGTTTGAGGTGGTCACCACAATTACAGGAAATCCAGTTGTATAAACATGAACCACTTGCTAAACTAAATGTCTTTAGTTTGTTATGAACCAACAATTTCTTTATAAAACAGGTTTGTTTTCTCACAATAGAAAAACATGCCTTGTGTCATTAGTAGAATGAGGCCTTGATGCTAATAATTCAGAACATATTGTTGTTTCTACCCCCTCAGCGGCTCATATTGGTGTTGGCATCTCTGGTCAGGAGGGCATGCAGGCTGTGCTGTCCAGTGACTACTCTTTTGCCCAGTTCAGATTCCTGCAGCGCCTTCTGCTGGTGCATGGGCGCTGGTCTTATCTAAGAATGTGCAAATTTCTGCGTTACTTCTTCTACAAGAACTTCACATTCACTTTTGTGCACTTCTGGTACGGCTTCTTCTGCGGTTTCTCTGCCCAGGTATGTGAAAACGTGGAAGGATGAGCTGCTGGCCCTCTGTATTAACTGTCTGAAAAGCCTGAAATAAGAGACAGAGACAAAATGTAAAATATCAACTAAATCAAAGTAATATTAAATATGCTTTTATTTTGACTTTCAGACTGTCTATGATGAGTGGTTCATCACACTCTACAATCTGGTTTACACGGCACTGCCTGTGCTGGGTATGAGTCTATTTGAACAGGTAAATATAACTTCTGCCTATTTGTTCCACATTTCATAAAACAGGACTAAACAAATTGATAACATGATGCCATTATTATTACTGTAAAAGAAAATAATTGTACTTGTGCTCCCCCTGCTGCTTAGGATGTGAATGACGCATGGAGTTTTCAGCATCCTCAACTCTATGTCCCTGGTCAGCTCAACCTGTACTTCAGTAAAAAGGCTTTCTTTAAGTGTGTCCTCCACAGCTGTTATAGCTCCTTGGTTTTGTTCTTCATCCCATACCTCTCAATTTTTGACACAGTGAGGGATGATGGGAAAGATCTGGCAGACTACCAGTCATTTGCCGTTCTAACCCAAACCTGCCTGATGTTTGCTGTCACCATTCAGGTGAGATGCAGTTACCTACAGTATATTTTTACTTTTGCGCTATTAAGAAATGCAGTTTTCCAATTTTATATTGATCATATCACTGTCACTTTTACAGTTGGGATTTGATATGACATACTGGACAGCTGTAAACACCGTTTTTGTGATGGGCAGTCTGGTCATGTATTTTGCCACTACTTTCACAATGTACAGCAATGGTTTATTTCTCATGTTACCATCAGCATTCCCATTCATAGGTAAGCACTGGGCTGATGCTCTTCTGCATCTGTAATGTCTTTTTGCAGCATTATTTAACATTATTAACAAATGTGTCTATGTAGGAACAGCTCGGAACACCTTTAACCAGCCAAACATTTGGCTGACTGTAGTCCTTACATCGCTCCTGTGTATTCTGCCTGTACTCACTCACCGCTTCCTGATGGTTCAGCTCTACCCCACTATAAACGACAAGGTGAGTATGAAACTACACACTGCACATTTCAAATTCTTGCTGTACAGTGTTGTACAATGTTCCTAACTATGTGGATAAACTTTAGGTGATGTTTAAAGTGAGACAGGCCAAAACCAAACTGCCCCCTCCAACTCGGCGCGCACGTATTCGCCGCACAAGTTCACGTCGGTCTGGATATGCCTTCTCACACGCCCAGGGCTATGGAGACTTGGTCACTTCAAACAGGTTCCTGCGGCGTCCAGCTGTGTCTCGTTCCTCTGGCTTCACTCACGCAGGTCGCACCACTGGCTTCAGCCCAATGGGCCGCTCAGCTGGGTATAGTCCCACAGGACGGCCTCAGAATGCCAAGGTCAATAATGTGGAGGTGACATCACTGCAGATGTACAGGACTATTGGGGAGCCCTCCCTTTGACAAAAGTTTTTGTTATAAAAAACTTGAATAATGAGCCAGGAAGGTGCTCTTAAATAATATATGCCTTGCTGTGCTATGTCTTTACAGGAAAACTTGTGTTTGACAGTTTAAAATGAAACAGAGACCATTTCCCACACCAAAGGCCTAATTGTTTACAGACTGACTGCACAACCCTAAACATTCAGTCATATGGGAACTCCAGCTAATTTGCACATATTTGTGTTTTGTTTTATGGGAAATGTTTTTGTCATACACCTACAGAGTAATGTCAATAAGGCCTAACTAATTTACATATAAAGAATGTTTTTACAGTTCAAAGTGAGTGTTTATGAAAATGTTCCATTATTAATTGTTTCTACAGTGTAATTGGATGATTGCCAAACATTCCAACATTTCATGGTATCCATGAAGGAAAAACATACAAAGCAATTTTGTACATGTGTTTTTAGATGAATTTTTCATATTATTATTTTTTTTATCAGAAAAATGTCACTGCCCAGGTTATCTTTTTACTCTTTTGGTTTTTCCCCAGCTATATGTAATCTATAATTATTTGTGTAAGTTCATTTGCATGACAATCTGAATTCACATATGCAAAGGATGAAAAGGACCTCATGGTTCCTTTTGTATGTTTTGGCAATGTTATACTGCTTGTATTATTTTGTATCTATTTAAACGGCAATAAAATATATACATTTTCTAAATATTGTGTGATTTACGACGCCTTTTATAGGCTACCACTGAAAGTTTATCTGTACTTGTAATGACAACTGTTTAGCAGCAGGTGGAGGAATAACAATCTTAAGCGCGCAAGATCAACGGAGCGGCTATTATATGTGTGTCTGTGTGTCTGTGTACAAACAAAATACAAAACTAAATACGAGACCTACTACTTTTCAATAGAATATACAATATTAAGTTTCAGTGCGCAACCTATTTACGAGGCTAACGACAAAGGACAATAAATCGACAAAAACTGGTCAAACATGCTGTTATTTCTGTTATTTAGCAGAAAATGTGAAGTTTGCTGCCCTCACGCGGCCAAAGTAGTCACAGCCGTGGTGCGTTCAAATCACTACGTAAAATTATATTCACTAAGTAAAATAGTAGACTAATTTATTAACAGCTGTTAGTTTAAAAGTTGCCTCCAATATAATGTATATGTCTTATTCAACATTGTATTTCATAAAATATTAGTTGTGTATGGTTCAGTACGGAATGTTCTGTCGTCTGTAGTCAATAATAAGTTGTAAATGAAAAAGACTCCGATTGTTTTGAACGCAACCAGTACACCAGACTGCCTTACTGATTTCTCCCATTCACGCCAGCATTTTGTCTAACGAGAATCAAACTTGGGTCCAGCCTCCCTCAAAACACAGGCACATTTTGCTACGGGGGACACAGCGGATCCCAAAGTAAGACGATTTCCTTCCTGTTATGATACATTTAATCCTTAACTTAAATCAGGCAGCACGCTGAGTGCACTCCTTCGCGTTCACGTTGATCATTCATAGTTAGCTTGGAAATTATGGGACTATAAAAGCTTAACAATATTTATTCGTGGTAAATAATAATAAAAATAATAAAACATCTAGATGGAGTTTTCTAAGATGTAGCTGGACAGTTTTCCTTCTGACAAACTGGGTTAAACACCTGTACGGGTCTGTCCAGGTCACATTTAAAAAGATAGGAGGCTAACGTGACTTCCCCTGTGTGATCGCGCTGAGGAGGAGGCGGAGTGGTTAGCGCCGCACCAGTGTTTCCCATGGCTACGCCAAGCTTTGCACTGGCTTATTTACACTCACAAACAGTCTGCATTCATATGTGTGGGGGTATAGCATTGCTTTCGTTACCCATTCTGTTATTATCCTCAAGGGAAGCAACGCAGACAAACAGTCGTAAAAGAAAAGATCAGCTTTTTGGAGTCGTGACGTCGCCCTAGTCGAGGTGCAGATCACTCAATTTTCCTTTTGTTGACTGACGAACGCTTTCCTACTTGAATCAACTCACTAAAGATTTGTAAGTCTAATAGATTTTTTTTACTCTGGTACTTGTATCCAGAAGCTTCCAAAATGAGGAGTGCCGCGCTTCACCTCGCCCAAACTGGAGGCTGCTGGTAGGGATGGTGCCGCTCTGAAGAGCCCCTTTGGACGACAAGCCTGCGGTCAAGAGCTGCAAGCAAGTGCCTAGGCACCATGACTGTCTTCAACCAAGAAAATGTAGAGGAATTTTATGAGGTTGGGGATGAGCTTGGAAGGTAAGATCTCTACTACTGGTTTTGTCGTTTCTCAACTTCCTCTATTATTGTAGTCCTATACCACAACAAATTCATGGTGACAGGTTATTATTAAGGAATACTACAACGATTACTCCCAGTGGATAAGAAATTCTTGCTGATCCACTTAAATGTGATCTCCTCTGTTTTATTTTTACAAGTATACATTTATATTTTGACATTTACTAACACATTACCGTGAAAGATATTCTCACTTGACATTCATACTAGCTGTTCACAATACTGTAGAATATGCATCCCCCAAATAGTGTGACTGATAGGCTCTGTTAATGTGGTCTCTAATATATCAATGTCAGTGGTGATGAAGAGGTTCGTGTTGGTGTCTCTAGTCTTCATTTATGATTTATTACAAATGTGTTATGCGTGCACAGTTTTGTTGTACATCTATTGTTATGAAAGTATTTACATCAGCTCTCTTTTCTTTGATATCAGGAGAATAACATAAGCTTGCCTGAATACAGATTTTCCGGTTTGTCAAGTTGTTTCCCTTATGGGATATGACTGAGCTGACGAGTAACATGAACACCGCAGCAGAGTGAAAGCCATCATTTTTAACTGTGCAAGGCATTTGCTTTGGTACTGTAAAAACTGGTATGAGATGGTGTAGACCAATTACAATGTTAGATGAAGGTTGTACTATATGACATTTATTGTTTTCATCAAAGCACAATACACAATTTCAACTTAACAGATAACTGTAACATGGTAAATTCAATATGTAAATTCATCATGTGCTTGTCTCGTCCATTTTAGTGATTATCTGGTGTAGTTTAGGCAGTATATATAATGTCTGATTGTCCTCATAGGGCTCACCTTAATGCCTTGTCTGATGAGCTGCCATCTATAGTGTTTGCAGTAATGGATGCAGCTCTTATAATGAGTTTCAATATATGCTGATCATTATGTTTTGCTAAAATTTTTGTGGTAAATTGACTTTTAAAATCATAGCTACCATGAAATTGCTGCTAGGGTTGCGCAATTTGTCGGTTCTGTATTTTGTCTGCCTATGCAAAATGAACAATGCAGTGGCTGAATGCAATATTATTTTGTCATTAGTATTATGTAATAGTTAATGACTGAAAATGTCAAAAAATCTCTCATCTTAGTAAATAAAGGTTATTCATATAATGTTTTTCATTGATAATAATGTGTCTAAAGCCTTATTTGTCAAAATAAAACTTTATATAGCTTTTATTATCTATAAAAATAGCTAAATTGTTTATTTAACATGTATGTTTATAGAAGACCATTTGACTTTGGTAGAAGTAACTACTAATATTATGATCTCATGAGTGCATGTAGGGAAATAAGGAACTTTGATATTAGTTTTTATCTTCACAAGTATGCATTAAACATGACAAGGAGAGATTTTAAGCATCCCAGCTAATCTTTCCCAGCCTGGTATCTACAGTATTTCTTTGAGGTTATCTCTAAAGAATGCTGGTGGAGTCCTTGGTACATTTATTTCTGTGAACCCCATCTTTTTTAGTATAGGAGACATTTTCCAGTGAGATGAAGCAGAAGCAGAAAACATTAGAGAGAGCAAGAATGAGAGGTGTGAGAGGAGCTGCCTGTCAGAGAAGAGCCAGTGTGACCACAGCTTTACAGAAAAGTGTGATTATGCAAGTGCAACAATAGCCAAATGGACAGTTAGTCTTTTAGTTATTTGTTCATGTATCAGTGCTTGCTGTTTCTTTCATTATAAGCAGGCCTGTCACGATAACAAAATTTGACACACAATAACAGTAAAGCAAGATAATCCAAGTAAACCCTTTTTAAATAGATAGTATCATTAAATGACCTGAACTGCAACAATCAAATAACAGAATGAACTGATAATTAGCCATAGCTAAGTTACTTATTCAGTCCTCTACAGCTCAAATCTTTATTGTATTACAACTGAAAACAACTAAAAATCTCCCTATTATTGCAAAGAAAATGTGCAGGCGATATGTATTGAACCCAAAAATTTATTCTATATTCCTGCTTTCATATATTGAATAAGTCGATATAGTAATGATCATGACAGACCTAACTGTAAAGTGAACGGCTACAGTACTAGTATAGGCCATTTGCACTTACAGAAAACTTTTAGGTATGACAATAGCTCAACGAAGATTAAATAAAAACCTTGTGGAAATCCTCTAATCTAAAGCAAACAGACAGGGATTAGATTCACACTTAACTGTTCAGAAACTTGTATGATCATTCTAATGAATAGGAGTTACAAGGTGTTATTTATAAATATGTGTGGTCTTCTTTTACCACTGCTTCTGACGCTTATTGCCACATAATCACTAAAGGATCAGGATCAGACTGGCTAACATTTTATATAGTTCCTGACTCAGTTCACTTAATGTTTGCCTGGTATTTTTTTATTTCCCTACATAAATGTCTCACCAAACATATTTCAAAATCCAAAAGGTATGTGCCAAAATGTGCCTTTTTTAAGTATTCATTTAGGTCTACACTTGAAATGATTGTAAAATTACCCATAAAAGTTTTTTGTTATAAACAGTCTATCAGACATTTTGCAGACCATAAAGACAAGATTCATAATATGAATAGTTCAGTCTATTGTCCACCTGTAACATAATTTAAAGGATGAAGTATAGCTTGTATTAACATAGGGGCTGGGCAATTAAATAAATTTGATTCATTTGTGTTTTTAATCGTGATTTTTAAAAATTGAAAAATCATGAAGTTGAGGATTATTATGAAACAAATTTACTCCTGACTGTCTTACTTGCAAAGCAGGGTTATTCTGCAATTACAGTTAGATATCTATACAAATGTAATTGAACGCTGTAAAGAGCTTCCCCTCATAATCGTCCAGTGTTTTATTATTTGGCCATATCACCTAGCCCTATATTAATATGGTGTTTACCTTTAGCCTAAGTTGCTTTTTGCTTAGCTATTTGCAGCCCATTCAAATGAATGCTACAGCACAGCAGTTTTACCAACAAAATGACATTGTCTTTTGAACACACCACCACTCATAATGCCATGCCTGACGCCCTGCCCCTGCTCCTGACCCACTTTGCTCGGTAGCATTATTTGGTGGATGCAGGCTGGACCGGAGAAGCCCCGATGAGGCCTGCCACTCAATACACCCCCCTCGTCCCCAACCGCCTCACCCCACCCCCACCACCCCTGGGATCAGCAGCCCTGTCGTGTCTGTGCATCTGTGCATCTGTGCCACACTCACACCACACACATGCAACTGGAAACCTTGCCATTCTTTTTAATTGACCATATTTATCAGTGGAGTATGGAGTGCAACTTGCCCAAACCCTCTGCATGTTATTGAAATTCCTACACTTAACTATATTTTTGTTTTTTGTAAGATCATAGACTGTGTATATAAATGGACATAGGTAACCCACTAGCCCTTATGTTCCAAATAGGAAGTGAGGAAGTACACTGAAAAATTGTTACCTCTCTCTCTGTAACTGCTGCAGTGAGCCTCGTCATTTGGGTCTGAAAATGTTCGTATTAACCTGCTCTACATCATCCTGGTGTTTTTATTTCACTATTTTTTCTGTAAATACATTCCTATTGCTAATTTCGCTTTATGAGTTTAATTTGACGGGAGCTGAATGCTATGGGTGACATCACACACCCATAGTCCACTTCTTTATACCGTTTATGGTCAAGACAAGAAGTGCATATGACATGATTTTTAGCCAAGTTCAAATCCCCTCACTATTAATGCCGTAATGATTTGAGTTACTTGTGATTTAAATTACTTGATTACCCACAGCTTTCTTTGGTCTTGCGCAAACTAATTACACAGTTATTTGTTAATTACAGTATATGACTCAAGAGTAAGTTAAATGTTGGGGAATAGCTATTAAATGATTAGTAGATGTAGGTAACATGGCCCTCCTCTGTGTTATAGAGTTCAGCTGGGCCTGATACTGTGGCTGACATAAGCTTTGTGATTACTTGAGTTTGACTCCTAAAACTGCCATCAGCGGACAAATCAAATTAAAATCTGACTCATCTGGAATGTTCTCATGCCAAGCCAAATTAGTTTTCTTTTTCTATGTCGTGCCGTCAGCACAGGATAATTGGAGCCCTGCCAACTGTGTTAGCAGGTGAATGGCAGAGTTGTCTCCTCTGTGCATGCGGGTGTCCATTGGGGAGATTGGAAAAGCTGTAGTCCATGTTAGAACAGGATTACAGCCCAGCCAAGTGTGAAACCTGAGAGTACCTTCTAATTATTGGCTAAAATGAGCTTGTGCATTAGTGATAAAGCAGTAGTGTTAGTTACAGGGCTAAATTATTTCTGTTAATGTGTTTATTTGTGATTATATTACATTTCTAGAGATTAGTTCAATCTGTTTTAGTAGTTTTGTATAGTATTCTTGTCCTATATTCAGGCTTCTTGGAGAAAGTCACATGAAGAAAAGCATCTGATGTTCAATCTATCTTAAATCAATATTCTAAATGGAAGGCAGATGGTGAATGTTTAGCTTTAGAATAGGCACGAGGCAAAATATCAATATATTGTGGATCTTTATCAATATTAGGGGCTGCTCTATTGATATATCGCTTTCTTTTTGATATTCTTCACTAAACCATATGCATTACAACAATTTTGCTGCTAAAACATATTTTAACAGATTAATTCCGAACCAATTTGTGCAAGGCAGTGGTTAAACAAGCAAATACTTTTGTGAAAATGTATTTGTTTCATTAAATTGTAACACATATCTTGTGCAACTTATTAATTATCACCATTTTATGATTATTTTTACTGAGAGCCTCGTATTGAAATTGTGAGTTCAGAATAAAAGGGGAAAATACTATGCTTGATATAGTAGAAATGGTCTAATAAGTATATTAACCTTTCAAATGAGTAATGAGACGTTAGTAAAATAATTGCCTTAATTAACCCAAACCAGCTGGAGTGTTTCCTAGATTTCCAGAGTCATGGCTCCTGACATGGTCGAAACCTGTCAAATGTCAGTTTCAGTGTTCAGAGGAGGCCTGGTTCTGAAAGGCCAGGGCAAAATAAAACATGGCTGACACATGAATCAGCCCAAGCACCCACAGCGCCCCTGCCTCTCAGCACCACCATGTCTGTGTCAAGCACTTTGACAGGATGACCTCCTTTCACACAACGGGAACCTGGAAACTTCACAGTGTGTAGCAGATCTTTTAGTTTGAAATACTATTTATGTTGACAACTTGCAATGAATAAAATTATTGGGATAAGATCTAGTGCCACAGGACACTTGCAGGTATTTCTGTCTCACCAATAAAGCTGAGTGCAGTAGATAGCTGAAGAGTACAGTGCTCATAATAATAGTTTGGAGTGCAACCAATGCTTTTACTGAGATTAAAATAAAGAAGTAAACTATGATTAAACAAATCTATCAAATGGAAATACATATGTATATAATCTTGTCCTGCCTCGTTCTAGTGGTTTCAATCTCAAGTCTTTTTGGTGAGATTTGTATCTCCTCACAGTTTCACTCTACCTGCCATGTCCAGAATATCTCTGCATTTTCATATACATACCTATATCAGTCTGTTCCCCACACAGTCCACAGTCTCGAGCCAGTTTAAACGTGGCCTTGTGATCAGATTTTTTTTTCTCAGTGATGCATGTGAAGTAAAGGAGTTTTGTGCGCAATTATGTTTTTTCAGTTCCCTTTTATATATGTTTTTTTTTACCTTTTAAGCAGCCAAGATTTCATATGAATGAACCATGCATGTCCCTGATTGGTTAAGTCACCTGTCAATCACACCCATCTGACCTCGGGGGGATGAAGTGTGAATCTGGTCACCAACTCACATCTTCTTGAGTGTGTATTCTGGATCTCAGGCAATGTCCCATCCCTTCTGACTGACTATAACTACTTCTATATACTTGAACTTTGAACATTAGAGGCACTCGCACAAAATGTCAAAATACAAAATCTATGTGTCTGTCTGGTCAGATTTAGTCCAGGTATAGGTTTACTCTGATTATTATAAGATTACTGTGTCTCTTCATGAAAAATATAAGACAGCTGTTGGCATACAGACATCTTTATTATATTGTGCATCTTCTTTATTAATTTATCCTATAGTTTAATCAAATTCCTTCTCAGGGCCATTAGACATCTCAGACCTTAGATTAAAACCACTTTGAAAATGCTTAAACATGCCATCTCCCCTCTAACTACCTCTAAACACAATGTATGCCTTGTGTAGGGTTGTAAATCTGGCTGCTGGCTAGGCTGAATGACATTCCACTGACAGTTTGAATGGCTTTTTACGGTGCGCACCAGACAAGGGCAAACACCGCCTCATTTAGCTCTCCATCGGTAACCTGTCTGTCACTGACTCTTTTACTTAGAATAGTATTAACTTTACTCCATGGGCTTTCTGTGTTGGTGAGTTAACCTATGGGCCCACTTGTCAAATGTCAAAGTCAGATTCAAAATTAAACCTGAGGTTGTGCTTATTGATTCTGCCCGTCACTGACACTGATACTGTGAATTAGGCCTGTCACGATAACAAATTTTGATGTGCAATATATTGATAAAGAAAAAACAGACCATAAACGATAATAAAGAAACTAATTTATGCCACTGACACAATAACCCTAAAGCAGGATTATCCACAAAAAAGTTTTCTATATCTGCAATATTGTTATTAAAATAATGTGTTGCAATAAATAAATGGCAGCATGAAACACGTTAGTACTTAGTTTCTATCTGTGATGAGCCACAGAAGTGATTTATTCAAACTTTTACAGCTTAAATCTTACTGTATGGCCAAGTAAAAAATGTACACATGACTGACACCCTGAAAAATATTGTTCCAGTTTTCATATATTGAACAATAAATGAGTGTAGTAATTATTGTGACAGGCATATTGCAAATATGTCTGTAGGCTTGTTACTATAGAGAACTATCGATTTAGTTTCTAAATTATTAATTATGAGGGCCGTTGTTATAGCAATTAACAAGTTAAAGCTAAACGTTATAATTTTTGAATTGGAATAATTTTACCTATTCCAGGAAGCTGAAACCCAGGAATACCTAGTAACTGTTGTGTCTGCTATGAATGTTATGTTTGGTAGTTGGTGGAATATGCTGACACAATAAAAAGGGAAAATCTTCCTCACCGCTCTCTTCCTTTTTCTTATAGCCGCACAAGCAGTTTTGCTTCGTATCTGATTCCTGTTGCCATGGTTACCCTTCCTCTGTACACAATGGCATGGTGCAGGTTGCATAATGTTTCTGTGGCCCACACTCCAGCTGAGTGGGCATGGAGCTCGGAGTGCAGCCCTCCCACACGCCGCTCCATGCTAATGAAAAGCTTGGCCTCGCCGGGGAGTTTTCACACCGGATCACATCAGAGAAGCAGCAGGCAGTTAGACTCTGCTAACTGCTTTGACTTCATCTGGATGTGGCCAACGCAAACTTATAAAGGCTTCTGAATTACATGGAACAAGCCTCAAAGAGAAGTTCTCACATGCAGTTGTAACACTCTTTATTGAGTAAATTGACTGCTTCCTATGAAAGGTACATCATGTAACTTTTCTGATGAGATGTCTGCCTGCTGCTTGTCTCCATGGAATTGAGCTGGTGTCCATACCAGGTTAAGTTACACCGGAGAGATCGCTAAATTACTCAAGCATTCATGGATGACAATGACATATAAAACCACTTCAGGCATGCGTTTGATGAGAGAACGTTTTAACATGGTAGAAAACTCCAAAAAGGCGATTTTGCTTCATTCTTTAAGGTATTATGAGCAATAAAAAGACCTGTCATAAAATAAATAAATAAATAAACAAGATGGCTTCATTCCATAGTGTGGGTCGTTCCAAGAAAAGCAATAGCATTTGATTATTATAGAGATGTCTATGAAAGTCAATACAGCCATTGTGTGCAGATCTAGTAGCTCATAAGAGATCAAACACAGGACCTTATTATAATAGTCGTTATTCTTTGCTGTGGTTGTTAACCTTTAACATATGTAAAGTTCCTCAAAGAGTTTTATACAGTCTGTCATTCAAGCTGACTGCTGCAGCTCTTTGGCTCTTTTTTCTAGGCCAAATATTTTCTCAACAATCAGTAAAAAGTTGTTCTATCTATGCCATAATCATAAAGAATGTATTTGGTAGTTGTAGTTTATTCATAAGGGGGAAAATTGACTGATTTGTCAAGTGAAGTCTGTGCATTTTGTTCCCCTTAATGCAAACAGGCCATGTCTCTCATACTGGTCTCTGATGAGTCCCTCATCAGCCTCAGTCTAAAAGCTCCTCTGTCTCTGAGCGGACACACTCTATCACTTGGGCCATGTTATTACCCTCGTCACTTTATCAGTTGTTTTAAGAACGTTTTACACTGTGGATCAGTATTTAATCAGAGCTAACCGCAGCTCGTCAGGCCCATGGTTGATTCAATTTGACATAGACGAGACCATTTTGAAACACCACACCGCTCTGTCTGTATGGGCCTTTGCTTTGCTCAGACACCAACCAAAGTGAACACAAAAGCCAAGCTTGCGGTTCCCACCAGAGTGTGATCACACTCAACACACACAGTCCTCTTATGCAGTTTGTGTGTGTGTGTGTGTGTGTGTGTGTGCACTATTGTGTGTTTCAGCTTTTCACCACTCTCTCCTATTTCACACTACTAGAACACACAGGCAATCAATAGCTGGCTCGGAGACGTGAAACTGACACAAGGATCTTGGTGTTGCATTAGCCATTGTGGAGAAACTAACATAATTTCTGGGCCCAAAAGATGTTGGCCAGTTTCTCTTCAAAGTTGGATCATATTTCTTCCTCCAAGTGAATATTAACGCTTGCATTTTCTAGGTGCAGGCTGAAACTAGGCCTTGATGGTAAAGACTGGGGGTGGTATTATTGTATGTCAAGAAGCCGTTCTATTATACTTCCCCAGCTGCACTCTATTTAAGACCTGTAATGTATAGATGGATTACAGCTGGATTAAGGCCAGAGATTAGAAGGATACTTTCTCTTAACGTATCTAGTCATGAACTTGCCCCTGCTTGGTCATGCTGAACGTGATTGCCCCTAATGGTTGGCTTTTTCATTTCAGAGGGACTTAGCAGTGGTTTTTGAAGCAGTTGAAGCGTGTTGTCTCCCACAGGGCGAGCAGATTTGCAGCAGGTATAAAGTGTGTATTTAGTGTCATCCCTAGAGGCTCTGTCAGCAGCTGTGCAAGACTCCATCTTTAGCATGAGCTTGTTATCGCCTTGTTCTCACTAGAGACAGTGCTGAATATATTATTGCACTAAATTAAGGTGTAACATGTTTAAGGCCTGTTTCCCACCAGCTCATTGAGTCCATTATAATTGGTCTATATGTTATTAGTATTTTATCATCAGCCTTTTGATTAATATTCAGTGTATTGTTCTGTTAACCATTAATCAGAATCAGTATTTCTTTGTTCAAATAAGGTCTGGACAATATGATAAAACCCAGCCTTAAACTAGTGATTCATTGCTTTTCTATTTAATGCAAGTGATTGTGATGTATGAACTTTAGTGACTTTAGTTACCACTAAACCAACTCCATTTATCTTTCTGGAGGAGGCCCATCACCTGCAGGAAAATACTGCTCCATGGAGATACATTTTATGCCATATGATGGAATATTATAGCCAAATGTATAACTTTATGAAGACAAGCTGAAGAAGGCCCTCCTCCAGGCCAAGTAAGTCAGTTTTGTGGCAGTAAGGAGTAAGGACTTTTTTTTTCTTTTATCTTCACATTTTTAGTGCAATAAAAACATTCAACATCAATTTTTTGTCATATTGCCTATCCCTAGTTCAAAGGTTCTTGATGTTAGTTCCCCTATGAACTAACATCAAGGACCATGTTGTCCACCCTCCTGTGGGCTCACCACCTGCAGAGGGGTTCATACGGGGGGTCAGGTGCTATGAGTATTGGGCAGCATGCTGCCCCCGCGACCCAGCCGGATTAAGCGGGAGAAGATGGATGGATGGATAGTTCAAAGGTTTAAGCAAAACTAAGATCTGTGTTTTCTACAGGCCCAGGGTATCTGGAGTGCAGTTCTTATCCTGGCGTTGTTTAGCTGCATTAGCAGGTGGACAGCACATTGGCTTTTTGACATAAACAAGCCTTTTGCTCCTTTCCTCCCTTCCACTCTCTTCTTCCTCCCAGTTTAACAAGTAGGTCAAAAGTGAGAAGGCTAGTCCATGCTTCAAACACAACAAAGGGTGCTGAGCAATTTGACACTTTCCGACTATCTGCGGTTTTGAGTCTACGCGCTTTGAAAACAGTCTCGACTCTTGTGTTTCGGAAATTTTTCCCTTTGCCTTCGCAGTATTCTGCCTCTTGTCTTATCCAACTGCATTTGTGCAACTCCGTGCTCTGCTCCCACACCCCTTGAGAATAAAAGGTATTTCCCAACCATCCTCTGTGCATAAACATCCAAAGGGCTACCGCCTGCATATGGGGGAATCCACCGTCAGCCCTTTAGAAGTCTCACATTCTCCCCAGTGAAATCTAACCAGGCTCTGTGGATTCTATACACTATTGGGTTTAGCTCATCTTACTGAATTACCCATGGGACAGTGCATTTGAGCTACTGCCATTTTCCCTTGTCTGTGCACATAGTATTTTCAGGGCTCACTTTCTCTCCTGTTTTTGACAAAGCAAAGCTGTATTGACATAACAGTACAGCTGCTTCACACATTTTGGCACAAGTTTCTTTCCCTTTTGGCTTATAGACACAAAGTTATTTGTGTGCGGGAATATTAAATTTGGCATAGATTTTGTAAAGGATATTTGGATATTAGGATATTCACAGTCAAATTAAAATCTCAGTTTTAATAGTTGCAACAGACAAAAGGCTAGAGAGGCTGGATTAGATTAGAGATCAACAAATTTTACTGATCAAAGAACAAAATATCTGGTGTTATTATAAAATGCACTGACCCTGTTTAAATCTCTGCAAACCATAATTCAGTCTTCTCTCACTTAATCAATTCAGCTTGTCAATATTTAAAATGTGCACCGTGAACTGAAAATTCTACTAAAAGTAGAATTCAAACAGCAAATAGCTTTCCCCGCGACCCAGCCAGATAAAGCGGAAGAAGATGGACGGATGGAGAATTCAAACACAATTCAGTTAAACTGAATTTTATTTTCATTTATTATGCGTAAATTGTGTTGAATGCTGGGGTACTTGTGTTTATTCTTTTGTTTGACAAAAGTACTGCTCTATTGTTGTTTATAATTCCCAAAATACACAAATAATTTAACAAAGCACCATTTCACACTCATACTGTTTTGAAAAACAAAACAAACAACGTTTTATCTTTTGTATTTCACTCTCACATTTTTTGCTTGTGTATTGTGAACAAGCCATGCTGATCTTCACAAGTGCCTTCTTTTCCACTGTCAGAAGAGCACTTCCTTCAAATATCACAAATGGCATTTTACTTTTTGGAAGCATCTGCCTATGAACATCATTTGAACTTCAAAGGCCTCCATAGTCGTGTGTTCATGACATTTTCCCTCTTGTTTTGTGTGATTGTTTTACCTGCTCGGTGTTCTTGTCGTGGATTGAATTGCCCTTGTCGTAATCCAGTCCAGACCATAGTGGAGCACAGAACACTGCATGCATGTAATGTGGCAGTGGACATTCATTATATAACATAAGTGGAAGAAGCTGACCACAGTAAAGAAACAGAATAAGAGATGATCAACAGAGTGACAGGATGTCCTCCTGTCCTCGGCACCACACAGATGGCCAATAATCAACAACAGGAACTCAGTTGTTCTCCATTCTCCTTCTCAAATGCCATTTTCACACTATTTCCAACAGCCTCTGATAAGACTTCCTTTGAATAAGCTTTCAGCAGTGGAAAGTTTAGCACCACTCATCACAGCTTCTGTCACTGTCAGGATATGAAGTATACCTCAGAATAGGAGAGGATTCATATACTAGGCCCTGGTAGGATCATTGTTGGATAAGATCTAACAGCACTAAAGGGACATAGTAGTGTGATTCCCTTTCAGTATAAATTATTGCCAATTTTAAATAATCACAACACACCTTGAAACTTAACTCATGACTGTAAATGTTAATGGTCTTCCAAGGCACATTGGCAACTGCATATTACAATGTATAGTATAATGCCTTCAGAAAGGAAAAAGTTGTAGCTTTGCCAGCAAGATGAATTCCCATGTTTTCCATGAGTTCATTACCTCTTTTGCATGTGATCGGTCCTGCACCACCAGGGGTGCAACATTGTGGTTTGGGCAGAAGCCAAAGGCGAACATACCAAAACAAACATGCCAATGCCAACAGATATACCTCAGCCTTTTTAGCAGAAATTCAGATTACCGTAAATTCCGGACTACAGAGCGCACCCGATTAAGAACCGCATGCTCAGATTTATGAAGAAAAATCAATTTTGTAATTATATGAGCCGCACCATATTATAAACCGCTGGCCAAAGACTAGGCGGGGGTTCGCTTCTGCGTCCCCGCCGCCTGGAGCGTCTCCGGGACGGGCCGCGGGACGCGGTCCCCGCTGAACTCTGGGGACGGACTCGCTCACTGGTGACACTTGGGACACACACGCGCCACAGGCACTTACACACCTTCACACACTTGGGACACACACACGCGAAATGCACATACACACCTTGGCGCTCTGGGAATAAACCACGGTAGCGATCGCTTTAGCCTTCAGTCTGATTTGTACAGTGCGGCCGCTCTTGCGTGTTAACCCAGTCCTCCAGAAAGTTTTCAAGCTCAGGCCATCTGCTATGGTTACCTCTGAAAGCTTTGGTTGTCTTTTTACACTGGCTCAGTTCTTCTTGCTGGAGCCTCCACCTTCGCACTATCTACTCGTTTATGCCAATTTTACGGGCAGCAGCTCGATTTCCTTCTTTAACTGCCAGAGTGATCGCTTTTAGTTTAAAAGCTGCATCATATGCTTTTTGTCTGGTATTCTCCATGTTGATGAGGGTTAGCAGAAAGACTGAAATAAGGAAGTTGTGATTAATCATACAATTTCATTGGACCTCAGTGAACTACTTATTCATTTTATTGGTCCATGTTTTTCTCGCGATGAAAAAAAAAATAAAAAGCCGCTTCATATTACACGCCGCAGTGTTGAAAGTGTAGAAAAAAGTAGCGGCTTGTGATCCGGAATTTACGGTATTTAGTTTGTGAAAAACTTGCAGAGGGAAGCAGTTTGTGCATTTGTGGATAAGTTAGATGCATGTGCTTTTCTCTCAAAAGAAGCTTGTTCTGTTGATGGTCGTTTTGATTGGTGTGTAGTATTTGTTTGAACATTCCGATCTCTGGTCACTGGCTCCCTTTCAGTGAGAGCCATTCCAGATTGATGCATAGACCTCTGTTCAGCGGGCTACTCATATCAATCTGGTGAGAGTCAGGTTAGGTAAATTGGAGTGAATGGGTCAAAATTGTGCTTTTTTGGCTCTTCCCTCTAAATCAAGTAAAGTAAGTAATTAAAAGTGGATGTATCAGGAAAGAGCACTGAGGTAAAACCTATAGCAAGTCAATATACAAATAATGGTGTTACTACATCCTCGAATGTCCATCATAAATCGAATATCTCCCCTTAAAATGAAAAACAATTTATATACAGTGAAGAATATTTTGCTCTCACCCTTTAGTAGGATCAAGGGTTAGACAAATGAAACTTATTAAAGCTATTCTGGTCTCAGAGTGACATCAGCCTCAAACTTGTCAGTGGTGGGAACCTCCAGAGGTTAAAAGCAGTCATTGTGGGGGTCGAGGGTCATTAACATGAGAAAGCCTCTGCTCCTGGTTTCTCTGCACACTGTCTGTTTCCCCCGTCTGTCAGACACAAGTTCCTTTGCCCATACTATTGCAATGTCTTCATAAAAGAAAGAACTTCAGGTGTTTTCAGTGGAGCATCAACACACTGTCTTCATTTAAATGCATTTGAGGCCTTCCTGTGAAATCAAATGACTGAACAAATCTTATCAACTCCAACATGTTCATCATATTATCTAACTTTGCATTTATTTCTAATTTTTATGCAACCACAATCCAGCTATTTAGATTATAGCAAGACTATAATTCAGGTTCTAGATCCTACAGCTCCAATTTTGATGACATTATAACATCCATGCATTGAAAAAGAATGACATTATATATGTTGTTTGTTTACCACCACTTGATAATAATAAGTGTATCATGAAAAACAGGACTGTTCTAAAAGCTTTTGTCACGTTGGTAATGTTTTTGCCAAACCAAAAAAAATCTGTGAAAATGTGGCTTTTTTCCTGAAACCCTCTCCCCGCGCGCCTCTCGCTCGCTCCGTGGGCGTTGGGTACACTAAGTGCTTCATGATTGTGAGGATGCTCAAACAGCGGAGGCGTGCACAGCCCTCAGCCAAGTGTCCTCGCTTCCCCACGTGTTTTTTTCTGCCTGTGTTTAGTCCTGTGTAAGTGGCAATACCATATATATGTCTTTATGTTGAAATGAGACCCTGCTTTGTTAATGCATACACAGACTCAGGTTTTAAATGTCACGTGCAGGTTTAATATAGCACAGTTACACAATGTTGTTTGCCATGTACTAGATATTAAATTAAATTAAATTAAATGGAAAAACCTTGGCAAAGCTCAAGAGTTGGCATCATTATAATATTGTATATCTGGCACTATAAACTAGTATTATAATTTTATATAGCTTGGTGGCTGAATTAGACCCTACTAAAATTGACGTGTTTTTGACTGGCAACTTGAAGCAAATTATTGATTAATGTCAGAATATGCAGTAAAAAGAGCTCAGTTTTGTGGTGTAACTCCCAGGGGACCAGTGTTGACACAAGGAGCATTATGTTGTGCAGCTGTGATACTATGTTGTGGCTGAGGTGTTTTTCATTTGGAGATTTGGGCTGTTAATTAACACACTGCTATCAAGTTTGTCGAGAGTGAAGTCATATCTTCAGAGATGTGACCCCACGTTGTTCATCAGAGGATTGATAGTCATACAAAGTTTAGTAGTTTGAATCATCTTGAAAATACAAAATATGAAATTATTTTGGGAGATTTTGTCACATGTTGAAACTGGTTGAAGTGGGTATTTGACACAAGAGCAGCAGAAGTGTGCAGCAAGTAGTAGCAAGTAGCGATTGATAATAAAAATAAGTAAACTTTTGTGTTATCCTGATATTTTAGCAATCCATACAAAATGCGCTTATTCACCAATAAATGTTGTGGTTGAGAATCTAGTATCTATGAAGAGAACACAGCAAGTTAGATTTATGATTTAATATTGTAAAATTTTCAATACATCTCTCACCTCTAATAGCAATGAATGAACCAGCTATACCAGTCCAGATACCATTTTGTCTTCCACTTAACTTTTCTTTTTTACCTTGTTGTTTTAACTCGTATATCCTTGTTCATTGCATCGTTTGTATTTGATTAAATAATTGCTTTTGTGGTTACAGACTTGAAGCACTAAGAATTACTTTGTGTGCAAATTGTGCTATACAAATAAACTTGCCTTATTTAGACATGATAATAAATGACTCCTAATTGTGATAACCAAACACTGTGCAAGCATAGGATGGGTGACTGATGAAATATAAGACAAATTATTTATATTAATTGTATTCAAGCTATTGTTCAGCCAATAGTGGCCAAAATGACTATCTGTCTCTGGCATTCATTATTATACCAGTATTACAGCCTCTGGACTATGATACTATATATAATACATATATTTCTAATATATATCTAATATATATTTATCATTTTGGCCTAGGCACACCCCTCAAAAATGATACCACCGGCTACCACTGCTGCTCGTCTGTGTAACAAAATGTCTAAAATAGACCATTTATTATGTCTTGTCTTCTCTCTTCAGTGGTCAGTTTGCGGTGGTCAGAAGATGCCGACACAGAGACACAGGAGTGGAGTACGCTGCCAAATTCATCAAGAAGCGGCGCAGTAAGGCCAGTCGTCGCGGAGTGTCCCGGGAGGACATCGAGCGCGAAGTGAGCATCCTAAAAGAGATCCAGCATCCCAACGTCATCACTTTACATGAGGTCTTCGAGAACAAGGCCGAGGTCATCCTGATCCTGGAACTGTGAGTGGAGTTTTTAGATTGACAGCTCGTGTATGCTGTAGCTCTAACAAAATCGATATCATAAGTTGTAGTCATATTGATCCATAATTGAAATTACTTGGACACAGTAGCTCACATATTGCAATATAATGGCAAGGAGCAAAAAATAAATGCAAAATAATTTTTAAAAAATTATTAAAGGCTGAAATAAGGGACACATTCAAATAAAATATAGTAAATATGATGTCGAGATCGACTTGACCAATATGTAGGGCAGATTATTTTCCCCAAATTATTTAATAGAAAATTACTAAAAATTAACTCGCAGATTTTTTTAACCACAAATCCATAAAAAAAACTGTGTAGTCACATTTTGTTCAATTTTTTCTTCGCAATCAAGTGTTCAAGTAAAGTTTTATCTGTATTCTTTAGGCACCAAGGCAACTAAAACAAACCAATATATCTCAATCTATCTATAATATAAAATATATCTAGGCTTTATGTGTGAAGTGAAAGCACATACTTCTACACAACTTTAGGTCAATGTTAGTTGTTAAACCTGGAAGTTCCTGTAGAAAACATATCTGAAAACTTTGTAAACCTTTTTTCCACCAGGCACTTGTCAGACCAGATTTTCCAGGTTTTGTTTCACCCTTAAGACCATTTCTGTTTACATTACAATTTCACTGCTGACGTACATGTTTTGAACCTGTGAGCAGGTCAAATCTCATTTACAAGGTCAACTTCCATGCTTTGTTATCTCAGTCTGACTGAACTTGCTCTTAGTACCTTCTGTAGTACATTCCTGGTCTTATATTTTTAGTGAGTTCTCCTCCCTGTGATATTGCTCACCCCCATAATAAATGGTTTAATCAATGTAATTTATGGGCTACTCTCAGACAGCACTGTGTCACCATAGGAACCAGTTCATATAGCTAATATATTTAACATGGGCATATTGAAATTGATATTAGTTGATGTATGTAAAATAAAATGTATACATAATATTTAGAGTCTGAGTGCACATTTATCTACATTTATTTGCAGTTAGTCTATGTTGGACCTAGTGATATGTTTAAACTATTTTAACTATTAGTGATTAGATTTTTATTGTGCCTATTCATTACTACATTATTACCTGTGCCTTTACCTTTATGTTTAGAGTACACTCTTTTTTAACAATCAATAGCTGGGCGGTCAATACAAGGAAACATTTGGTATTCTTCAATAATGCAGTCATCGGCATGTTAGGTCTGATAATGGGCAAGATGGAGGCTAAATCAAGGCTCCATATTTTATGTTTTAAAAGGCAGACAACACAGCTTCACTGAAGGTATTTGCTGTTTGAGACCAATGAGTGCCTAAGCATGGATAAGATTTCATCAAGGCAGGAATAAAATCCAACTAATATCACTAATGCCAAGTCACCTTGCTCCACCTGAGAGTCCATTGTGTTATAATTATATAGAAAGTTCCACTCAAGTTGAACTATATTTAATTACTAATGTTCGGTTTCAGGCAAAGCTGTGTGTTTTATTGTCATGTAAAAAGAGGGGAGGATTTAAAGTACAAAGAAACAGAGACAGACTTAATGACCTACACATTATATGGACATATTTCAACTTGTTTTTCAGACTTATTTGGTTTCAACACACTAACCGCTAATGCACTACAACAGCTGATGAGGTAAACAACACGATCCAGTGGACTGTAGAGGGTGGGGCTGTGTAACTCTCATTGTGCTGTTTCTCTCAAGGGAGCCATATGTCACTTTGCAGTAAAATACACACATGAATTAACTCGCCCTCACATACCCCTTGATGCATCCTGCGTTAGTCAGTACATAAGTATGCGTGTAATTACAGCACCCTTCCTCTTCGCCTTTTCTTACTTCCCCTTATTTATTATGTCACTTACTCCATCCAACTCAATGACAATCTAAAATAAAATAAAAATTGGTTGTTTTTAGTTGTCCATTTAAGCATGCACTATGCCATTACAAGCTTTATTTTTTTGCATTTCTCTGAATCTTTAAAACCCTATTGGCCAAGAGAAGATAGTGTTATTTACCTTCTGAGTAATGCACCCACCCGCACCAAAGCCCATCCCATTATTCTCCATTAAATGCTATTATATTAGTGATAACTTTGGTGGAGGTTCTGCCACCACTCATCGCTGCATCATTGCTTTGCCTGGAACAGTATGTCATTAAGCTTTAACTAACTCAATGAGGATCTTTAAACAGGTGGTACCACCAGGCTAAGTTATTGGTCAAATCTGTGGAGAGGTTTTTTTGAAGATTAAAAGACATGAGATTGCAGTGGTATTAGTGGAGACTATCATATCCTCCATGGCAAAATCTTTGCCCCATATCAAACTAGATAAACAAACCGTTGGTATGATACTTTATCCTTGTAATAATTCCATTAACAGTTTGAAGTAAAAATGTAACTGTAATGATCTTCATGGAGACCAGCAGGTGGTGGTCCCCTACCAGAAAAGTTCTAATGCACCTTATAGAGTAACTTGATGGAGAACAATGGTGGGTATATTTCACATCAACAGTGTAAATTGCCGGTCAGTAATGCACCCAGATGATTAGATTACACAGGCTCAGTTCCAGTAAAAAGAGATTTGCAGCGGCTCTGATCTAAGAATCGTCACATTTTAATTCTTTCCGTGTCCCTTGACCAGAGTGGCGGGCGGTGAACTGTTCGACTTTTTGGCGGAGAAAGAGTCTTTGAGTGAAGAGGAGGCCACACAGTTCCTCAAACAGATCCTGGATGGAGTTCAATACCTGCACTCCAAGCAAATTGCACACTTTGACCTTAAGGTACAAAATAACAAAATCATCATTATCATTTTTGTTTAAATGTGTGATGGCTTTTTCCATGCTCCTCTGTCCTTTGCAAGCTCCTCATTAACGCCTTGTCTGGTCAGGTCCTCAGAGATCTCATTTGTCCATCTTGTTCTTGACCTCCCTGCAAGGCATAACACAAGTGTGTCTCTTAACTATATAATAGTATGCCAGTAATGTGCAGTGTCTTTAAATACAGTTTGGCAGTCATTCCCACCTGGGGTCAGGGCCGATTCTCAGGAGGTGCCAATGGTTTCTTAGAAAAGATGTCCAGACTAGATTGTGTGAATTTCAATGAAGGGACATCATCTTAAATCCTTATATGATGTGTTTTATAGTCATTACTGTTCTGTAACAGCTTTTAATCATAAAGTTATTATATTTTTTGTTAAGACAGTAGCTTAACAGGTAAGTATGTGGGGTTTGTCATCATATCAACTAAAATAGGTGAGAAAAAAAGGTTGGAAACCACTGTTATATGGCGGTGCCTTATGTAAGTGCTTCTTGGCCTGTGTTTATAATTAGCTGACATTAAATTGTCTTCACTTAGAATTATTGATCTTGTAAAACTAAAGTGTACTGAGACAGCCATGCTTGCAGACAGGACTAAAATACACCACTTAGTAGTTTAGGCTGCCACAAAGTAAAATATTTTGCAATGAATAGAAACTACTCCCTTCTCAGATCTTAATCATAGTAAATGCGCAAACTAAAATGATTCATGATCACTTCAGGCTGCCATGCTGCAAATGTCCAAAATGTTAGTCACTAATTGTTTTGAATGCTTTATATGGTCAATAAGTCAAGTTTCAGTAATGTTGGGACTTTGACCAAGACTTTGATCTTTTTCATCATAATCAGCATCATGTTTGTTTTGACAGAAAGCCCCACCTGCTGTAATGCATTTTAAAACAACCAGATGGATGAGTTTAGAACAGATTATCTCTCAGTTTAGAAGAAAATCAATTGTTTGCAGGCAGCAGTCCCAATCAATGCATTAAATTCTGTAAAAGGATGTAAACAAAGGAGACAACAAAAACAAAAGTACTTTTGGTGGAGCATATGAATAGCATGCAATAATATGTTGTTCCTTTGAAGTGTTATTTGTTATATAGAGCTGGGGTCTCCATGGTTAGCTCCTTCTGTTGCCTCTGCAGCCCACAGCCCATTTGCCCAAGCTCTTTTACAAACTAAACCCTCAGTGGATTTGAAAAGACGGTTTCTTCTTGTGTCTTCAGGAATTCCCTCTGTCTCTAGTGATTCTTTTCAGCGCTTCCTCAAGGGTTCTACCCCCGTTTTGCATGTCATTTCCATGGCTGCTGTGCCTCCTTCCTGCTAGGCCTGTTCTGTCATCTGTTGACTGATCCTAATCCTGGAACAAGGAAAATGTGTTGGTGATGTATGTATAACATATAAGGAGCAATAATCATAAACAGTACTAAATACTGTTTATTATGTAATAATAAAATGTATTGACAATAAAGTCAGTTTGACTATAATATGCAAGTCATTTTAACTATATTTGACAACATTAGTGTGTTGTTTATCAACTACAGTCTATAGTCTCGGACAAGATCTTGTGCCACAAGATTTCGCAAGCACCGCATCTTGATTTTTTTTCCATGTGTTTCGGCTTGAACAAAAAAGAGGGTTATGCAATGCTAAGTAACTTCTTGTTAAGTTGGTAAAAAAAAAGTTAGTTACAAAAAAGCAGTCTTACAATGATGAAAATATATAATATAATAAATAAAAAATGTGAACTATCATTCAAAATCTCGTTTTGTCCCTTCTCATGGACTCAGTCCTGTGTCTAATCTCATTTTGTGGGAATTGTTTCTTGTCCCATTATTTTCATAATGTACGTAATTTCAGACTGTGTTACCGATCAACCAGGGACATGGCCCTGTATTTCAGTATCTGTTGTGTTTTTGTGTTTTTCAGCCAGAGAATATTATGCTGCTGAACCGCTCTGTGCCTCACCCACGCATCAAGCTCATTGACTTTGGCTTGGCCCATAAGATCGACTTTGGCAATGACTTTAAAAACATCTTTGGTACACCAGAATTTGTAGGTCAGTGGGGGTTGCCTTATAGTGCCATGTTCGCAATATGTTTCAGTTTAATTTTAGTATGTTGCATGCTGTGTCAACCAGTAGATTCTGTGTCATCTACTTCACTGGCTTTATCCCAGTCCCGGTGTGTCACACGCAAGATAGAACAAAATGCTGACTAACTAACCAACAAGATTAATTATTTGTGTCGTGCAAAGGGTGTTTATATTTTATGACTCATTTAAGATTATTGAATTACAAAAGCAAATGTCAGTTGTAGAATATGCAGTAATAAAGAAGGTGTTTCGAACAGTGCAGACTTGACCAACAGTAAATATTTCAGAAGCACTTTAACAAATGAGAAATAAGAAAAGTATTATCATCCCATTATAAACCAGTTTGTTTTGACTTGATTATTAGGATTCATTCCAAGCTTTTTCAAGCCTTAAACTACAGAAGTGGATTTGTCAGTGACAGTGACTGCAGTATAGTTTTCACAAAAGATTAAAAAGACTAAATGAGATGCAATGAGGGGTGTATAGCGTCTTTGACCTTACTCTACTGTATGTGTTACAGCTCCGGAAGTAGTCAACTATGAACCCCTGGGCCTGGAGGCAGACATGTGGTCAGTGAATAGATTAAATAAAGGCATCACATGACTTTGAGTTAAAATAGAACAGCTGTTTGTTTGACACGTCTATGTCTTTCTGCCTCTCTCAGGAGTGTTGGTGTGATAACCTACATACTGTAAGTACCTGACCTGCTGACACTCACAACATCATTCTATTAAAAACTGAATTCACTTAAAACTTGCAAAAGTTGCATCTTGTTAGACCCGAGCATACAGTTTTTCCATCACCTACATACTTCCCATTGGGGCACTTTTATGCCACAATATTGCACATTCTTGACAAATGATCATAATACATTGGTTTGCAAATATGAGGAGATCCACACACAGCAACATAAGCAGTTTTGCATCATCTGGAAATGAACAAAAACTGATACTCTCTATCACTCTGCACAAACAGCAGTGCTCCCACCCACACAGCTGTCATGGCTCTGCCAGGCACTGCAGAAAATAGACTGGTCCCTGTCTAATATCACAACCTACTGCAAGGTGCTTTACAATCACACTAGTCTGCATGTCCCAGTGTCCCAAAAACACTTCTCAGAGTTTCAGTTTGATTTGTCTACATTCAGCATTACATCAACACAGCTTGACTGTAGTGTTTTGTTGACAACAACAACAAGCCTGTCCATGGGTTACCATTTTGAGCACTTTTTACCATTCAAAAGATGTCATATTTTGGTTTGAATAGCTAATTCCCATGGTAGCAGTGCTTATTTACACTGCACCTGTCTAAAGAACATTAAATGAAATGAGTGTTGTTGATTTGAATGGCTCTGTTAGTAGTCATAACACCAACAGCTCTTCACTTTAACCTGGACCACCTCATGTCTGTCCCAGCTGCCTGTGATCAGCGCCTGGGACTGACAAGCTGCTGAGACTTCAGTGAACCAGCAAAGATGATCAGTGTAACTAGGGCCGATGTAGACTTCTAACAAGCACATGCACACTCTGTGTACATTGTATTCTGCTGAACACACCCGGCGAGGTGCAGAGGGCAGCTGCTTTATAGGGAAGTACTTGGAACTCAGCCACCGCAGTTTTTAGCTCCGTTCATGAGTCACTGCTCGCTGCCGTGTGCCCGGTATAGTTTTCTCACATCTGCAGGTTATAAGTCTCTATGTGGGCTGAAAGTAATCACTGTATCAAAAATAACTGCAATGCTCTACACTGTTCTTAGATAAACAAAATATAGACACATTTTATATATACATTTTTGTTTGGTGTTTTCAGACTCAGTGGAGCATCACCATTTTTGGGTGACAATAAGCAAGAGACATTGGCCAATGTGTCAGCAGTCGATTATACATTTGAAGAGGAATTCTTCAGCAACACCAGCAAACTGGCTAAAGACTTCATTGCAAGACTCCTTGTTAAAGATCCCAAGTATGTGTATACAGTATGTAGTAGGTATATAACAAGAAATGTTTAAAGAGCATATGGTGAATATGGAGTTCAAAGGTCTCATGTCTTTGAAACTTAAAAATACAGACCTTAAACCTTACAGAAAATGTGTTTTTGCAGTTTATTGACCATTAAATGATATGCTACATTTTTTAAAATCTATTTTGTCACTCAATATATTCTCCATATTGTTAGAAAAAGAATGACTATCCAGGACAGCCTTCAACATCCCTGGATTAAGGTAAGGTATCTATATATTACGGTATTTTATTACCACAGTTGTTTTTCAAAAATATAAATGTATAGATTTATAGATTTTCTTGAGCATTGTTGACCTAAAGTTTTGTTTTCTGTTGAACAGCCAAAAGACACACTGCAGGCACTGAGCCGAAAGGAGTCTGCTGTCAACATGGAAAAGTTTAAAAAGTTTGCAGCACGAAGAAAATGGAAAGTAGGTTTTATATTCCATCTAAGTTATAAAAATGTATGAAAAATATATTATTTACACAATTTTACCTCCTGATTTTATTCATAAAATATTTTTTCAGCAATCTGTCCGACTTATTTCCTTATGCAACCGCCTGTCCCGGTCATTCTTGTCCAGAAGTAACATCAGCGTGGCCCGTAGTGATGATACTTTGGTAAGAAACTTTTTCAAACTCAAACCCTTTCAGTTACAGCTCTGGTATCCATAGCTTTTCTGTATCTGTGATAGTACCTGCCAAAAGTAATTGATCTGTTCCTCATTTCCGCAAGTGTTGGAATGTTACCGGAGCTTAGAAACAGGTGGACGTTTGTTTTATTTGTGTTGCTTTATTTGACTTGACTTGTGCTTAAACGTATAGTTAGTATTTGTTGACGGTGACGTGCTCAGCCATAGAATTGTAAACAGTGTTGCCTTCGTTACGGGTTTAATCATTGACGGTGTACTTTGAGAGGGGCTTCCTTGCTTCCTTGAGAGGGAGTTTGCTGAAACTTCTCTTCTATCACAGGTAGCTGGAATGCACAAAAGAATACGTGTAGCTAGTTACTCCACCTACACAAAGAGAAAAGTGATGTAATTACAGTTCATTTACCCAGTCTGTTGTTGGAAATGGAACAATCAAACCACAGCCTAAATGCCTTATACAGTATCCATAGGCAAGCCAGTGTAATTTTCAACATGCTCTATGGTGCTTATAAATATTGGAGCCCTCTTAGGTGGTTGAGCCCCAGATCTCAGCAGGGAAGTTATGTAGAGGAATGTAGCTGGATGACCACACTTGGCTGAACACGTTGGCTCCACATCGGCTTGCCCCCCTCCTTCTCTTCATCACCCCTGCCCTGTCCTTTCTCCTTGTCACCCAGTGCAGCAGAGCGTCACAGCTGTGTCGTCAGACTGCCTGTAGTTCATGGTTATTGGGTCACTTGTTGTCAAATGAGAGACACTTGCATTTGACCTAAAGGAGAATTGAGTGGGTTTTCAAAGACTGTTTAGTTCTGTGTTTTTATGGTTGGGTGCACATTGAAAGAGATCTGGAGAAGCATGTGATGAGAATAATTGGGGGGATTACTGCTTACAAGATCGGATAACTGTAACTGTAACTGTCTTTCCCACACTTTTAGGATGAGGAAGACTCATTTGTGATGAAGGCCATTATTCATGCCATAAATGATGACAATGTACCTGGTCTACAACACCTGCTCGGCTCACTGAACAGTTATGATGTGAACCAGCCTAACAAGGTGACAAGCCCTCAAAATACTTAATATAAAACTATTGTCATTTACACGAGACATTTATTTGTGTGACCTAGTTTTGCAGACTGGTGAACATTACAGACAGTTTTGCTCATGGACAAACATTTTCTGCTAATTGTTTGTGCACATTTTGTTTGTTTAGTAAAAAGTGAGACTTGACGTTTATGTTATTACTGATACTGCCTTCATAACCCCACATAATTAGTGACTAAGTTAAAACTCTGTGTCACAATACACAAGTAATGTGTACATTTTGTTGTTATGGCAGCATGGCACCCCTCCTCTCTTGATCGCAGCAGGCGGTGGCAACATTCAGATAATCGAGGTGTTGATGAGGAAAGGTGCTGAAATCAAGGCCCACGACAAGGTAATATTTGTGTTTCAGTGAGAGAATATCTGCACAAACACACTGCACATACATACTGCACATCTGGGCCAATAGATGAGTAATGTTTATAAAATATTCAATGAAAAACCTACACAGTGGCTGGATGTTGTGTTGTGAAAGGTCAGAGATAAATGTTGAATGTTTATTTCAGAGCGGAGCCAATGCTATCTACTATGCAGCGAGACATGGTCATGTGGACACGCTAAGATTCCTCCATGAGAAGAAATGCCCTCTGAATGTGCAAGATAAGGTGAAGTTCCACTCCTCCTCTCTATAGGGTTTACGCATGTCAGTCTTGGCACAAAGATCTACACTTTGTAGAGTTGTCACACTTTTCTTAGCCATTCCTCCAACTGTTCAACTTCAGAAGATGTTTGATGTTTGATTGTGCACAGCTTCACATATTTAGCCTCTCAGTTGCCAAGTGTAGTGTTTATGTAATTATGGAATCATCTTAAGAGAAATTTACTTCTCATTTTTTTTCAAACGGTTGATTATGTTGTAAATAGTTATTTGTCCTAATAGTCAGGAGAGACTGCTCTACATGTAGCTGCGCGCTATGGAAATGTGGACGTGGTGAGCTACTTGTGCAGCATCAAGGCTAACCCAAACCTCTGTGACAGGGTAAGGACACGTCATTTTGTACTGTCTTGTATCACTGTAAGAAATTTTGTAATCATTATTTTGTGTTTTGTGTCTTTTAGGAACAGGAGACACCGCTACATTGTGCTGCCTGGCATGGATACTCTGCTGTTGCCCGGTCACTCTGTAAGGCAGGCTGCCATGTGGACGCTAAGAACAGGGAAGGGGAGACCGCTCTCCTAACGGCATCTGCCAGGGGCTTTGTGGATATTGTGGAATGCCTCATAGAGCATGGGGCTAATGTGGAGGCCACTGACAAGGTGAGCATACTATGATTGAATGAAAATGTGTCATGTAAGTCCGTTTTAACCTGGTATATTCACTGGGGACCTCTCTGCTCGCTCCTCCATATGTGGATGAGCAGCGACTCAACTCTGAGCTCCTCCTTGGTGACTGAGCTCCAATTTCATTCTCAATCTCTAGAGCCCAGCCCCCTGTAGCGGACATATCATACTAAATCTGATGACTGAGGACGTGTGTTTGCAGGATGGCCACACAGCTCTTCATCTAGCCGTGAGGAGATGCCAGGTGGAGGTGGTCCACTGTCTTCTCAGGCACCACTGCAACGTAGACCAGCAGGATCGTCATGGCAACACACCCCTCCATATCGCCTGTAAAGATGGAAACCTCCCTATTGTCATCGCCATCTGCAACGCTAAGGCCAACCTTGACCTGCCAAATAAAGTTAGTAGTTTTATAATATTACATCATATCATTACCAAATACAGTACTAAACACAATCAATCAATTAATTGCTGTCCCACTTTAACTTTAGGCTTTTAACTCTATGTTTTAATCATACTTAATTTGTTTATGTTGTAAGGTAACCTTGGGTGTCCAGAAAGGCGCCTAATAAATAAATATTATATTATTTTAATATTATATTGTGTCATTTTATTTATTGTTATATAGTTTTTGTTTGAAGTGATGTCAACATACAACTGGAGACTACATTAAGCAGCATATAGACTTAAACTGTATTTTCTTGGGATCTCTTTTCATGCTTGCATTTTTTCCATGTAATGTAATGCATTAAGCAGTCTGCTATAGAAATGGATAAATAAAATTGGGGAAAAAATGCATTAAGCAGTGAACACATTTCAATCCCTTTATTTTCCTCTTATAGTCTGGAAGGACCCCCCTCCATTTAGCATCTAATAATGGAGGTCTGGAGGTTGTACGCCATCTCTGCCTTGCTGGAGCCAATACTGATGCTGTTACAAATGTAAGTAACAAACTACAGTATTTTCTGCTTGTGACTGAAGAAATGCTACTCTCTTTAATGGTACAAATGAATTTGATTGGTGATTGGAGAAAGAGTTACTTTTATGGTTAAGTAATTGCACTGTTAAAAGATAATGCCTGAATAACTGTTTTAGTAGATCCACTTTAGTTCTTTAGCTCTTTGGAGTCTATGTAATAAATTGTGCTATACAAATAAGAGGAGTGCCTAAGAAAGATCTGTGATTAAAAAAAAAATCCCTGCAGAACACAAAGATCACATTTTCCAGAGCGCAAAACCATTAATATTTTTCAGGTAACATGTAATTAAACAGCTGATTTACCCTCTTTGTCATCTGAAATTGTACTGTATAGGTTTTTTTTTTTTGATAACTTCTCTCCTTAAAATCCATCCATTGCACATAGAGGTTTCAGTTGTCTCTTTGCTTCTCCCTGTGTTAATATTGTATGACGGCTGATGTGTTATGCATATTTAATCTGGAGGGTGCATACTAGAATGTATAATTCATTCTCAACTGGACTGTGGTCAGGGGGTTGTTTTGTAGCAGCCCATTGGATATTGAACTTTTTATGGCAGGTAGAAGTCAAATTAGAGCATTGAATTTAAAGAAATAAGGGAAAGAAGTAAATATTTCTATGCTAAAACTTTAATAGCTCTAAAGGCAAATATAATGAATCTAATGAATCCAGAATCTGCATGTGAGCTTGCAGTGCAAGTACATCCACATTTTACGAATACATGGTGTAATTAACATAAGATGTTTTTATTTCTAAATAGACTCTCTATAGATTTTATAATTTACACAGAGTATGATTATTGTGTGATTTGGTAAACAGCACGTACACTTATTGTTACTGTGGATGTTTGTCTTCCAGGATGGAAAAACGGCAGAGGATTTGGCCTGTAACGAACGACATGAGCTCATAGTTTCACTATTTGGAAAGCTTAAGAAGGTAAACAGTCAAATAACATTTTTCTAATGAATTGAAATGGTAGAAATATCATTTTAAAAGGCTTGACTTACTCATGTGTCTGCAGTTTTCACAACCCAATGCTTGCACCTGGTATATTTCTGTGTGGAGGTGTTGGGGGCAGCGTTTCCAGCATTTCTTGGCACTCTACTATTTTTAGACAGGAGCTCTTTCCCTTTTGGTGATAATGAAGATTTTGAGATGGTGTTGTTTGTAGTGTAAATGAGCAGAATGGATTAGGGTATTCTGTTCTGTTATACTTTCTTCTCACATGTCTCTTTTTGCCCCACTATATCTAATGTCCACTTGCCATTCAGGATCCAGATAAGTTTTTTACGTAAAGTTGAATGTTTTGTGATGCTGTTGCTCCAGGAACCTGCTGAGATTCAGTTCAAAGTGTGAAAACATGAAACCAGCAACTGTGAAAACAGTCATCTTTTGCATATGCTGAGATAATTTAAGACCCTGGACGATAATGGCACCTTAAACAAAAATACTACCCAAGACTTATCTAAATAAAAGACATGGTGGTCATATTTTTAGGTAGCTCAGTATCTATGTTTGTTATGTTATTTTTTTAATGAGAAGTGAGTGTTGACCATAACCTTGGTAGGAGTATTGAGAGCTTTCATAACCCACCCTTGCTTTTTTCAGGGTCCACTTTCACTGCATGACTCATATTATTGGTTACTGTTTGACATATTCTACTTTTGCCCAGTGGAGGCAGATGACGTTTTAAAAATGCATTGTGTAACTTTTCTGGTGGAGAGTGCGCCAGCTGCTAATTTCCATGGAGGAGTTATTGTTCAACAGTATGGCATGAGACTTAGATTTATCTTGAAGGAGACAAGCAGTAGGACAAGCAGTTAAATGCCATACTGTGGAATATTTAAGGCAAAACAAGAACATGGAGACAAGCAGGTAGTGGAAACACCACCAGTAAAGTTATAAAGTGCACCTGTCAGTAAGATTTAGCAGATTTACGGTTTCCAGGTCCAGTTTTCTTTGAGTTTCTAATAGTGTTGTGTATTCTTTAGGACAACCACAAGCTGACGTACACCCAACAGCTGAGGCCCACTCATACAGTACAGCCCAGGATCAAACTGAAGTTGTTTGGACACTCAGGGTCAGGAAAGAGCACTTTGCTGGAGTCCCTCAAGTGTGGCATCTTGCGCAGCTTCTTCAGACGGAGGAGGACGCGAATGACCAACACCGCCCGCCACCCCAACTCCCCACTCAGCTCTAAACCAGCAGGTAACTATGTCATACTGTATACCTACTATCAAAGTTCATTTTTAGAGCACAACAACACTGAGAACACCCAATACAGAATATAGAAACATATAAACAAACACTCAAATATTCAAATATAAAATTTAGCAAACACAATAAAGGATTTTTTTTTTTAACTAAACGTGGCACAGTGGTAGGTGCTAGTGAATGTAGACTAAATGTTTGAATTGTTGCATTGTTATTTGTTTTGTTTTTTTTATAAGAATTAAGAATTTAAAATGAATTGACGGTGCAAGAGGTGTGCAAAAATGCCTGTGCAATGACGCTTTCTTCTTTCTTTCATATTCGTTATTCTTCCTTTCATATTCGGACCAAAGACACAAATCCTCATGTGTTCATTGTTGTGTGAAATCACAGTTTGTCTTTAATCAGTCTGTTTGTCTCCTGTCTCCTCTCCTCACTTGGACACATCTGTTTTCTTTACCGCTGTGTTTTGTGGCACTCGGAGCCATTACCTCCCAGACAGTCGATAATGGTCAGTTACAGGAGCCGTATAGAGTTACCAGTCTCATCATCTGAGCAATCTGTAATTCTCAAGCCTTTGTCACAAATGAAGAAGGGTGATTTTTGTCAGTCAAAACAGACGGGTGGTCTCTATTGACTCACATTTACTATTAATATTTCAATAATGTGTTATAACTATAACTATAAGTATGTATGTATCACTTGGATGTATGCTGCATTTGTTGATTGAATATATAACAATAAGCCCCAATGAATTTCCAAGGTCATTGTTCTAAACGTATATTTATAAAAGAAATCCCCCTTTAATGAACACACAAAAAAAATAAATATGTATTCATGATGAAGAATGGTAACGTAATGCTTTAATTGCATGGTAGTATATTTTGCCAAATTAGCTGGCAAAAATAATTGTGGGTCTTGCAACATGCTGAAAATCCGGCCTTACTATGTAATTACATGTATTATGCAGCACTGCCCCCATGTGGAATTATATGTACTGACTAACTTGGCTTAGTTTATTTATGTTTGTATAGATCTTTATTTTTTTCATGTGGTAATAGTCTCACCACAGATCAAATATCTGTTTTAAATACCTGTCTATGCACATTTCTGTTTTTCTGTTGTGCCTAGTGTCGGTGAGCATTTCCAATTTGTACCCTGGCTGTGAAAATGTGAGTGTACGAAGCCGAAGCATGATGTTTGAGCCTAGCTTGACCAAAGGGGTCCTGGAGGTATTTTCCCCTGTGCATAATGGTCTGTCTGCTGCTGACGAACAAGCAACAAAGGCCATTGACATCCAACATGCTAACATCCATGGTAAGACAGACTACTTTACATACTGCTCTATAATTTCATTATTTTAATTCAGAATATTGAGTAATTGTTCTGCCCTTTAGGTGTGGGAGATTTCAGTGTGTGGGAGTTTTCTGGAAACCCTGTGTACTATTGCTCTTATGACTACTTTGCGGCCAACGATGTGACAGCCATCCATTTGGTCCTATTCAGCCTGGAGGAGTCGTATGAAACCCAGCTCAGCCACGTCACCTACTGGCTGAATCTGCTCAAAGCACTCACGCTCCCACAGCACAACATCGGTATGGAGACACTATGTTCATGTGCTTAAAGGGGCGTGTATTTAGTCAGTCCAGATATTTGCTTAAACACAAAAACACAAGGAACACTTGTATAGTGTATAATGCTGTCTTCAATGTGTGATATTTCCCAACTTAAATTACATTTTAAAATTAATTGAATCATGTTATGTTTCTACGCTCCCAGTTTAATGCAAGCAAATGTCAATTTAAAGCAAGGACTGTAGTCACATGAATATCTGCATATGAAATACTGCATGCAGTTACATAAGGATTTGCATTTTGAATTAGCCAAGTGTGTTCAAAACTAACCAAAGCAACCATTAAACACCCTGTGAGAGGGAGTTTGGACTTTTTGGGATACTGATGAATGGGCACGTTCATCAGTATCCCAGAGAATGTCCTTGTACGGTTCTGTTAGCAGCAGTTTTATCCTGCAATACTAAATAATATATTAAATATTCTTAATTGTTTTCAGTTTTTGGAGGTCGGATCCCACAGCCTCTCGCTGTTGTACTTGTGGGGACTCACGCTGATGTTGCAGACATCCCTCGGAGTTTTTCTGGAGACTTCAGTTATGACAAAGAAAGAACACTGCTGAAGGAAGTCAGAAACAGGTGAGCAATAACAGATTTACTTTAATCAAAATACTGCTGTACAACTATACAATATTTATGTCCTCTGTGTGTCTAGATTTGGCAATGACTTGCAAATCAGTGACAAATTGTTTGTGATGGACGCTGGAGCCTCTAACTCTAAAGACATGAAACTGTTGAGGAGTCACCTGCAGGACCTCCGCTCTACCATCATCTCTGTGAGTCTTCCTCTACAGGCTCCTCTTCTCTCCTCTTTTATGTGCATTTTAATTGACCTGTTACCTCTCTGTGTGCAGAGGTGCAGTCCCATGACCCTGCTGTCCGAGCGCCTGCTGGCCGCTCTGCCCACATGGAGAAAAATGAGTGGACCAAACCAGCTGACATCATGGCAACAGTTTGTTTTTGATGTTCAGGAGCATATAAACCCTCTGGTCAGCCATGATTACCTGCGCACACTGGCACTCCAGCTTCACAGTATGGGAGAGGTGTGTTTAACAATTCATTTTGCTCAAGCATTTACTATTCAAACATGCAATGCATACATGCATTTCCCACATTAAAGGCAGCTGTTTTTCTATAAAAAAAAAATAAATAAATAAGTTGACTATTTCTTCCTTTTTCTTCCTTTCCCTTCTCTGTCTTTGCAGATCAACATCATGCAGAGTGAAACGGTCCAGGATGTGGTTTTACTGGAGCCGCGTTGGTTATGCAGTAATGTACTGGGCAAACTGCTTTCAGTGGAGACTCCCAAGGCCATCCACCACTACAGGGGGCGGTACAGGCTGGACGAGGTACAGACACTGGCATCGGACAGTGATGTGGACGAACTGCTTCAGATTTTAGATGCGATGGACATCTGTGCCCGGGATGCCACAAACCCTTCTATGGTAGACATCCCAGCTCTCATCAAAACCAATGGGCTGCAGCGATCCTGGACTGAAGAGGAAGAGGAGGAGGCGCTGTTATATGGAGGGGTGCGTCTGGTCCCAGCTGAACACCTGACAGCATTCCCTTGTGGTCTGTTCCACAAACTGCAGGTGAATCTGTGCCGCTGGAGCCACCAACAGAAGCCTGAGAACGACAGCTCCGAGGAGCTGGACGGAGACATTCATCTGTGGATCAACGGGGCACGGGTGAGCCAGGCTGGGGCAGAGGCCATGATTCTGCTGGTCAACCATGGACAAGGCATAGACATTCAAGTGCGGGGGCCAGACTCTCAGAGGGCCAAGTGCTACTCTTTGTTGGACACCATGTGCAGTATAACAGAGAACCTTCTGGCCTCCACCCTATCTGGACTGCTCACAGCTAAGTACTACCTGAGCCCCCAGCAGCTCAAGGAGCACCACACGCCCATCATGGTGTACCAGCCCAAAGACTTCTTCAGAGCACAGGTTCAACGGGAAACCTCACTCACAAACACCATGGGAGGCTACCGCGAGAGCTTCAGCAGCATCCTGGCCTTTGGCTGCGCCGAGGTGTACCAGCAAGGAACTCTGGGAACACATATACACATCTCGGATGTTCCACTCTTGGCCCGTAGGAAACTGTGCCGCATGCTGGATCCACCTGATGCTCTTGGCAAAGACTGGTGCCTCCTGGCTATGAACCTAGGCCTTACTGAGCTGGTGGCCAAACACAGTAATGGGACTCCCAATGGGACACCCAATGGGACTCCTAATCTGGACCTGGGCACGCCCACCGAGGACACACCCCTTCCCCCCAGCCCCACAGCAGCCCTGCTTCAGGAGTGGAGTGCACGTCCTGACAGCACAGTGGGGGTGCTCATGTCCAGACTGAGAGAGCTTGGCCGCAGAGACGCTGCTGACTTCCTGCTCAAAGTTTCCCCTGTGTTCAAAGTTAACATGGAGGCAGTGGGGGCCTCCAGCAGCTACATCCTCACCTGTAATGGAGGGACGTCTTACAACTCCATAAGCTCGGTCATATCTCGCTGAATAAAACAGGGTCCTTGCCAAAAGTCACATGTGATGTGTCAGTTCTATTTGAACTTTAAGTGCAATCCTAACCAGAGTCCGCTGCTCATTTTCATTCATTTCATTTTCACACAGTCAGAGCAGTGAGACGTCAGGACTCTGGTCTCTGAAGCAATCTGAAGTGCTTGTGCTCTCCTGGACCTGTCCAGCTGACCCATGTTTCTGCTCTGAATGTGAGGGCAAATGGTCATCTGAGATCCAAAGAGGAACCCTTGACTCTTATATTGTGTGTACCTTTTGTGCTGCTGTTTTAACACTTCTGCATCCTCTCATCGCTCTCACATGTTTAAAATAGAAAAATATCATAGCTTTAACTTTTGAGGTTTTGCAAATGACTGCCTTATGTTTGGCCCTTATCCTTATTCAAACCTGATAAGCAAATAAATTTCACTGTTACAGTCCATATGCCAAACACTGTCCCCAGTTCAGTTCTCCCTACAGTAAGAGCATCTCCCAGTGGCATTATTATTATTATTTGATTTTTCTTTTGGTGTTAGTGCCTTTAAGGCCTTCTACCTCCTCCAGAGCACAATAGTCTGAATAGTCCTTGTGCCTTGTCCCTGTGTGAAACTATTTCCAGCTCCACAGTAATCAAGCAGTTTCTGTCACAGGAAAGGCTGTTTTACATCTCAGACAGAGCTGAAGAAATGTTTATTCTATTGAAAGCCTGAATTAGACCTAAACAAAACTTTGCCTCTGAGATTAAGGTACTGAAACTACAAGATGGGTTTCAGTGAAATACAATCAGAAATGGCCACTCTGCTGTGTGATTTTATGCTGAGAATAGGCGTCTTGTAGAGGCTTCTTGTTTTCATTTGCGTACAAGGTAAAAAGGGAAACAGTTCATAAAAATATATTTCCTGTAATTTAATGTGCCATTTCTCATTCAGATAAGTCTACTTGTCACGAAAATACAATGTCC
Organism: Odontamblyopus rebecca; assembly: GCA_030686955.1. Taxonomy (NCBI): domain Eukaryota; kingdom Metazoa; phylum Chordata; class Actinopteri; order Gobiiformes; family Gobiidae; genus Odontamblyopus; species Odontamblyopus rebecca. The sequence goes on from CM060661.1 coordinate 16,161,919, forward strand.
TCTTTTTACTACCATGTCTTATGGCATGATCAGGGGACAAATAGACAAGTGAAAGTCAGATTGGTTTCGCTAAAGGCCATTTGAGTCAGTGAGTGCTGATATTCAGGAAGTTTTGATTAGTTTGTTGGCTACTTGCAGAGCATTGGAAAACTTATTCTAGTATAGATTTCTCTGTATAATTCATTATGATAATCTTGCTGGTTATATAAAATCACATGTCTATAAAAAGCATTATTAAAAAATGATGAATATATTGAAATTATTAAAAGTACACACAAATAAGCTATTAAAATAGCTCAAGGTTTTAACTGCTGGTTACTCTCACTACTCTCATGTTTCTAGTGTTACTTTTATTTATATTTTATACAAAAACAATTGTATTCTTTATGTACATCTCTTAACTTTTCACTTTTTTACTGATCTGATTTACTGAAGTATCAAATTCCAGATAACTTTTGTGTTATTATATCATGTTATTCACTCCAAGCATTTATTAGAGAGATGTATTCCCAAAGTATTATGTTTTATTCCCAGGTGTATGGAAAGGGTAATTGAATCTGAATACTGGTGTGTAGTGCACAAGTCATGGTGTCATGGGACTTAAACATGTCAATTTAAAGTGCCACAAAACAAGCAATTTCAAACATTTATGTTAACAGATTTTGACCGTTGTGGAGTAGAAATGTAGTTTCTTGCTTCTTCTTTTCTAAGCATTTGTTGCATTACCACAATTACAAGCCTTGATGTTGCACAGTGACCTATACTCACCACTTTGGTTGAACTCAATGAGGCTTGACAGTCCGTATCATTGTCAGTGTATTTGTGCTGGCTCATTTCTTTCAGTTTTTGTGAAATGATTAAAGTCAGTGAACAAGGCTTATGTGACGCCAAAGTGTGCTGACTGCAGACATTTTATTACAAATGTAAAGTGCAAGAAAAGTTTCATATTCAGAACTTCAGAGTTGAGTTGAGTTCCCGTAACTGAGAAGAGTGGATTTCTGAGCTTCACTCCCTTCAGTATTAACCCATAACATTTTAATATGTCTCTGTATCACTGTTTGTCTGTAATTGCCAATCAATGTAAATATTTTAGGTAATTATTTTCCACTCTTTGTGTCCAAATATGATGCTGAATGTATATTATGTCTAAGAATGTGAGGGTAACTAGTTAAATACTGTGTAAAAAGGAAAGGAAAAATGACCACTAAACAACTTTTATTTTTCTTGCTGTACTAAAGTTTGTATCATTGCCAATGCTGTGTTTTCAATGCACAACCTTATAAAATTGCTTTCACTTATTTTGTAATATTTGCTGCAAAGGGAAGTTTCTGAAGCACCTCTTTTTATTTCGTTGTCGGACTGCAGCACAAGATTTAAAATGTCCAGTGAGGTTCATACGCTGCATTGCACAAGTCTTATTGTTGCTATTTATGTTCAATTCTTTTAGCATGTCCTTTATGCCAATTTCTTAGTACTTCTGACACTTTATAGTGTAATACATTTTATAATAAATGATTTGATTAATATCACTTTTTCTGAATGTTACTTGGTGTGATTTTGTATCTTATTATTGCATTGCATTTTTGATCTCCTTTGGCATATGTTTTATCATTTTACAAACAATGCTTTACTTTAGATAAGATTTTAGTATATTTTATTGGGAAGATCTGATTAAAGAAAGATATGTTTTCCCTACAATGTATTTATATAACAACAAATAATTTTTCAACTTGTGTATGTAACTGAATACCTCTTAGACATTAACAAGGCAATACCATTTCCTAGTCTGTGCACTGTAGAACAGTAAACAAATATGTACTGCTTGCTATTTTTTTTAATCATATAGACTGGATGTTACTGCAATTTTAACATTAGTATTTAGGCTCCTGTACATTTCTGGTCATGGCGGTGCTGGCTGTTACTCATGACACCCACACAACCACGTGATCACATGACTGTTGACTCAAGCCACCTGGCTTTGTCCCGACATGCAAACACTACGCTCCCAAATACCCCAAAACATGTTCAAAAAATCTAAATCTTTAAATTGTAAATAATGAGGTGTTTAAAGGTGGATCTTGCTTTGTACTTTAGTTAGGTTTGCACTTTATTTTTCTCACTGATCTGAAAGCTTCTTTGAAGGCTTTGGATTTTCTGCTATGTCATCTATGTCTCAATAATCCACATGACACATTTTTTGTGTAGACTTGCAGCATACCGGCCACCTGTGCTGTGCTGAAGAGGAAAACCATATGTTAAACAAAGAACTAAACCAGTTTAATTGAAATATGCAAACCCACTGTAACTGCTCGTGTACAGGAGTAATAATGAGAAGATCACTGCTTAACTCGGGCAGCATAGATTATTTATTTATTTATTTATTATTTTGGGTTGGTACATGTAAAGTCACTGGACCTTGTGAATGTAATGCCATTTACAGAGCAGGAACAGTTGAAAAGTTTCACATCATGCCTGTGCTTATCTGTTTTTAATGAAAATGGAACAAGAACTCAAGTCAAGTTATGAGTGGTCATTTACAGTAGGCCTTTTGTTAAAGGTCAGACCAGTTTCCTTGTATCATCTTCAAATAGCATTGCATTTTGTCTGTCCTAAGAATGCAAAAGTGCTGTTTTACAACCAGCTATTATGATGAAGAACTGGGACATCCTGATACAAAAATGTATTGATGTTTCTTTCTGGTGACATAAGGAGAAGGAGATAGCAAAGGATTTCCAAAAACAAATTGTATTGATTGTATTTAAAGTTTATTTAAAAACAGTTGCTAGTCTCTAATGTGTAAGGCCTGACTGTTTGATTGTGATGCAACATGACTAGTCTGTCTCAGCAAATTTGTGATTACTTCAATTAAGGAACAGTATCTTGTGACACATTTACAGCTGACTATAGCATCATGTTTTCTCAGCATTCTGCATCAGTTTATGATCTCAAATGTGAAAACATCGTCAATCACATCTCTTGTATTGAAATATGATCGCTGTCCTTTAATTTAATAAAATTAATTTAATATTGCTGACAACAACTCATGACTCTAAATCAGGGGTCTCCAACCTGTATCTCTCCACCTCCTTCCATGTAGCTCGCCAAGGAATTTCTAAATTATGTATTGTGGATAATAAGTAAAATTTGATTAATTATCATTGTAAATGTATAATTTTGATGCCCAACTTGGTTCACCGATAATTGTTTATGTTTTATAAGCACTAACTGTTCCCCATTTAAGGCTCTCCATGGCTTTTATATTTACTCAGTTTCTTTGCGACTGTTGAAACCAGTAGCTCTCTGGCATTTTTGTTACGTAAAGGTAGCTCAGGGGAGAAAAAAGGATGGAGACCCCTACTCTAAATACTGCCATTTATATTTTTGATGAAACTTCAATGTGTTGAGATTAGGCCTATTATGATATATCGAGTTATTCAATGTTTGAAAGTTGGAACAATATTTTTGGGGGGTCGATACTGATCATGTGGACATTTTCTTTGCAGGACTGAGAAAATTGTTCATAATATATTATGAATAACTTTGATGACTCATTACAGATGCAAACTAAGTACTAAAGTACTTCTGCTATTTATTTATTCCATGTTGTAGATGTAGAATAGTTTTTGTGGTATGAATCTGCTCTTGGTCTAGTGAGTTAGTGGTACTATTATCATTTATTGTCTGTATTTTAGTGCTGCCGCGATTATTCGACGTTGTCGACGTAATCGAATGTGAAAATGAGTCGAATACAATTTTTTTGGTCGAATATTCGCCTTTATTTATTTTTGGTCTCAAACGGCTCGTCCAGAGACCTTTTGCTTGCCTGAGATCAGGTATTTCCCCTCCACACCACTAGTCGTACTACACTCGAGGCGGACACCGGCGCGGCTAACAGCGGCTACAACCGAGGCGGACACCGGTGCCGCGGGCAGCGGCTGCGCCCGAGGCGGACACCGGCGCGGCTAACAGCGGCTACACCCGAGGCGCGGGAGCACGACCACGATGCATGAGGTATTGAGAATACCGTTGCAATATGCTGCTCGTGCATACTCGTTAAATTGTGTGTGCATATCGTTGTTCAACATTGTCGAATGAGCACACACAACAGACATAACAGCAACAAGAGCTCCGCCAGCGGGGCAAAATACGCCCGTAATAATCAATAGGGAAATCTGGCTCTTGCAGTAGGAGTATGAGTATGACATCATCACATTCTAGAATCGGAATTCCACCAATCAGATTGCAGCAACAGAACTTAAAGACACTACAAAGCTTTAATGTGTCAAAGCTCAAAGAAGCAGAGAATGTGGGTTGTTCTCGCTTTCAGCAGCAGAACATTTGAGAAGAGAGTTCAGATCTACGGCAAGAGGGAAACAATAATCCTATACATTGTAAACAACAGAAAAGCACATTGATATTTTGCCTCTTCATGAAGACAAAGCTTCAAAGACTTCAAAGCTTTGAAGTGTCCACAGACGCACGGACGGACGGACGGACGGACAGACGGACGGACGGGCGGATGGACAGCGCCATACCATAATACGTCCCGTTTTATCACGGGCGTATAATAACCTTTGCAACTCGCACGCACAGCACACACAAGGTAACCTCCCGGGAAAATCTAACACACACACTTGTGTGTGTTAGAACCGCTTTTTTTTTTTTTTTAAATTAGTCGTTTAGATTAGTCGACTAATCGAAAAATTAGTCGAGAGATTAATCGTTAGAAAATTAGTCGTTAGTGGCAGCACTACTGTATTTATTTCAGCAGTATATCATACTTCAAAATTTGTTATCGTGACAGATTTAGTTAAGATTGAAGGAAGAAAAGAGTCAAGCTCCTTAATTCTTTCAAAGCTAATATTTGTAGAAATTTAACGTGATTAACAGACCAAGTAGTTGATTGGTATGTTCAAGCGGGATGCAATTATGTCAGAATACATTAGAAGGGTTGCACTGTTGTTTTTCCAGAGAAATCACTTCACAGTCTTATCAGTCACATGAGCAAACCTGATTAACTCTTTGGGGTTCTGACTAAGAGACTTGTCTTCCTCAAATTCCTCTCAGGATTGCAACCTGTTTGTTTGTTCATCAAACACTTTGCATCTTATCTACTGAGATTATTAAATGTATATACCTGATTTACAGACCTGGAAAAAAGCAAACAAAACTTGCTTTGTTATCAGTAAATACAAGGGTGACTCGACATCCCCATTTACCCATCCCATTTTTGAGCCTGGTATCTCCTGTCCCAGCAGATTCATCCAAAACCTTTGATTTGTCACAGTTTTATACAAGAAATGTCCCAGGTGTCACTATTTTTGACCAATTTGATCTCTGCCAACTGTAAACAGGGGCATAAATTGTCATTTTTAAGGTAAAATACAGAAAATCTGCTTAAAAATGACACATTAGTGCTGAGTGCATAGCGATTTTCCTTAATTATGCACTTGTTTCACAATTTTATTATTACCAACCCAACCCCCTTTTTTATTTTTGAAAATCTGGTCACCCTAGTAAATACACAAAAGGACATATGCATTTACATATCCTCATCCAACAAAAAAAAACAAACAAAAAAAACATTTTGGTCAGTATGCTTATTGAGTTATAGATCTAGTCAACATGTACCGATGTTTCTGTGGCAAAACTACACTGTCTATGGCTGTAATAAACCTGTAAATTGTTGTGACTTGGGAGGCTCTTACTCTCTTATGAACCTGTTGACACAGACAAATTCTATAATGTGGAATTCCTTTTAATCATGGTCAGATATATAGTCAGATCATAATTCACACATCAAGTTCACATAAAAGCCCCATGTTTTTTCAAGGTGCAATCAACTTTGCCTACAGTGGAGTTTCACCCTTGATGGTTCCTCAAATCAGGAATCACGTGCTCCCGCTATAACGTCACGGTGTGGGCGGGACATTGCGGGAAAAACAAGGATCGGACCAATCAGCGCGCCGGGAGGTCTGCCATCGGGGTGCTCGTCTGGCCTTTATAAACTTTGTGTACCTCTCCAGAAAGACACATTGCACCACTCTTCGCACCACAGCTCGCTACATTTGCAGTAAGTATTGCAACTGCTGGTTTTATTTTTGTGTGGTATTAATACTGAATATTTCAAGTGTTCTTTTGGCTTAGCGTTGCCTTTTTATTCATTCTCTGTTCTGTTGCACACGGCAGAACAAAGCCCTGGATAACTAGATGGTAAAAATTAGATTTTTCCCCCTTTTTTTGCCTTTAGCCGAACATTATTTTTGCATCGACGAGTACCCTATGTTAGCAATTTGAGTGTATTTCATCCTGTTAAGCAGAAATACATTAGCAAAGTACGATGTTCGTATTTTCGGAAAATCTAGGAACTCGTCCCAAAACTCCATACGCAATCCAATCTTTTTCCGTCCCGATATGTAGCTAACGGTATCGCAGTTTCTTTTTTATTTTCGTTTTCCTGGTTGAGGTTTCGTTCAGCCTCTTTGTTGGCTTTGTGCCACTGCAGATCCCGTGACTGTGAGCAAAACAAAACGGGCTAGCTTCTTGTTGGAAAGGCCACCTATCATTTCCTGTTCTCGGGAAAACTAATCTAGCCTCACTTAATCCACCATGTGTTTGTTATTCTGTCTTTTTTTCATAAAGGTGAAGTAATAGACCCGTCGAATATTTGTATTATCTTGACTTAAAGGCGTGTTTTATGAAGCCAGTGGTCTGACGGGAACAGGAATGCACTGAGTCATTGATCTGAACAAACTGTACCTGTACAAGCTTTGACCCAAGACGTGACAAATAAAAAAACTAGTAGGCCTACATGAACTACACCGGGACTATTTCACTATGCTCCTATTCCATCTGTGTTTGGAGTCTCAGAGTTACTCATGCTACTTACGACTGCACTAACTCGCCCTTTTATTACCCCATTGTTTTTCAGCAACAACCATAATGCTGCCTCTCGCGGTGTTTGCCCTGTGCCTGGCAGCAGCCATTTCTGCCCCCAGCCTGGACCCACAGTTGGATGAGCATTGGGACCAGTGGAAGAGCTGGCACGTCAAACTCTACCATGAGGTGATTCACATTTTATTACATTAGAAGTGTTTAATTTTTATTGAACATTGTGCTAACCCTCATCTGTGTTTGTAGAAAGAGGAGGGCTGGAGGAGGATGATCTGGGAGAAAAACTTGAAGAAAATTGAATTGCACAACCTTGAGCACTCAATGGGCAAACACACTTACCGCCTGGGCATGAACCACTTCGGTGACATGGTTAGTATAGTGATTTTTGCCTCTGGTTAATCTGTATTGCTCCATTGCTGCATTTATTCATTGCATTTTCTCTTTTCTCAGACTCATGAGGAGTTCAGGCAGGTCATGAACGGCTACAAGCAGGAGACACACAGAAAATTCAAGGGGTCATTTTACTTGGAGCCCAACTTCTTTGAGGCCCCACGATCTGTTGACTGGAGGGACAAGGGCTATGTCACACCAGTGAAAGACCAGGTAAAACTTAAGTTCTTCATCATATTCTTAAGGTTCCTCTCAGTGTTTTCTGTCTACTGTGGTACATGTTTTAGTGTGCAAGCCTTTGACCCCAAGTAATCATCATAAGCATATTTGCTATGACTGTTTGTTTAGATAAAACTCTTCTTGGTTTGGTTATCTGAGTGCTTCATGCCCCCTCCCTCCTCAAAGCAGCAAGTACATAGTCTCTGTAACCTGAAACCAGTCTGACTGGGCTAATGTAAAAACGGTAGCTCCACTTTTCAATAGGAAGCCTGGTCTGAAGTAAAAAAAAAAAAGAAAAAAAAGTAAAATCAATAACTTTTGAAACAATCATTTTTAAAATATTCTACTTTTTAGGGTCAGTGTGGTTCTTGCTGGGCCTTCAGTACTACCGGAGCCCTGGAGGGTCAGCAGTTCAGAAAGACTGGCACACTGGTGTCCCTGAGTGAGCAGAACCTGGTTGACTGCTCCAGACCTGAGGGCAACGAGGGCTGCAACGGAGGTCTGATGGACCAGGCTTTCCAGTATGTCAAAGACAACCAGGGACTGGACTCTGAGGAGTCTTACCCATATTTGGGAACAGTACGTAGAATAATGTTTTGCTTTTATTTGATAGATGTCTAGAAATTGGTTACTTCATTAAAAAAAAAAAAAAACTTTTTTTTTTTAGGATGACCAGCCCTGCCACTACGACCCCAAGTACAACTCTGCCAATGACACCGGTTTTATTGACATTGCCAGTGGTAATGAGCGAGCACTTATGAAGGCTGTGGCAGCAGTGGGACCAGTGTCTGTGGCCATTGATGCTGGCCATGAGTCCTTCCAGTTCTATCAGTCAGGTATGTTGGAGGCTGTGTGAAAAGACCGGCTTCTTCCTTTGAACTTGACTGACCAAACTCTCTTTGCTCTTTTAGGAATTTACTACGAGAAGGAGTGCAGCAGTGAGGAGCTGGACCATGGTGTGCTTGTGGTTGGTTATGGCTTTCAGGGCGAAGATGTTGATGGAAAGAAATATTGGATTGTAAAGAACAGGTCAGTCTTTCTCTAAATGATGTAAAACGGTTTTAAAGTTCCACTCTGATGTTAAACCCTCTTCTGTGCAGCTGGAGTGAAAACTGGGGAGACAAGGGTTATATCTACATGGCCAAAGACAGGAAGAACCACTGCGGAATCGCCACAGCGGCCAGTTACCCACTTGTTTAACTACACTGTTCCACTGAAGCATCCATAGTCTTTTTATTGCAATAGTCTGGCTAAAGAGACCCTCCTCTTGCCACACACTTTTAGCAGATTCTGCTGAGTTTTATGAATGAACACTGTTTTAAGGAAACTGCGCCATTTTTGTTTTGGCTTGTTTTGTGTTTTTTTTTTTTTTTTTTAAATCAGTCTTATTTCTTTGTAAATATTTTATGGTGAGTGATTTTAACACTTGCTTTGAGCATTGTAATTTTTTTTGTACTTTACTGTGATCAATTAAATACTTTGAACACTATTCTGTGTGATGAATGTTTTGTAAGTTATACAATTGTCAAACAAACATAGAACTCTTGGTGTTGCCCTAATTCTGACTTAAAGCTGCTGAAACGCTTCTTGTGACCTCAATAATCTTACCAATTTAAACATGACTTGCAAGCAACTGGGATTATACAGCTGAGTTCCCCAAGTCTAGTACTAAAGGAATGAACAAGAAAGTGCAAACACTTCCTCTGTCAGTACTAATACTCAGTTAAATTAGAGAAGTGCAACTTTAAACCACAGAATTTGCCTATATTCTTTCAAAAAGGTTATGACTGGACATTTTATTGAAAAGCTGAAAATGTTGCACTGTCTGTACTTCTGTCACCCAGTCCTGTCCTAAAGCTTAAACTGCCCAACCTGATTTGAGGGTTCAAGATTATGTTCCAGTGAAAAAGGACTTTTCTTCAGACATCTAGAAGACAGAATATTTAATTTGAACAAGAAATGGTGGCTATCCTTTTCGGTACAAAAGCAACAGGTTAATAATATGAAAGACCTCAGGATATCAAGCCTTCACTTTTATATGGTGCATTTTGACATTCATTGATATTTTTGAACAAAAGACAGGTATTCGTTGACATCGTCAGGGGAGCCAACCACAAAGGGCACTCGCTGGTGCAAGGCCTCCGGCTGGACATCCAGGACCCTCTGTGTGCCCGTAGTGGCCTGGCCTCCAGCCTGCTCAATCAGAAAGGCTATGGGGTTGCACTCATAGAGCAGACGGAGCTGGAGAAATATGAAGTGCATAGTCATTTGTGGTTGTGAGAATAAATTAAACATTTCTTACACTGTATGGCTACGAGTTAACTGTAAATAAAAATAGGGCAACTTTAACAATCATGAAACAAACTACATTTTTTATAACAGATCAAAAACACTTTGTGGTACCTTTCCTTTTGGACTTTTCTCATTGGCAGGATACATGAATATTCCACCGTAGGCAATGGTTCGATGAATATCAGAAACCATAGAACCAACATAGCGGGCCCCATAAGGAGAACTGCCATCCTGCAAGAAATGTTACACTACATCAGCAAATTACTGATTACATTTGAAGTTAATACTTGACAATCTGTTAATAACAAACAAGACAATAAAGCAGCTGTGCTGCTGTGTGGTGTGTGTGTACCGGAGAAGTTGATAATATATAGTATTTGTTTCTTTCTTCTTTCTCTCTATGGAGGCATCTCATGGCCCAACTCTGAAGCTGTGTAAGCTATTTAACAGTTTGACATTACACAGAATTAGCCATATAAACATGGCCAGAAAAGGCCTAGATCTGAACTCTGCTATCATACAGACTTCACTTCTTAAGTTGTTAGAATATTAGAATAAAAGTATGTAAACTTTAAAGCTGATCAAACCAATGTGAAGTTATGTGGATATACCAAACTATGTTATGTTTTTCAGCGGATTATCTTTTTGACCCACTGCTTTATAAAACAACACTGTGCAGGTCAAAGTCCTTGAAACAGCTGACCCGGAATGTAATGTCACAACAAAAACATGTGTTTATCCCAGTGCAGCTCAGATAATAAGTGATATTATTAAACATAAGTAACTGGAAATACTAAAGAAAACTATATATACTGTATTTTATGTTTGAACACGTGGGTGAAGTAAAGTGTCATGAGTTTGCTGAGTCACATCCCACAACCAGGAGGGAGGGTGTATTCATGGCACACTTCCCTTTGAAAAAGGATATAAGAACAGCAAACATAATCCAAAATTGAGCATTTGAAAAGTCCAAATAAGAATATGCTGCACGTGTGAGGAATTACTGTATGACCCCTTACTGCTTATTTACAGACTGTAGAAGCAGTTGTTTGTCTGACATCAGTGTCCCGAGCCCAAGTGTATGGATGACTTAATCTTTCCTATATTCTTGTGCAACAGAAAGTGAAATGGAGCAGCTGATTAGCTATTATTGAGTTCATAGCCTCACAAATATATATACTAGAGAAATTTGCTGTATCAGATATCAGCTATACTGGAGATATTGCTGTATCAGATATCAGCTTTCAAGCATGGGTTCAGCCGATATTCTGGTTAGACATTTAAATGTGATAAATGTAATTTTATGTAACAAGACTATTTACTGGTTGTAGTCGCCAAGAAAGTCAGATAATGTTTGAATTTTTATTTACTCCAAGTTGTTCTGTAGTTAGATAAATAACAGCTCCATGACACGTTTGGATCATGATGTCTTATTTTATTTTTGTTTAAATGAAATAAATGCTGTTTTCACTGTCTGCACTGGTATTGGTGGATATCAGGTATCCTCATATACCTGAAGCCATAACATCAGAATCTGTATTGGAACGGCAAAAGATGGATTGGTCCATTCCTAATAGTACTGTGCAGTATATTATTATGAATTAATGCTCAGATTAACATGGAAGTTAATGACTTTAGTATTTTACATAATTTAAACTCTACAATAAACCAGTTTGAGTCAGAAGCCTGTTAAGTGCTTAATGTGCATGTACAGGGGAACAAGGAAGTCAAGCAGCTGTGACCTCATTGTGCGCATCAGCTGACTGCTCCTCTGTATCCTGTCTGAGCTGCTGTTTGTATGACCCCATCATGTGTGGCATCCAGACTATACCAGAGTCAGCATTTTAGGTGAGGGTGGTACAGGCGCTAGTACTGGGGGCTTGCCTCACATCAAGAAGGTCCTGGGTTTTTATCCTAAGTCAGTGAGACCTTCTATGCGCTGTACTTTACATGTCCAGGTTTTGTCCAGGTGGTCCGGTCACACAAACATGTACAATAGGCACAATCCAACTGCTCAGATAATCTCGCCAAAACCTAGCGCAAGATCTGGAAATGATTCCCCCACACACTACACTCCTGAGAGGTTACCCTTGCCGCATTGAATGATGGGTAAAATACAGAAGACACTTTTCTCTGTAGTGATCAATGAAATACCTTAACCTTGATTGTGCGGTCTCACCTCTGGGTACTTCTTGTGCTTCAGGTACTCATTTATCGATGGGTGAAAATATTTAGCGTAGCCTTCATTCAGACTGTATATCTTTCCTTTAGGCTTGATTTTCACATTCCTCTCAGTCAAGATGAATTCACCAATAGCCTACACAATAAAACAAATCATGCATCTCTATCATTATATTTAAATCATGGGAATTACCAAACAGTAAAACATATACGAATTAACTTTTTACAGAACAAAACCACACAATGTATGTAGTTTCCCTTCTGTATGTAGTTTCCCTTCTGAAATAAGCACACTTTTGACACTTTTTTCTTTGCCTTTGATGTTTACAGTTACAGATTAAATGGTAGGTATGTTTTAGTTACATAATCGTAAACCAATAACACTCACAGAGTGAAGGAGACGTAGACTTTTAAAAGGGACAGTAAAGAGCACTCACAGGGTCGAGCATGAAAAAGTTGAGTCCGGCTCCGGTGCTCAGGGCCACCAGAGTAGCACTGCCGTACAGTGCGTACCCCGCACACACAATGTTGTTCCCCTGCTGCAGAGCATCCTCCTCTGTGGGCTCTCCCTCTGTTACCTTACAGTCAGAAAACAAAGCAACTTTACCTGAAATCCTAATAATCTTAGTATTCTACAAAGTCTAGTGGCTGAGTCATGTCTGAAATTATAATAGCTCTCAAAATATGTCCAAATAACCCCATTTGCCAAACTTTTGTCTGTGTAATCTCCTCAGTCACCCTAGTAAGGTAAGGTAAGGTTTATTTATATAGCACTTTACACAGACACATGTCCCCAAAGTGCTTTACACAGTATTTTACAGAGCATTTTTTTTTTTTTAGTAAAGTCCATGGCAAAACAAAATTGAATTCTGTTAACTTGAAAAAAAACAAACATGAATATTATTTTTCGTTCTATGCTTTGTTTACATATAGTCTCTAAATTATGCAGCATGAAGAGAAGGGTACATGCATTTTACATGTTTTTGTTTTTAATGGATCAGAACCTTTAATGTTAAGTTTAAAGGCCAGTAAAAAGTTCAGGGACTAATATTGTAACTAATAATTAGACTGCTGATGGCGCCCTCTTGTGTATGCTGAAGATTGCTGCAGTTAAAAATTTACATTTCCAACAATTAATATCTGCACCCATTTTGAGTAAATAAATAAACCTCCTGCACACAAAGCCAATACATTTTTGTCTGTTCTCATTTACCACCACTGACCTTAAATAAAAAAATGCACCATTCCTTCCATTAAACACCCTATTTATTATCTGTGTTCTTAATAAAAGCAAATATTAACATGTTGATATAGTATTTGTTTCCTTTGTGATGTGCATGGTGTGTCTAGGCAGGCACTGACCCGTTTGTAGATAGCAAATATGGTGCCAATTGAAGCCAAACAGTCAATGTTACTGGATCCATCAAGAGGGTCAAAGCACACCACATACTTCCCCTGTCAAAACATATAGAAAACATTCATGAGGATACAATATTCAGTTCCTTTTTACATTTATGATTGAATATAAATGTGATATAAATGTGATGCTGCTGTTAAAGTAAAGTTGAAGCCCCATGTGATAAGAAAACGGTATTTCCACTAAAAGCACTTGATAGATATATATCGTCACTGCAAAATATTTGGCAAACATGAAATAAAATTCCCAGTAGTGCAAAGAAAATGTAGTAACAATAAATATTGACCTAAAATATATTATTCCGACTTTCATGTATTGAGTCAATATTAATTATCATTACTGGCCCATTGACCTAATGAGTGAATAGTGCTTACCCTCTTATCTTTTGGGGTGACGATGAGCTCCTTGTTCTCCTCTGACACCATGCAGCAGGTGCTGTATGAGGCTCTCAGCATGTTGATCACCAGGTCGTTTGAAAGCACATCCAGCTTCTTCACATCATCTCCAGTCACATTCACAGAGCCAGCTATGCCCTGCCTGAAACACATAGAGTGAAGACATACTGGACATTTTGTGCAAAAATAAATCTACTTTCTAGACTTGCATTGGGTGCTATTAATTTCCGAACAGTAAAAACAGAAATACTGTACTTGCACTATAATATGCACCACAACAAAATCTTATTTCTGGTGTTTAAGCCATCTTGAAAAAATACAATGCACAGTGATTGCTTAACTAAATAAACCTGCAATGGTACTTTTTCACATTGTATTTTAAGTATTTTAAGACTCTTGTGTAACCACTAGATATCATGTCTCTAAAGCCACACTTAAGTCCCTGTGACCCCTGACCTTCTGAAAGTGTGTGTGGGTGTGTACTCACAGGTGAGCCAGGCCAGCCTTGCGTACAGCTGAAGAAATAGCTTTGATAGCCGTGAGCATAGCGTTGATGAGCTGAGTGAGTTCTCCTGTGGCCCCCTTGGCCTGCCGCCCTGTTTCGATCACAAACCGTGTGAGGGTCCACACATCTGTGTCAAAGGCAGACTGGTCCGACATTCTGGTGGGCTCTGTGCTGTGGGCTGCAGACTGAGTGCTCTGTGCAAAGAACAGGCGAGTAGTGAGCGCTGTTGTCAGACCCAGTCCCTGTCATTCCCCCCCACACCAGTCTATTTGAGTGCAGCCATGTGGAAGCATGTGTGTGTGTGTGTGCACACACAGCCCAGGCAGATCAAGTGACATACACAGTGTTCTGCACCCCACCGCACTATTAAGATATTTTATCCAGGACACTTTGTGGAAAATGTTCAACCAGAAACATGTGTTACAATCTACAAGACCACATTTAAAATAGATTTTTGCACACCAGACTGTTACTAGTGGATTGCATTCCTGGCTTTGTGTAATGTCCTCAGTGTACTATAGTGGACACAAAGGCGGATATTTTGTTACTCTTGCTGGCAAAGTTTTGCAAACCACTTGCCACCAACACAAAATGGAATTACTCATTTTGTTTTAGAAATTCTGCTTGAGCCCAGATGCTCAAATGACTTGTAAAGAGCGGACACTTCAAATCAAAGTTAAATGTCATCAGAACCCCCTGACCGCTCCGTGGCCTTTAGCTCAAATACCACTCTGTGTTTGTAGCTTGTATTTATCTCAGCCTGTGGCAGCTTTTCTTTTCATTTGGATCTGAAATTAAAACCTCACTTAAACCTAAATGTAGTATACACAGAATACACAATAACAACACTGTTTTAACAGATTAATAAGCAGAGTTTAATGATGACAATTTTGATATACTTCTTCACTCTGGACACTTGCAGTTCACATTATAAGACATTTTATGATTGCATACAGATTTGGTCCTTCACAAAAATATATTTTTGATCATTCTTAAGGCACAAGATGAGGTAAACTGACTTCTTATTTTCAAGCTTATTTGTCTTTGGCACTTTTTGGTCATTTTTAGAGCAGTTGATGTTTTACATTCATTCATCATGTCTCATGTTTAACAAGCATGGATATTGCACATAATTCTATTATGTCCATTCCATTATCACATCTTATGTAGTTACTTTTGCATTTCATTTAAAAGAAAAATATAATAATAATAGAGCTAAAACATTTCTGAAATCTCAGTATTTGGTCTTCCAGTCCCTGAGATGTCACAGTTGTGGATATAAAGATTTTGACCGGACTGCAGGGCTCATCACTTTTTAGCATGTTTCTTGCAGATGGCGATGTACTCCAGCACATCTTCAGTTGAGCCCATGGCCACTGGGGCGCGCTGGTGGATGCTCTCAGGCTGGATGTCCAGGATGTTCTCAAAGCCGGTGCTAGCCATGCCCCCGGCCTGCACCATGATGTAGGCCATGGGGTTTCCCTCGTACAGCAGCCGTAGCTTCAGGAGGGGAAGTTTAGTTTGTCACGTCATATTTTAGTAAGAAGTAATGTCAAAATATAGTGAGGTCCTTATACCTTTCCCATGGGGCTCTTAGCATTTCCAGGGTATAAAAAGATTCCTCCATACATGAGAGTCCGATGAACATCTGCGACCATAGACCCAATGTAGCGTGCCCCATAAGGCTGGCTGCCATCCTACACATATTCAAAGTAATGTTTACACATCTGGACACAAAGGGTGCACAGTGCTAACATTATTATCTGTTCCTTACTTTAGGAAACTTCTTCTTTTCCAGGTACTCTGTGACAGCAGGATCAAAGTGCATTGCATAGCCCTCATTTAAGCTGTAGATTTTGCCCTTCTTCTTGATCCTCACATCTCGGTCAACCAGAATAAATTCTCCAAGTGCCTAATTTATAACAGTTGAACAAGAAAGGGATTATATACACTAATGCTGAAGATAATTCTAAAAGATACTTCAATAATAAATGACACTTACAGGGTCCAGCATGAAGCAGTTGACACCATTGCCAGTGGAGAGTACAACCATTGTAGCACTTCCGTAAAGTGCATAACCTGCTGCTACGAGGTCCCTCCCTGGCTGTAGAGCATCTTTCTCACTTGGTTCATCATCTGTAACCTAAGTGTGTATAAAATATATAAATCAAATCAAACCAACATAACATTGTTTGTATTGAAATCATCTTTGTGACTTGGATTAAAAAATACCTTTTTGTAAATGGCAAAAATTGTGCCAATGGAAACAAGGCAGTCAATGTTTGAGGAGCCATCCAAAGGATCAAAACACACAATGTATTTTCCCTGGGAACGAATCACATAAATCAGTATTCAGACATGGGCAGGATTGAAAACAGCAGGATGGTACAATTTACCCTCCTGTCTGGTTCCACAATGATCGCCTTCTCATTCTCCTCAGACACCAGCACACAGGAGGTGAAAGACGATTTGATCATGTTAATAACAAGGTCATTGGACAGAATGTCCAGTTTCTTCACCTGATCACCTGTCACATTTATGTTCCCAGCAATGCCATATCTAATGAGAGAAAAAGACACAAGGAGCTGGTTAGTTACCAGGAGGATGTAGACACAAGAACTGTTGCATGCCTCTGTATTTCACAACTGATGAAGAAAGTTTTGCAGCCACTGTTTTTATACAGTGTTGAGATAGAAACATATGAAGAATAACAACATGTATTATAACATGATAATTTTATATCATTATACTTCTGCTTTTGTCCAATTATATGAACAAATCTCCCCTAGACTGCAGGCAAAATTTGTTGTAATGTCGGATTACACAGTTATGACACGTGGGTGTGACTCTGGTTGTGCTCTTCCTGATTGGCTCGTTGAAAACCTGAATCCCCACTTTGTGCCAGCGTGGTTTAACCAAAACGAGCATTTATTCGCACAAAATGTACAAGTATTCTTGAATAAAGTACACAAATGTTTTAACTCCGATTGAGTACTGACAACATAGTAAAACGTTTACTCACAAATGGGCGATCCCAGCTTTACGCACGGCGCTTGAGATGGCTTTAACTGCTGTGCAAATAGAGTTCAGAAGAGTGGTCAGTTCTCCTGTGCCTTTTGCCTTTCTGCCTTCTTCCATCACAAAACGGGTCACGGTGACCACGTTGGTGTCGAAGGTCCCTTGGTCGGACATGGTGGCGAGTGGTGCAGCCTGGCAATGCGAACCGAGAAGTCTCCGCAACTTTAAATGCAGTACAACACGGAACACGTTGAAGGGAGTTTGGAGACTGGAGCCAATCCTAAAGTGTAAGAGGCGTGGCACAACGTCGGCCTCCCGGACACTGTGCGCTTTGTACACAGTGGTCTGATGGAGATAATAGCCTTAGAAAAGGGATGTGACCAGAAGAATGGACTCTGGGCATACCTAAGCTGCAATAGTTTTACGCAAAGGAGTCTGTTTACATTTCAGAAGATTTCAAAACTCCACGATTGTCGAGTTGAGTTGGGTAAAAAGAACTGTGGACTTAATATACAGTTACATCAGGAGCACCAGGAGATTATAAATTAAAGTGTGAAAATCATGCGAATCATGAGACTTTTCTACAGTCACCAGAACACTTTTGGAAAGGGTGAGGGGATAGTATCAGGGATAAGATTTGAACAGGCTTTAAACTATAGGCCTAATAGCCTAGATATGCCTAAAGGCTTAGCACGACGTTTATCTATTATTTGTAGTGCTGCCACTAACGACTAATTTTCTAACGATTAATCTCTCGACTAATTTTTCGATTAGTCGACTAATCTAAACGACTAATTTAAAAAAAAAAAAAAAGCGGTTCTAACACACACAAGTGTGTGTGTTAGATTTTCCCGGGAGGTTACCTTGTGTGTGCTGTGCGTGCGAGTTGCAAAGGTTATTATACGCCCGTGATAAAACGGGACGTATTATGGTATGGCGCTGTCCGTCCGTCCGTCTGTCTGTCCGTCCGTCCGTCTGTTGACACTTCAAAGCTTTGAAGTCTTTGAAGCTTTGTCTTCATGAAGAGGCAAAATATCAATGTGCTTTTCTGTTGTTTACAATGTATAGGATTATTGTTTCCCTCTTGCCGTAGATCTGAACTCTCTTCTCAAATGTTCTGCTGCTGAAAGCGAGAACAACCCACATTCTCTGCTTCTTTGAGCTTTGACACATTAAAGCTTTGTAGTGTCTTTAAGTTCTGTTGCTGCAATCTGATTGGTGGAATTCCGATTCTAGAATGTGATGATGTCATACTCATACTCCTACTGCAAGAGCCAGATTTCCCTATTGATTATTACGGGCGTATTTTGCCCCGCTGGCGGAGCTCTTGTTGCTGTTATGTCTGTTGTGTGTGCTCATTCGACAATGTTGAACAACGATATGCACACACAATTTAACGAGTATGCACGAGCAGCATATTGCAACGGTATTCTCAATACATCATGCATCGTGGTCGTGCTCCCGCGCCTCGGGTGTAGCCGCTGTTAGCCGCGCCGGTGTCCGCCTCGGGCGCAGCCGCTGCCCGCGGCACCGGTGTCCGCCTCGGTTGTAGCCGCTGTTAGCCGCGCCGGTGTCCGCCTCGAGTGTAGTACGACTAGTGGTGTGGAGGGGAAATACCTGATCTCAGGCAAGCAAAAGGTCTCTGGACGAGCCGTTTGAGACCAAAAATAAATAAAGGCGAATATTCGACCAAAAAAATTGTATTCGACTCATTTTCACATTCGATTACGTCGACAACGTCGAATAATCGCGGCAGCACTAATTATTTGGGTGAAAATAAACAATAAACCTAAATGCACTTTAGGTCATAAAGATCATAAAGATCCATCAACAAGCCTAGCATTGTGGTGGGCTGACTGCAATCATAGACCGTATAAAAGAATATACGGTCTATGATTGCAACTTGAGGTGGTTTAAACTTCAACCAGCAGATGGAGCTATTGGACAGTATCAAGTCAGTCTCAACTGTAAAGCCACAGTGAGTAAAATGTATTTGCAAATCTTGATTTTGTTTGGGTTTATTTATGTTAAATATAGCCTAATTTTACACAGACAGTAACTTAACCAATAAGTGGTTAATGTTAGACAACTTTTATTCTACTACTTTTCTTTCTCACAAATGTACAGGTTGGATCAAACTGAAGGAGCAGTTAGCTAACACGCCTTCCTGGTAGTGGATAGTTTGCCCTAATTTAATGAAAATGCCTACCCAGTGCCATGTGCTACAGTCAGCCTCCATCCATCAGAAGTGGGTTACATGGTGCAAAGGTAAACTCACCTGGCTAAGCACACTGACCTTCCCGTGGGCCTCGGTCGAGCTGAGTGCGCAGCTCTGGAGATCGGACTGCGCATGACCGCGATTTACCCAC
This sequence comes from Odontamblyopus rebecca, assembly GCA_030686955.1. NCBI lineage: Eukaryota > Metazoa > Chordata > Actinopteri > Gobiiformes > Gobiidae > Odontamblyopus > Odontamblyopus rebecca. The sequence continues at coordinate 16,181,599 of CM060661.1, forward strand.
TGCTGCCGGAGCGGACAAGTACAAAGAGGCTTTCGGGGGAGAAGACAGAGCGCGCTTCGTGTCCCGGAGCCGAACTGTGTCCTAAAAGTGACCAGTTAACGTTACTGCATGATCTGGAAGTTTTTTTCCTCAACAGTTTCACTCAAAGTGCGACTTTTTGAAGCAGCGACGCCGGGAAGGAGTTGCATTCACGTCCCACAAGGTCTCTCCTGACAGAGTTGGCGTCGGTCGGTAAGTTCAACAACCTGCAGCTCACGACAGCCACCGAAATTAAAATCATCACCGTTTGCAAATGTAGGAATATGTGTGCAGAAATTAATTTCACTTGCCATTACCAGTATGTCGGCTCCAAAGTACGTGAAATTGTTGAGTAAAATAGTTGACCGAGAAGCCTACGCGTGCCCTCAACGCGTTTGTTGGTCAGGTGGTCCCACTGAGCGCAGATCACACAATCCAATGAAGTGCTGCTGCTTAAACTGTCTTATGTTTAAACTCATAATGTTGTTTTGGCCTTGTTCCATATTCTAGGTCAGAGCTGTGTCTTCTTATTATTTTCTGGTTGTGTTTAAGAGGTATCATGCGAATTAGCCTACCTTCACACAGAGTAACTAGGCTGAACTTTGAGCTCTCACAACAATTCAAGATTGGGTAAACACAAATCATGCACTTCATAAATATAAAGGCTGTATTGATTAAACATATAAACCACATGTTTTTCACACTTGTACCCTGTCTTTTTCATCTGATCTTATAATCCCTGAGTACATGAGCCATGTTTGACTCACCTTGACTTGGATTTGCAAGTTGTTCTGACTCAAGACTATTTCCTTAAACATTCACAGTGCCTTAACCTGCAGGTAAACACAGATTGCATGTGTTTTGTTTGACCTTGACATTTGTGGACCCATGTCTCACATCTCTGCTTATCTATAAACTTTGCGGGCTATTTATTTTTCATCACTCGCATAATAGTGCTGATATCATTTTGTGGTGACTGAAGGCAAATCAAGGACAGGACATGTATGGTTTTTAATGAGGGAACACAGTAATGCAGGGAAGATAAGTAGTTTATTGAATGAATAAAAATATCCACAATTCTGCCTCCAATAACATTTGGGATACAATCCTTTTAGGAGATGTTTTACCTCCAAAATTAAATGAACAATGAAGTGAAGTGATCTTTTTCATATACAGTTCTGTGTAGTGCCATGTTGCACACATTTTTCAACTAGTCTGACCCCTATGTTTTGCACTGAAGCTGACTGACATGATGTTTGTTTTATTTAAAACTCTGTATATTAGCGCTACGCTTAGCTTTTCTGCAGGAGTAAAAAACAAGATCCATCATTTAAACTACTGTTCCTTACGTCAGTATTGAAAAACATTTTGTCTGGCTCTGCATTTGAACCACACATGTTAAAAATCGCATCGCTCTAAAAAATATTTCAGTATTTTGCTCTATCTTTCTTTTTTTCTGCTTTAGTTTCTCTGCACAGATTTGTAAACCTGGATCTGCTTCACTTGTTGCAGCTAAGTGTAAAATGGAAGGACCATATTCTGGAGTATCATGCAGCATACACATGGGTTGGGCCATATCATATCACTTGTAATGTAGGTATATAGAGATGGTATGAAATTTGTAATATTGTGATAATTTTGTGTGCACTGTAGCTCTCAGTTGTGAGGGGAAGGCAGACTGTGGCATAAAGACAGAAAACGAATAATGAAAGAGATGGGATGTAATACATCAGGGGTGGAAGCAGAACGTGTGATGATAGCTTGCAGCCCACAAGAACCACTTTGAATTATTATATAAAAGATGTCACATTGTTTTCCATAAATTTTGTTTAGACTATAGCTGCACAAATACCTTCTATGTTAAAATTTTTACTGCACTTTTATATCAATATGTTCTTGAACAGTGCAACAGACAACGACAACAACAACAAAGTGAGGTTTTTTATGCCAGTGTCTAGTCCATGTTCTTTTTAGACTATGGGGGACCATGAGCTTTTCTATTAATGGGAAACACTAAGGCCAGTTACACAACCATTAGCACAATTTTTCTCTCTTATATAATGATACATTTTTTTTGGCCATATTACCTGCCCTGCCACATACCACAGTGACTCACAGTGTCCTGATCATTGCATTAAGCAGATCGGTGGGAGCACAGTACAGTGGCTTTGGTTGGTACATGAGGCTTAGAGCTGTTTCTCTGCATCAGCACATACGCAGACATATGGCAGGCCGCTCTCAGTTTACACCTTGGTGAGACGACCCCTCCGTCCACATGATCAAAGCCGCTGCTGGTGCCCCATGTCGTCTCCACTGTTTGTTTAGTGAAAATGACTTCCACTCCAGCGGACTGTCTGCGCACATCACATCAGCTGCCTGGCCTTTTTAGCGGCTTTACACTAGGGCTGAATGATTTTAGAATAGCGGCTCATAGGCTGCATACATGAAATTAAATTCTTTAGTGCCTGGTTTAAAATTGATGTGGGGTCAGAAGAATTCTATTGTTGAAATGACTGACTAGTCCATCCACATTAAAAACAAAACTGGCACAAAGTTCAGTATTCAGTTTTAATAATGGCATTCTTGCATAACAGTCTGTGTGGAGCTAACAGCAGATTGAGTTCTACCTTTTACCTATTTCTTGAATGGCTCTGGTCAGTATTTTTCGGGAGGAGGAGGGGTTGAGGGAGTGAAACAATTTAAATGCTGGATATTAAAAGAATACAGTAGTAGGCATCAGGCATACCATTTTTATTTCTTGGTGCCTTGTAAAAGTGGTTTTGTTAGACGCTTTCTGAAGTGTGTCAAGATAAAACTAAGCCTGACACACAAGTCAAAGCTTGCAACAGTCCAACTTGCAGCACAAGGTTAGTGTGGAGCTTTTCCTCTGGTGTCTCTGTAATTTTATGCAGAGTTGGCACTTTGTTGTAATTTTAGATTTTGGTTGAACATCTGTACACAGACTGGGAACTATGTGTTTTTTTTGTGCATGTGAGAGCTAAATATAGGTCTTCCTTGGCGGCTTTGGGGAAGCTCTTTCATTCATTGTGGGCTTATTACAGCAGTGTCTGTGTGTGTGGAGGTGAAAGGAGTTATTACAGCTGCGTGTTTCTCAGAGTATGGGGTGAACACTAGGAGAAGAGGCAGGGACGGTCCTGTCATTATGAGATGAAAACCACTTTGAGCCACTGAACTTTAACAGTTAGAGGTCCTCCGCAGAAACCATCACAGCTATAAGATGGGTCAGGAAACAGATGAGTGACATTTCAGCTTGTTCAATTTCTCTGAACACAATTTGTGGAATTTATGGGAACTGATGTTTCACATTTGAATGAAAGAATTAGTCCAGTAATCAAAGCTTTGGAAAACCTTTCATTTTGTGAGAAAGATTTAGGGTAAAAAATGTCTCCTTTAACTTTATGCTATTCCTTAAAAATAACATACTGGTACAATATATTACAATCATTTCTGTTTTTTTCACATATTAAACAAAGTCATTAAAATATTTACCGTTACCATTGATATTGAAAACTTTCTGTCCTCAAACATTTTTTTTCTGTAAGATATTTGTTTATTGAGTGAATGTTATAATATAGGTCTTTAAGTGTGTTCATTGATCTAAATGTTTTGAGAGGAAGCTGCTGTCTTCTGATGGTATCTTTTGTTTTCTGACCTATAAAACACAATGATCAGATGCACTTGTATATATTTTTTATTTTTTATTTTTGGATGTATTCATGTCATATGACAATTTCCTTGTTAAGTTGGAGAATAGTTGGTTCAGCAGCATGCTTCAACTTGTGCAATTTTGGTCGATTGTCATGACAGAGTGAATGAGATGAATGAACGTATGAATGAGGGTATTCTGTGATGAAGTAGGATTAACCAGGGCTAAACCTTAAGTGCTGTGCATGGATGTTTTGTCTCCTGGTATGTTAATCCTTCCCTTCATGCAATCCCCCTCAATACTTGAGTCTATGAAACATAAAACATAAAGGAATTTTCCTCTTTCTAAAACATGGCTGCATCAACAATAATTTTAGTAATCGACTAGTCACCTTTTTTTTTTTCTTTTTTTTTTTGATCAGTCAACTAGGAGCAACTTAACCAGAAGAAAACAACTTCTAGGTGGAGTTTGTTTATGGTTAATTAAAATGGCAAATTACTATAATGTTTTGATTCAATAATGCTGCTGTCTTTGTTATAGATTATCTTTTGATGCATGTTTTAGAGTTTATTTAGAGATTATTCATCTTAAATCTTTGCATCTTTTCTAATCTGTCCTAACATGTTTGAATCAAATATTCATCTTACTCACAACAATAACGTTGACATTCATACACACATAAAACATGATTTGTTACAATTTGTGGTTTGTTTCTCAAGATTGCTGTAATCAGAAAGTAGAATGAACTCCTCATTTTGTGTTGTCCAGATACCAGTTTACTCCAAAGAGCTCTGTGATGTGACAGCTAATGGCATTCCAGGTTCAGGTGGGATTGTATTTCAGATTTTATAGAAACACTTGCTTATTATATTCCGTCAAATACAGTAAAGGGCATTGTTATACAATCAACTTAAACTGACAAACTGTAACCTGTGTCATTCCCTTAAGTGCAGGGAGGAAGTGCCTGTTAAAGACAGCCTGTCATTAGCCTCTCGAAGAAGCTGTGAATGAAAAGAGGTAAGAAGTTAGAAAAACAGCAGTGAAACCCCCTGTTGTTTGGTGTGTCTAAGCAGATCAAGGCAGGTGCGAGGGGAATCCACACACAAACTGATAGAGTGATAATCCACAGCTATGTAGACACATGCAGACGCATGCAGACATGCTCAGACTCCGCCAGGCTCACTGTGACATTCCCCGACAAGCAGAGGGTCTTCTGTTTGACTGTATGCCAGAAGAATCATGTCCAAAATTTCCAAATATGTTACCAAGTTGGAAGGTTTGATGTTAATACAATGTGACATATTTTACTGCTACATTTTAAAACCAAGATTTAGTTTTCAGTTAATTAAACATTGCCCAGAGTCTTAAAAGAATCCAGAAATATTAAATCACTGCACGTGAGAACTTTAAACTAGAGAGTTAAAAGGCATGTAATAAGAGCACATGAAGACTGATGCTGTCCCCCAATAGTTGCATTTTGCCCCCATAGTCGAAAAATAAGGTAAACAAAATGTTGGGGAAATAAAAATATTATGCTTTTTGTATACACAGAAATAACTATATTCAAATATCCTTTATTACACAAAACTGACTCTTGTGAGCTTTAAGCCATGTTAGAATGTTGTTACTTCCTCAAAATAATACATAGAATTTGTTTTGTTTCATTCACGCGTTTGAACAATCCTTTATTATTAGTCTGTCTATATCTTCAAAGATCAGAATGCTCTGTTTCAACTTGGGATGTTATCAAGCAGTAATTTTCAAGGTAACACCTCCTTTTACTCTTAGTTCAGTCAAGATTGGAAATTCTCCAAGTGATTCTAGTGAAGGTGTATAGGGCTTCAAACCACAGTGGAGCATTGCCTGTATCACCACATGACATCACAAGGTGGAAGAGTGTTTTCGGTTTGAGTAAAGAACTAGTGCGTTAAATATGTGTCCTGGGCCCTTTAATCAGTAATCAGTGCTTTCTGATCAGTAGTGCAGTAAGTGACATTTATACTAAAAAATTGTATTACATAAAATGATTCAAATATGGCTTGCTTGTATCACCAGTCTTTGCATAAACCTGTGGGAAACAGTGCATAGTATATGTGCAATAGAACGATTTGTTTGGTCCAAGATCAACATCAGTTTGTGACCAGTGAACTTCTGAACCGATGAGTGGTTGTTTGGGTGTGTTTTTGTGGTCTTTGCACAAACACGTTCTGGAGTTATCACTTTAATCTTATTCAAAAGCTCTTGCAGAAGTCTTTCAAGAAATCTTTGTAAAATATTGAATTAATTTGGTTAATGCGTCCAGATTAAAATATGAAGAATGAATCATAAATGTAACATGTTTTAGGCAATATAAACAAAACCTGGACAGGGTGCCATAGTCTATCATTGTTTAAGGACATTGACATTGTCGTATCATGTAAGCCGGTTTATTGAAAACTGGTTTTAGTCTCAAACTGAGCATTTTGGTAACAGAGTGGATTAATGGACCTGAGTGTATATACATTATGAAATATTGATACATTTTTCACCTTTGTCTAACGGTCTAGATATCTTAACTTTGTTGCAATGCACTGTACTTCTGATCTGTTTATCTGTCTTAATAATTTACTGTCCTATGTGTGTGCAATTTAACTGAGAACCACTGATTCTGATATTTGCCAACTATTTAACATAATTTGCCCCCAACTTCAAAAGGTCCAAACAACAAGAGCAGTGTCCAGCTGGGGATGCCTCTTTACGGCCCACAGGAGTCTCTCATGTTACTGCCTCCCTCACTGGCCATTGTCAGGTTACTCTGTGCATGCTTGTGTGTGTCTGTGTGCATGTCCTTGTGCGTGCGTGCGCGCGTGTGTGCGTGCTTGTGCATGTGCATGTGTGTGTGGGGCGCACTCTGATTGGTTGAAACTCTGCATGTGAGACGGTGGCGGCTGACGTCTCACTGCTAATCCCTCACTGCTCTGGGATCCTGTCTGTACGCTAAATGCGAGCTCCACTTGTGGGAAATGCTTTTGCTAAAGAACTTGGAGACTTATCAAACTAATACTAAGGTGAGTTAGTGTTGACTTTTACCATAGACAATATTATTAGTTGATAAATGTATTGATTGTTATGCTGCTACACAGTAAAATTTGTTTTATTTGACCAGCTGCTGGTGGTCACGCTCATTCTAACATAATCACATGCTTCCAAACAACAAGGGAAAGTGCACTAATTGTTTGGAGATACAATGCAGAAGTCTGGGGCATCTTTTTTATTAACATAATTTTCTCAATATGGGCCCTTTGGATGGCTGCTTGTTCAAATACCTCCGTTTGTGATGGGGTTCCAAGTTTGTTGTGTCTGTGGTGGTCACAAGTGAATCAGGTTTCATTTGTATGGACAGCTGCAACACCTGATCTGCCTTTAGTTTTCATTGGGTTTTGAAGACTTTTACCCACAATGCTTCTCAGTTATGACTTCTGAATGATGGCCATTTTTTTCCTATGTGTCATCATCACAACTTGTTCAGAATTATTATTATTATTTTTTTTTTTATTGTACTGAACTGTTGAATCAAAATGGAATTAAATTGTACTTCATAACCTCTTACCTACATGTAAAGGAGGTTCGTAGAAAGTGCTTTATAAGTGAATGAGAATGACATTAAAATCACAATACTAAAACATAAAGAATCATAATAATATTTACTAAAGAGAAGAGTTCAGAATAAAATCTGTTCTAAACAAAATGACAGAAATGTAATTTGTTTTTGTTTAGACTAGAAAACATGCATTATCACTTATTTATTAGAAAAGTCCTCAATATTATATCCCCTGAATTTCCCATGCTCCTTTTGTCTCATTTTGTTCTTAAATCCAGAGCAGTGGGTGGTGGTCCACATGTGTTTTAGAACCAAGCCTCTAATCCTAACTAAATGTGGTAACACGTCTTTGATTTGGTGCATCAAAGTCTTGTGCAGAAGTTTGGGGCGTTTCTGGGCAAACTGTGACATTACTGCCATAAACGATTTCCTTTCTGTGGTCGGCCGGTCTGTGTTTACACCGGGATTGACTCCCCAGTGACACCACTGATGCTATCAGCTCTGCTTTAAGCTTTTCAGCACCAGCAGCCTGTGGTCTGCGCGCCACATGTTGATGAAATAACTGAAGTTTGTCTCTACTTGACACTAGAGCTGTAAGATTACCAATTTTGGTCGCATTTGATAAATCAGAGGTGGCAGTGATTTAATATATTATGGAATTTTATCATTACATATAATAAATGCCAACCTGACAGTATAGCCCAGACAGACTGCTTTTAAAACCATGTGATTTTTGTATTAGTTTAGCAGCATTTTACTCTTTACTTCTCTAAAACACAAATACAAATTGTTGTGGTACTTGGTTTGAATTAATGCCTTGGGGAGAACTACTTACCCAGATAAATGTATGGATTGAGTTTTGTAAATGTAATTGTGCAATATTCAAGTGATTAAATTATATTACCTATTACCTTCCCTTCTAATCAAAGTAGTTACATGACAGTTTTGTCTCTGAATTGCTGGACAACAGTTCAACTATGCAGCCTTGGTAATTTAGTGCACTTTGTGATTGTCTCATGCTGTGATCTGTAGTGCTGCCCTTTGCTGTCAGTTTGGTGGTTACTGATGTCCACTGCGCTTCTGTTTAAAGATGTGCAGGAGTCAACTTGACAATGGCCCGGTCCCCTCTCAGGTTTCATTTTCCACAAAGTAAGGGGCAGGGTGCCATGGCAACGCTGTCTGCATGCAGCTGACCAGGGCGTGTGAGCTGCAGCTTGAACTGCAGATCGTGCTGGTACAGAACAGTGTTTACGGTAATAAGTAAACTACCTACCATAAGGGTTGGGCATTTAATTATTTTGAAATAATCCAGTTTTACATGTTTTTGAAGTGTTTTGTTTAAACAAATATCAGGAAGTTCTTCTGTTTGTATGGCATTTGAAACAGTTTAAGGATCTTGTTCTGGTAGAGGATACACTTTCTGCTTTGTTGGTAATATTCCACAGTATGGCATTAAAATTATCCATCTTAAATTCATTCAGTTAGGCCCAGTGGTGGGGAGACTTTGCTTGGAGGTGTCACCTGCTTGTATCCATGGATTTAAATTACTTTCATGTCATATTGTGGAACATTTCACATAAAGCAGTAACCTTTAGACAGCTTTACTGCATTGGCGGATGTTTTGAAGTTAATCATGTTTTTATTGAAATTTCTGAACGTGCAAGACTAGTGGAAACACTTAGTGTTTGACATAGATTCAAACATTTGTTGTTTTACCAACAGTCTGGTCTGAATGTCTTTGTTATGTTTAAATGACAAAAACGTGACCTAATCATGTGTGTGTTTTATATAGCTAAATTATAGAGTCCATAAGACAAAGCCCTGTGGAGAACAGGTATTTTGTACTCTGCAGAAGTTGCTCTCTATGTCATTCAAATTATAATCTTGCTTTTGCATTCTCCCTGTAATTCCACATCAGTGTCACGCTTGGACTTTTATCAGAGATGTTACTCGTTGGTACGACTGGCTCATTGTTGCTCAGTGTTGTGGCTCTTTTACATATTCAGTGATATCTGTCTCCTGTGCTTGGATGGACAATGGACAAAGTGTGTTTATAATAATGAGACATGGTCAATATTTGTCCATGCGCACACAGAGCATTCAGGACCTATTATCAGACTCATTCAAATGAGCAGTCACAGGAAGAGTCTAGTTTCTCTGACCATACAGAAGTCAGACAATGTTGGTGTTAAAAGTATGGCAATAGGGCTGCAAGATATGAGGCAATCAAATTAAAATTGAAATGTGAATTTTCACAATTGGCAATTCACAAATACTGCAGTTATTCAAGTAATTCCGTTAACAACAAATGGGCCACATGTTTGAAATGCAGGAAATTGGTTTAACAGTTTAACAGTATATATTTCTCAAATGTGGGCATGTTTGTTAAAGACTACTCTTAAACGATAAATTGCAAATCTAATCGCAGTTGAAAAGCCTGTAAAAATTGTCCCTAAATGGGCTGTACAGTGTACATTTTGATATCTCGACAGTACAAAGTATCCTTAAAGGATATTTATTCTGTTGCTTTGTGTGGCTGTCTGTGGCTAAACCTGCTGCTCTGATGTGGACAGGACAGGTGTCAGTCTCTTCATTTTCCCCTGAGGAAATGGAACAGAATAACTTTGAAAATGTGGCTTTTTTGTGTTGTATTGTCTAGTTTTTTAGGTCACAGAGCAACACCCTTTGAAAACTACCACTAGAGTGAATACATTTTGCAACTGTAATGGCATTATGTTCATATGGTTTTACCTTTGAGAACACTTATTGTTTTTGTTGATACCCAGATAGTAATCAATACTAAAAATATTGAAACTAGACCTTTTGAACAAGTAATACTAGTGAAAAGAATCACAGGTCAATAGAATCATAGAATAGTTTTGAATTTGAATTTGAAACTACTATTACTGCTATCATTTAGTGTTGAAACTTACATTGTCTAACAAAGAAGGCTTTTTTAATTATTACAGTATAGAAACTGATATCACCTATCAAGTCTAAGTAGTGGAATAGGTTTTGAAATTTATAAATTGTGACAACACTGCCAGCTCAGCATACAATATTATTTTGTGTGAAAGTTATTTTGAATGGTGTCACGCCCCCTGCTGGTCACAGAAGAAACTGATCCGCAGCGCACACAGAATTAGTATATGGTTTATGAACATTCCCAAGAGTCATGTTCCCAGAGGGTCCTGAGAGATAATCCTTTTGTTTTGTGGGAAGTGAGTATCTATAATGCCACAATGTTTCAGCTGGAATGTGGCTCTATTGTGCACCAGGCTGAGTCCCATACTTGCCCCGTGGTCCTGCCCTGTCACAATACACTGTGCTGTTTCTGCCCCAGTACTGCGCTCCTGTTGTCATAGCCTCAGACTTTTGACCTGGGACTGCTCTCACCAAAAACACCGGTCGGAAGTGAGTGTTTAGCTCCCAGTAATTACAACTTCCTATAGGACCAGACACAACCTTTCATCACATCCCGGGGTTTCTCGTGTTGCAGAGTTACTCTATAGTAATTTTTAACTCGCATCATGATGAATTATGCAAAACCATGTTAGTTTGTTCTTTCCCCTTATCAGTTATTGTTATGATCATCATTAGGAAGTTTTATCAAATAAATGTACAATGTGAGTTGTCATCGTTGTTATTTACATAATAATATTTGCAAATCACAATTCCATGTGTTGGTCAGATAAGGGTTGTTTATCTAGCTGTAGTTAGCCAGAAGGTGATGGGCAAATAGCATCCCATGTGTGGCTTTCCTCATAAATTAGACTTTTAAATGAGTGTCTTTGACTTGTCAATAAGGACCAGCTAAGAGCCAGTTTGTCCCATCACCGCTGCCCTGCTCCAAGAGACACCTCAACATTTAATTCTCTTCTCTTTGGTGGAACAAATCATTTTAGCTGCTGCCTAAATGGGATTAAAGCCTTTTCAGATCTGCCTTTTCATTCACAAACTCACAAACTCTCTTTTGAACTCCAGATTTTGCATTAACTTTCAGTTACTACTTAAAAAAAAACAAATAAAAAAACAAAACACTTTGCCTATTTGTGTTGCCTTAAAGACATAGTTAACCCGCTAGCCACAGTGTTCCAAACAGGAAGTGTTCATGGGGTAGCTTTCAGCTCCATCGACATTGTTTCCAGTTGATGTTACATTGGACAACTGTTACCCCTATCTCTGTAACTGCTGCAGTGAGCCTTGTTGTTTTGCACTTAAAATGCTCATATTAATCCACTCTACATGATCCTGGAGTTTTTATTTCACTATTTCTGGCTCCAAATTTGCTCCTATAACCTCTAGCATTGTGAGCTTCTTTTGACTGGAGCCGAGCGCACCAATAGTCTACTTATTTATACAGTCTGTGGTTTGTGTGTGGGTGGTTGTGGGGTCTCTCAGCTAAACTCCTTTGTAGTTTGTTAATTTCTTCATAGGGACAAAACCACCTTACTCAGATGAACATGTTCAATATCCCATGATGATGATGACACATGTGAATGAGCTAATCAGGCCTGACCATGACATCAGCCAGAGGAGGTGGGGGCTGGTCCCTCTGCTGTGAACAATGGGAGCAGCTGAGAGCACAGGGCGTCCCAAAGCCTAACAGTGCAGCCAGATGGGCACAGCAGACAAAGATGGACCCCAATACATTTTACACTTTCAATATACAAGTTATTTACGTTTTGTAAATGATAATTTATGATAACAAGGGCTGTTGAAGGGCCCATGTTATGCTATTTCTGATCTGTTATAAAGTTGTTTTCTCATCAAAAACATGGAGTTGAACTTTGTTTCATTCACACATAAATTAAGTTCTTCTCTCAAACTGAAAACACTCAGTTTGTCATGGTGTAATACAGGAAGTGTTCCACTGTGTTTTTAAATTCTACACATCTTCATTAGAACAATTTGGATGATTTCAGCCCTGGAATTGCCCGTCTCTACTAAACAAAAGGTAAAAGGTAACTGTTAACTTGAATCCTATCACTTCATGACATCACAAGATGGAACAGAGCATTTTGCACTTTGGAGATGCACAGAACCTAATAATGCAGGATTACTGAAACATGTGAATGAAACAACACACAACTCCAGATATATTGAGGAGGCAACAACTTTCTAACATGGCTCAGAGCTCACTAGTCCATTTTGCCTTTGACCTTTACCGTTACTTGGATTAAAAATACAATGTCTTTCTTAAATTAAAATATGACTTTGCCTGAATAGTTTATTTTGGCTTTGCTATGATTTATGTGCCAAGAGAACAAGATCAGGCAGACTTTTCAGGGAAATGGGAAATGCTGATTGATTTTTCTTGTTGATGGTGACAGGAGGGGTGTTCATTCAAGGCTGTTCTGCAAATAGTATTGTTTTTAGACATGATTTATAAAAATGGGTAAATACAGTGTAGGAATTATAATTTCTAGTTGTATTGACTTCCAGAATTTCCAATTTGGAACCAGTTGAGTGAATGTGCAGGCCTTTAATACACATTTGAAAGATTGCGTCATAAACAAGACTCAGTGAGATTTGACCAGGTTTGAACATACCATATTAGTACTTTATTTTGTAGTCTTCTCAGCAAATACTTATTTTTCTTGCTTGTCAATCACTTTTAGCTCTGATGCCCTGTGTTTGTAAGATGGGCTCTTGAATATCACCACTTCTTTAGTGGAGACTCTCAGGTTGCATTCTTTCGTGACACTGTCTTTGAAAAGGACATGTCTTATTATTTGTGTAACTTTGACACTTCTGATTGTGGTTTGTCCTAGAGCAGACTGTACTGCATTTTTCTACTCCCATCCTTCCAGCTGGCCCCACCCCCTGTGTCTTTTGGCGGGTGTCCAGTACATGTACGACCCACACCTCATTAGGACTCTTAATTGGACCAGTAGATCAAGTGTTTGGTGGAATGCCATACAACACAAGTTCACATCAAGCCTTCCAACGCATTCCTGGGATACTTACACATGTTGAACAGGCATGGCCGGACTTTTAGCTTCTATTGACCATAAACAAGGTGTGAAATCTCACTAAGTGTGCAAATGCTCCTCCTCTTTGCTTTCAGATTGTCCTATTGGTGGATTCTGGCCTTCCCTCCCTGGGGCTGTGGACTTTTAATTAGCTTGTAGTGCATTGTATGGTAGCTGTCTTTAGAAGTGCAGGAGTGGAGGTTGCTGCTGGATCTCATTGGCCTGTCAGCATAAGGTCAATGGAGAGGGCCGCTACGCACAAAAGCAAACACAGGAGCACTTAAGATGGGAATTTCTCTCACAATGCAGCTTTGAGCGGGCGCACAACAGAAGGGAAGTCCTTAGAAGCTGGGCTAAAGAGGGAAATTTTAACTGGAGACTGGAAATTAAAGTTTGTTCTAATGTGAAAAGGGGTTCGTTTGGTTTTATATATTGTATGTATTTTATCACTACAAATGCACTTTACATTAAAGGTGCACTATATAACTTTGTGATTGGGTCCGAAACATGGATATGTCTATGTTTTGATGGATATATACAAAAAAACAGACATTCTGACTGTGACCGGGGTTGCCTCGCTACAGATGAACCTGTAACTTGGTCTGGTCTCCATAAAGGTACAAAGGTTTAATACCATACTGTGAAACATGTCAGACAGAGCAATAACATTTCCATGGAGAAAATCATTTGAAGGACCTACTAGAAAAGTTACACAATGCACCTTTTTTAAGTTTTTCAGATTAAATTTCCCATACAAATTTTCACTTCACAAAATTATCTCTATTCTGCACTGCTGTGAAAATCACGGTGACCAGTAAATATCATTTTGCACCTCTTTGGGCAGTAGAAAGTGTCCCAAACCAACCCAACCCACCCTCTACTGGCTTAGTGGAAAAGGGCCTTATGCCTGATAGCCCCCAGGAGCTGAAGAATATATGATTTTTGTCCGTCCACGGTCAAGTGTAGCACAAGTGGGAGGAATGTGAGGATGATATCAGAGAGTTTGAAGCCTTTGAAGGCACTCAAGAGGAGGGCTCAAGCTGTAACACAAGTCTTCACTTAAAATTTATGAAACAACTTTTGCTTTGTTGTAGTACTGGTGGTCACCTCCAGAGGGTAGTATATGCAACCCAAGAGCACAATTTGCTCTAAGCCCAAGACAGAAAATTTGCTGCTGTTATCCACAGTTCGCAATTTTCCAATCATACTGCTCCTAACGGGTTTACCATGCAGCAATGAAAGATGGGTCAAATGAAGAGGGCAAAATCAAATAATTATTGTCATTAATTATCAATGAGATAAAAAGTGTTCACATTCAAATACATGTGTTACTTGTCCTTCTTACATGTTTGATTTTATTGGTATCAGCATGTTGTTTTCATTATAAACTTTTTTTTAAGTGACAATTTTAGATTTACAGCTTGGCTTTGAGGGAGTACAAATTGTTACAGATGTATTGAGCACGTGCTGCACAGATGGGCTTCTGTGTTGCTCTGTAATTATTGATCTGAAATGGTCCGTCTGGTGTTGAAATACAAACGTACACTTTCACAGATACTGTAAACATGGCCAGTGTGATATGTGATATGGGATATGCAGCTATGATTTCATTAATTTTAACAAAGCAGTACAGTTATTTTGTCACAATTCCAACATAAAAAACTTTGCATGAGATAAGTTTATAATAGAATGTGCATAAAATTTTAATTGTGACGCTAAATGAGGGCAGACTGGATTTATAGGGATTCCTGATGAGCAGTGATTCCTGCAGTTAAAGGAATTATGGTTGAAAGTTGCTGGAGGCATTTGAAATTAATTAATTAATTTCAGGTTCAAGAAATCATAAATGTTTTATCCTGTACATTTCTCCAGCACCATATTCACTGACAGGCTCAGATGTGGCATTAGAGCTGGGGTAAATAGTGCAAGTAACAAGTGCCCCTTCAGCGTTAAGGCCATTGATCGTTTACTCTCTTAAGGTTTTCCTACTGTCAGCTTCAGCATCAAAGCTCCTCTAATGAAGTCCACAGGCACTGCTGGGAAGAGCTATTAGCAATTTACCAGTTACACTATAAAATCCAGTGGTCCCATGTTTTAATTGTCCTTCACAATAAAATGTGCTCAAACCACCACTAATTTTAACTAACTTTTGTCACACATTCTGTTGCTACAAATAGAAATATTGTAGCTCTTAAGGTCCTTCTCCCCCCATTAAACTTTTATAGGGAAAAACGGCTCTGCTGAATATTCAACGGGGACTGGAACTTTTTGTGCTCTTGCTTACATTTAGTGTTACTCTTAAATTATTATACCCACACTTGCACTGGTGTATCACTTCCTTCAGCTTTTAAGGTAAACAAACAAGTCTAGACACAGCAGCACAAATGTCTACTATGGTTAACATGTTTAAAGGTACATTATGTCACTTTTCTGCTTGTACCCAAGGAGACATTATTGCTTTGCCTAGAATGTTCCACAGCATTAAATATATCAATCTTCATGTCATGATCAGATTTGTGGAAATGTGACTTCAGAATAGTTAAAACATTCCAGGCTATGCAATAACCCTGTATCCTCCACCAGAAAAGTTACAAAGTGCTCCTAGAGACAAACAACTTAAATACTGAATAATTAGTAGTCAGTTTATCAAATTGTGTGTTATCACAATTGTGGATATTATTTTGTTGAGTCCTAAACATGGCTTATAGTTAGTCACACCACTGTGATTAGTTAATATATAAACCATCACAAACTGTTTCCATTGCCTTCCATTCCCACTGTCCGCTCCATTAGCTGCTGTCAGGCAAGTTCAGTGGAGGAGCAAGTGCAGGTTGTTGGCTACATTAGTGGGACAGTTTTGTTACCTGGAGGCCCAGTGTAGGGGCCTGGTCACCCTCCCTCTATTCAGTCTAAAGCCCTGATGCCTGTTATAGTGCACAGATCGGCTGGCTGTCATCTGAGGAAGTTGTCTAATCTTAGCCGTGAAAAGTATCCCTCTCTCCAAAGGCTGCTGGGTAAGAGCTTGTTTTCCGCAGCTTTGAGGCTCAGTCTGGTCTGCTACCTGCACAGAGGACGTAGTTAGAATGAAAATTACGGGTGAGTTGCACGAGGAGTACTTGAATAACAGGTCATTTTGCACATGTAATTTTTAAGTATTGTACATGTTGCTGTTATCTCAGTGTTAAGTGTATGCAATATAGACAAAAGTAATTGTGCCATTTTTTTGGAGATTATACCGATAATGAGATGATATTTTAAATCAAAAACAAATGTGTGTTGAGATCCTCCAAATGCTCAATAAGCATGAACTGTGAAATTTAACATTAACACTAAGCGCTGGAAGATTACACATCAAGTTTCTTTTTATTTTCCATTTATCACTTTTTAGCAGCTTTTTAATTTCAGCTTTCTTATTAGGCTATAGACAGTATTCTTAATAAATTAATTTCTATATCACATTTGTAATGTTTTCTCAATATTTTGCCTTGCCTCTGTCAGACACACAATATATTGTAGCTTTGGATTAAAGAAAATTGTCAGCCCGCTTATTATGACCTACTGTTGCTTCTTTTAGGCGTTTGTGCTGACTACCCATGGAGCAGGATACTTGGGAGAGGCTTGGTCAGTCTAAATGAGCCTTTTGCATGAAGGCACTTTTGTGACATGTGATTGCTAGTGCTGCTGAACAGTGTTTGATTTGTCAGGTTTTTCTATTTAATTGTTATATATTATTCGGGTTATCTAATGGCTGTCTTGCTACTGTCATATATCTTTTGCATTTTGTTTGAAATGGTCAGATCTTTTAAATTGTTATAAAACCTTCGATGTCGTTGTAGTTGACTCATTATTGTATTAGGAATATAAAGACTGGACTATTTTATCTGCCTTTTCACATGTATACATAGTCACACATTGTGCTAGATCCTAATAATTTTGAGAGCTTTTAACGACACCACACCACCCCCTATTAGTCGATTTATAATGACTATAGCCCTATAGCTCTCGTCCTCAAGCTCTGTCCAGTCAAGTATTTTATGTTGATATCCATGATTTTCAGCAGCCCCCTTCACACTGAACTTTTGATGAATACCAGATGCACTAACCTGTGAAACAGCTATCTCTCAGCCACATTGAATTTTTCTTTTATAACATGTTGCTCTGTAGTTTTACAGTTTTTTAAAACCTAATGCTCTTGTATCCCTGCCCTGGGCTTGCATCTAAATTTAATCCTACTAAACTTTTTGTGTGTTTTGAGAATTAACTAGTTTGACTAACCACACTTTCCCTGTGTTGTTGCAGTCTGCAGGGTGCATGATAGTCTGGACTTGATGCATGGCCGTTGCATGTGCCCAGCTGTTTGTGTGGGACTGAGAGCACCAAGCTGCAGCCATGGCTCAGACTATGCACTACAACAATGGCTCAGGTAACCTTTTTTTTTTAATGTATTTGTGTCTTTCATTTATATTTTGTTGATTTAAAGCATCTTGTGTCCAATCCAAAAATAAAATGTGTTTGAATGTATTAGTTATGTAAGTAAGCCCACCAGAAAAATGTAACATTATCAACAAAGCCTTGATATTTTTTACAATCAGCTCTTTTTCTTGTATTTTTTTTTAAATGCCATGATATGCACAATATTGTTTTTTTCTTCTAAACATTGACAGAATTTCTGTTCACCCCATTAGACCTAGAGATTAGAAGTTGTAGTTCTACCTCATTTCTAGTGTATAGCCTCAGTCCTAATTTAGTCATTGCTCAGTTTTAACTTAATGATTGTGATTCAGATAATATTTACATAATTAAAAGTCACTCTTGGAAGTAATGGGGCCTGGGATTGTTCCAAAAACTTTTGAGAATCACTTTTATCTTTATTATCGGTTCAAACTCTCCCTCTCTGATGTCCTGCTCGTAGATCTCTCTGGAGTGTGAAATACACACTGTCATTTGAGGTGTAGTTGCGATCACGCACCTGCAAACAGACAGCATTCCTGACTTCACTAACAAGAGAGACTTGCGCTTCTTACTTCTCCCAGGAATGTGTAACAAATTTTGCAGTACGATATATTGCTGAAGTAAATATAGACGATAAAGGATAAAAATGAAACTTATACCACTGGCACAAAACCCTAAGAGCAGATTTAAACCACAAAAACTATTCTAAATCTACAATATTGTTATACAAATTAGCTACAATAAATAAACAGCAGAATGAAACTCTTTAATGCTTAGTTTGCATCTGAAATGAGTCATAGAAGTCATTAATTCAACCTTTTACAACTCAAATCTATCTTATCTTTATAGTCAAAAAATAAACACAAATTTTCCAGAAGAAATTGTGCACACGATAAATACTGACCCCAAAAAATATTGCTCCAGCCTTCATATATTGAAGGATAAGTCGATGTAGTAATTACTGTGACAGGCCTAGATACCAATACTGTAAAATACAAAATCTACTTTAACTCTCCCGCCAGCAGTGCACCTAATTTAGCATCATTGCAGTCTAGACATATTATGAGGCTGTTCATATGTAAGATGTCCTGTTCTATTTAGCATCCAGTAAAGTCTGATTATAAGTTATCAATCTTTTTGTTTGGAAATATAGGCCTTGGTCTTTGGACAATCTGTTTCAGCAGAACTAGACACTGCCTGACACTGCTATTGTTTAATGATAATGCTGTCTGAAGAGGGAAATGGGAGAAGTGCATTAAGTGGCAGTGTTTACACACACTGACATTTGATAACAGTGCATTGTTTGTTACATGCAGAGAGTCTATAGAAACAATGTCAGTTCTTGTTCCTGGAAAGTGGTAATTTTAAGTTTGGCTTATTTAATTTTCCCCACAATTCGCTCTGAGCAACTGAAGACAGATTTTTTTGAGCAACAATATTCAAAGTTCAAAGCTACTCCATCTAGTTTTATCATGTACACAGTGAAGTTGTGGAATTTGGCACCAGTGTGTCAAGTTAAAAAGGTTTAATTTTTATCAGTCTTGCTACAACTGTTTTTTTAATTTCCTATAAGATTTTAGAAGTCCTGTTTCCTGATATTTCTCCCCACGGATGTACCTTGTTTGTTGTGCTGAACAGCTGCAGTTTGATTAAATGTTACACAGGCGAATAGAAAGTGCATGGCTGTAGCCAGGAAATACCAGGCTGTGAGAAAGGGACCAGTGTGCGAGTGTGCCAAGAAAGGCCCGTTCTC
Organism: Odontamblyopus rebecca; assembly: GCA_030686955.1. Lineage (NCBI taxonomy): Eukaryota > Metazoa > Chordata > Actinopteri > Gobiiformes > Gobiidae > Odontamblyopus > Odontamblyopus rebecca. Next base: position 16,201,044 of record CM060661.1, read on the forward strand.
TCTGCTCTGCTCTGACCCAGTAAAATGCCTTATTGTATCCCTAATAAAGGCTTCACATTGGATTATTATCAACTACTAACCAAATAGTCAGTGTATAGTCTTTTAGAAATGAGAAGGCTATTCATTTTTATATTTATTTAATAAATGGTTCAGGAATATATGAGAAGTGGAGCAGCACATTATTCTTATTGCAGAAGAATTGGGTCAGGCCAGTGTTCCTGGGTTCTGTTTTTTTACATAGTTAATTGAGCAACATAACATGTCCTAAAAAATCTTCAACTATTTACTCTTGGATGACACATTGGTCTTTTGTCCCAACATAATTAGAAATTGAATTGTCCTGAAGTGGTACCAAGAGCCTGTTGTCTACCATAGTTTGTTCATCATGCTGTAATCCTGTCAAGCCTACAATGTGACAGCTGTAGATAAGCGGTTTGCACGGCGGTGTCAGTTGTCTCAGGTTGGTGCCGTCATCGCTCAGCTGTTCTCGTACTTACTGGCTAAAGACAAATTCAAAAACATAATGACAGTTCAACTACAACATTTGTGTAATGTCTTCCTGCTCGTATAGATTTGAAGTTTTTGAACTTTGATATAGTTTTAGGCAAGGCATGGCAAGTTGGCACAGTTTATACACAATGTAATTCAAAGTGCTTTACTGAATAAGAAAGAAAATCACAATACAAATTAATCAAAACATAAATAATAATCATAAAATGAACAATGATAACAAGTAAGAAGAGAGTGGAATACAAACCTTTCACATTAACCACTGACCTGTTAATTTTGGTGTTTGAATGTGTTTATACTTAACCTTTTGATTAGTTGTCATTTGTCATAAGAACAGGCTGTGTTTTGTGCTGGTCTGCCCGCCCTTGCAGTGAAAACAGAACCCACATTTGGAAAGGGACGCGCCCAATCTGAGATAGTCAGCTGATTGGTGAGGCAGCCGTCCAATAGTGCGCCAGTGAACGTCTGTGCTTACTTTACACGAATACTGGAATTTTTCCCTGTGCGGAAAGAAGGTTGAGTAAGAGTGCGCAGAGCAGAGAGAAGGAGCAGCTCTGAGCTCTTAACTGTTGTGGACACTGTGCTTTTGTTTGTGCTGTTGCTTGAAAGGGGTTCAGGAGGTGAAATGGAGTGTGTGTCTTGAGTGGAGGTGAGTGGAGTTACTTATCTGTTGTTCCGATGGAGCTGTTGAGTGGTAAAGGAAGAGCCTGTTTATTTCAGGGCTGTGTTTGTTTTAGTCTGCTGGAGTTCCAGGCATACCAAGAATGAGCCGCTGTATTTAGCCAACACTGCATGAAAACACTGGACTGTAGGCGCCTGCTTGTGTCACACTGGAGCTCTCTGCTGCTGTGGAGTTTAGACTTTGACTTCAATGGTTTCTATTGATTTGTATCCGCACTCTGGAAATTGACCCTTGTCTTCAGCAAACTGTTGTTTCCTGTACCACTGACCCTTGTCCAGGTCTTGATGAAATTTGACAACTGGCTAGTGAGTAGGAACTGACTGCTAATTACTAAATTATACATTGCTTGTTAATATTTTTCATTAGATTTAAGTAGAGTACACGTGATGCGGAAAGAGCCTATATCCTACATGTTTGAACGTGTATGTTTTGCATTTTAAAATAAAATGGCCGTCAGCAGCCAAGAAGAATCTGAAATATCTTATCAAAGTAATATCTTGCATCAGACTTTATTTTTATGGTTTACTTTGAAAAACAATTTTTATTAATTTTGTTTTCTAGCCTTAGATTCGAATCAACACATTCTGCATGTCTCTTTATTGCCACAGCTAAATGGTAGGAGATTGCTCTGTAGATGGTGTTCTTGTTAAAAAACAATTGCACTCTGTGCACTACTTTGCTGCAATTTTATTTAATTGCATACTGGAACTCTAAGGATTTAGACAATCATGGTGTTTAGGAGTTGAATGCAACTGTTGTGATAACAGTCACTGATGAATGTTGTTTATTGTTTTTCAGAGAGAGGACAAAGATGCCCGAGCACAGAAGAGGACAAGGACTCGGTGGCCCCCTATTATGTTGAAACTCCTTACGGTTATCAGTTAGACCTGGATTTCCTCAAGTATGTCGATGATATCGAGCGGGGTAACACCATTAAGAAACTGAGTATTCAGAGGAGGCCCAGAGGGCCCAGGCCGCTGGCTCTGCCGCGGGGCAGTTCTCAGGCTGAATGGACGTCCACAGACTCTCTGTCCTCCTCCAACAGCGACGACAAACAGTCTCCAGTGTCCTTCAGCTCCAGGCCCCTCTGTCCCGCTCCTCTCACTCCCACCCTGAGCTCCTCCAGTGAGCAGGCTTACTGCAGCACAGAGCACAGACCACTGCTGCCCCCACAGTCCCCCCGCATCACCTCCCGCCACAACCCCCAGGTGGAGAAGACCCTGATGGAGACCAGAAGGCGGCTAGAACAGGAGAGACTGATGCAGCCCCTCAGTGAGCCCCCGCGCCGGCGCCTCGCCAGCTTCGGTGGTTTAGGGTCTAACAGCTCTCTTTCCTCGTACTCTGGCTCCATAGGCCCCAGTCAGATCTCTCCCTCAGCCCACCCGCCTCTAACCATCAATGGTCACCTGGCCAACGGAGAGTACCCCTACTACCCCACTTCTCTGGGAGGCTCCATCCGCCACAGCCCCCTGAGCTCTGGCATGACCACCCCTGTGACCAATGTGAGCCCTCTGCAGCTACAGCAGATAAGAGAGCAGATGGTGATCGCTCTGAAGAGACTGAAGGAGCTGGAGGAACAGGTGAAAACCATTCCAATCCTCCAGGTGAAAATCGCAGTTCTCCAGGAGGAAAAGCGGCAGATGGCGGCTCAGTCCAAAACCCCTGGTGGCTTTCGTAAGCGTTCCTACAGTGTTGGCAGCGCTGACCAAATGGAAAATCAAAGTTTGATTCAAAAGGAAATGGAACTGCACATTAAGGAGCCTGAAGCCCCTGAACAGAGCAATGAAAGGCTGGACGAGTTTAGACGATTGGCTGCTGAGGTCCAGGCTCTGGAAAAGACAACGCGAGAAAGCACAGAAAGTGATACTCGGTCGAACATTTGTGTGCAAAACCAAGCACATCAAAAATCTATTGGCACAGTTACTGATGAAAACATGAACAATCTGACCCATCATAGACTGACCCCAGAGCGTAGTATACGAGATGTAGCCGTAGCAACAGATGTGAGGAAAATGTGTAGTGCTGCTGTGATGGTGACTGAGAATATGTTGGGCTTTACAAGTGATTCAGAGAAAGAAATTGAACTCCAGCAGCAGACTATTGACTCCCTGAAGGAGAAGATCTATCGCTTAGAAGTCCAACTCAAAGAAACAACACATGAAATGGAGATGGGCAAGCTCAAATTAGAGCTACAAGCTGCGGGAGGGTCAACTAAGAAAAAGTGCGACAAAGGTTTCATGGTGAGACCTGAGACGTACAATGCATGTGTGGAGGCAAAAGTCCAGGTGCGTAGTCAGGGTGTGGGCGATGGTCTGAACATACCCCCATTTAAAAGTGCAGGTCACGGTGTTGGGGTTTCCTGTCAGCCTTGCGTGCGCTCTGTGGCTGTGGGTCCAGAGGTCTCCATGGAGCGATGGGTGGTGCATGAACAAGCGGAGCTCAGTGACAAAGCTGTAGGAAGAGAAGTGGAGATGCGCCATCAGGAAGTAAGCGTGGAGAGAGATGTTTGTGAGACTGGAGTTAATACAGAGGAGTCTATGAGCACTGAGCATTTTAGCAGAGTGTTGACCAAAGAGAGCAGGTCAGTGGGCTGCGGGGACTGTTCTGTGGATGTTGTTGTCAGTCCTATAAAGACTCTGGTCTCACAAGGAACTGAGGTAGATCTGGTCACAAAGATGGACTCTGCAACCATGGCAGTTCCTGAGTTGGTGACGCAGCAAACCAACACTGACTGTCAAGGTAAAAGCATTTCTACAAATACAGATGCCACGGTTTTGGTTGACTCCTCCACACATATGCTGCTGATTACTGAGGACAAGCACACCAACACAGCCGTGACTGAGACCAGAACAGTGGCTGCAGGAGAAGGTCTAGTCAAAGACCTCCACTCGCCCACTAAGATCCGCTCTGTTGCCGTTGGAACAGTCACAGATGTGCAGTCATTCCCTGGCAAATCAAGCTCCTTGAAAACCAAAGAATGTGGGGTGGGACCAGTTAACATTTATGAAAACTATTTAGTCGGTTTAAAAACAAGAAATATTGCATGTGGCCCTTCCCAGCCAGCTGACTCAGAAACTGTTACGAGCACTCCTAAAGAGCATCTTGAATGTGCAAGTGTCCCAGGCCATAATAAGTCCCAGGAGGGTGCGGGGTTGGACCACTACATCGAGAGGGTCCAAAAGTTGCTACAGGAACAGCAAATGCTACTGGCAGAGAACTACAGTGAGCTTGCAGAAGCTTTTGGTCAACCCCAGAGTCAGTTCAACTCCATAAACAGCCAGCTGGTCAGCACGCTATCGTCCATAAACTCTGTTATGAAGTATGGAAGTGCTGAGGACATTCTTAAGCTGCAGATGGACGCCATGTGCCCACTGTCAGGTGAGAGCCCAGTGCTGCTCATATCTGCTCTGATTTACACCATGCTGTGCCTTAGATCTGCCTCCAGAATAGGCCTAGGCCATATGACAAAAGAAATTAATCACATTTTTTACTTTCAATCATAATGGTCGATCTCAGTTTTTGATTTTATTTTATTATTTTTCAAAAAAGATGCAATTACTGTTAATTTCATAAAAATAAGCAAATGCACAGACAGTCTGAAATGAAATGACTGAATCTTGAAAATTTTAATGTGTCAATATTAATTGCCCAGCCCTTTTCCAGAACACTGTGCATCAAATTCTTCCCACTCATGATGTAATTGAGTAAAACACTGGGTGGATATTATCTGGAATAGTTCTGTAAGGCATAATATAACTGATTGCCTCCAGATATTATCTTTGACTTTGGCAAAGTGAAGAGTAAATATGTTGCGCAAGTTGTTTCACCCACAAACCCTAAAGTGTGGTATTTCTTTACTCTGTTTTGTGATTTGGTTTGGGTACTAGGTTCATATTCACAAGTCTGTTGCTAACCATGAGGCGGCTTTAGGAGGGTCTGTTCGCGCAGAAGCTAAAGATAATCTGATTAGATGAGACAGGTCAAAGTTATCTTTGTCCCTGAAAAATGCAGTGGGGGCTTTGGCCTCAAACCAACAGTGAGCTAATTTTTTTTGAGAGCCAGTAACATTACTCCTATCGGCCACTTGTTTTTAGAACCACTTTCCCTGTGCAGTTCCCTCACAATAGCTTCTGATTCATGGCTGCCCCAGAGTTATATAAGATGCATTCTTGTTTCAGGCTGGGGCACAGATGAATGTGGTATAATTGTCTTCAGTGGTTACTTTATCCTCATTGTGTACTGATAACAAAGGCTCAAAGACTACAACGTAAATGTAAAAACTAAATATAGAAAAAGTACATTTTACAACTTGGTCTATATAATGACATTTTCTGTATGAATTCCATAAACTCTTAAGAGGTGCTGGCTGACAGACTTGTTTTTCATGGTATTTTTCATATGTTTTAAACGTCTGTTTTGTTTGTTTTAGTTGGCGCTGAGCAGCAGAGACTGAAGTCCCACTCAGGGGGAGCAGAGCAGCCTAACACAGACCAGACCACAGTCACTGACCCAAACACCCAGGCCCAGCATGCCATCAGCGCAGAGCAGAAGAGTCGCATGGATATACAGATGTCTACTGCACTGCACGGTAATGATTATCTATTTTAAGTACAATTATCTGAGCTCATAGGACACGTGCTCAGTGATATTATCTAGTTACAGACATCTGTAGTTATGTCAGGTAAGGTAACAAATGTAATCTGCGCCACACGCAAGCCACACCCACCTGTCAAAGCAGGCAAACGTGCTGAGTGACTTGTTCAGTGTTTCTTGGGAGCAGTTAAGAGGCCTCTGTTGGGGCAAGTCTTGGCATATGAGCTGCATGCTCTGGCTCCAGGCATTTGGTTTGTGGAGCCTTTACTTAAAATGACTGAGATAGTTTGGGTTTGACAAACACCCACTTCAGACCACTTTTGACTGAAGCAGCTTTATCTGTGTACTACTTGCAGTGCTTTCACAATGATTCATTATTATAGAAATCAAGTTAAGTATATTTTTAAACTCACACATTTAATATGTGTGTCCAAATCAGGAAAGCAATTTGTGTCACAATATGCTAATTTGCTGAATAGGTAAATTTGACCAGCGAGGAAAGGCACATTTATTGGTACAATTTGTAATTAAAGTAATTAAACAAACAAATATGAAACATAGATTGTCTTAATAAAATTACATTTAAAAGTTAAGTGTGCTGATAATATCCTTTCAGCCATACACACAGTTAAACAAAACTGCTACTAGATTTTAAAATTGTCAAAGTAGAGGCCTATCTCACATATTCAGCAAGCAATTGGCAGCATAAAGTTGCGTAAAATCACCAAATACTTTTTGATACAGTGAATAATAATACATTCCCTTTGTTCCTCCAGGACAGAACTGCAGTCAGAGCACTCTGAAGTCCATCATGAAGAAGAAAGATGGTCAGCCTGAGTCCAATGGCACAAAGAAGAACCTACAGTTTGTTGGAGTAAACGGAGGGTAAGCTCTTGTAACTATCTGTAACCTCTTCAGGAATGTTCATTACTTAAAATAAATTAAACATATTTATTGCTGTGTTCTCCCTCGTGACACAGCTATGAAACTACATCAAGTGACGAGTCCAGCTCGGAGGACAGCAGCTCATCTGATGAAGAGGAGGGGGACAGTGAGCTTGGGAATTCAGAAGGCTATGAGAACGTGGAGAGCCAAGACGCCAGGGAGGAGTTTGAGGCAGAAGGAGCTGAGGATGTGAACAAGAAAGATGCAGATACAAGTTCAGAAAACAGAGAACGGTAAATTACTGCACTGACTTGTATTTTGTCTGTAAAGAAATTTCCAAATAATGTAAATGAGTTCATATACTGAGTATGAGTTCAGTTACTAGAGCGATTATGATATATGTTATACAATGTGAATGAAGATAAGGATTTTACAGTAGTTTGGTCAGAGGATCAGTCAGGAACAATTGTAGAGTTACACTTTGACAACCCTAATTTAAACCTTATAATAGTATGTGTATTTTGTGTTTTTCCAAAAGGTATGAGCTGAGTGAGAAGATGATAGCCGCCTGTGATGTGCTGAAGACCCACCTTAGTGACCCTAAGGCTGTAAACAGTAAAGACTTGGTAAGATGTTTTTTTATTGAATTAATTTCACTCCGATAGTCAACAGAAGTCCTACTTTTATCTCTGTGGTTTCAGAGAGCCTGTCTGAACACAGTTCAGCACGAGTGGTTCCGTGTGTCGAGTCAAAAGGCAGCTACAGCACACCTGGTGGAGGACTATCTCAGCGGCTTCGGGGCCGTCTCACCTGCTGTACTGCGCCACATTGTCAACATGGCCGACGGCAACGGCAACACTGCTCTGCACTACAGTGTGTCTCACTCCAACTTCCAGGTGGTGAAGAAACTACTTGATGCAGGTGCAGACTAATGCTTGTACTTACTTTATTGTAAGGATTCTTATTATTTTTTAATACTTTGAATTGACTTTAAAAAAAAATATATATATATAATGCATATATAGCAACAGCGTTTGTTTTCCTTACCTTAAGTGGTTGTTCTAGACTACTTTTGAGCATATTGGCAAATTAATTTCTGAATTTTGTATTTTTTTCTGTATTATTCTCATCCTCTTTGATTAATGTGTATGATTGACTAATATATTAATAGACCACCAAGCTATTCTGATGGTGTGATAAGGTGAGGTAAGCACTGGTAAGGACACATACTGTATATAGAACATACAAACTGAAGCAATATGCAAGAGGCATTGAATAAACTGTAATGAGGTCTGAGACGCTCCCTGCTTTAAACCTCTTTGTGCCCCCTCAGTCTGTCTTTTGTACACTTGTCCAGCCATGTGACAGCAGATCCTCCCCCTATTCCCATTGTAGCTTTTGTACTTTGCCGTGCACTCAGGTCCTTGGACCCCCCTACACTCTGTCTCCTCAGCAGGACAGCATCCCCTCCCATTGATCATCAGAGCTGTGTCCTCATGTCCTCTTTTAAGTTATAGTCCAGACTATGCAGTTTGGTGCCCACCTCCTATGCTGGTTTGGTTCTGGTGTATAGGTTTGAAAAAAAGAAGATCATACAGGTCGAATACATTTTTGTTTTTGACTGACGGCCAAGAAAGGCCTCAAGTCAATCAGTCACACCAGCAACGTGTGTTTTATGTTTCAGATGTGTGTAACGTAGACCAACAGAACAAGGCGGGATACACTCCCATCATGCTCGCTGCTCTGGCTGCCGTGGAAACACCCAAAGACATGCACATTGTGGAGGAGCTCTTCAGCAAGGGTGACGTCAATGCCCGTGCCAGCCAGGTCAGTGGGGTTAGAAGGGAAAATTAGGGCACCTTCAAGCCCCACACATGGCACACACAAGTAAACTTAAACATTACTTGAGCAGCACAAGTACTCCCATGATGATAAACGGTGTAAACAAAGTGCCCCAATGTATATTATTTTAATGTTATGTATTTTTTAATATTGTAGTCTTGTCTGATTTTCACCTTTGGAGGTTAGAAATGCTAGAACACTGCTGACCCCTTGTGGTCAAAAACTGTAACTGGTATGAGCAACAGCACAATGCCTCCAACATGTCATATGTTTGTAACAGTGAGCTATGAGGATTATGTCTAAGATGTGGTTTGTTGTTATGTAGGCAGGTCAGACGGCTCTGATGCTGGCGGTCAGTCATGGGCGGATGGATATGGTTCGTGCTCTGCTGGCTCACGGTGCAGAGGTCAACATCCAAGACGACGAGGGCTCCACTGCCCTCATGTGTGCCAGTGAGCACGGCCACGTGGAGATAGTCAAACTGCTGCTGGCTCAGCCAGGCTGCGACGCTACACTGAGTGATAGTGTGAGTATTTGAGATCATTATCTGAATGACTGATCAAATCTGATCTAAACTCAGCCAGAACTCAGTACTGTTAAAGGACATTTTTACACCAGAGGCACCAACTACAGCTTTGTACTCTGTTTCCAGGATGAAAGTAATGCCCTGTCTATTGCTCTGGAAGCTGGACATAAGGACATTGCAGTACTGCTTTATGCACATGTGAACTTTTCCAAAGCCCAGTCACCAGTATGTCCCATCATGGCTAAATAATACAGTCTTAAACATCTGCTGTCTTAGCCCATGTTTAACATGTTTATTACATATTTGTCTGTAGGGAACCCCTCGTCTCGGCAGGAAGACGTCCCCTAGCCCCACTCGGAGGGGTTTGTTTGACTAGAGGACCCAACCCTGCTACAAACTCTGTGCTGCTATTGGTTCGGGCTGATGGCGCCTTCCCCACAGCTGGATGTGGGATGCCCCCTCTGTATGCTGCCTCTGTCTGGTTGAGCCCAAGTGCCCTTGAATATGAATGTAACCTGCTGGTGCCTCATGTCCAACCAGGAACCATCACATCACATTTTTTAACCAAATGCCATTTGCTCTTTTTTGCATTTTTTTATTTAGCAAATATTTTTTCTATTTTAATTCAACTCAAGAGGGGTTCTTTAAGCAACTAATACAATATTACACAGAGCAGTCAGTATCTCTTGTACATATTGCTAACCTCAACATAACAGGCTCAGATAAAATTGCTCTGCTGCTTATGTGAACAAACAACTCATTGGAGTAAATGTTTATTTGACTGGTCAAACTGTACTTTTATATAAATCATTTTTATTCTTTCTATTCTATTTAAAAGAAGAATCACAGTATTTTAAATATATCTAAACAATCAATGAAGTTGTATATTTATCATGAGCATAGTTTTGGTAGCAGATCTGTGTATTCATTGTACATACAAGAGTCATTAAATTCCTCTTTTTATCTCATGTCCACATTACATTGTCAAAATGTATAATACAAGTCTAGTGTTCATAATAGTACTTTCAACTACAACTGGGAACTGAAGCGCCTGATAATTTGCCATAAAACAATAAACCATTTTTAACAGAAGAAAACCTTTTTTTTTTTTTTATAGAATTGCATATTACATATAGAAACAAATATCTACCCATGCATGATATACCAATACCAGTACAGTGTATTTTAAGTGTTTCATTCTTTACACACCACTTAAGACGATGGCATAATTCCCCTCTGTGTCATTTGCCTGAGACTTGATTTGTTCCTGAGAGAAGAAAAAAAATATTTAATTTGTGCAAATAAATGGTGATACATACCTGAAACTTATAATAAACCTTTACATTGGTTGTCAGAGTGAGTGGGCTTCTAGGACCACCAGCAGCTTTTGCATGAGTGGCTTCAACCGGTCAACTCGTTTCTTTGTATACTCATCAAATTCCTGTTTAAAAAAATAATTAACCAAATTCAAAAGTTAACTTTTACTTAACATTGAAAGGCAAGATTTTTCTTAATTTGTTTTTAAGAAGAAATAATATTCAATTGAAAAATGCATTTTTTTCTCATATTGCCCAGTCCTTTGTGTTTTCTTTCTTAGAACTGCATATGTTACAGACACATTAACCGATACATAGATATGAAAAACACATACTGCAGTACTAATAATGATATAGTAACAAACCAGTACCATCAGTGCCTCTTTAAGAATAACACATCCCTTTTGTATGGTGCTCTTCATCTCACTCCTCTTCCCCCTTGCCTGTTGTAGCTCCGCCTCCAGACGACTGATGTCATATTGTTTTTTATTGCACTGCTTGAACACAGAGGCCTTGTCCTTCCTGCACACACAGAGTAATAGTGACCACATCAGGGCTGGACTCACCTATTTGGATATAGATGGTCATATTTTTAAAGGGGCACTATGTAACCTTTCTACTTGTCTCCATGTAGATTATATTGCTTTGTCTAACATGTTCCACAGTATGGCATTTAACTTATCCATCCCCATGGAAATAAGCATGTGAAGCCACCAGGCCAAGTAGCAGGAGGGGAGGCGAGCCCACTCAAGGGTGTGGTTTTTAAGTGTAATTGAATAAATACAGGATAAACAGAAGCTTAACATCTTCATGGAAACAAGCAGGAGACAGACCCATCACCATAAAAGTTACATAGTGCACCTTTAACATGAATGAATTGCTGGACCTGAGTGTCTCCATTTCATCCATACTCTGTGAATGCAGTGAGTGCAGCTGTTGATGCTTCTGTTTGCACTCGTTTAGCTCAGTCTGTAGCTGTCTGCACTTCTCAGTTAGCTGTTTAACTATCTGGGGGATAAAATTCATAATATCAGAGTTATGCAAGAGGCACAAAACAATTATTAAGGTGAATGGAGATGTATGACCACCTACCCAAGCTCATAGAATAAAAAATATTGAATTGTTATTACCACCTGACCTGTCTGGGTCAATAGAAGTGAGACTGAAAACCCAGGAGACACTGACCAACCAAAAAGCTCTAAGAGGTTCAAAGGCAAGCTATAACATACTACATAAACTATAAAAGAGAATATCAGCCTATGCTGGTGTTTTAAAGCTGGTGGCTGATTCACTAAAAAGTGCAAATATCAGCCCAATATATTAGCCAACTTCTAGTAGTAAGCTTTATTCATGTTTTGTTTTTTTGCTCTTACCCTTTTCTGGACGCAGTTATTGCGAGACACCTCTTTGAACATTTGCTCCAGGTTTTCCACATCCAGTTTAAGGTCAGTCTTGGTCTTCTGCAGAGCTGTGTTCCTCTCCAGCAGCTCCTGAGTGTGCTGTGATAGCTGGATAAAACGCTCCCTCAGCTCCTTGTTCTGCTCTAGGGCCAGGCTGGTGGTCTCTGGGAGCTTCTGGTTCACCAAGGACTGGACCTCTGCCTCCATATTGGCAACGTGGCTCTCCAGTTTCTTCTCCCACCTTAAAGAATATATAGAAGCCTTTTTTTAAGGTATTTAGTATTCAACTATGACATATTCTGTTCATTAGAAATCACAGTATTGATCTACTCCGCAGCAATTAGCAGATTTAAATTGATTTGTTTTTACTGTTGAAATATAACTATGTGACATTTTTTAAATCCACATATCTGAAATTCTTCAATAGGGGGTGGGTGAAAATATTTTCTGAGCCCTTAAGCCTAAAATGCAGTTTATTTGGAAAATATTCTACTCATATGTGTAAGACTAACTTGTTCTTGTCCATCAGTGCCTGTATGTCCCGCTTATGGAGGTTGATTCTGTGCTCCTCTTCTTGATGGGAAAGTTGTTTTTTCAGAGCGTCTAAGTTGGCCATCATCTGGTCTCTTTCATTTAGGAACTGCTCCACACAGGTGAGCTTTTCCACTAGAACAATACACCAATGTGAGTTAGTATATCACAACTTCAGCAGGGGGATTGTCTTTCTGTATAGATTTCACTGGGTATAATAAAAAATAACGCTGATGATATGTTGATCTGTCACAATAACAAGGGAAGTGTGGGGTCCAGTCTCTTCCGGGTGCGTTGATATCGAGCAGTTGCGCTCTTTTCCATAACAGCTCTGACTGTTAATTTTAGTGATGGTGTATGTTGTATTACCACATAAGATCACAAGGTGGAACATGTGTGAATGAAACCACACACCCAGGTATATGCTTCGATGACGGAACAGCATTATAACATAGATCAGAAAATAGCGGAATCTTACCGAGCGTTTTCTTCTCCACATTTAGTTCATCAGTCCTGTTTTGTAGTTGCTCAATCTGTAGCTTGTGCTGTAGTTGCATCTCCTCCTGTTCTCTCTGAGCTGCCTCCTGAATAGTCTCCAGCTGCTCACTCAGTCTCTCCACTTCTTCCTCTTTGTCCAGTAAAGAGCGTCTCAGAAAATCTACAATGTCATCCTTTTCCTTCTCCAAGCCGCTGTGCTTAAGGTTTAAGTCCTTCTTCTGTGCTTCCAGGTCATTGCATCTCTGCTCATATCTGGAAGACAAAATGTACTCAGTAACTAGTATGCATAACAAATTATATAAGGAACAGCTAAACATTAAAACTGCTTATAGTGCAAAACGTGTAAAAAGTGTAAAAAGGTAGTATATTCCTAGACTGGTTGTTTTGTTCCATATAAATCTTGCAGTTTACATGCACAAAATCTGAAACGTTGAAATGTCATGTTAACAAAACATCTGACAGGATTTCTTTGATTGTTCACGCAGGTGTTGGTGAGGAAAATTATACAGAAGAAATGCAAACTATATATTAAAAGATTGAAAGAGTTGTTTTATATATATATATATATATATATATATATATATATATATATATATATATATATATATATATATATATATATTCACTATCTGATTATTCATTATCTGATCATTCTAGTTACCGGTAGTTATTTGCTTTTTTGTTTGTTATTTTTTCAAGTTTTGACCAAGCATAGCTCAAGATCGAGAGATGGATCCCTGAGTGCTAGGTTAGTGGGCATCTAGGGCTGTATTATCCAGAAAAAGTACCAAACTAAGTAATTATGTGAATCACCCCACAACAGACCACAACTTTTATGTGAAAAACACAGCGTTCCTTGAGTCGAGAACAGGGAGTATAAAGACCTTGGTCATTCTTCTGCTTATGATAAGGAACTTATCCTTAAGCCTGAAATCAAATCTCGTCTTTTTTATTCCCAGACGGACAACAGTGGTTGTGGCTAAGCTAATGCTGTGGTTGTAACAGAGATGCCTGACATAAACATTCAGTAGGCAGAAGAAATATTGATGAAGTAGGCCGATATCATACAGGCAATTAATGCAGATAGACAACCAAATCTCAGCCATCATGCTATACTTCCTACTATGGCAACCAATAACTATCAGAGTGAATAAAGGCCCAATATTTGTTAATAAGCCTTCACTCAATTCACTTCACTTAAATTTAATTATGTGGTCATTTCAGATGGCTAAAGACTGGGTGAATTACAGGGGCCTACATACCTCAACTACTTTGTGGCAACATTAGTTTCAGTAGTTTTGTGCTGACAGATAAGATTTGTACCATGTGAATAGGGACAGCAATTTCAGAGATATTAACTAAAAGTCAAGTCAGTAAATTTTCAACCTAATTAATGACTTATGGGCCAACTAGCCAACTATATTTTTATTAGCTTTTTTTTCTCTTTTTTTTTTTTTTTTTGCAAACGCCTACATAATAGATACACCACTGAATTTGGCAAGTTTGTGAAGCGCAGGCATAGAGTACATGGCCTACCTTTCCAACTTTTCATTCAAGAACCGAATCTGTGCTAAGTAGATGCTCTTCTCTTTTTCTTCAAGCACGTCTTTAGTTGCAGAAGCCGAGTCTCTCTTTGTGATCTTCTTGTCTTTGTCTCGTTTATCATCACTTCCCTTCGTTTTTTTAGGCATCCTTTCACTTTTTAGCTCAGAATTTCAAGACGTCGCAAACCAAACTTGCGGTTGCTATGATATGCTGCTTTCACGGACATTGCGGAAATCGTCGCTGAAACCTGACCGAGGAGAAGTAGAGGTGAAAAGGGTACATTTTTAGCTAACAGGTCATGTATTAGATTATACTATGCTGCTAAACAAAATATACGTCTGATGTTGACACAATTAAGTATTACAAGCCTAAATGCCCTATCTTGAAAAGTTACTTGCCAAACTTTTTTTTTAACAACACCAAAGCCTGGTTTAATTGTAATAGACTGATAACATGTCCAGATTTGCTAAGGCCTAATTGAGGCAAAAAGGAAAATTATAATAAAGAGTCAAAATAAAATAGTGTTACAGATTAAACTGTTCTGCCATTTTCTTTTGCCCATAAGCAGCACATCTTAATGGTGCGTTTCTTTTCCTTATAACCACGTTTCTCGTAATAATGAGACAATAATCCCTCCCAGACCAGGGCAGGGTGTATGTGGGAGAGTGACCTCACAGCCTCCAGCATTTCAGCAGCATTTGCAGAGGAGACGGAGTTTGGAGACACACATAGTAACAAATCCTGCAGCATTATTCTTCTTGGGCTGGTCTTGTAGTTAGCATATTGTCATTTTATTAGCTGCCGCCATGAGCAAAGACAAGCAGAACAAAAACGTGCTGGAGTGCTCTGGAGCTCTTCCCGTATCCAAAGGCCTCAAACCCGCCAGGATGCCCAAATGCAGCCGCTGCAGGAATCATGGATACGTGTCTCCTCTGAAAGGACACAAGCGCTTCTGCAACTGGAGGGACTGTCAGTGCCCGAAGTGCAAACTTATAGCCGAGAGACAGAGGGTCATGGCCGCGCAGGTAACGCACACACTCACAGGGAACCCTCTTTCCACCTGTTTGCGCGCCAGCCTCACAAACAAGCACTTAAAGGGTTTTTTATTCATGTGTTAACATTTGGTAAACAGTCGGATTAAAGTCGTTTCGTGCTAAAAAATTTAATGGTCACAACAATCAACAGGGCCATTAAAAAATAAAATAAAATAAAAATGCTATTTATGACATGTTCAGACCTAGCTAACAAGTAGCTAGGATTAATGTAGCCGTTTGCAAGCAATATTTTAGTTAAATCTTGCATTTAGGCCTAAACGAGCCTTATTTGCTACAATATATTTTATTACAGTTGTATTGCTGTTTATAAATAAAAAGTTTAAAACATAAATTACTTTGTAACAACTTGGCATGTAGCATTTATTTAGGCCTATTGCTCACATAGGCCTGTCCCATTCATTTAAAATAGCCCACTTTAATATTTTATTCATCTAATTTAATTTTCCTCTATGTGATTATAAGTGCTGATTGTGGTTGAAGTAGCCAAGTGTTTCTCAAATATTTTACACCAAGTGTAAGTGTAAACAGGACAGAAGAATTCTGCAAGGGCTAAACCAGGTCTAAAATAGGACTACATCTCTAATTACTGACTATTAAGTTAACACTAAAACTAAAGAGTTTACATATACCACCAGAAAACGCTGTAATATCTGATTTCTTGCACCTATAGGTTGCCTTGAGGAGACAGCAGGCACAAGAAGAGGAGCTGGGGATTTGCAGTCCACTGTCTCTGCCGGGCCCGGATGTGATGGTTAAAAATGAAAGTGGAGGTGGTCTTTTCTCTGTGGAAGGACATTCTACCACTGTTACAACAACCAGTGCTGCTGCTTCTGTGGCTGCGACAGGTGAAATTCCACGTTCACAATTCATTTTTAAATAAATTAGGCAAGGGCTGCTTGACTGTAAAACCAGTATTGCAATAGCGATTAGATTTGCAAAATATATTTAAAAAATAGGATTCTGTTCAGGTTGTTCATTGTGAACATTAACATTTGAGAGAAGACTGAAAAATATCAACTGAATATTATCAATTTCAGGTGTAAACTACAGCAACTACAGCAAGATTTTTCTATAAGACAACTGGATTTTGTTATTTGCAGAGAACATTCATCGTTTAAATAATTGTAGCCTTTGTGATTTGATAATTGCACCAACTCAAACAGATTTAAGATAGATACGATTTGACTCGTTACAGCTAATGATGAAATAAAAAATTTAACTTACGTTTTTTTTTTTTTTTTTCCTGTCAACACAACACTGGCTTGTAATAACAACATGTCCCCAACTCCCCAAATTTGCTCACTTTCCTGTCTGTGAACTTTAAGTGTGGCCTTGGTCCTTGGTTTGGCAAAGGACAGAGAAGGCAGGAGGAGGTGAGCACGTTGTGATTTGTTGGTAGCAGTTCAGCGGGAACAACAAATGCCATTATCGCAGAGTGAAGTGGTGCACAGTGTCTTCCCTGTGCCTGGCCAAAAGTTCAGGGTCTGCCCAAAAAGAATGCGCCTTTGTTGATAAGAATAGCATGTATGATGAAGATGCTAACTCCGCAGCCCTTACTACCTATTGTGTTGAACGCTGAATGATCTGTAGATGTGAGAACATGCAGGTGGCCAACAGATGGTGCTGTTGACAATATGTTGAGACAGACAAATGGCAATAGCAGAAAAGTATTTAGATAATTAAAAGCCACAAACTAAGACAAAATTATTATAGTTGCAGTTATCATTTATGTAACAGTATTTGGTGTAGAAAACCTGCTAATCCTGCAGTTTAGATTTCTACAAACATGTTCTATAAATTAATGGCAATGCTTGTGAGAAAAATTGAACCTGCTAATTTTTTCAGAATGATTCAGCTATGACTGCAAGTGTGGCCGTATGTATACAAATCATTTTTACTGAGTTTCTACAATCCTTTGGAGATTTGGAGATTCAGAACATTAGCTTGTGAGAGATAGACAGAAATATAGAGCTTAGTTAGACATAAAATATAATGCAGAATGTTACATAATCACACACATTGGTCTGTGTCCAGGGAGTCGGTCCATGTCATCTTCCCCCAGTCCCTCTCCAAGTCCGAGGACTTACTCTGATGGGGCATCTGACCTACTGCTGGAGACCTCCTATTATAACCTATACCAGCCATCACGCTACTCCTCCTACTATGGTAACCTCTACAACTACCAGCAGTACCAGGTGATAGCAACAAACACTTCAAAACACACAATGAGAGAAAATGATAAATAGTATTAAATGCCAAACGGTAGTCTGTGTTGGAGTTGAGCAATGTATCTCAAAATATTGTTAATATTGCATTACTACCCAGAGCAATATCCAGGAAAATACATATGTACCAATGTTCTGTATAATAGAGTTACAGTATTTTTCAAAATTAAAATTTAAAATGGTCTGATTTGAGTCAGGATTTGTCTTTTATCTTTTCATTTAGTCTCTTTTTAGGTTTTGGCACAGTTTGAGTAGAAAATTAAGTCATTTACATTACATCTTATTTTAACTTAACATATAACAAACATTAAACTTTGCTATAATAACATTATTGTAATTCTCAACATAGTTTTCTAATATTGAGTAGTCAAATTCTATATTAAAGGTGTTCTCTTTGAAATGCGTATTTATTTTTTATTATTATCTTTTTATTTTAATGAGAGAGGGACACACGAGCAGTCCCGCCATCTGCACCTCTGATTCATGTTTTAAATGTAACTCTATTGTGGCAAATAAGATGAGCTTATGTATGAAATAAATTAGATCTGTAACATTGGGTTGATCTTTGATGAGGCGGTTTATATTTTATAGTGCACATTTGTCCGTCCACCCTACACTCCCCGAGACCCCAATAGCAACATCGAGTTTTGGGGTCACTGCCTCTGCTAATCTGGCAGCAAACAGTAGAGCTTGAATTGCAAAGGTTAATGGTATTGTCTGTCGGCAGAAGAACAAACCGCTCCGCTTCACTGCTCAAAGGGGAAAGTCAGCACATTAATGCTAATCAGTTAGCAGTCTTTAGCATAATTTTGCCATCCTCCCTTATGATTTATGGTATTTTCAATGAAGTTGTCAGCCTTAGAGAGCTACGTGCTACGGTTATTTAAATTCAGATAGCACTTTTTTAACACAGGGGAAGAGGAGCATGCTCATATCATGGTGAAATAGATGGGTAAGTTGAAGTAGCAGCAGGGATGGCATAGACATGTTTATGTTTATGGTGCCGAGTGGGAGCGCGTGGCCTTCAGGCTGTTATTTGTGTGACAGCAGCGGTCAGTCTTTGTTTTTGTAGTTTTTCAGCCTTACTTTTACCAACATTTGTTTAATAACATTACATTTACCAGATAAAGTTCAGTCAAATAATTAGTTCTCAAAATGTTTTCATTTGTATATATTTATTCAAAACAGCAAAAACAAATCATATTTTAATTTAAGACTTCTAAAATGCATATTGCATTTTTGGAAATTATGTCAGAGACGGGTCTGTTTTTAATATTTATTAGTCAGAAAAGACCTTGCCAGTAAGTCATTAAGATATAACAATAACAATGTAACAGCCACATTTAAGATAAGAAACATAAGAATAAAACAGAAAAGTAAAACAGTTCTCCATGACATCATTCTATGGTTTACTTATTCTCATCAATTACCAGTAATCCATTTTCAGTAAATGGCTATGTTCAGGGTTTTACAGTATAAAAGTATTTTCTTATATATTGTTTTAAACAGAAAATTGATAATACAACAATAATAAATCAGTGTGGTCCGTGGTTTATCTGGTTCATCCACTTTTCTCCCAGTGCACTCACTGGTGCGTGGCTATCAGGCGGATGTATCATGATATCACGCTACAGGATAAGGGTGCTGTAACGCTGGTAGAAAAGAGATAGTGCCAGATAAGCTGCTCTTCTCTGGAATGTAAGAGAAATTTAACTAATGTCCATAAAGGAATTACACCAATTTATATTATGAGGACAGACTGTTGATGGGTGGCTTAAGAACATGAACACAACAATTAAACAACAATTAAAATCATATCAAAACCAAGAGGAAAAATTTGTTTCTTCTGCATCTTTCTTGTAAAAAGTAATCCAAGAAGAGCACACGGATCACATCCAATCTCTCCTGTATTTTTCACAGCCAATACAGGGGCTGAGTGTAGCTTAAATAACAGTTTATAAAGCTGCCAAAGAATTGATGGTGTGGACAATACGGGTGACATATTACAGGCTGACAGAAATCAAATTCCATAAAAGTGAAATTGAAAACCCTGTGTGCGACGGCCTTGCTGCTGAGTAGACAGCTCATTTTAAACTTTTCAGAGGCAGCTGAACGCTGCATAGCATGTTGCAGATTCTTTTAAATCACACGGTTTTATTTCCCCTCCTGACTGTGAAAGTAGAATTACAACAGTGCAAAAAAGGATAATAGCAGCTTTACTATGGGTAAAGAAGGTCTTTTAGTTGTATAATTTAGGTATTTTTCTAAAAGTCATTTCAGTTCTGCTGAAGAATGCACTCTAGATTATTACAGAATTTCAAAAAACGTATCAAGGCCATACAACATTTGATGTCATCTTCACAAAAGAATAACATGTATTTTAGTTTAAGAGTTCTCGTAAAAATGTAACAGTAAACCAGCAGAGCTGCCAAACAAAGAGAGATCTAACTGCTGTTGACTTTGCAATTGTAAATGCCATTATGTTATTGGAGGTGATATTTTTACCCCTATGAAGTTGTTCCTGTCCGCCTAATGTAGTGGCCCTTGTTTTGTGTTTGTGAAGCAGATGCCTCATGGTGATGGACGTCTCTCCAGTCACAACATGTCGTCTCAGTATCGAATGCACTCATATTACCCAGCAGCCACTCACCTAACTCAGGGCCTGGGCTCCTCAGGCTGTGTGCCGTCCATTTTTGCTGTGGAGGACCACAGCAGCAACAATGGCAGCAGCTGTGCTGAGAACATGACAACCTGTGAGTGACACACAAACATCCATACTCATACAAGAGTATAGATGTTGCATGAGTATAGAAAGAGTTCTTTCTATACTCATACAAGAGTATGAGTATAGAAAGAACTGAAATGACTAGTCTTATTTTGCCAAAAAACATGCAGTCTGCTGGATATAGTCCATATAAAGTATTTATTTATAAAGTAATACACTTCAAAGTAGACATTTTTTTTCTTTCGGCCTAAAGTGAAAAGTTAATGATCCTATAGTGACATGTCTTGCATGTCCCGCAGATCACTTTGTTTATGATTTTTACCTGTCCATTTCCTGTGAGGGTCCCGCGTCAGCCCTGTGCACTAAATGATACGCTCCATTACATGATAGCAACACACACTGTGTGTGGTCTCTTAACTGCTTTAGACTTCAGACTTATGTATGTTGCGTAAATAAGACTTATGACATCTTGCCATGAAAAATAAAGTGTTTTACATGATTCCAATAAAAACAGGCTTATAAACATATTAGTGTTATATCTTGTGAGTAGAAGCTGATATAACTGTGTAAAGAAAGTGCCGTAGTTGCTTCTCACAGGAGCCTGTCAGCCTCCCTTCTCTGCGCTGCCACTGTGGCGTCAGATTTATCTCTCTTGGGGATAGGGCTAATCAGTTGGCCAAACACAGAGCTCCACATAACCTTCAGCAGTGCCACGCTGTCCTTTGCCTCCTCTCCTCCTCCTCAGCCTTCTCCCCCTCAGCCCTCCCCTTTCGCCTGCGCCGCTGTCTCCGCAAAATTGCCTTCTGGAGTTAGTGAGCGGGAACAGTTAAGATTTACAAACAATGATGAAGCTTGTCATGCGTCTTTCTCCATCCGTCACGGCGGGCAGGCGGAGCTGTGGGGAGAGCCGTCCTGGTGTTCTTCATAAAAGGCAGCTCTGTGTGAAATACGCCCCGGCCGCCTGTTTACTGCCCCGCGCTCGTCAGCAGCTCAGCGCCGTAAATTGCCGCGCGGGAGGTGACAGTGCAGTCCATCAAACTCCACCCCACCTCTGTGCCCTCCCTGCATCTCCCTCACACTGTCCCCGTCCACAGCGGGCTCACAGCGCAGATGAGCTGCCCCAAAAGACTTATGGCTGTTTCAGTCTTTCAGCAGACAGCTTCAAGACAACTCTTCAGTGTTTATGTTCTTTCTTTCTGTCCTTGTCAAGACTTTTGAAATGGAGAACTGTTCAAAGTTTGCAAGCATAAACTTTCCTTTCTCACAACTTCTTTGGAAAACAAAATTTATACTAGAGACAAACTTTAAAATCGAACGTGACTGGGCTGACAATCCAACGGCCTGTTTTGTTATAATGGTGTCAGCACAGTGCATACCGTCATTTAAATGCAAATCAGATTGTTGAGGTATTGCAGATGTTAATCCTGCTAATCGATAGACCTGTGTGAGCCCATTAAGTTAGAAATCCATTACTATCTTTCAAGATGATATTTTATTGATTTCCTCTCCTTTGATCTATACTGTACTGTACACCAACTTGAGTTACTGCGTATAAAGCCTGTCCTTTCAGCTTCTTTGCGTACACTGAAAAATAACGACAATGACAGAAAGACTGCTGCAATTGTCAGGACATTTCTTTATCTTCTGTTAAAATATACTGGCAACTGCTGCTGTAGTTTATTACTGCATACACACAACACCATTAGTCAAGTGTGATTCACATGCTTTAACCCTGTGTTTACGTGTTGTGACCCTGTGTTTGTGCTGCTGCTGTTTCCATAGCGATCTCTAACTGTAAGTAAGATGTGAGACATGTCTTTGGCCTGCAGACCCTTGGTGAAGGCTCCTGTGGGGCTCATCAGTGTCACAGCATGTGCCTGCTGTGCTGCTAAGTGGGTGAGCCTGCGGCAGTGGATGCCTAAATACCAGTGTAATTGTGTGCTTATGGCACAATGCTCTTGTAATGTGTTGTACAACAGCACCATTAACACAGGCCTGGGGCTGTGGAGGCATTAAATGGCCAGGGCTGTAGTTTATGTCCTCTTCTCCTCACTCTCCATTTCTCTTCTTCACACTCACCACACACACCTCTGTCTGTCTGTGCTCAAAGTGTAGCCAAAGAGCTGAACTCTGCTGTTACGCAGCAGCCCCTCACATGTTACGTCAAACACAGGGTTAAATTAAGTGACAGTTTGACCAGACCGCATTGTTACAAGCATTTGATTTGTAATAAGTAAAAGCACAAAATATGCTTCTTTAATTACCATGACTGCATTGCTGACTCAATCAGACATGTTGCAATTTGAGCACTAGTGTTTTTGTATTATAGGCCTCCTGCCTTTTACACTTTCACGGTCCTTTCTTGTATCCCGTATTATGGCATTATTCTTACTCTGTCTATCAACAATGAATATTTAGTGTGACTGTAGAAAGTCTAGTGAGTATTGATTGACTGCCTGAGCTCATTATTGTATATCTATAACAGATCATGTCAAAATGCCATTGAAGGAGTGACATGCCATTTTATGAGTTGATGAGGCACAGTAACTGAAGTGGTGATTTAGCATAGGGCTCAGGCACACCTCCTCAGCAGCACAGATTGGTTAACAAAGCAGGGCCAAAGGGTCGTCTTTGCTTAATTAGCCTTTGACCTCTTCACTGCCTTGTGCCAGACCGTCTCGCACTGCCTCAGCCTCTCTGCAATAATGACTCCAAATGTGAACACAACTGTTAACACAAGGATTAAAGTGTGAATTATACACTACACTTATATCAGAGTAAAAATGTAATTTCAATTATTGACTACATCTGTAGCATTATGTACAAATGAGTAACAAAGCCATTGCACATAAAGAATGTGAGTGGTGATTGTAAAGTGCAGGTGAAGGTCTGTAGTGTAAACATAAGTTAAGAGCCCACAGGCTGCACTCTTGGCTGCCCGCTGCTTAAAGCTTGTCTGCTCTTTGACTCAGTTTTCTGGACCATTAAGTCCTATACTCACCCTGTGATGAGGAGCAGCCTCCTCTATTGTCCCACGTCCGTATCCACACAAGCTGTCCTCTGCTGGACACACTCCTCGCAAAGGACAGGGCTGTTCTGAGAGACACTGTTCCTAACCTTTTAATGGACAGACAACCTTGTCATGTGACAGGCCACTTTTCACGTTTAAGATTAGATTGGAAAATGGCCGCCTGTAAGTGCTTCAATCACAGGGAACTTTCAAATACACTGACAGTACAGCAATTTTTTATTGTATTTGAAACCTGTAGGAAACAAATATGATTAGCCTTAGGTATTAAGGTAAACAATGTATTAAGAGAAACCTAATAAACATAGTCCTTGGTTAAAAAACAGTAATTGCATCATATAATAATTGTACAACATATTACAAGAACAACACATCTCATAAACTCTCAATGACTGGCCCGCTGACACAGACATCCAGGCTTATCTCCAGTGCATCTAGGGCTTTGTGCCTCTTTGGCAGCAGCAGAAATGATGGCAGCTTCATCCACTCCCTCCAGTTCTCACACAACCAGAGGGAGGTTCAAACGATTCCTTTTGTTACTTCACACAAAGGAAACCTCATAGTTTGGAAATCTTCTATGGAGTTCAGAGAGACTAGTAAGGGTAAAAGTTCATTGAGAAAATTAGCCTTATTTTGGTATGAATGGGTTAATATGTGTAACATGAACTTTATATACATCACAGCAGAGGTGATGACCTGCAAACAAGAGTTTATGGTGAGTTTCAGGTGACTATCACTTCACCAAAATAATCTGATGTGTGCTGACAGAAGTGTATCTAGAATTTAATGCTAATCTACACACTATATGTGGTTTGTAGATTACATGAAATCGTTGACTTTTTGAGTAGTGCCCTACATTTTCTCTTGTCCTTAAAAAATCCTTGATGTTCAATAAATGAAAAAAACTCAATTCAGTCATACTTTTTTGCTTTAGTTAATATAAAAAAACAATAAGATATGATGTAAGCCTACTGGAGCTAATTATCTTTAATTAATGAATGTGCCCTGGCCTGATCCTGATGTTCTACATTGTGTCATGATTTAACCTCTCCTTTAATGAGCTCATAGATCTACTGATGAAGAGAAGAATAGTGAAGCTATTCATGCTCCCACACTCTCCCTGTTATTGCTGTATGAAGACCACAGGCTTAAAAACAGCTGGCTGCACTTAGCTACACAAACAGTATTAACGATTGGACCGGCACTTCAGAAGTGGTGACAAACTGCAGACGAAGAAAAATTGTAGTCCGAA
Source organism: Odontamblyopus rebecca (assembly GCA_030686955.1). Classification (NCBI taxonomy): domain Eukaryota; kingdom Metazoa; phylum Chordata; class Actinopteri; order Gobiiformes; family Gobiidae; genus Odontamblyopus; species Odontamblyopus rebecca. The sequence goes on from CM060661.1 coordinate 16,225,657, forward strand.
ACCAATCAGGAAGTTAATGAGGAGAGAAATTGCTCCTGTTTGCGTCCCACTGCAGAGAGGAAGAGAGAGATAGAGGATGAGAGAGGGAGGGGCAAAGGAAGACACATGGTTTTACTAGACACTTGGGATTTGTCTTTTGTTAATCTGAAACCACATCAGAACATGTGCTCCAAAACTGCATATTACTTAATAATTTGTCTGTTACAGAGAAAATGGAAACAGCCACATAAGGTGATCCCATTATTTTTATATTCTAACAACTATTTGATTTACTAATCATATGCTGCTTATATTGGTAAATACTGCAAAAATGTAATGTTTACTGCAAGACATCACACTTTATGCTTTTTAATATTCTTCTGTTGTGTGCAAAATACACCAATAATAATTGCATATTTTCTAGGACTCCAACATTATTAACGAACAAATGATATAATACTTTCTCATACAAGATTTTTGCAAGATAAAATCAAGATTATGTACATTTGACTTGGACAAAAAAGAGCAATGACAGAAAAAATATATTGAAAAATTGTGATGCCAAAAATGATGTTCATTTGATGTACTATATTTATTTTTTATTTAGTGTCAGAATCTCATTTTGTCTTCTTTTTATGAACCCAATATTGTGTCTCGTTTCTCATCACATCCCTACAAATTATTAAAAGATGTCAAAATTGAATATAGTCTTAGTCTATAGGCAGAAATACAACAACAACAATTGAAACTTATTTGGACTTAGATATAGACAAATACAATCACATAAAGTAGATTCATCCTTGCAAATGTATTTATTAACCATTTTTCTAAAACAAAATCACAAAGTTCTTCACCTGCAGATTTAAACATGAACAGGATACTGTTGGTATGTCACACTTCTGTGGGTCGGTAGGTCTGAATATCCATACAGATTTATATCCATAGACATTCATAGTTTTATGTGTATAACTGTGGACAGAAGTGCTAATGCAGCACATGCTGTTATGTGCCCTAATGGCTGCAGACTGTTGTGATAGTTTTCTGCTTCTGTGTTTTAATGGGCAGGTGCACAAAACTATGTTCTTTCGTGTAAAAGGCCTAATACTTTGTGTGCTCTCTATCTTCTCTTGACTGATTCAATTTGCCATAAATCCTGTGCTTTTGTGCATCATTTCACTCTGCTCATATTTATGTGTTTATACACTGAATACAGAGAAGCATTGATGACGGGCCTCTTTCTCAACAATAATACTGATGACTTTTTTCTGCCTATGTTAGACAATAGGCAGTTTATAATGCAAGGTCATTGTAATAGGAATAAATCATGACATACATTTTTAATGAAAGATGTGCAATTAAATCTTTAAATGTCCAAGAGCATTACAATTTGAGAGACGACAGAAAATAGATCTTTTAACCCACACACTTACATAGATTCTTAAACAACTGGTAGAAATCTACTTGTAAATCTATACATTTTGCATTATGTCCATTTGCTTTGATCGCCTTTTCTTTGTGTTTTATGCAGCTTTCGGGAGCACTATCCCCAGTGGGCACAGCTCCACTCTGACCTGCCACTCCATCAGCTCCCTGGTTAGCTCCGAAATGAAGACCGAGTGTGAGAGTGCGGCAGACTCAGTCAACTTCACTGTCAGCTCCATCATGAACGACGCCGCAAAGTAAACCCAAGTTAGGCCTCAGTGCTGTGACGTTTAGCAGCTTCTGTTTGTGGTTCTCCTGCTTTAAGATGTTGCACTTTTTCATATTTCTGAGCAGGCACTGAGTGGTTTCTTACTGTTGTAAGAAACAACTGTTGTTTTGATTTTAACAGATTACCTAAACTTAAACACAATTACCCAGTCTCTTGACAAAGTAGTTTTTATATTGTTTTAATGACACTTGTCTGCAGACGACAGGAGATGCTAAAAGCTGTGCTCACAAAATTCTATTCAACCTAATTTTACAGGTTGTCCAGAGTGACACTAAGCAATAATATTTGAATTTATTGGACACTATAAACCTATAAAAAGTAACATTTTAATTAGTAATTGTCAAAACCAAAATGAATTAATCTGCCCCTACTTTTTTGCCCCTTGCTGTTAACTTAAATACATTTGACTATGGACATTTACTCCTCTAGAATAATGTGTTTCTTTGTTTAGAAAATGAAGTACTCGGTTTGACAAAAGATATTGTATATCAGATTGATTAAGTTTTATTTGTAGTGATGAAAGCAGTTCTTTGCAGTACTTTTACAGTGTGTTGTTTATGCCACAATAACATGATGACGGTGTTGGAGTTTTCTCTTTGATTGAGATTCATTTTCCTGTGCATGATTTCAAGTGTTTTTGTTTGAATAATAACAGCTACAAAGGCCTCTCCGAGTCTGTGTGTTTATGTCGTTACAAGTTTTAGAGACTCACTTTAGAGCGTGTGGTGATGGAGTGTAAATGCGATTGTGTACTGGGAACAACTACATAAAACAGCCTCAGAAAATTACTTGTATTTTCTTTCTGCTGCACTCTGCGAACATTCATTGGATTCTGCCCCATCTGTTGTAATCAATAACGCGACCATCTTGTTTTTTTATGAAACGCACTTACTCTTAATTTCATCCACCAGTGGTTTTAGAGAGAGGAATGCGGAGTTACCTATACACCGTTGACATTATAAATCACTTCTGGAGACCAGTTTGTGCGGCGGTATCGATTGATCCTGATATATCACAGAAATTTACTGTCACTTCTGTTTTCAATTAAAGATACAATCAGTCAGATAATGACTTAATTGGATTCTACAGAAGATTAAGTTTTATTGCGGCATACTTTACGAGTTTAGTTAAGAAAGGCCATTTCATCACAGTTGTCAGGGCTGCGGTGGGTGTCCTTCCCTGTGTACAAAGTGTCACTGGATTGGCTTTCCTTGAGATGCCTGCGTGTCCATATATCAGGCCATCCCATAATAGTCCACATGTGCTTTGGTGCAGCAATGAAGCAGGAGTGAGAGCAGACGCAATAGTGTGTACTGTGTACTGTATTAACATATATTAGCTGTGTTATGTCAGACTAATTAAAGCTGCATGCTCAATTAGTTCTCAAATTGTAGATGAGCTTTGTCTAACAAAATGACACCTCTTACATAACTTATCAAGTGAGCTGTGAATGTGGGACTCTCAAAATCACCTTTTCTTCATACTCAGCCTGGAGATTTGAACCATGCTTTCCACATCAACAAAAATGTATTTTTCATGCCATTTATTCATGTACTTATTCATTCAAGATGAAAATCCTTTTACCACAAACATGCAGTTTAACCATTATGTATTGTGTTGCAGGTATTTAGGCCCAATTATGTGCCTCAAAAGAGAACATGTGTGAAGTCATATTCAAATTATTGACACCCATATTTCTATGCAGAGCTAATATTTTAAGCAATAGACAATTATTTTAAAGACTTGTTTTACAATGTATACAATTTTTTCCACAGTATGACTTGATTAGAGTGGCATACTTCCTAATACAAGTCCAGTAGAAATATTGTTTGGCTAATTTCTGGGCAGCAGGAGATGTATGTCCGGAGTGTCCCAGAGCAGCACTAAATCAGCCTATGTGACAGGAAGAAAGAGGGACAGTGACGCCCCCCATCAGAGCCTAATCATCCCTCCAGGGTTCCACTCCAGGGCCTCTGCTCCTTAAATACACATTTTATTTGTTTGAGTGTGTGTGATATATTATTTGAGTAGAACTAAAAATTATTTAATATTATATTAGTATTTAATAATGTTTACAATGTTTCTCAGTAATGTCTGTATTATAATTTCCAGTTAGAAATGATCTTATGGGCATAAAGGGCAAAGTGTGTTCCAAAAGTGCTCTTGTCAAAAATATATAGACACCGGTCCACTTAGGTTACACACAGAAAGGTAACCCAAACTGCAGTAACGGGGTTACCTAAAGACATTCAGGGGGAGGCATCTGAAGTGTTATGAGTTCATCCTAGGTCTTTGTAAAAAGGAGAGATACTATTTATGGCTCTTTTATATCAATCTATTGGTTTTATGGTCGCTGCGCTGAGTCAGTGATCAAATTTGCGCATTTGCATTACGCGGGGATGGAAAACGCACGGTGAATGCCAATTACTCTGCAGAACGCTGTATAAACTTTTATTCTGGTTTGTTTTTTATTTTTACCGATGAACAACATGAATAAATTTATAATGCGCTATGGAGAAGGCGTGTACCACTCCCACAAATTTACTGGTCCGGCACAAACTGCAAAGCCACTCTAGTCACCTTGAAATTTCCTCTGCTATTTTCCAATTAAAAGCTTAATAGCCCCGCAGACGGGCTTCATGTGGGCAAGTTTACCGTGCTCTCATTCTGAGCGCCGATCCCATTATTTGCTTGAATAAACCTTTTTACGGCCCGAAATGGGCCCCGGCTTTGTCCGGTGTTATGTTTCAATGCCCTCTATTAGTCCAGCACAGGGGACAGATCAGCTCTTCGACATTAAAGGCCTTTACGTCTGTGCACTCTGCACAGTTTATCTGCGCTCTTGAGAGTACGCGCGCACAAGCACCGACACAAATCGCTAATTTGCAGGCCATGTTTGAAACCTTGTAATAACCTAATCGTCTGATTTCGCGTTTAATCGTGTTCACAACAAAATAGGCTTTGAGCACGACCTTTAGGCTGTGATCCTTAATTTTCAGGAGGCTCTGAACGACATAGGGAATATTTAGATTTTTTTTTAGACCCCTGCCCTTATTACCTTAATACCTTAAAAAATACTGAACGACATATAATCAATAAGCTATGTTATTGCAGACCGATTCTGCTACTTTTTACGGTCCTGTAATTATATTTTTAGTAAAAGGCCACTCGTGTTGCGTCTGTTTGTACAAAAGGTTTTGTCAAGAGTAGATTGAACAGTTGAAGTCACTTTGGCTGACGTCAGGCACAGGTGAGGTGGTCTCTTCTCGAGGCTGCTGCTCTCAGCTCTATACTCTGAAGTTACTGACTGCCAGTGCGTGTCCGCCCACGGGAGAGGTGGACCCTGCACGCGCGCGCTGCTGCGTTCGTGCGTGAAGTGGAGGATAACAGTCCCGCTTTGTCTCTGCGCCTCTCTTTCCCCGAGCAACATTCACGAGCACTGTGTCAGTGTCGGTACGCAATGAACGGCTACGGTTCGCCGTACCTCTACATGGGGACCCCGGTGTCCCAGCCCCGTGCTCCGCTCCAGAGAACGCCCAAATGCGCACGCTGCCGAAACCACGGCGTGCTCTCGTGGCTCAAAGGCCACAAGCGCTACTGCCGCTTCAAAGACTGCACCTGTGAGAAGTGCATCCTGATCATCGAGCGTCAGCGCGTCATGGCTGCGCAAGTGGCGCTCCGTCGGCAGCAGGCGAATGAGAGTCTGGAAAGTCTGATCCCGGAATCACTCCGGGTCTTACCCGGCATCGCCGAGTCTGCCCAGGGAGCCGGGGCCGCAAGCAGAGCCGAGGAGCTGGACCTGAGGTGGAGCAATGCAGAACCTGGTCACAGCGCATCTAACTGCACGGGTAAGTGCACTTGTCAGTGTGGAGTCTGTGTAAAAAAGGCAGGCGAATAGTCTGTTAGTCTACACATGACTTGATTTCGATTGTCTTGTTATTTAAGTAACCAAAGGCTATTCGAGGTAGGCCTAAATAAATATTTTAAAAGCCTATGAACTTGTTTATCTAAAATGAAATATAATTAGAATAAAAATAAACTAATAAAATACAGTCTGTAATGAATAGGTTATACATACGGTATATAAAACTATTACCCCAGTGGACTAACATACGCAATAAAAATTGCTATTAGGTTAAATATATTTGCCAGTGCTAATGGCTAATGAATATTAGCTTTTTAAATTGCAGGCCCTTATCCACCGTGTTGATTGGCATGTGTGTATTAGACTTGTGTCTGGCACAAAGAGAGTAGAATAAGCTGAACCCAGGGCTGAGGTCACCTGCTGCTGCTTTCACTCCAGCCCTTATAAACTATGGGAACAGCTTCTGCGCGTCACATGTTCTGTTCTGACATTGTCATGACTCAGACTTAATATCTGTCTTTGGATAAACTCCAGTTCATCCGAGAATAATACCTACACCAGTAGTTCGCTGTAGCCTGTTTCGGTTTTGAAATCAAAAGTTACAAGTGTGAGAAAAATACTACCTTGCATCCTGTGATATTTAGCCTTCTTACAATGTGTTCACTAATTTGTTAGCATGTCATCATTTATGTTAACACTCCAGAGCACTGACCCCGGGCCTTACCTGCGCGCTCGCTGTAAAAGATGGCCGTAATCAGCGGTGGACAGCTCCAATCGAATGTAATCGCCATGTTTCACGAGAGAGGTCAGATCTGGATGAAATGTTACTAAGCAACAAGCAATTTGTTTGCACAATGTGGTCAAAAGGCACGGACACGCATCCCTCTCTGCCGCCCTCAGCACTTCAGAAACTGCTCGTGGCGCGAAAAGAAACCTTTAGAGCTGCCTAGGTTGGGACAAATGAGACAAGCCACCATTTAAACTTTGCCCATGTAAGGAGAACATATAGGCTACACCCAGATTACCAAAATAACTGTAATGACATGGTAGCAATTTGTCCACAATGAATGATGATATGTTGAACATTTCACCTGGAGGCCCATGTCTGAGTGCTGCAGAAATGCACAAAAACTCAAGTTTGTTGAAATTATGCCACAAACCGCATACAGTAATAACCACATTTGCCCTATCATTTTGAGACTGAGATTTGAGATGAGAAGTAACAAAACTGTTCACGTGATGATGGAGACTGCCCTGTGCGCGTGTGAAGTGATAAGTGCGTAAAACCGCGTGTTTCTTTTGCGCAGAGCCGGAGGACGGAGCTGATGACGGGTCTGGGGCAGAGAACGGAGGCAGCGGGAGTGACAAGGATCAGGATCCACTCAGCTCTCCTGAAGGATCCAAACACAACACGTGTTTCACCCCAGAGCCACCGGAGACACCGTCCCAGCAGGAGGAGGCCCGCTGTAGCACAGCCAAAACCGGGGACAAAGAGACCAAAAGTCCCGTGAGTCCACCGGAGCAGAGCGCGCTCCTGGAGGGCCTGCCCCTCAGTCTGCGGGCCCACAGACCCCCTCTGGACGTGCTGCAGAAGGTCTTTCCGGCACACAAACCTGCAGTACTGGAGCTCATCCTACGCGGCTGCGGTGGTGACCTCGTGGGGGCCATAGAAGTGTTGCTGTCAAGCCGCAGTCCTGAGACAGGCGCGCACCCGCCACACGGAGACACTGCAGCAGATGGGCTAGTGTTGCCCACAAACGGACACGCGTTGGACTCTGCGCTGAGCTCATACCCCTTGAGCAGTTCTAAGTGGTCTGTTGGCTCGGCCTTCCGTGTGCCGGATTCTCTGCGGTTCTCGTCGGAGCCGGCTCCGGGGATTGTACCCACTGGGCCTATAGGGGTCCCGTTGCAGCACCCGTCTTTCCCACAGCCCACGCGCTACCCCTTGATGCTACGTAACTCGCTCACGCGCAGTCAAACCGGGCCTTTTGTGCACAATGATGTGACTCTGTGGAACACTGTAGCCCTGCAGCAGCACTATCAGCTCCGCTCTGCCGCACATTATGTGTCGCCCTTCTCCGCGGCCCCCGGTGCACCTGTCTTTAGAGGGTCACCGCTCCTTGGCTCGGCCCGCGCTGAAGAACAGCGCCTCGCCCTGCAGGAGGACGCCAGCTCACTGGGGCCCAAACCGCTCTACTCCCCGGACCAGGACCACGAGTATGAGGAGCGCTCCGACTCCGCAGACTCTCGCATCCTCAATTCCTCGGCCTAGGACCTTGGCCACATCCTTAGACTGTATGGTCAGTTTACACCGAGATGACACTGTAGAGCATTTAGTTTTCAGTTTTTTCTGTTGAGCTTGAGCCCAAATTAAAATGTGTCCTCACTGTGCTGAACATACTTTATTGTTGCTGAGATTTAATTTAATAATGGTGTATTTTCTTTTTTTTTTTCTTCTTTTTTTCAAACCAAGCACTGAATTTTCCATTTCACCCTTACATATTGCCTTCAATAACTTACATTGTTCCAAAATGTGAGAGTTTTAATGGTCTGTTAGTCCCGTTTAGAGAAATCGGTTTTAGGCTATTACAGATTGGAATATTATTTTTTGTTTACATTTTAAAGCAGTGTTATCTTTGAACTTGAAATTCAGATTTAATTGTACTTGTTGAATGAGCACATATATTGTACTATTCCACCTGCTGAATGCATGCCAGTATTGTGAGCACATTCACTGCATGTCAAGAGAATGCCAAATAAATCAGAGCTGTCCAGAACCAATTTGTCCTAAATATTTACTTGTGTGTCCATTATTTTTACTTTACTCAACCCGTTTGGTGTCACTAAAGAAATAAATAAAATAAAAATAAAAAGTCATATCATAACCAACCATTTTAAAGTTTTACTTTAAAATGGTCGAGGTGAAGGGCTTATATCCATACGATATTTAAGTTATTAGTTTACTTGGAATGGTCCACATAGCTTTACACACAGATTTTTTTTTTTATTTAAAATTTTTAAAAATGAATTTCTGTATAATTATAATTGGGGTTGCTGTTGTATCAACATTTTATATGGAACATATTTTCACCATCATAGATAGTTCACCTTTCACACCTTATGGAAAGCCTTTGGTTTTAGTGTGCGCATTTTGCCATCTAGTGGTAGTCTGCATATGAAGGTTAGTCTAAATGAAACAATCCGCTCACCTCTTTTGTTTGTCTATAAATGATAAAACCATAAGAACTAATTGAATATAGCCTTCCATTGAAAACGCATTAATTATAAACATATCCTATAGCCAAATATCTGGGCAACAATGAACAATTTTATTTAATTAGGCATTCATTACAATTTTGAAGAAGGTTCTGGGTTCGATCCCCAGGTCACCCTTTCAGTGTGGAGTTTGCGTTTCCTCCCGGCACTACATCAACCCAAAGGACGAGGTGGGTCCCCCCTCAGGGGGTTCATGGGGCTGGGTGCGTAGAGGACTGGGTGGCGAACTGCTGCCCCCGCAACCCAGGAAGAAGATGGATGGACAAACAAAACAAATAAAACCATAAAATCTAATAACTACTAAGAACTTGCAGTGTATTATCCAATTGGAGGTTCTCAGTTTCAGTATCCCATCATTTTGCACCCCAGACACTGTTGCGTATTCTACACACATAAAATTCTCTATAGGCTACAAAATAATAATTCTCTTTAACTGTCCAAATGCCACGTTTTTGAGGGAAACAAATAACTTCTGTATAATGAACAATAATGACTTATGGACTGCAGTCTGACAGAGGAACAGTTTGACACCAACATGGGTGAAAATGCATTATTGTGTGTGCCATTTGTCCAATAGGTCATTTACATCTCACTTCCACAGTGTTATTGTGAGTTGTTTGGAAGCTGCTGAACTTTTGATCTTCCAAGTAAAATAAAATAGCTCATTATATCTTCTTTGCTGTTTGTAGACTGTAGACGGTTGTAATTTTGCAACAATCACATGATTCACTTTGGTGTTTTGAGTGTTTGATCCTAGAGGTGATTCCTCTACAGCAGGTGACAAAAGCACATGTGTTTGTAAGATATGACTCAGGTCATGTGAACTTGTGTGTGTGTGTCTCTCTGATGTTTTTTATTTTTTTTAGTTGACTCAATTTAACGTTCAATAAAATAACAGCCAAAACCACCAATAATCCAGTCAAGAGTTTAATTATACTTTGATCAAAGGGGACAGTACAGTCATGATGAAGTTCCTGTCTGTACTGCTGCTACTTTAAATGACACTTTATGCTGTTAAAAACAGCTGATTGGTTTAAGCAGAATGTGGCTGCTTGTTTAGTATGACCTTGTGTCACATGGAGTCTTAGCTCTTCTCATTTATGTGACATCTTGACATAAAAATGAACATTTTACACATCACAAAATGTATTAACTACTAGGGCATTTCCATTATTACAAAGCACATGAATAATACAAAGGAACAATTATATTATTATTTTTCTATCAGTGTCCATATTTGCTAAGGCTACAAATATCCCTCATGTGCTATTTTGGAGTTGTTGCAAGTATTTCTTGGACTAACACATTTTATCTGCATTAGAGTTTGCACACTGTACAAAAACATAGTCGTCTCTGTTTTTTCCCCTTTATGATTGTTTTTATTTATATTTAAGTTCTGTGATCTATATTTTAAAATTATACATTGTATTATATATTTGCTGTAAAATATTTGCATATAAGAAAATAATTTAGAACCTTTTATGATAAAATTATCTATACTAATATTGTTTGTCTGTTACTTCCAAGACCAACATGTAGCCTACCTACCACGCGTATTTAGTACAATTCAATTTAGTGCAATTTAGTGCAAGTCACTAATGTGCAAACCCAGAATCGTTTTAAAACCCTCATCTGCTGCCCTCTAGTGGGCAAAATATGTTCTTGCGTTATTCGAGCTATAAGATCTTAGTTCAACAGTTCAAGTAAAAGTACTCATTGTATTGCGTACAAAAAAAATCTATAAAATGTGATTGAGTTTTTGAAAGATACCACTTTGATACTGATGCTCAATGAAAATGTCATATAAAATGTAATTTTACTGCCTTTGTCTAGGAATGTAAAATAATATTAGCAAAAAATAAACTAGAGATACTACGGAAATAAAATGCATGCATTGTTTTAGAATAAAATTAAGAAGTCTGAATATAAATTCAAATTATGCTACATGACTAGAATAGCAGTGCAAAACTATGCAAAAAAAAAGGTACTATCATTGCCCTGATTGTGAGTGTGTATGTTTTTTCAATAGGCTACCAAAGTGTTTCTTAGGTTTTTTTGTGTTGAACAGTAATTGGACTTGTTCATGTTGAAAGTATTTTTCATCATAAACCAGGTCAATACGTCTACATATTCGGCAAACTGATCACATCTCAATGTTAAATTTGGAGTGTTTTGAAGGGGGGTTGGGGCCTTACATGTTCATACATTTCTAAAATATTTAATCCGTAATCCAGTTCTTCTTTCATATAGGCCCATGCTGTCCAAAGACCTGGTGAAAGTGCTGAATTATAAATTGTTTTTGTTCTTAACTTACAACATCAGAGGGTGTTGTGATCAGTGAATGAAGTTTACACTGGGTCCAATCACAGCTGATACACATGTCCTCCTGTTTGTTGCATATTAAATGTGAAAGGTCAGACTAAGACAAATGTTGTTGCGTCTGCTTTACTCCTCATCCCCATGTGTTGTCAGTCCATCAGGGGCTAATTATCATAACAGAGTAACAGTGATCTCACAGGCTCTTCTGCCTTTACCCAGATCCTGTTACGCTTTATGGGCCGCGCAGCGGGACACTTCCAATGAGATGGTGCTGCTGTTTCAATCAGAGCCTCTCAAAAACAGCCACCGTGGGAGAGCTCTCCAGTGGGTCTTTTTCATTAGACTCATTAGGCAGACGTATGCCTAATTAAAGGTTCACTGTGAAAATGTTCGGCTGGACAGTGCGCTGCATGTGTCAGCTATTTATTTCATAATGGGTGTAGGCCCATATGAGCCTCAGCAAAAGGCTACATTGAAAAACACGCCCATTGCAGAGTTGCCTCTTCACAGAATCGACCTGTAACTTGTAAAATTGATAAATTGAATGCATCCGGACTAACCAAATAGTATTGCAAAGCAAACACTCCCCCCGAAAATGTACAGTGTGCCTTTAAAAAGCGCAAACCAGATTTGCTAATATGGCAATAATGTAATGCATTCATAAATAGTTAAAATAACACCTGTGCTATTATGCATCCTACCTTAGTTCCTAAATTGCAGCACCAGTCTACAAATGTGAGTCTCACAGACGTCGTCAAAAATGACGCTGGCCGTCTTCTACGTTTCTGCTGCGCAGGAGGGTTTATACGCAAGAAATCAGTAGAAAGGAACAACTTTAACATCGGAGGATTGAGCTACGGCAAAGGACACGGACCAAGCTTGTTAAACAATCTTAAAACGGGGTAACTGTATGAATCCCGATGCGAGAATTCATCGTGCACTGTCCAAATGGATCTTGAATTCCAGCAAAGGTCGTCCTCAGCTCCCCGGAGTGAGGGCACCTCCGCTGCGCCGGGTCATCGTCTCTGGGCCGGACACACACAACACGTTTCAGGTGAACATCTAGATCTTCCGTGTGCGGTGCATGCCTCCTGTTCGCTTCACCATCAAAGCATTCTTGATTTGCAAACGGCAGCGCGGGGTGGCCGCTCGTAACCCTCGCCATAAATTACTGAGAAGAGGCAAATAAAGCTGCACCTGCAAGAGCCGCGCTCGCTCTCAGCTCAGAGACTACAATGTCACTTATTGAACCGGCTCTTTCTTGGACTGGTGATGGCCTATTTAGAATCTAAGCGCAGATACACTTTTACGCGCAAACCGCACAAATAGCTGAAAAAAATGTGAAGAAGCTTGTTTATTATTGTGTCTAGTCTTGTAATTGTGTAAATTGGCCATTTTGTAGTAATTTAAAATGCATGGGAATTTTAGACAAAAGGAAAAATAAAAATTGGCTGCCCCCGGAAATAAAATATGTGAAATTTAATACGAATAACAGTGGAACTCAGCCGAGTAGTTTGATACAATACTTTTTTTTTTATTGTAGGGCCTGATTATAACAACACTTGACAATCAACAAACTCTGAAGACTTATGGCTGTTTTTGTTGGCCTATATTTTTCTTATTAGGTTAGAGGTCACTACTACGACAGCATTCACACACCATTCCCGCAAAAACAGTTTTCATTTCCCATTCGCGGACAAAGACTTTAGTCAACTCGCTTTCACTGAATGTCTGCGTCGGTTTGTCAGTTGCACCGAACAAGGGCATGTCTTTCTTGAACCAGGATTCAGTCAGCGCACAGCAAACAAAAGATCTAAGTTTAAACATACGACTTTTAAATTGTTGTGCGGCACACCCTCTCCTATAAGGGGAAAGCGAGAGTTTGCGTACGTTCACCTTCAAAACAGTGGGCATGTGAAACTTTTACAAGCTTCAGCCTACATCTTATTTATTTTTCAAGCTAATCCTGCTGAGACTCTGCATCTGGATGTTGTGTAAACACGAGGGGCTAATCTTGGTCAGTTCTTGTATCACGCTGAGGACGCACTGTAACAACCTGCATGTCACCTGCGCTGTCCCACATCTGTGCACGGGTCAGCTCTCCTAAACAGCTTATTAACCACTCATATTGTTTTAAGCTATTACACTGCACACGTGACTGTCCTCTATCTGGAGATGGAGACTGTAGGCTACTGCAGAAGCAAATGGCCAGTTGTTAATCGCCCAGTGATTTAGATATGGCAGATAAAGCTCTTTTATTGTATTCTAGTGGTGCTCAGTTTGTTTAAGCTTGGGTTAATCAAAGTCACTTCACAAGGGCCGAACTAAGCAAATGAGAACGATCACAGAGGGCCTTATTTTGCACGTGGGAGCTGCTTGTTACTCCATTGGCTCATCCCAGTCACGCAGCACCCAATCAGAGAACAGAAGAGCAGGGACTGAAACACTTCATAGGAGTGGCGCTCACTGTTTCCACTTTAGTGTATGGTTGGATCGCGTGGAAACATTTAGGAGTCTATCGTCCTACTCTTGGGACTTTTTAATCGCGTGGTTACGGACTGTGCGTATTCATCAGCGCAGTAGAAACGGCTGTGCGTAAAAGGTATAGTAAATATTTACATTACTTCTTATCAGCACAATCGTTTTGAGATATAGGGTTTAGACTGTTTAAGATGTTTATTTGACTCGAATTTAATTTTACATTCAAGAATGATCAATTCGCAAATGCATTGTACCAATTAGGAAAACAAATGTAGAAGCTGTGGTCCTCAGCTAACCTCAGTGGTTTTCGGTTGAGCGATGATATTCAAAACAGGATCAGACTTAATCCAAATCAAATATTATTTAGGCTCACATTGTTTTTTCTCCTCGCAGATAATTGGGAGGAAATAAAATATGTCAGACAGCGCAGGGTGTGATTTCGAAATAGACGTGGAAAGTTTGGAGACTGAGAGCGACGACATGGCAGAGGCGCACAGCCGCCCCGGGTCTGCTCCGCTCGGGCCCTCCACGCCGTCAGAGGAGGACGGCGAAGGAGTCCGGGCCGAAGACAAATCGGGAACAAGTGGCCTGTCCGGGGACCAGAGGAAGTTAAGTCGGACCCCTAAATGCGCCCGATGCCGAAACCATGGCGTGGTGTCGTGTCTGAAAGGCCACAAGCGTTTCTGCCGCTGGAGGGACTGTCAGTGCGCAAACTGCCTGCTCGTGGTGGAGAGACAGCGGGTCATGGCTGCGCAGGTCGCCCTGAGGAGGCAGCAAGCCACAGAGGTAAGCTGCCACTACAGGACATAAAAAAGAAACAAAGTTCAAATGCTGTTTGAAAAGTTTGTAAATTATTCACAAAATGTATACCTTATTTAAAATGATATTTTAGGACAAGAAAGGAATATCTGGGAAACCACTTAGTGCAGAAAGAAGAGCAATATACCAACGACACATCAGACCGTCCACCATGCTGGCCAAAAGCATTCTTGAAGGTAATTGTGCTTTCTCAAATATTTGTTATTTATACAGTGGTGCTTTTATTTATATATCCATAATTAAAATGATTAAATAAGAGAAATATTGCTAACATTTACATCCTATAACCAGTGAATAGGATGTAAATAAATACATTTAAAACAATAAAAACTAAAACAATTTACATATGTGATACTCATATACAGTATATACTTTGAACATAGCAGAACTTAACAGATTTCAATAAATTAACATTTGATTTTTGGCAGGGTACCGTCCGGTGCAGCCTGATCCTTTCCTGAGTCCTGGCCCGTCTCTGCCTCCTCTGAGCGACCGCATGAGGAAGAGGAGGGCATTTGCTGATAAGGAGCTGGAGAGCATCATGCTGGAGAGAGAGTACAAAGAGAGGGAGCTTCTGGAGGCTCAGCCGGGGCCCAATCCTCTTCTCTT
Organism: Odontamblyopus rebecca; assembly: GCA_030686955.1. Classification (NCBI taxonomy): domain Eukaryota; kingdom Metazoa; phylum Chordata; class Actinopteri; order Gobiiformes; family Gobiidae; genus Odontamblyopus; species Odontamblyopus rebecca. Next base: position 16,240,716 of record CM060661.1, read on the forward strand.
CCCTGGCAGTGTGGTTCACCACGCGGCCGAGTACAGCTCCTACAGGAGCTACTCCCCTCCAGCACACTCAGACCCTCAAACCAAAGAGCTCTGCAACTTCATGGGGCCCAACTGTCTGGAGCTGCCGGTGCAGTACCCCAGCGGCTCCAATGTGGAGCTCATCTCCTCCAACGTGAGCGTGGCCACCACTTACAGACACTACCCCCTGCACTCGTCCAGAGGAGGGCTGGTCATGTGGCCCCGCGGGCCTGCTAACCTGGGCGACGCGCTGCTTTACCAGCAGTGTCTGCTGAATGCTACAGCTGTGCAGAACATGAAGCCCGGAGCAGTGTGGGAGCCCAAGCTCATGCCCACGGAGAGCCAGCCCCCAGAGCAGGACGCAGCAGCAGCTGTGACTGCGGCCAAACTGGAAGGGTCCAGGGCAGCGCTACAGGAGCCTGTGGATCCCAAACATCACAGCACTACAACAGGACAGAGACAGAGGGAGTGCTCTGCATTCTCTCCCCCCAAAAGGGCCTTTGCTCAGGCCTTCCCTACTAACTCCTCCACACACCACAGCTCTGTCCTGCACAAACTCAGCAAAGACTCTGTGAAACACAAAGTGAGCACTCTGCACGCTCTCGTGCAGGACAAGAGCAGCAGTGCTCCGTCCTGTAAGGAGCTGCTGGAGGAGGCAGCTCGGAAGTTCAGAGACTCTTGTGTTAGAGACAATGTGAAGATGTCCATGTATCCCAAAGACTTTCTGTCCAAACCTGTGGGGACTAAGATGTCCTCTGGTGAGACGCTGTCCTTCTCTGTTGAGGCCATCCTAAAGAGACCCACAGCAGCCGTGAGTGCAGTGTTTCACTGACTGTTAAACTCCTCTTGCACTATAGTCTCACAAAAACAAGCTCTGCACCAAATGCCAATGCTATTTCTCACAAGCAGCTGTAATATAGATTATTATGTGGAGTATTTCAAATGATTCCAGTGAGCTCTGTATTTGCATGTCTGAACTTATTCCACCTCATGTTTTCAAACATACAATTGCAGCATTTGTACAACCAATGAATCTGTCACCAGCTATTTTAATTTCTCAGAAAAAACATCATGAAAAAAGAAATGTTTTCACTTTAGTTTTGTAAATTTGTTTGGTTATTTTGTAGACAATAGATTTGAACATATATTTAAATACAGTTTTGGAAATTGAATAAAAAATATTTTAAAGTTATCAGTTGTTATGTTAAGTTATTATGACACAGTAGGAAATCTAGTTGTGTTTTGGTTTTTAAGTTCATATTTCAATGACAGATAAGCCTCAGCTTGTTGGGGCAGAAGCCCACTCGGCTTGGAGTCTTTGACATAAATGCTTCTGTAAACAGGCTTCACGTGGTGAAAGATAAGACTGTACCAGCGTTTATACTGGGGATGTGAGCAGGGGGGATAGTGTTACATTTCTTTTTATTAGGAAGTTGAATTATAAATTCCATCCTCCTTTGAGTTGTTTTAACTTTCTTCATCAAATATACCTTCAAAATATATAATTGTAATTTGTTTTTCAGGCAAACATTAAAACATCACTAATCAATCTATGCAAATTAGTCAATTACTACCTTGCATACATACAAAAATACAACATACTCTTTTTTTAATGTTTTTCCAGCTATTTCATTTGTCCACTATGCACACAAAGTGAATATCTTTGTGAACACTGAAGTTTCTTGTGTCTGTAAAAGCAGAAGATTTGAGAATCCACACTTCACTGGTGTCTTTACTGTCACCTTCTGTTTGTAAACACTAATGGCACTATTACAGGTTTATGGTGAAAAATTCCAGCAGCTGCGTTTTCACACTAGTTTTATTACTTATTTACTTAAGTTCTTTCGCACATTTTTGGACAAACAAAACTTTGAGGAAACAATGAACAATGTAACTCTTCTCTTTATGCGGCCCTTATCATCAGAAACATGGCAGTAATAAAGTAAAGTACGGTTAAGTATATGAATGGCCCCATTGTGTTTTACTGCATGTATCCAACAGCAGAGCAGTGCTGAGCAGAAGGTGAGAGTATTTGTCTGGACTAACTGTCGCTGATAAGTATCTCCAGTGTCAGTGTGTAAGATTTAACATGTCAGCACACTGTCCCGCTCTGCCCCATTCTGCCCCCTCCACTCTCTCCTCTCATGGGCCGTGCTCTTATCTCAGTTCACACAGTAGCAATTTGTTTAGGTAAGACAGGTGTCATTTACATTTAGCTACTTTTTTTTTTTCCATTGCAGCGACATTAAACATTAAACAGATCACAGTAAAATATTAAGTATGTTTTTAGGTAAGACATTTCTTTAACAGCATAATTTGGTTCAGTAAATTTGGTTTAACAAAATATCCAAACCTCTTTTATTATGAAATCTATGGGCAATTTGCATTATGTTGCAGTATAAATGTCTGTGCTTTCTGAACAATTCAGAAAATGTGAAAATGAATTAAAAACAATTTATTAACAATACAATTTTGCATGAAAATGTTTTATAGTTAACAACCTTCTCATACTGTAGCCATGAAAATGCAACACAACACAAGCATTGGCTGATGACATTATTAGGAAAATGTACGCTCTAAATAATCTGTATGCATCATTTATACTGCACAGGGCAATTTAGGTGTTCAGCTCCATTTAAGTCAATTTAAATGAATGTAACAATTGGTTTGTGTTGTTCACTTTCCATGTATGCATTCATTGCTTACAACGTGCACAGATCAGCCTTTTTGTTATGACAGAAACATAAAATCTCTGAGTCATATTTATCTGAGCCACACACCACCCACACCTCCACCCTTTTCCAGGTGTGAAAATCAGCCTTGCATCGCCCTGTTGCCAATGTCACGCCCCTATCACTAAACCCACTGAACACTTAGAGCCTGTTAAGCACCGCGACCCTACGACCGAGGCACGGATCACACAGTGGCTTATTTTGACTGTCCACGATCAATGGCACATGCTGTGTTTTGCATAGGAAAGCAGCCAGCGTGAAGGAGAGGGCTGGTGCTCTATTCATTCTCAGGCGAGTTGTTGCTCCTCTCTACCCTCAGCAAAGCAGTGTCCCAGGCATTCCTTCTCAGCACCTTGTAATCCAATAACAAATGTGTAGCAGGGAAAGGGCTAGCTCGACTTAATTACAGTGTGGTCTGACAGCTATTTAGGACCATACGGGCACATGGGGAGAGATGGGAATGCTGATAATTATTTTATGTTGATCTAAAGCAATCATTTCACATTTCACATGTTTTTTTTTTTTTTTTTAAAGTGACTTAATATATAAGGTCAATTGATTTTTTTTTTTTTTTAATTCATTTTAACATTTAGCAAAAATAAAAACAGACAACACAAAAGCCTCCCACAGCCCACACCTCTCACCAGTATGTCCCAAAAAGGAGTTCACGTGTAACATTTCATTTTTTGAGGGAGCCTTTGACCTATTTGGAGCCAAGTTGTTGTGTTGAATGGTATTATACTAATAGTCATACAATTCATATAATGTATTCACAACAATATAGAGACATTAATGAAAAGTCTGTTCTTGGATCAAGTTTTAGAGCTTGCAGTCCAAGGCAAGCTTATTTGTACATGAAAATTTGTCATTCAAAGTACGTAGAGATATTAAAATCACAACATAAACAAATAAAACCATAAATAATTATGTCTGTATAATCCCTCAGTCATCCAGGTAGGATCCTTTTTTGCCATAAATAATCATAATCAACTAAAATTTAAAAGAGGGCAGAATATAATGTAATCTATTAAAAATCTTATAAATTCATATTTTTAGTTCATCTAGTAAAGAATGAATTTAACCTGTTAACCCTTCTGTCATTTCATATTAATGTTTATCACGATTGTTGTTGATTTACATTCACCTGAATTTCCCTTGTCTTCCTGTTCTGCAATGACCTCCTGCAGTAAAATCCTGGATCCTGAATGGATTTGCATATCTCAGTAATCACAGGTTACAATCAAACAATATGGAAAAATGCAATACAAAAGGGAACCACAGACTCCACAAGCTGTTGTCTATTAGGATGAAGTAATTGTAACTCTTTAAATCATTATTATTGCAACTACCAAAATAAATAAATAAATAAATAAATAAATAAATAATAATAATAATAATAATAATAATAATAAGAGCTCTGCATTTTAGTTTAGTTTAATTGTATTTTAGTGTTTTGAGATCTGAGTCAATTGTTGTAAGGATTTGTGAGCAGTTTGCACCTCCCCTAATGAGTCCAGCTCTGCCTTAGTCTCAGTTAGCACCTGTCTGTCCACTTGTTTTTGTTATTTCAGCGGCCTCTACACTAATCACACTACACTAATATATTTGTATTACAGCAGGGAGGAGAAAGGGCCTTCAGTGCACACTTGCTACTCTACACACTTTGACTAGTCTGTAAGTCAAAATAAACAGTAAACATTTAGCCATAAAACTATCAGTCTCTCTAGTATGTCCTCAGGCCCTGAGATAATGTAAATTTGTGTCCTCAATATAAAGGCCTTTGTTCTGTCGTCTAATCTGTATTTGACTTTGCTTCACTGGGTTTTTGAAAGTCTAATTGTTCCATGGAAGTAGAATGATTTGCAAAGCGAAGCTACTTGGAGACTTGTCCTGTCTTCCAGCAAGGGATCATTTTGAAACATTGACGCAAGGATCAAGGAGAAAGGCAAATGCTGTCACTTCAAATCCAGACGATAGCCACATTTGCAAGTTTACGCAAATAGTTGTAAAACTTGGAGGACAAAGGACACTGAAAAAGTCTCTCATATGTTCTAGCTAATTATGTTATAAACTGTATGATCACGTGTCTTGTTCCAATAATACAGAATGTATGTTTGTAATGTTTGTAAATCAATTCTTCTTCTTTGTTACATGCATATCTTGATATCGCCTGCTGTGTTTGTACAAGGGTATTTGCCAGTCTAAACGTTCATGTAAATTGCATGGAAAATCACGTTGTAGAGCCTTAGACCACAAAGACTCACAGAACTGGCACTTATGCTGTCCTTCGTGAGACCAGTTCCAAAACTGCAGTTGAATGTCCAGTAAAAGAACAATTGTGTGTTGTTGCAATATTGTTTGGCCCCAGGAGGCATGACTCCAGTCTACAGTGATAAATGTCCACCACCTGCCTTAGACAAACAGTGTTATCAACCAGGTTAACACTTGAACACACTGATTTGCATAGGCCTATAAAAGTATAGTTAAATGTTCTGGGTCTATATGCGGCAGGCCCCATGCAAACAGGCTTGTATGTTTAGAGGCTGTCTTCTTCTGGACTAAAAATACAAAGTCATTTTTAAAGTATGGCGCAGGTGTGTGTTTGACTAATGAAAAACACAGACCACAGAGCGGAGCTGTGCTCAAACATCAGTGCTATCACTATATTACTGCTACACTGTTATGTATATATATATATATATTCTGTCTATACTAAATCTATAATTATAACATTTGTTTGTCACCTAATTGTCCCCATTAGCCTGGAAAGTCTCACAGTATGGCATTAAACTTATCTTTCACCTTTGAGACAAGCAAGTGAAGTTACATGTCAGATTTCTGGAGCGCTGAGCCCAAGTAAGAATGCATGTTTTTCAACGTTTTATAAATTAAAAAACACCTACGTGGTAATAAATAGACATCCCAGGTAAAGCGATGGTTTCTCCATGAAAAGAAGCAGGACCTTCCATTAGAAATGTTACAGAGTGGTCATATGGTCACATTTTTATATGGACTTATTTTGGAGGAGCAGCCTGACTTGGATAAGGCGGTGGGCACAATGGCAAACACTTCGCTTTATAAATAAACAAATGAATAATTGAGTAATACAAATAAAACTCAGAAGGAAGCATTAATGTATCTGCATTTTGAATCAATTGAACAAAGGCATGTGTGTGGCATGCCTTCAGTGGGTGAAAAAGCACAACGTTATGGTCCCAGCTTAATCCAGAGAAATAACTAATGAAACTTATTTTTTCATTTTATTAGAGTGAAGTATAGTGTCCAGTTCTCTCATAAGCCCATGGCATGAATGTATGAAAGAGATTGCTGAGTGACAGATTGGCCTTCCCTCCTCTCCTGCCTCTGTAGTGCTGGGTTTATAGATCTTTTCTGTGTTATGGGCTGCACCTTGAGCACAGATCTGACTCGGGAGCAGCTGTTTTTCCACACAGATGGATGGATGTGATCATGTGACCTTGGCAGCAGACAGGAGCTTCCTGTGTCTGTGCACGGGACACTTTTACTGGTCTTTGCAGGGCTCATCTGGAGCTGATGGATCTCACCTGTCAGATATGGACTGGTCTATAGAGCTGCACTTGTCCACGCTGGACTCCATAATGGCATTCCAACATGTCATGTTTAAAAAGCCTTTCTTCTTCACACACAGTGAAATGTGTATTCATAGTTTGCATGAAAATACAGATCTTATTTGCCCCAAGGAGTTACTTACACTTATATTTTCATTGATGAGAAATGTTATTGAACAGAATAAATAAAATATAAACAATTCCTCATAATAGTGAATAACATAGAAATACACTCAAAATACATTTGTAATGGTAGACCTAAGGAAAATTAGTCAAATAAATACAGATGTCACAGAGTAAATGCAGAGTACCAACAGAGGAGCCAGGGCTTACTGTATCTGGAGCATGAGCAGGTGGATTTGCATGTTTAAAATGCTTTAGATAAAAATTTATTTTTATGGAGCTGGATAAAGAAAAAGATGACATGTAATGTAAGAAAACACCTGCACCATAAGTATTCTTCAGTTAGATCTAATACACAGTTTGGATTCAAGTCAGTTGTAATCATTTATTGACAAAACAAATAGACCTCAATGGAAAAAGGAAATCATTGTCACAACATTGCTTACCTTCACCTTTTGTTATATCATAGTGCAAACTTAATTTTCTGAATTGATGATAACTTTAAGTCTGACAGATCCATTTCTAAAGGTCCTTAAATGCTTAAAACCACTGTTAGATCCATCTGTGTGTGAGTGGCTCCCGGGGCAGATCTCTTTAACCTTGGAGTTGCTGTGTCAGATATGTGTGCACTGTGACACATAAGCCTGTTTTGTCAACAGCCTGTGTGACTCTCATGTTTTCACATCAACATCATCATTTGTGTTTCCTTCACATCACACTGTCAAGAAACTGGTTTCCAATTCTCTGCTCTGTTTAAAGAGGCTGTTTACTCAAGGGCCTGATACTAAAACTGGTACAGGAACTATTGTCCCAGGGCCCTAGAGGTTCAGTGTATGACCCTTCAATAATATTTTCTACATGTTATATAGCCTAATGTAATTAGTGGTATGTCTTCTAAAGATGAACTACTATATATGGAAAGATGAACTACTGTATATGGAAACAAATTTGACAACCACCTTGAAATACATTTTTTCTTGATGGTTCTTGGGGGGTTGTATTGGAGTAATTAATTGAATAGGCCTATAGGTTTTGTGGGAACAATAGAAACAGAACAGAATTTAAAAAAAAACACACACACAATTTTACTGTATTATGAGATCAGTATATTTATGTATTATCTAATGAATATCCAAATATAGGTAGGCTTCTGTTACAGTTAGTGTCAGTCTAAAAAAGCAAAGGTTATGCACCTGAATAATGAGCTAATTGAACTAGGAGAATGTCCACTGACTTTCACCATGCAAATTCTAAAGAGAAACAAGAGAACCTCTTTTCTGATCAGTAACTTTGTCATTTATATCCCAGAGTATCACAGCTTGGACATGCTAGGACATTTTGTTTTGCAAAATACAATACTTTTCCCATGATGTGTCCACTTTCACTACGCCATAAGAGTGAGCTTACACTGATTTTGTTGAAATGACACGTACATCCTGTTGCAGAGACAGATAGCTCACTGTATATTAACGCTGAAACTGGAGCGTTGGTTTCCTGCCTGAAAAGCCCTGGTTTGATGTGTCCTCTGATAGACTTATACTGTACAAGTCATTACTGAGCACAAATGAGGCAGAACGCCTTCTCACCTGTAGAAACAAGCTCCGAGTGCTTTTGACAAGTGACGCCAGAATCATTTTCCTGCAGGAGCCAAAGTCCCACAGCTCCGCTGTTTATTAAAGAGAGAAGTCTTAGGCATCAGATACAGTTCTTTGATGGGAAAGGTGCAAGTATTTTTGTTTAATTAACATTTAAGTCGTGCAAGTACCAGGCATGTGACTTATACAGTAGAAATTTACACTTATCTATGTCGTTGGTACACTTGAGGACTGTTACAATAGAAATTAATCATTCAAACACAGAGGAGGGACATTCTTGTCCTGAGGGCTGTTACTCCTCTTAAACTGCCACTGACATAGACTCATGGATATATGTATAAATGCCCTCAAAAATATGGACTTGTAATGTTGTCATTCAGCTGTAAAGGTAGAATCGATAAATAAATAATGGATTTTTTAAAAGCTCCCATTGAATACACTTGATTGTAATTGGTCATGTCATGTTTCCCTTATGCTTGTGATGGTATCAGAGAGAAAAGATAAAACATGGGGTTTTTCTTATTAAACCCAAAATAAATGCATTGTAAAACACTTGACTTGAATAGCTTTGTTTAAAATGCACTGTTTTTTCACAAAGGTCACATAACTACTTCTCTTCAGTCCACCTGTAGAGAATTTATCATGTGTGTCTTCGGACGACAGCAGGGGGTCTTTTAACATGTGCTACTCAGCTGCTCAGCTTCATAGGCCAACCTACACAGGACAATAATGGAAAGCAAGATTTACACCCCCACTGCGAAGAAAGAGGAGGAGAGCAAGTGTTCCTTTGGTTGTGCTTCCTGTTCAGTGGTCATAGCCAAAGGTTGTAGGAGCCCAAACCAATGATGAAACCATATCCGCGTGATATTAATGACATTGGAGTTTGGAAGTGGAACAAGTTTTACTAAAAGTCCGAAACTTCTCAGGTCTCATGTCCCGAGAATATGTAGTGTTTTGTTTTGCTTGAAAAGAATGACCCAAGTGTAAAACCTACCTAGACAGGAAAAATATTCACTTCCTTTGGGCCTGAGAGGCAAGTGTTGACAGCTGGTCTTATGTGAATAGATGGCTGCATTGATTTTTACTGCTTTGGTGCACTGAACAAACCAGGACCCCAATAGTGACAAATGTAAGTTTAGTAAACGCCATCAGAAATTCCAGGTGAACGTTGTGTTGATACGCTTCATAACTCAGTGTCATGTAGATTAGTTTAGAAAGGGCCTGAATAAGAATGAAAGAAGTGGTCACTGTGGAGCCATATTATGTAGCATTATGTCATCATAGGTGAATGTTGCATGATTGGAGAACACATTAAAGCTGCGATTCACACAGTCATGAATATTAGATAAATTATAGCCTCAATTTTTATTGCTGGTTTTATTTCTCTTCCAACATTATTTAAAGTTATGGCTGGATATATTTTATACCATTTATAGCTGCTCTGTGCAGTGTTACGAATGTGTTTATTTAGATGACGTTGTAAAATATAGAGTGAATAGTTTACATTTTATGTACAGTAAAGCTAGTGATCATGTGTTAGTAGTTTTTTTTTTCAACTTCATAGGGCAGCTTGTAAATATTCTGTATTCAAATATATCAACATAAAAAACTTAGCTCATGAAACACTACTGTATATTGTAAATCTATGTGACGTTTTATTATTATCAGTTATACAATAAAATGTTATTAGTGTATTGGTTTTTATTATAATTCTCTGATATTTTGTTAATTGTACATAGTGGCTTCTCCATTGTAGATTAAAAGTGAAAACTAGCCCTTAAAAATAATTTCTCAAATTTTCCAAACTATACAGCTAACATGAAGCTAAAGAATTTGATCTCTTTATATCTGCACCTGTTGCATTTATTCTGTATATTCCCCATTTACAACATTATGAAACCAAAGCGGCTTATAATGCATTTCAAACCCAGCTTTATTCTTGTGGTTTCAGTAGCTAAAGCCCTCTGCTAACATTTCTAAGACCGGGCATTTACATGATCTCAATATATCAGTTTGTCTTATCCCTCTGAAACACACTACTGATTTTACGCTCACAACAGCTGCAGTTTATATGAGCTCTCAAAATATGACAATAATACTGAGCAGAATCTCCACCATGCATGGGACAACTGTACATGAGCGTGACCTGTTTTTGGCTGTAACTAATCATGATTTACAAATGATCTAGTACCTAATATTTCATAAATTAATTAATTGTCCACATATCAACTAAAAATGCTATCTTTCCCAAAAATATTATACCTTTTCATCAAGACATGCATATTCTTTTATTTGATAGTTTAGTAAATCATGTTTTTACTAATAGGCCAATTTGAATCAAACTGTTGGGGTTACTTCTCTTTCTTAATACACTTTCTGATCTGTTATTATGTTATTTCCTCATCAAAAACATACCCAAAGTTGTGTTTTGTTTTAACACACAAACCCTGCACATTTAATAGTTCTTCTCTCAAACAGAAAACACACTTTTCCACCTTGTGATGTCCTTTGGTAATAAAGGAAGTGCTCCACTGTGTTTTTAAACTCCATACACTTTCAATAGAATTATTTGCATAATTTCAGATGTGAAATTCCAATCTAGGTAGCTATAGGTAGCTATTAACTTGTAAACTACCACCACATAACAATACAAGGTGGAACAGAACATTTTGAGCTTTGAAGATGTAGACAAACTATTATAAAAAAAAAAAAAAAACTCAAACATGTGTCAATGAAACAAGACACAACTTAAGGTATATTTTGATGAGGTAACAGCATTACAACATGGCTTAAAGTTCACAATTTCGAGTAATTTAGGATTTTAAGTGTTTGTTCATGATTTATTAGGTGTAATTTTAATGTACCTATTGTTTAATCTGGAAAAACGTGAATGTCACGTACTCAGTGAAACTAGTGTATTTAAGCTAAATTAGTAGCCTGTGTGGAGTATGTTTCATTAAAGTAGATACTTGGCCAAACAAGTCATTGGTGATTGAACAGCTGCCAAGATGTGGTTTGCCTTTTCAATATAACCACAAGCAGGAATACAAGAGAGACTATGAGGTCACCAGAAGCTTTTATTACTTTTGATTACACAGCAATAAAACATTACTGTGTTCACTGTTTTATTTCTAATACTCACTCTGATTCGATGGGCCCTTATATTGTAGCAATTGTTTGATGGACAATTTCGGACATATATGTACAAAAATGTGATTTGAAAGTCCTATTTTACACAAAATTGACTTTTGTAAAGTTTAAGCCATAGAATCCTGTTACCTCTTCAAAAACATACCTAGAGTTGTGTTTGAGTAACCCTGGTTTATTAGTCTGTCTACATCCTCAAATCTCAAAATGCCCTGTTCCACTTTTTGATGTCATGTAGTGGTAGTTTCCAACAGGTACGTTTTACCCTTAGGTCAGTAGAAAAAATCCAAATGATTCTAGTGAAGGTGCACAGTTTAAAAACACAGTGGAGCACTTCAAGTGTTACCACATGACATCACAAGGTGGAACAGAGTGCTTTCTATTTGAGAGAATAACTAATAAACACAACTCCAGGTATTTTTGTGGTGAGGACACAACATTATAACAGATCAGAAAATAGTGTAATATGGCCCCTTTACACATTTTGATCAAACACCTGTGTAGCGCCCTTCTTGACTTAGATCAGTGTAAACCACAGATGTACTTTTAAGTTCTTCTCTTCTATTTTCTCCCTGGAAAAGCCATACATTACATTCTTGAAACAGGCATCGAGAGGCCTGGTCCAACAGGAAAGAAGTCTATATAAGTTCTAGCATGACACATGTAAGTAGATCTAGCTCCATTTGAAGTTTTAAAAGCTTCTGCCTGAAAGATTTAATATTGGAAGCAGGAACTGCATTTGACACCCAGGCAGAGACGTCTAATAAACACGAATCAATTTTTCAAAGGAAATCATAAAAGCCCTTCCCTTTTTCCCCTCGCCATGCCACACTGACAGCTTCATTTAAAATAAAGCACTTCTTTCATCTGCCTCTACCTTCCCTGACAATGGTTTTGGACAGGCTATAGGCCAAGTTTAATGATCCAATTTGAGACGTTTTTACATTACACCAGGAGATGCTGAGAGCTTGTTTGGAAAGGGGAGTAGAATAATACTAGACCACAGAGAATGACAAATCCAGTCACTTCCTACAAATTGACCAAGATGATGAGAAAAGCAAAGAGCGTATAAAAGTTTGGAGCAGTTTATGTATGTTTCATGCACGCGTTAAGTATTTCTCTCTGTCACGCTTCACTTAAAGCTTGTAACACTAGGGGCTCACTTTGCCAACCCTGACTCAAAGGATGGGCCGCTCCCCCTTTCCAAAGTTACTTTTTGGAGTTCCCCTATCACAACATCTTGAGTTTGTAGTAACCATGGAGATGTTATTGCTTTAGCTGCATGTTCAGTCTTGCATTTATTCAATTACAGGTGCTAAAAATACTGTCACAAACAATATTGTAATCTTACTTTGAAGGGAATCACTTCTCCACAAATGTGATCTGTAACTAGACCAGGTGGCGTCAACTGTTTTATCTCTTTTTGGAGATAGATAGGTTTAATGCCATATTGTGGAACATTTCAGGAAAATCTCCTTGAAGACATGTCAGTTATTGGAGACTTCATAAAAGTTATATTGTGCACCTTTAAAATCTTACAAACATTTAAAGGAGTCTTAAAGAAAACCCATGTCATATACTCAAATGTTAATGTTTTAATAACAGTAATGTAGGGATTATTAAATCGATTTACGGACAAAATTATTTTAGTACCAACTCAAAAAGAAGGCCTGAGACCGTTTATGACTGAATTAAATAACACATTTAAATTTGCACTTACAAAAAATGATCTAACTCAATATAAAACACTAGTGGGTTACAGATTTTGTCCATTAGGGTACATGATATTTGCCTCTTTGTTCCCATAGCATATAACAGTTATAGTGGTGGCCTTCAATGAGCTTCTCCTCCTGTAAAGCGTGTTATGGAGATGACTGCACAGAACATGGTCCGGGTGGTCTCAGATGGTCCTCCTTGTAAATGTGCAAGCCTCCCCTTCTGCTCACTGCCCTCTGTGGCTCTGCAGAGGCCCACTCTTTAAGCTGGAGCTCCACAAAGCTAAAATCATTCAAGAAGTCATAAATGTATTCCCCACACCAATAACATGCCAGATAGGAAAGTCCAAGACCAAAGTACATGGCTAAAAATATGTCTTTTCAGTGAGCAAGAGGATTAATATTCAACTCTATTGTCAGAATCTTGGATAGAAAAATACAGTATGATATTTGTTCTGAGATGGGAACAAATGCATCTAATGACATTGGTGGTTCCAATCCTGCTCCTGTTCCTGCATCCTTTGGCAAGACACTTCACCCAACTTGCATATTTGAATGTGATGTGTGTGTATTGAGTGATTGGTGGTGGTTGGAAAGGCCATAGACACAGATGTTGGTAGCCATGTTTTTATTTGTTAGTCCCAGGGCAGCTCTGGCTAAAAGTTACTGTGACTGATAATTAGCAGTAGCGCTGAACATCTGTCAAAATGAATCTCCCAGCATCCTGGTAATATTTGAGCGTTGGTAAAGTGTCACCAGCTATAATACAAGTGTAACTCTAGGTTGAAGTAACAATGAGCCTGTCTAACCCTTGGCCTGAGTCTTTCTTCTCCCTGTGTCCTGCACTAGTTTGGTGTTGTGTGTCAATCCCCCTTAAGCCTCTTCGTGAGTTTGGGTTATTGAAACACTGTTATTTGAAACATTTATTTCTAAGTAAACTCATCATTCACTGTAAAAAAGAAAAAGTTAGTTCAACTCAAATTTTCAAGGCAACTTACTGCACAGAGTTTTTAAGTTGTACGTATCAACTTAAACTTTTAAGTTTTGAAGTACTGCTATTATTAAGTTGGGTCAACTAAGCTTTTGAAGTTATGCCAACTAAGCATTTTAAGTTTGTGTCTATTTTATCAACTTATTTGTAGTTCATATTATCCCCTGTGAAAACTTACTATATTGAGTTGAAATTACTACACCCACAATAAATATTTATTTTTTTATTTTTTTACTTTCAACTACATTGGTACAGCTTTTGAACTCCATCCATCCATCTTCTCCCGCTTAATCCGGCTGGGTCACGGAGGCAGCTTGCTGCCCAATACTCATAGCACCTGACCCCCCCTATGAACCCCTTTGCAGGTGGTGAGCCCACAGGAGGGTGAACAACATGGTCCTTGATGTTAGTTCATAGGGACGAACATGCAAGCTCCACACAGAAAGGCCCGGGTAACCCGGGGATCGAACCCGCAACCTTCTTGCTGTGAGGCAAAAACTGAGTGTTGCCACTCAGCCACCGTGCCGCCAGCTTTTGAACTGAACACCAAAATGTTTGCCAGCATAAGTAATTTAAAGCCCAAAGGAAAAAAAAAGTCTTTCAGCATACAATTAACAAATGTATAAAAGCATATAAAAATATACTTCAGCATCATCCATCTGAAATATGGGCAAACACCTTAACATGTCTTTAAATTCAACTAATTTTCAACTTTTTAAAATTTTCACTGAGTATTAATACACAGCTGACAAAGCAAATTTGTACCTTTTTTTCAACAGTAGCAAAAACTAACAGCCTTTAAAATAACTGTATGGTACAAAACTGTACTGTTAAATTTCTCTTCTGAACATCACCATGTTTCTGAACAAACATCACAGACTTTTGTGCAAGTCAAAATAAAACTCTCGTTCACTGCAAAATCAGAGAAAATCAGCAGATTGCTACGAGATTTCAAGTGAGCATGCGCAGATTAGTTAACCTGGTCCTAAATAAGCGTCTACTGTGATTTGTATATTATGCCAACTCAAAATCTTAATTAAGGTCAACTTTTTATCAGAAACTTCCAAAAGTGAGTTGAAATGACTCACTTGAGACAGTGTAAGATGCAATTGGTAATTTTATTGTTTGTGGATGCAAAACTCCTAGTAAACTGAACAAATACAAGTTGTCATTTTTACAGTGTTGGTACACAGCGATCAGTATAGTAAACAGCAAGGAGAGTGATAGCATAAAAAATACCTTCTTACCGTTAGTGGACTCACCTCTCCATAGATCTGACTTATGGTCTGGTCTGGTGGCATCTTCTGCTTATCTCCATGGTGATAGAAAAGTTGAATGCTATACTGTGTGGAACATTCCAGGCAGAGCAATAACATCTCAAATAACATCCAAAAGTGAGGATAAATATGCATACCTCAACAGGAACATAAAAAGAAAATCAAAGTGATTTCAAAACAATAAATACAATCATATAGTGTAAAAGTGTGTCATTATAGCGAAACATTCCTACCTATTCTTTTGGACACATGTTTTCCAGACGACATAAAGCAAAGGTGTAAGCCCATGTGCCTGACCCTGCATAAACACTTGTCATAAAAGTTAACAGTGAGGATTTCAAATGCTGCTGCTCCTTGAAATGGCTCACTGATGACCTGCCCAGATCGGCTCCTTTTGGCACACCCCATTTGCTCCTCTGCCTCCAAATCATTGCCTCGGCAACTATGACGCAGCCATTTCCGTGCAAGCAGGTTACAATAGGAACAGGAATGCTCGCAAAGCCATAAAGAAAGCCAAGCTGGGTCTGGAATCTAGATCGGACAATATAAAGCAGTGCATTAATCTCTGCTGGAGGTTTCTCTCTTGTGATTTGGGGCGTGCGGAGATCAGACGAACTGCAGCATGTGTTGGACTCAATTTCAACAGGCAGTTTTGACGTCTTTCTCATTCACTCTGTTTTAGAATAAAGCAGAGGGAGACTTGGAAAATGTATTGTACAAATATAGGATGATATTAGCTACTGAACTGCTCCTCACAAGACACAAACATCTCACAACACAGTCCTTTCTGACTCCCAGATTTCCAGAGCACCATTTTCCTCCTTTCTTTTAGTTCCAAGATTCCACATGTGCCCGATATATCAAAGGACCAGTATCACCTTCTCTTTGTTTATCATCTCCTTGGATAAGCATGTGGAATCCCCATCCCATCCCTGCCGTGCCTCAGGATTTCCAAACATATTTTACAAGACATCAGTTACTGTGCTTAATGGTTTGCAGCAGCAGAGCTGGTAGTGCACATGATATCTTCAATGTAACAATGAAAGAGCCAAGTAAGATTTAGGTATTTCACTGGTTTACAGATGTAACGAGGTGTCAGCTTCCAGAATCTGGAAGGAAGTGAAGAGAGAAACTAAACTTTTATCCAAAAACGTCTTATTACAACATGACATTGAACACACCGCTGGGATACTATTATGTATAGCAAGCATGCATAGTAGTCTTGATCAGTTTTAGAAATGGGTCAAGTGGATGGACATATTGCAAAATATTTTTAGATAGTTATGCATAATTTATGTATAATATATAGTTGTGTATAATATTCATGTATACTCATACAAATGCAGATTTTACAAATGAAAAACACTAAAAGCCCTTTAAAAATTTGTGTGCTGACATGAGTGATGAATGTGATCTCTGAGTCAACAACATGAAGTTATTGTCAGAAGAAGAAAGCCCTCAGAAATATGGAGTGCTAATGTCAGCAGTAAACGGTTATTACTTTAATACTTTACACTCAAATACTTGAGTGCTCTCCCAGCGTCTTGTGTTACTGACGCTTAGAAGACAAAAGCCAAGTGACTCTCATATTACTGACCCCAGCAGACCTATGAGAGCCCAGCTCCTGACGCCTCCACCATAATATATGCCGTGATAAACTGTAAACTCATAATAAAATGTAATAGACTGTAATACAGGCTGTGTTTTAACAGACACTCAAGAATGTAATAAAATGTCATTAATGCACTGTACAGTGCATTACTGTGTTACAGTATTTGATTTACAGTAATTCAGTCTAATCCATGAGACTACAGAGGCCCATCACTGTGATGGCCCAGGTGAGCCTGACTTATCTGTTGTGCACATATGGGTGTGTTTTGAGGCAGACACTCTTTGTTTGTGGTAAAACAGAAGATGCTGTTGGCTTCATCCAAACACTGTCCTAAGTTTGTGGGGACTTTCCACGAATGTAGCTACACAGGTTTCCATCAGACGGGCAATTCTTGTTACAGTGGAAAATTGGACACGCTGTGTTTTCATTTCAAACACTATGTGTCATATTAGATGAGGCCATGACAGGCCACAAGAGCAAGCTGTTCAAGTGTATTTACCAAATCCACACCAGGCTCAGTGACATGAGAAAGTACAACTTTATTATACAGGAATGTGATTACTGTTGTCCTAGAAAATATCAGAAACCTTCATCTGTATTTAAGAAATACATTTTCCTCATAATTCACCTCATCCCATAATAATAGCCTAGTTTTTGTGAATTTGTGTTCCATTACTATTTAAAGGCCACTGTCAAACTGCCTCCATGGCTTTTGAATATAAAATACTATATTGTTTTATTAGATAGAATCCGCACTCATTATTTGAACAGACTGGCACAAGAGAAAAGAAACGTGGACTTGGAAAATGATGTCAAAGGAAGTACAGAACTTTATAGGCCTATATCATCAAATGACTTCCTATGAGCTCCTACCACCAAAACCAACCCAATAATGACCTCGTTACAGCCGTAGATGTAAAAGGCCTATTTAGTACATTTAAGAGCCTCACTGTGAGTCCAGTACACTACAGTGCCATATCTGAGTCTGCCTACTTTAATTTAGCCTAGGATTTTATGTGTGCCCCCCTGAGGCAGAGAGAGGTATGACACTCTCTGCAGAAGGGAAAGACATAGGAAGTAATGAAACTGGTGCAGTGTTTGTTGTGGCGAGTGTTCAGAGAGACACTTGAGAGGAGAGCGGCTGCTAAACAGATAAACGCATATGAGCTGCTTGTGTTACACCCTACTCGGCCCACTGACCCTCGTTAACTCACAACTATTTATTTACTTTCACAGCTTGGCTCTGCAGAAGCCCCCAATGCAAAGACAGCACCTGTCTGTGGCACTTCAGAGGCTCTGTTCTGGACAAGGAACAAGTCTTTATGGGAACTATTTGGAACACTAATTTGAAACCAGTTTTACTTTATTATTACTTTTATTATTAGTTTTTATTTATTTTAGTTTACTTTTTACAGCTATTTGTACAGGTTAAGATTAAGATTAGGTTAGATTAAGAAAACAGTGAGTTTCTTAACTGAAATATTCACAGGCCTATACCGAATGACAGTACGCTCCCTAAGACTAATTTGTGCATATAGTTTATAGCCTCTAAAATGAATCAAATATAAAGTGAAGACAACTTCATGGGCAAGAGCACAATTTGTACACAGAATAATTTAGTAAAATAATTGGTAACACTTTATAATAACTATACCTCAAATATCTTTGATGAAGCATGAACAAAGACCTTTATAATGAACGAATAGTCTATAAAGAATGATTCAGGTTTTGTAATGATTTAATTAAAGGGTTAGGAATTAAGGTTTAATTAAGTAGTTACTAAGCCTGAAATGAGTGCTACCCAACAATTTTAACATAATTATTTTATAACAATAAGAATATATGCATCTTATATCTTCTTTATCAGTGAATAGAGTGGCGTGCTTTGCAGTGTGAAGAGTAATGACATCTAAATCAATGGGGCTTAGAGAGAGAAGTTGTTTTAACTTCTGGGTTTACTGGCACACACATTCTGGCCTTTGTCTTCTCTACAACGTGCACCAAATGTTTCACATTACCAGTGTGAAAGCCCTCCTCTTCCTCACATTCTCTTTTACAAGTCCGTACATGCGTGGAAACTTGAGATTTCATATTTCATTCTGGTTTGTGGATGTCATTGCGAGTGGACGCCGGTTCACATGCAAGCGTTTGGCTCACTGCTTTGATCAGACTGACCACGACTAATTGTGAACAGAGAACAAATGAAAGAAATATCGGCAAATTTCATGGGAATTGCCTCTATGGCCTGAGCTGCCCGGTGCCGCGATTAGCAGTTAAAGTAGCCAGTGGAGAATTAGGCTGTTTCCTTTTACATTTAGAGCAGGATAATTTGGACAGGGAGCTGGAACAGGCTAAATCCTTTTTGCCGAGACTTACAGGAGCTCTGGGATTTGGGCTTTTGATTGTCACTGTGCTCCAGTAACTCGTGTCCACATCTCTACACATAAACAACACATGGAAACAGAACATTTAGACCTTTTGAAACTTGCTGCACTGGTCACATCTAATCTGACGTGACCTATTTCATTCCAAGGCAGTAAATTGCATCTCGAAACTTAACACCACAACCGCAAAATCCCCATATGTACTTAAAAGGTAGTCACAATAGAGCTGAGAATTGTTCTGGCAAACCTAATTCACTGCATGGACGAAATATCAAGGGGCAATGATATAAAAAGAGCAAAGGAATTTCAGCCTGTGTAAATGTTCTAAAATGTTTTAGAGTTGCCAAGGCAACATCTCTTGGGGCTTGTTCTGCATCACTTTATTCTTATCCAGGTACGTTTCATTCAAGACCAAAACTGCAAGAATCCTTCACTCCACATGTAGCAACTGAGTATTTTCCTTGTCTCTCTGCACTAAACAATGTCCGCCTACTGTGAGAGTGCACAAACATGTCAACCGCTGAGGTATGTCTTTGACCTGAGACGCTGGTGGATTTTCCAGCTGGGGAGGGATGGTGGTGGAGTGAAGCGGCTGGGGAGGGGGAAGGCGGGTTAGGCACGGTCCCGGCAGCAGGTGAGTAGGAGATGAGGTCATGGTATGGTCAAAAGGAAAGAGTTGAAACTAAAGAACAACTGGAGAAACAGATCAGACAAAGTGAGAGCGGGCGGAGGTGTCATTTCACACTACGTTCATCCCTCCTGCCCAAGAATCTTCAGGATGACAGCGGCCGATTGATTTGCTTGTGCATGAAAGAGATGGACTGTTACTACGAGTCCCGGGGGAGAGCCGAGCAGTACACAGCGATTCAAGACACCTGTGTTGCATTTAGACCACTTTGTCTTATGTCTATCCTCAGACTCAGGACTTTGGCCCAAGCTTTGGTTTGCAAACTGCTGTACAAGGTCATTGTTTAGATCGCACAGAGGCTTGTTGGAGATTTTTAAGTTAAAGGTTCACTATGTACCTATCTAACCCTATTCCTGGAAGTGGGCATTCAAAAAAGAACTAATAAAATTTGTAGTAAACCCTTACCCTAATCATAACGTACACTGCAAAAAGCCATATCTATGCATTTTAAAATGACTTTGATTAAGAACATTCTACTTTATTTAAGTAGATTTAACTTGACAAGTAAAATTATCTACAAATGGAATAAGTGTGTTTTTCTTAATTCAAGCAAAATTAGATTTTGTTTCTCATTTTAATTGCAAAGAGTTGTTGTTTTCTTGAGAGTAGCAAGATGTATTTTCATATTTTAAGTACAGAAAGTCTTGTTCCATTAGTGGATAATTTTATGTACTCAAATCATGATTAAACACAAAGTTATCTGAACTTAGCTGTATTTTAGTTTTTGCAGTTCAACCCTTAGCCTACAATGCACTATGCAACTTTTCTGTTGCAGTGTCCACTACTTACTTGTCTCCATGGGTGTTATTGCTTTGCTTGAAATGTTCCACAGTGTGGGATTAAACTTACTATTGAATTGCATGTTTTTATTGCACCCTGAACTGACCTACAACATGGCCTGGTAGCTTCATTTGCTTGTTTCATAGAATTATTTATGTGCAATGCCATGTGGAATATTCAAGGCAAAAGAAACACATAAAGAAATATTATGTCACCTTGTTTCATTATTATTTATTATTTCATCTTGATCCAAAGCTAATATTTTCTTGATCGTAAACTGATCTATTTAGTTAAGTTGCCTTGGTCATAAATAATGACTTATGTGCCAAATAATGAAATGTGTTATTAATCACTATGACATTTCCAAGGCCTTACAACTACAACAAACTTACAATGAATTTCAAAGCCTTTTACAAGTCCTTTTGTTGGTCCAGGAGATGACGTGGTTCAATTGGTGAGCTTGAAATGCATGTGAAACTATGAAGACTGATCAGTCCAACACAAACATATTTGGAAAGCAAGATCACCACAGCCAAATACTGTGAAATTTCTAATAATTAAACAATTCACAAGTACAATGTATATATAGCTATTTTGTAATTTAGATTATCTATTAAGTTATCAATGGTATTTTTGCCAGTACCAAATCAAAATGAAGTAATTGACATGATTGATGGAGGACGTGTTTTGAGCCTGGCCCGTTCTCTAGTGTTTGAGAAACAAATGGAGTATCATTTTACAGCTACTGTGTCCCACTGTGAGCTTATATGGCCCTTAATAGACCGTGAGATGTCATGATGGACTCTATGGTGAGTGTTACCTGTAAATAACACATATAGACAACATCATGCTTAGATCAGCTCTTTTTCTACATACTTTTTCTTTTTCTTTTCTTTATTTTATGAACTAACTGACTATTGAAACAAATCATAATGTGTTCCAGAAGATTAGATACTACTTTAGGAATTATTGTATTTTTGAGCAATAGAAACACCTGTAATGAAAAAATGCTAGATGGAAATGTCATACCATGGAACACTGCAGGAAAAGCAATAACAATGAGACAAGCAAGTAGCAGACCCTCCACCAGAAAAGCTACACAGTGCACCTTTAAAGCATAAACAAAGACTTAATTCATAATGTAGTTTATTAATAATTATTCAGGCTAAAATAAGAGGTTAATGTATTTATTATTTATAGTGGCAGTTGTGGGGCACTGGTCCAAGGATTGGTCTGTTTGGCAGTAATAGCTTTTCACAAAGTCCATTTTCTTGCAAGTTGCTCTGTTTCGGAGGTGACAGAGACACATGAATCTTGTAAAGTACCTGTTTGATAGTGAGCCAGAGACATCCACTCTCCGCTGCTAAGCCGAGGAGGGACTTAGCGGGGAGGAGATCCTCGTGTCACTGTTGGCAAAGCGAGAACTCACGGTGGCTTTCCTGCTGCAAGCCAATATGATTCATAGACAGCTCTGAGACCGATCAGGCTGGTGAAATTTGCTCCGCTTATGTTTTCTCAGCACAAGATGAATGAGCTTGATGAGTTCTTCAGTTTCCATCTCAGCCTGTTCACATGTGGCCTTCACGCTGAGGGACGTGATCACCACAAATGTGCTTTTTACAGGGATCATGAGAAACCATCAAAGAATTGCTGTGTTAGGGTGTTACGAGCTGGTGCATGTTAGTGGGAGATGGGAGAAGAGAAGAAAACATTGGTAATGGCTCATAAATTACACTTTAACAGAACAATGTGGTTTGGCTGGGATGTGAGCTGTTTGGAACTGAACAGAGATGCAGGGTTTCCTCAGATGAGATGGGACAAATGGACCAGGATGAGTAGTCTCTGCGGACCAGCGGGCTGAGAGGAGCCAAAAAAACAGTAGGAAGATGTAAACTTGTGTTAATTCAGAGCAAATGTCTGATCAGATGGATGCTTTGCATTTTCCAAGCATCTAATTCATCCACTTTTGAACCAGATGACCAAAAGATCACCAAAAGTGGATGAATTAGATGCTGGTAAAATGCATTGCAAATGCAGTAATTTATGAATTAAGGCATTCACAACTAAAGTAATCTTCATTATCATAGAATGTTGCTCACCTTACAACCATTAGAAAAGTGGAATTTCAAGTCTGATCAAAGTCTCAAGAATGTGCAGAGACTGATGACTGAGTTTCAGCTGTGTTGTCACTCAATTCAAGTTTAAAGAAGATATATTAGATTTTGGGGATTCATGTCCAACACAGGGCCGATGGCTTCATGAAGTAATGGTCATTTCTCAACATTTTAAGAGAGTTTTGTAGCGAATGGCTGGGGTATCAGATCCCCCTGAAGTTAGCAGCAAAACATCAGCGGCTCAGAAGAGTTTGAGCAAGTGCAACATCAGGCACATACCACACTTTAACAAGTATCTGCCACACTCACGCTGGAACCAAGTGGAAACACATGCACCAGGAGGGGGTGCAGCTGCGAGGGGTCCAGCCATAGCTGTCCCATCACAGGATGGAGTCATAAGTCAAAGTGAAATACCACTGTGCACAACAACATGTGGACAATTACAATTATGGATCTGGAAAACAAGAAGCAGACCAGAGATACAGCTGTTTGGTCTATTGCAACAACTATAAACAACTTTATTTAGACCCCCATGAGACTCTACGAATATTTGCGAACAATAACATTGACTCACTGGTGCAGTGAGGTTGACATATATTGTATTATTCTAAATGTGACTTTCGTAATAGGTTTTGCAGGAGATTGCATTTGTTTCAAATGTGGAAAAAATCATATTTATTACGATATTGGATGTAAGCTGCCAATGGCTGTTGTTACATGCACACTCAAATTCTGATTACAAATTTGTGGAGTTATAAGACCATTATAAAATTACATTTAAAGACCATAATCCTCTGATTTCTTTCTGAACATGGCTCCTCTGGTCACTCCAGATTTTGCGGTTTGCATGTCATTTAAATTATCTTAAAGGTCAATAAACTAGATAATAATCAGATTGTGGTGTGCATGTAAACAAACCTACTGTTATGACCTTTCACATTGAACTTGTATCTGTTTGTTGTATTGTGAGGGCTGACTCCAAGTCCAAAGCTACAAAAACATATCTCCCATGTAAAAAGACTAACATTATTTCAACAGAGACATGCAAAACGTGTTAGTTCTGCACAGCAGTGCACAAGCACCTGGCTCAGCCTCTCTTGTCTCTATGTGGGAATATCAGGATAATTCAGAGAGGAATGTCAGATGTGTTTTCAAGATGATGCACCTGATACTAAAAAGCACTTCACAAGAGCTCCACACAAGACTGATGGCTCCCCTGGGACCTCCGAGCTTCTTCTTTCCGAGCCGCTACAGTGGTTTGGTTACGCCCTCTGCTCTGCACTTGACAGCCTCCTATCACATCATATTATTTAGATTTCAAAGGTATTCTAGGGTAAGATAAAACCAGGAGATAACGCACATGACCAGAAACTGTACATGAGCTGGAGCAGCTGGACACTGGCGTGAGGATTCTGCTTTGGGATAGGAGCTCGATAGGGAATCTGTGCTAAAGTGAGACTGCAGACCAGGGCAGCTCTCACTCTGGACACATCAGGACCTGAAGATTAAAGTGTGCGTGTCTGTGTGAAGGTTTAGGATGGCCTCAAACTGCACCCTTGGACACAGCCACGAGGCAGGTGTGCTCCCATGCTCTGAATGCAACAGAGGTCACAACCATAACTGACATGATTTATTTTTCTTCAAGCAAACAAAGCTAATTTCAAGATATTCTTCTTTATTATGTGTTTAACCAAATAGAAATGTTGACTTGTACACATTACACAGATTCTGCATATTGGAGTGCATCTCTCAAATGGAAAACACTCTTTAGTGCCCCACCTTGTGATGTCATGTGGTAACACGGTTAGTGCTCCTCTTTGTTTTTAAACTCATTTGGCAATTCCAGGGCTGAAATCATCCACTCTCTGCTGAACTAAAGGTACAAAGAAGCTGTTAATTGAAAATTACCGTTTCATGACATCTCAAGGTAGGACAGAGCATTTTTAGCTTTGGAGATATAGACAAACTAATAAAGGGTTACTGAAACATGTGTGATTGAAACAAAACACAACTCCAGATATGTTTTTGAAGAGATAACAACATTATAACATGGCTCACAAGAACCTGTTTGTGTAATATCGGACCTTTAAAGTGTGTTTAGGTCCATTTGGGTGGCCATCTGGTGAGAGAAGCTCCATGTGCACAGTATCTTATAGACAGAAGACAGTGAAGCTGGCGTACACATCCATAAAGCCAATGTGTTTCTTCTGCAGAAATACCAGTCCATCAGTCACACAGTGGGCAGCCCTCTCTCCACATGTGCAGGCTTAAATATATGCCACCCTTTCTTCCATTCACAGCTCTGATTAGAAGTTCACTTTGAGCTACTATAAATCATATTCAAATGACCGCTTTGTTCAGACTTCTTTTAACTGTAGCTGCTGTGAAGTCTGTCGATGGAACAGGGACAGAGGTCAATGGTAAACCTTCATAATCCACAACAGAAAGATTTTTACTCAGGTGAAAGTTCTCAGTGAATCCTGTAGCTACAAAAGCCGTATCAAGGGTTGTAACATTTACCATTTTAAAAAGTAAGTGCTTTGTAAAGACTAGACTTGACAAATATGGTTGACCTTAAACCATTCAACAGTATTTAGTTTTGAATTTTTAATCGCTATGGCAACAGTGCCAATTCTATTGAAAACCAATAGAAAACCATCCCTGTGAAGCCAAATACAATTAATTCAATTTGGAAACATAAGTTATTTTATAGGCTGATGACATCATATAGGATCTGCCACCTGCTTATCTCCATGGAAATGTTATTGCTTTGTTTAGAAGGTTCCACAGTAAACCAATCATGAGGGAGACAAGCAGGTTACAGCACAACGCTACTTTACAATTCAGATCGGTGGTGAGAATTATTGTATTTTTGAGCAACAGAAACACATGAACAAATGCTTGATGGATATGTCTAATGTCATACTGTGGAACATTCCAAGGAAAGCAGTAATATCTCCATGAAGACAAGCAGGTGAAAGGTAAAAGGTACACCTTTAAAGCCACCATGGAATCAGTGCCTTAGATTAGAACTCAAAGCATTCCAGGTATTGACTAGTGTTTCAGTGGCTGAGAGAAACAGCACCATATCTTCTTAAAATGGTACTTCCTACACTAAAGGAACTGTTCTGGCAAAATGTGAGTGCTATTTATTGATATACCTGTTTTACATTTACGCCATGGCTGACCTTTCAGATGTTATTTTGTAAACTTGACCGAGATTGTAAACTTGCCTGTGCTCTGTAATGCTTTTCCCACACATTTGATGGTCATTTGTTGTTGAGTCCTTGGCAGTCTCTCAGCACTCTCAGTGATGGACACCCAGTGAAGCGTGGCCAAACAACATGGACGCAGGTGTAGGAGCTGCAGCCATCTTACTGTGGTCATGATCAAAGCAAGGTGGGAATTTTCCCCTCTGCAAATCAACAGGACAGTTTACAGTTCATGCTAAAGTTGTTAGCATGATGGCGTTTGCCAGTTAGATAAAGATCGCTCCTTTCTGCTAAAGATATTAACACGATGCACAAAAGTGAGTGAAATGCAGTGTCATATGTCTTTATCTTTGCTATCAGATGTTGACAATGTTCCCCGTGTGTGTCCTTGGTTGTGAACATCATTTATTATAATACATTTACAATCCAAATACCTGCATGGAAAGTGTGCAACAGCTCTGGCATGAAAACCAAAATAAAGATGTAATTTCAAAACTATTCCTTGAGAAAGACTAGCATGGAAGTTAAAATGTATTTAGTTTACTCTAACCTGTCAGCACTGTTGGTCAAATGTGATATAAAACTGGTTATGGGTATATGTGTTTTATTATTAGAGGCTTGAATCTAATACTTTTTAAATGATGAACTACAATTGAAATAAACAAGTCTGTCTAAAAATTAAAAGATGTTCAAAAATCATTGTTAGAAATTTGCTAAACCAAAAGGGTGTCTCTTGTTGCTATAGTTTGAAGCTTTAAAATATTTTTGTATCCAAATATTCACCATACTCAAAATCAAACAAATCAATTTATGAACCAAAAACTTTTCCAAGGGGACATCCATTGACTTAGATTCTAATTTCTTTCTTTCTGAAAACTGATTCTTGACCACAATTTAATCCTAACTATAACCTAATATTTTTTCATATCCTGAAGACTTTGGACAGAACAGCTGTAGAAAGTGGTTAGTAACATTCAGCAAACAAGCACCACTGGGAACAGCAACCTTAAACTAATTAAGCCCAAATATGAACATAATCTGATCTAGAAGAATTTACTTATTTATATGCTTTTTGGTTAACCCTTATCACATACCCATTCGCATATATGAATTTAGTGCCTGCACACTAATAAAAGGGCATTATTATTGAATTCATCAGCACTATTGTATTGCAGAGCCTGGACTGTGCAGCTCTGAACATGATGGGACATTAGTCAAGAGCCAGTGCAGCTGCTTTGTGCTTTGTTCCTGTTTGCGATGTGCCTCATTCAGCTCTTGCCTTTGTCCCACAGGGGCCATTTGGAGCTCTGGACTTCATCTCGAGACTTAACCGAACCATAAAGAGCAGACCCAATGACTCTACAAAGTGTCCGGAAGCTTCTACACAGGAGAGGCTACTGAATTGCAGGGTTAATCCAGGTTAGCACACACTGTGCATTTCAGACAAATATGGGCTTGCTATAGATGCACTTGGACAAACCCTCGAAGATCCATTGTACACGACTTAAGACTTGATTTGCATTGTTTAAAATGACTCTGATGATATTTGCCTTTTGGGCTTTGGGAGCGTGACTGATCCTGTTGTTTTAGGCTGTTGTTTTAATGTGCATTCACCCAGTACAATAGATATCACAACTGCCAAGATGGGAGATACCTGTCCTGCATGGAAGATTCCCAAAACACTATAAAATTCATTGAACTTTATTGTTTGGCGATTCGTTATAGCTGTATTTGGATCGTGTTTTGGTTTAAAGTTATTTTATATTGACCAAATAAAGTACACAGCTGGTAAGGATCAGTATTTGTACAACATCAGTTATAAAGGCTACCGTTTCTTTCATCAGAATTTCTTATTTGACATCAAACAAGTGGCTGCAGTGGCTGTTGTGGTCAAACGCTTCAGTGTATTATGTAAATAGGCGCAGGCTGCAAGCTTTTCAGGAATCATAAAAGCCTTGTGTTTACTCACTAAATATTATCGTAGCTTACCACTAATTCTGCATTTGGTGCGTATGTTGTTAATAGATGTATTTTCAAGTTCATTTCAATTTGGAAATTGTTTCTAATGTCTGATAGAAAAAATGTTAATATGTGTTACTGAGTAGACTATTTTGATATTTACATACCTGGAGTTGTGCTTAGTTTCATTCACACAAGTTCTTCTCTCAAACAGAAAACACTCTGTTCCACCTTGTGATGTCATGTGATAATACAGGAAGAGCTCCACCGTGTTTTTAAAGACCATACATCTTCACTAGAATCGTATGGATGATTTCAGACCTGGAATTACCCATCTCTACTGAAATAAAGGTAAAAGGTAGCTGGTAACATGAAAACTACTGCTTCATGACATCATAAGGTGAAACAGAGCATTTTGAGCTTTGGAGATATAGACAGACTAATAATAAAGGGTTACTCAAATGTGTGAATGAAACAAAACACAACTTCAGGTATGTTTTTGATGGGGCATTAATGTTCTAACATGGCTAAAATCACATAAGAGTAAATTTGCGCAATATAGGACCTTTAAGATACTAAAGCAAACATCTTACAGCTTCAGTTAGATTTATTTTTCTTCTTTATCTTTATTTTGATCTGTAATTTGACACTTTCTAGCAGTGAAATTCTTTATTTAGCGCCACAAAACCACAAATAAGCTGAACCTGCCTTATATGATTTTCTGCATCTGTCTTCTGTGCTTTACATTTTTCTATAATATTATTAAATCTTTTCAAATCCTTTGCCACACCTTGATTGATACTGTGTTGGTTTAATTTAGCAAAGCAAACCAGGAGCTATACCTTTGTAGCGATTTTGTGCACAAGTTTGGACAGGTTCAAAACAAATACAATGCTGGACAGTTTAATGAAGACAGTCACATAAAAGATCTCACCTCACCCAGTAAAACAACAAGAAATAATGCATTCACAAGCTCTCATTCAGGATCACTGTTGACACCAGGTTTATTCTCTTGGCATAGGTCTGCTGCGTGCTTTTCTGACATGTTTTATCAGCACTTGCACAAAAGCTTCAGTGAAAGATGAGGAGTTAGGACGAGCAAAGCTGACACTGTCTTCTACCCATTCATCACTAAGCTACAGCCATCACACATTAACAGTCAAAAAGGCTGCTGAAACTCGAGATGATTTCTTGCTAAAGTCCCCATTAGTCACTGGCCCATATTTCAGGATTAGCCAATCATGAAAGAAGTAATTGTTGGATCTGGATTCAGGGTGAATAAACCGTGTTTGTTTAGCTACGATGCTGTCATGTGCAGGAATTTGGACTATAGTGCATTTTGTGTGAATGATCTGAGCACAAAAGGAAAACTGAGATAAAAGAAAGGCACTCAGAAAGTTAAGAGCGCATGGAAACGGACGTGAACTCTTGAGAATAGCTTATTCTGTTTTTTTTAGTGAGATTGTTTTATTGTAATAGTGAATTACATGACCATTGAAACAGGATTGAACATGGCACAATCCTGTTATTAACTTTTATTTTAGAGATTGTTTCATAGTTGTTGTATGTTGTTATGTTCGATGGACACCCGACCAAACCTGAACTGTGAATCTTTTAAGATCAGTCTTAATCTATGTCCGTTTAGGGTTCACATGCTTTACAGCCAAAAAACAAAGCAAAACATAGAACTTTTAACTATGTTATAATTACTATCCTTCTTCATTTACCCACTCAAAGTTGCATTTAGAATGATTTGTTCAGATCTGAGTAATCTTTATTCTCCTGTTTTTAGGACATCATTCATGTATTTATTTTTATTTGAGCAATTTGTTTCACAGTGTAATACAAAGAAACCATTTTTGAAATAAAAATACAATTAATATAAAAACACAACAATGCTCAAAGGGAGTAAGCAGAAGTAAAGGCTTATTTGAGCTTACACCCCTTCATATGTAACATTAGTGGAAATAGCTATTTGTTTGGTTACAGCTAGTGGATAAATATTCACGTTCATGAGTGAAATAGACACAGAACATAAATGTAATAAAATTCATAGTTTTCTTTACAATGTTATATTCATTGTGGTGAGGTCTGTGCAAAGATCAATAGTATAGACTACATATTTTGAAAAACTGCAAAAATACATTTATTACCTTTTTATAAAGTTCCAAATATGAGGATCAACTTTTGAAGCCTGTTCTAAGTTTTAGATGTGTAGCATACCCGGGCTACATGTGGTGTGCATGAGTTTTTGAGTGAAATCGCTCATTGCTCTGATCTACCCCCGTTTCCACCTTGGATATGATCAGATTTTTTTAGAAGACAATATGTCGCCATATACTAGGCATTTCAAATCCCTGTTGTTATCTGATAGAGGATTTCACCGTTATTTTGGGCCAAGCGAGCTTATGGCGCCGTATGGGAGTACCAGATGATTAACTTTCTTGTTGGATTGTACAGAAAAACCTCGTATACTTACTGTGTAATGCATATTAAATCTTTTGTCACTGAAGGACATTTTCAGCACTGGGCTTTGTCCTTAAGAAAAACTATGAAGAAATAAGCCATTATTTGCAATCCTATCCTGTTTGATTTCTGCGTGCAGTGAAAGGAAATCGTTCCCATTGAGCTGTGTGAAACAAGAAAACCATAACATTTGCTCATTCTCTGTGGTGAGGGCTACAGGGTGAACCCAAATATCCCACTCAGAATGGCCTTCCACAGGGCTCCAGTGTACGCTGAACTCGAAGTGAACTGGCTGTTAATGATTATAACCCTGATATATGCGGGTATGTATGCCAAATGAGGGCACACTTAGGAAGCCACAGGGGCCACGTTATGCTTTGGCTCTTTTCTTACGGCTTAAGGAGGTCCACCTGTTCCCTGTTAAGTCACACCATGTTACTGTTAACTCACACTATTTGAAAAGTAACAGTACAACACAAAACGCACAATCTCAGCTGTCAGCATGCCTATTCAGATCAACACAATCAATTGAAGAAACACTGATTCAATGACATAAAATTAAAAGTTCAGATGTTAAGATTACATGCTTGTAGAAAATGGCTTCTTCTTAGAGATTCAGTGGAGTGGTTCAAAACAAGTCACTGTGCTTTGTCTGTGCGGGGGTCATTTCAGTGTGTGTTGTTACAGTCAGGGTAAACCTTTCAACAAAGATAGAAGGAGAAAGTATGACAACTAAAACTAGTCTCAGTCACATGGGGTGGACTTTTGCCTGGGAAAACTTACACAATATAATATATATCTGTGTATATTAATCCATCAGTATGGGACAAGACACAAATCCCACCGACGATCAAGCCACAATACTGAATTCATGAAAACAATACCGTTCATTTTATTGTTGTTTTTTATGTTGTAATATTTCTTGCATAAACATTCCCAAATTATTATTCTGATTATTGCATTTTTTAGATGTCTAATGTAACCTGTACTATATTTTCTGATTAGTGGTAAATTAAATAAATTCTCAAGATAATTTATTTATATACCAATAACTTGTGGCACATATCACCCCATTCTTATTTATTTGGTTTCATTCGATGAGGCTGTATTGAGGAAGAATGCAAATCTTGTAGTGACTTTGTACTGATAACTGCCAGGATGAAATCTGCAGTTATGATCATAATAAGGAGTTTGATCTAATTCATTCTTGATGTATGCAATGATGTAATTCATGCTGCATCAGTGTTTTGAACTAAGTTTTTTGCTAAAGTTTTCAGTGACAAGTTAATACCCGAGCTCAGATTGAAAAAGTTACAGGCGTATTTGACTTGTGCCCTGGGAAAAATGCACAGTGAGGTCTTGACTGCAAAGAAAAGATTGCAGAGATTTTGTATGAAAAGTTTGAGAGGAGAGGTGGGGCGTTTTGACATCTTCTTTGTGAGAACAGAAATCTTGTGTTAGTTTTCTAGAATGTTGTTGCTTTAAGTTTGGAGAGCAGAATACCACAGTGCTAGATTCACAATAAATACTTAAAACATACATTGTTCTTGTTAAGTGAGTGCTGAGCCTTTGGTGGAAAGATGAAGGGGGATCTTTAGACAGCACATTATCCCTCTTGTCAAAAGCATGTCTGTCATTGCCTCAGTAATGGCTTAAGCTCTGAAAATGTCCAATAGCTCACAGCTTACATACTCTAAATATAGTGAGCTGTAAGCAAGTTGACACATGCATGCAATATATGACACTGCTATCATTTTGTTTGACATTTTTGCAAGTTTGAAGTTTTCAATTGCTTCAGCTAACAATGAAAAAAAAAACTAAAGCATGAATGAAAGAATGCATAATATTGGTCAAAGTAGTAGTAATACATGTTTATTACCTATAAGCAGAATAGGTTGCGTTCATGTGATATCAGTATTATAGGATCCCAATAGTTCAACAGGAAGCTGCAGGTCAGGCAGATTAGTTGACTTTGTTTATGGTTAATATTACTGCAATTACTGGGTCGATCCACATGAAAAAATGGCACAAAGTTCAATGTTTTTTGTGCCCTTAAAGGATTAAATAAAGTGAAATACTTTTCTCACAACAACTTCAGAAAGTGGTGCCATTATTCAGCCTAAAGGCGTGATTGTTGTCAGTTGAAAAGACTTTAAACCAGAAGATTAATGTGGCAGATTTGTGGTGCATAACAAATAACGATGATGGATTTAAAATGTCTTTCAGAAACAGTGAATCACCCATAGAGTTATATAGATCTCTGCCCTCCATCAAAAATCAAATAAACCATCAAATTCCAGTACGTGAACGCAACCTTTACACAAAGTAAAAATCAAACTCAAAGTAGTTTTTGTCATTGTGTGGTTTCACAAAGCAGCCCTACCCCTCTCCTTGAAAGACAAAGTGTATGAAGTGCACCTCGGGTACTGTTGTTTCTGCTGATATTGTTTTAAAGCACAAGCAGTCCTGGCTTGTACATATTCATGCAGTGTTTCAAAAATATTTGTTTAATATATATATTTTTTTCATTTTGTTTTATATAATTATTCATTAAATTGATTTATATTTGTTCTGGAATTTTAACACTGCCATTTTTGAAGAGGTAAGTAACAACAAATAGTTAATTGATTGAGTAAAGCATTCACCCCCAAAACAATATACCATTCATTCACATTATACAATCATCATGTTTCTCGACAAATTCTACTGCATAATTGTATTTTGAAAAATTAAGCTAAAATACTGATTCTAAATTGGCAATTTTTGTGTTACTGATTAGGAAGCTTTGAAGCATTTTACAGCCTCTTTAGAGCGGAAAGCAAAAAGAAACACCCGGCAACAAAGAAGATGTCACCAAAATGTTTTCTGAAACACATGGTGCTGCTACATACCCCGGGCATGTTAAAGTCTGACCTCTGACCCCTGCTTTAAAACCACTTAAAGGTCAAGCACTGTTAAAGGCATGGACACACACAAACATTACAGAAGCAGATATTTGTCATGACTGAACTGATGAGGAGAATATTAGCTTGTTAATCTTATTCTATGTTATATTATGTACAAAATATTCAAAGTAATATAATGGGAAGTAAATATTTTTTACAGTAAAAGCTCTATGCATGGGACCTTTTGAAACACTTCAGAAGCCTTTAGGTTGTTATGCTAAATATATTAAAATAATGTCAGGAAAAACAAGAAACAATTGTTAAACACACATAATACATACACAAAACAATTCAAGTGTCGCTAATGATAATAGTTGCTACAATTTTCAATATTGAGATGCATTTGCCCTCTGAAATGATAAATAAAGAGAAAAAAAAAGGTAAATAAAAACTTACAATCAGTGATATTGGAAGCAGGTCAAACTTATTAGCCAGAGGAGAAACAGCAGACAATGTACTCAAAATGTTACTATTAATATATACTTAAAAATACTAAGTACTAAAAACTACAAATACTAATACATGCTTTTTAATTACCATTTGTTGCCTAACTTCCTTCTGGCTAGTAATATTTATATCTGCCTTACTATGTGTTAGTATATATATATATATATATATATATATATATATATATATATATATAAGAAAAACACAGACACAGACACATTAAATATGAATAATTAACTTACTACTTTAAAAAATCCCAGTATATTGTGATTGCAGAGAATATGTTTTATGTTATTTTATATATATTCAATACACTGTAAAAGTACTTTCACTGGAATACATATTTTGAGGGTACCAGTACCACCCCTGGAGAAGACTTAAGTTGTAGTAGTTATTGTCCTGTGTGGAAACAAGCAATTAGTCATAGCATGGCCATTACACACATACCATGCTTTACCATCTCTTTTCCAGCAGCAGTTCAAAGAGTCCCGCCCTAACAGACATATAGTGCAAATAGAGTCTGACATATTGTCCTTTCCAACGCTTAAAGAGCACACAGCCACATGTTTCTGAAGCTGTAGTGGGGTCTGCGATGGGCCTAACATTTAACACATGCTCATTGAAGAGGGCTCTGATGGTGGGCAGAAATTCAGGCACTGACCTCATCTCCAAAGAAGCAGAGATTCACTGTGACAAGACCGAAACATATGCCAGCTTCACACTTTCCACCTCTGCTACAATCTGAAGGGAAAATGGGAGGACATTAAGTTAAGAGGCCAAGTTAAGCATTATGCACAGTTTCACATCTTTCATCCAGTTCCAGGCAGTCACAACTCTATTTCTCATAGGCTAACAATTAGTTTGACAGTACAGCAATTCTTTTTTAGGGAGATTATAGGAATTATTTTAAGTGTAATATTATTGCAAATGGACTCAACCAGCCATACAGACAAATATATGTGTTTTTAAGGAATTTAAGTCTTAGACAAACTTTATTGATCCACAAGGGAAATGATTTTATTATGATAAAAAGAGCAAAAATATAAATTGCAATAATACCATTTGTAATTATTAATTAACACTTGAATTTTAAAATATCTGTTTGAAATCATGCTTCATTTGTATTTGGGAATTTGTTTACATGTTTGCAATCAACACATTTTGGCAAC
Organism: Odontamblyopus rebecca; assembly: GCA_030686955.1. Taxonomy (NCBI): domain Eukaryota; kingdom Metazoa; phylum Chordata; class Actinopteri; order Gobiiformes; family Gobiidae; genus Odontamblyopus; species Odontamblyopus rebecca. Next base: position 16,275,677 of record CM060661.1, read on the forward strand.
AAATTTCCATTCACTAAACCAATATGACCAATTTCACATCTTCAAAGCACAGATAATGGCTAAAGGCCTGTAGTATAAATGACTTGATTTAAACGCAGCATCAGGTCAGGGTTGTGTTTTCAGAGGCCATTGCTCACTGTAGTTCTGCTCATATATGCTGCCCTGGTCGAGTCAGGGGCAGCAGATGTCAGAACGGTTGTAATATTAAACAGTACACTTTAACAATGAATGGCAGAGCACCTGCAACAAAGGCAACTACAAAGAGACGTTCCCTGACAGCATTTCCTCTCTTCTCCGCCTCCTGAATGACCCCGGCAGCATCTTGGAAAAACATCTCACAGCCGGACTGCTCCTGACCGGACACTACTCCCCTGGGGATGGCTCAATCGCTGCATGGAGAAGGGCATACCACATCTGACTGTAAATCTGACCAAACCTCTTTCATCAGAGATATGATAAACTTAAGTCAATAGCTAAAGAATATGGGAGCTATAGAAAGTGAAAACTACTCACATACTTATATCAAATGCCTGTTTGTTTCAATTATGATTTTAAAGTAAGCAAAAATGTGTTGTCAGAATATTATTTTGATACATACAAAACTGTTAATACTTGATATTTGACACTACAATTATACATTTTTTGGAAAAGATGTGGTCTTATACTAGTTGTGATATAAATCAAGTTCAAACTAAACATTTTCAGGAAAGGCCCTATTTAAATAATTTGTTCAGTATTGAACAAATATGCTATAAATATAAATAGGCTATAGTTTCAATACCAAATTAGTATTGATTAGCATCTGAGTAGAATTTTTGATAACCCTAAAAAGTGGAGTTGTGTAAAATATTGTCTTAATTGGAATTTATGCAAAAATTGATTTAATTTAAAAAAATGAATTGCAGGTGTGTAATATCAACCAGTTCAAGAAAAGATTAAGCCTTTTCTTATAATATTTGTCCATAGTCTGCCACTGAAATAGAATAACTAGACCACAATATAAGGAATATTCAAATTAAGCTATCAAATAACATAGTGAAAAACAAACATGTCACCTGAAATGTGGCTCATGTAAAACTAAATATAAAGTGTACCTCTGTGCACATGGCTCGATGCCAAAGGAGTAAAGACATAAAAATAGTGTGACATTTATTGCTCCATTTGGTCATTATTTAGGCCTAAATAATATGACTCTAATGATGTGGTACATCTGTTTCAATCATAATACCAGTATGGTTTTGAAGTCATGAGGTAAACTTTCTAAGTTATGATTTTTATGATTACCATTTGGTTTTTATTTAGCCGATAAAGACAAGACATAGGGCTTTTTGGTACTGACACGTTAAAAGCCTGTTGGTCTGATCGCAGAATTATATAACAATTTTCATCTGGTCCTTTTCAAGTTAATTAATTTAATGATGCACTGCAGCCAGTATTGAGGCTTCAAGGTCAATGGAAGCCACAACCACTGTTCTTTTCACAGCCAAATGACTGTGGCCATGCTCTTTCCTGGCTCACTGAATATAAGGCTGCAGTGGTCTCAACCGCTTAGCTAATTGTGTTTATTTGGATAAAATTTACATCCAGGAACCCTGTGGGCATCTCTTTGGAGCTACAAAGACATAAGGTGAAGACCAAAGGCCTATTATAACTTAATCAATTTAAATTCAGCCTAAGTGAATGACTTTTAAACCTTGCCCATGGTTGCAAACGGACCTAGTATGTGTGTGATAGGTTATAACCTGTGGTAAAAGGATTCTGTGAAAATTTAAAGCAAACTGACAACACTGAATAAACTAACACATGCCTAGTAAAAGCAGTTTATTTTTCATAAAGAAAACTTACCAAGTTTCCAGTGTCATAACAAAAATGCAAATAAGGCTGGACATATTAGACTACATGGTTTGCATGCTGCCTACAGCACAGGAGATGAGATATAATATCACTATAATCTATCAGAAATAGTCAGGCTGAGGTAAGCTATGAAAATTGAGTCTGAGTTTTATCAGCCTGAAGGTGAAGATTGTTGATGGACAGATTAAATCGGTAGATAAGGGCCTACTGGTTGAAAACTAGCCTAATGCTGCCACCTTGTGGTGGCCCACGTGTGCGACAACTATAAGAGTAACGCCACAATAGACCATGGATCTGTATTTTCTTCGATGCCATAAATGACCACTATCCAGCAGTTTTCAAGATGGCTTATAAATGCCAATATTCGACCTATATGTTATTTTTGGGAACGAATTCAAAATGTAGGCTCCGTTGATCTGCTAGTAACAACGAAGCTTGTGGACACTTACACATTACTTAGCAGATAACTTCCATCCATTACAATTGCAGTGTATAGGAATGCAAAAAGTAAGTTTTATCATTAGGGCCCATTTCTTTTAATTTTTCCATAATGCAAAATCACAGCACTCGGAGAATGGGAATATGTCCAAAGTTATGAGAAATACAGTCTATGATCGTTACACACCCATGACTGAAGAAAAGTACAAAATGATTGACATCTCATACAGCCAATTGTCTTTGAGATAAGGCGGAATTTCCGGTGACTTTGACAAATCAGAGGAGCCAGACAAAAAATAATTTAACATGTCAGCAAACAACACGAAGGGGGAGTGAACTTGTGGGCAGCAGTCATATTTTGGGGAAACATTTTTATATTGACAGCTAGTTGGGTTCACGCCTGCTTAAAGGTAAATCAATAGCCATGACCTTTATAATTCGCAATTATACAGTAATTATATGTTTTGCTAGTGAGTAGGCAAACTTCCTTATTTAGGCACTGGCAGGAGTTGAAAACAGGCAACGCCATCCATTAGCATGCAGGGTAGCTTGTTATGCTAACCTACATCCACTAGCCGCGCTGTTAGCTAATGCTAGCGCGAAGTTCCCGGACGGTCGAGAAAATCAGACAGCTGAGCTAACCTCTTGCTGTCGCTGTCAGTGGCAACATAGGAGACAGATGTTAGTTCTAATTTACTAACACGCCTTTAAATTCACCAGCTTAGTGGTTACCACCTTTACTTGAAGCCAAACTTAGGTTTTGCTCGTAAAATGTGATGGGCCACCAGTTTGGCAAAAGCCACGACCCAATCAGATTCACTTCCTTTCACAATGCTAACGAGAGCACGGTCCGCTATATTCTGACAGTTTTATAATGTTGTGCCCTGGATCATTGCCGTAGTCACATGTCACTGTACAGTATCATCATCATAATAACAACTAGTGAATGTTTTGTGCAACTAGCATAAAACTGCCCTAAACAACAACTCTGATAGCAAACTAACCGTTTTGAAACATTCTCTGTGTTCAAATCACAATGGTAATGGTGCATTACATCTGTCTAATAATAATGAAAATATAGCTTATTATTTATATATGTTACATATGTGGTTAGATTGTAGTTGTTTTGGTGATAATAAGTGATACTAACCGACATGTACTGATGTATGTGTGACTTTCACTTGTACTTGCAGCTGGCTGCCATCTGTTTGGCTGTTCAGTAGATGTCCAGCCATCCCGACACTACAGGTGGAATGTCCCATGCTGGCCCTTCCCCAGGGGCTGGACTGTCCCCTGGGCCAGACCCCTCCCCAGGTTCTGTCCACAGCATGATGGGACCCAGCCCAGGCCCAGGAACGCCCAATGCTTCCCATGGTATTCAGAGCCAGGGAGAGTACTCTCAAGATGGCATGTACGGGATGCACAAGGTAACAAATGTGTAATAATGTGGTGTATTAGATGGGTTTGCCTCTTGATTCAAAACATAAAATGGGTTTATTTTAAATGGGTAAGATATTCTGAATGTAACTGTGTTTTCACAGCCCATGGAGGGAATGAGTGACAAGCCCATGGCTGATCCAATACACTTTGGTCACATGAAAAATGTTGGAATGAGATCTCTGCATAGTGGTATGGGACCGCCACAGAGTCCAATGGATCCACATAGCCAAGGTATGAAGTCTGTTAGTCAAAAGACAAAATATCATCCATCTGAGCATGACCATTCAGAACCATAGTATCATATAGAACTTTTTTACTGTTATATTATTCTAATTAAATGTTTTTATTCTTTTCTATAATTCAGGATATATGTCACCTCATCCATCACCCATGGGAGTTCATGAACATGCTTCCAGTCCAATGTCAGGGGGCGGTGGAGGCCCCACACCTCCTCATATTCCTCCCTCACAATCTGGCCCTCTAATGTCTATGGAACCCCAGGGAACTATGGGGCCAAACATGACTGGCATGGGTCAGCCAGGCCGCGGACCCTCTGCTTTCAGTCCAGTTCAACTTCAACAGCTGCGAGCTCAGATTCTTGCCTATAAAATCTTGGGACGAGGGCAGCCCTTGCCTGAAAACCTTCAGTTGGCAGTTCAGGGCAAGAGATGCCTTCCCACAATGCAACAGCAGCCACAACAACAGCAGCCACAGCAGGCACCTGGGTCTAGTCCTTATAACAGATCAGGTATTAGTGAGTTAATTAAGTTATTATTTATAAAACCACATTTCTGTCAAAAAAGGCTTGACAGATTTTTTATTTTTTATTAGGAATGGGTGTTCCACCTATGTGTGGTCCACAGTCAAGTCCTTGTGCCACACCAGCAATGCAAGGGCACAGCCAGAGTGCAGTCCCGAAGACTTGGCCAGAAGGTAAGTTTGTGATGATCATACTTATTCAATATTAGTGTTATAAGTCAGGAACTTGCTGGGGAGTATGGCACTAGTGATACTACTACTACTACTACTACTGATGCTGATGCTGATATTTATTTAATTTTTAAAGCAACTGTAAATCTGCTTTGTTAATAATTATATAAAATGGCAGTTGTTGAGTTTTTTTTTCTTGTGCTTACAATATTTACTTTTTCATTTGACAAAATACTTAACGGACAGGCCAGAGTGGGGATAGTCAGAGCACCCCTCAAAAGCACCTGACTCCAGCTGCTGGTGGGAGGCCGTCTCCTGCCCCCCCTCAGGGCCCTGGTGCACCTGGACCCATACCAGGCAGCTCAGTGACCCCCCAGCCCTCTGCACAACCAGTGTCTCCTATGCTGCAGATGCAACAGAAACAAAACCGCGTCACCCCAATCCAGAAACCCCAAGGCTTGGATCCAGTAGGAATACTACAAGAGAGAGAGTACAGGTATCTTTTAACTGTATTTTTTGTGTGTGTTAGTGAGGCACTTTGTGCAATGAGCTGTGGCAAGTTGGCAACGCTGGAAAATAAAAGCAATTAGAACAGCACATTCAGTGGGGATTGTTATCCTTCTTTGGATTTTCTTTCCTCATATAAATGTGTAAACACCTTCTGACACATTCAAATGAGTGCAGGCTTGACCTTCCCCTGCTGGCTCACACCTGCTCAGCACTGTTCATGAAGGACTGTTTATTTACTAGTTGCTTCACAGTGCTAAAACATTTAATCATTGCTAAGAAGTATCTGATTAGTGACTGTTGCTTACAAAATCAAAACTTATATAATTTAGTTGAATTTGACATTTATTCACATTTTCTTCTGGGAAGTACAGTAACACATATGACAAAATTTGTATTTGTGTGTGTACATAAGAACATAGCACTCCAATAACATATGTAGATCTTTTGCACTGACAGGCTGTAATAACATTTTGCCAAAATTTTCTATAAGACTGCAGGCAAGGATTGCTCATCGTATACAGGAACTAGAAAGTTTGCCAGGCTCTTTGCCTCCTGATTTAAGAACTAAAGCAACTGTGGAGCTCAAAGCACTGCGTCTGCTCAACTTTCAGCGCCAGGTACAAGTCAAAGCAAATACATTTCTCCATAACTCATAATTAAATAACAAAATGATGAATGAGGAAAACAATCCCTGTAACTGTGATGCGTGTACATTTTAGCTGAGACAAGATGTTGTGGCTTGCATGAGGCGAGACACAACCCTGGAGACGGCTCTCAACTCGAAGGCCTACAGACGCAGTAAAAGGCAGACACTGAGGGAGGCACGTATGACAGAGAAACTGGAGAAGCAGCAGAAACTGGAGCAAGAGAAGAAACGCAGGCAAAAACACCAGGTAAAAACACTCATGAACATGTTTTTATTATTAGTATTAAATGCATTATTATTAAACTGAACCATTATGTTACAGGAGTATCTGAACAGCATCCTTCAGCATGCAAAGGACTTTAAAGAATACCACAGGTCAGTTTCTGGCAAAATCCAGAAACTGACCCGAGCAATTGCCACATGGCACACGAACACAGAAAGAGAACAGAAGAAGGAGACAGAGAGGATTGAGAAAGAAAGAATGAGGAGGCTTATGGTGAGCAAGAAAAAACACACCAAAGCGCTGACTAGTGAAGGCACTGTGTAAATAATAATGGTGCACTTTATCTGTGACTTCTCAGGCAGAAGATGAAGAAGGCTACAGAAAATTAATTGACCAAAAGAAAGACAAACGTCTGGCCTACTTGCTGCAGCAGACTGATGAATATGTTGCTAATCTTACCACTCTGGTATATGAACATAAAGCAGCTCAAGCTGCCAAGGAGAAGAAGAAGAAAAAGAAGAAAAAGAAGGTACCTAAAATATATAGAAAACAAAATAGAGAAGAATAGAGAACCTATGAAACAGCTCAACACTAAAACATTAACCTTTATATTATGCATTCTGACTTTTAAATCTACTTTCGGGCACCTGAATGATGAAATATTGCTTTAACAGGTTAAGTGTGTGTGGTGACCTGTTTTTGTCTTTTGTAGAAAGTCGATGAAGCTGAAGCCACCAGTGCCATTGGACCAGATGGAGAGGTACCATAATAATATTATAATAATAATAATGTTTTGAGAAATAATACAAATAGTTGAATAGTGGTGTAAATTAGTGCTGTATTTTAATAGTTGATTGGCTAAATGTCCATATATTATCTCCATATCTCTATTGGATGATTTCTTTTCTCATGGTGCAGCCCATGGATGAGAGCAGCCAGATGAGTGAGCTTCCGGTCAAAGTTATTCAAACAGAGACAGGGAAGGTTTTGCAGGGAACAGATGCCCCAAAGTCTAGCCAGCTTGAGGCCTGGCTTGAAATGAATCCTGGGTAAGTTTTTGTGAACTTTCTAACAGCAGTAATTTTTCATAAATCTACATTTGACAGTATGTTTGTTTTGTCTTCTCATTAGTTATGAAGTTGCACCACGTTCAGACAGTGAAGAGAGTGGCTCTGAATTTGAAGAAGAGGTCAGTGAAATTTCCTCGAATTTAAAAAGAGCAATTTCCTTTATTCTAGAACCATATAAATTCAATTCAAATAAATTTAGAAAAAAGTGAATAGACAATATATTACAAATATAATAGCCACTAGAGGGCTGTAGCTGCATGTATGATGGCATGTTTCTAAGGCTACTTTTGTCTAGTTCATTGCTGTTGGGGATAACATAGTAACACATTTATTTTTTGCTGCCTTACAAGGAGGACGAGGAGGCATCCAAAGGAGAAGGAGAGGAAAAGAAGAAAGTTGATGGAGATGTGTCTGTGAAAAATGCCAAGAACATTATTGAGTACAGTGTCACTTTTCTTTTAGTGAAATATGCTTTAATGACAAAGTAATCTAAATGTAATCTCTGTGTTATTTATATTCAGGTCAGCCAAGCAGGATGTGGATGATGAGTACAGTGTTGACACTGGAACTACTTGCTCCCAGTCCTATTACGGTGTGGCCCACGCCGTGACTGAGAAAGTGGACAAGCAGTCCTCACTGCTAGTCAATGGTACACTCAAACATTACCAGGTAATTAGCTTTATTTTTTGTGATTGGCTCAATAGAGCTGAAGACTGTTAAATTATTTGAGTATAAATATATAACTGACCACATTAAAGAAGAGTCCTGAGGTACTTATTCAGAGGTAGACATGTCTTGCTTAATCCTAATGGAAAGTCTCTTGGTGAAGCTCATTGCTCATTGTAATGGTTGCCTCAGGCTCTGCAGTGGGTCTGTAATGCTCTGACACTCTCAAACCCCAGCCACAGATCCTAATGTAATAAATCATTTCACATTCACTTGTATCATATTTTCATAGTCCTGTGTCCCCATACTATTTTGAATACATTCTGCACATTTTGGCATGTCTGCCCTGTCTAATGAGCAAATTAAATTAATATAAATATGTGATGTGATGTGAGACAAATGTCTTTAAATGGTTGTCTAAAAAGAACTAACTTGTGAAATTAGCTGCCCAATGCAAAGTTGCAATTACCGTAAATTCCGGACTACAGAGCGCACCCGATTAAGAACCGCATGCTCAGATTTATGAAGAAAAATCAATTTTGTAATTATATGAGCCGCACCATATTATAAACCGCTGGCCAAAGACTAGGCGGGGGGTTCGCTTCTGCGTCCCCGCCGCCTGGAGCGCCTCCGGGACGGGCCGCGGACGCGGTCCCCCGCTGAACTCTGGGGACGGACTCGCTCACTGGTGACACTTGGGACACACACGCGCCACAGGCACTTACACACTTTCACACACTTGGGACACACACACGCGAAATGCACATACACACCTTGGCGCTCTGGGAATAAACCACGGTAGCGATCGCTTTAGCCTTCAGTCTGATTTGTACAGCGGAAACACCGCGGCCGCCTGCTCTTTGCGTGTTAACCCAGTCCTCCAGAAAGTTTTCAAGCTCAGGCCATCTGCTATGGTTACCTCTGAAAGCTTTGGTTGTCTTTTTACACTGGCTCAGTTCTTCTTGCTGGAGCCTCCACCTTCGCACCATCTACTCGTTTATGCCAATTTTACGGTCAGCAGCTCGATTTCCTTCTTTAACTGCCAGAGTGATCGCTTTTAGTTTAAAAGCTGCATCATATGCTTTTTGTCTGGTATTCTCCATGTTGATGAGGGTTAGCAGAAAGACTGAAATAAGGAAGTTGTGATTAATCATACAATTTCATTGGACCTCAGTGAACTACTTATTCATTTTATTGGTCCATGTTTTTCCCGCGATGAAAAAAAAAAAAAAAATAGCCGCTTCATATTACACGCCGCAGTGTTGAAAGTGTAGAAAAAAAGTAGCGGCTTGTGATCCGGAATTTACGGTATATATTTAAGAAAATCCTGTACCTTTTGCAATCTGATGACAAAAAATGTGTGTATGTAATTGTAAATTAGAGTCCAGAATTATTAGGACCTTTTAACTTAAGTACCTTAAGTTAAAAGGTCTGTACTAGGGGTGGGCGATATCTCGATATTTAAAATATATCGAGATAATTTTGAAACTCGATATGAATTCTGACATATCGATATATCGCTATAATGCTTGCGTTTACTTCTGGTTTCGCCGCTTCGCTTGTTTTGCCTTCTCTGTGCCGCGCTCGCCTCTGCCTCCTCACGTTTGTCCCCGCGGAGCCCGGAGCTGGCCTCGGACTAAACCAGGACTAGGACTAAACCAGGACTAAACGCGGCCGCAGAGCCCGGGGCTCGATCGCGGACTAAACCAAGACTGGGACCAGGGCTCTCCAGTGCGTCCATTTCACTCGCATTTGCGAGTAAATATTTCGTTGTGCGAACGGGAAAAACAAACAGCATCTGTGCGAGTGCTTCTGCAGCCACAATAAGGAGAACTGCGCACAGACGCAACGTGATGAGTTAAACTTTCTAAATGCACCTGCCCAGCGCGAGCGTAACCGAACTGTGCCCGGGCATGACACCTCCGACCGTGCACAACTCCAGCATACGAGCTCCGCGTGTGGCTGATATCACTCATACGAACAAACTCCGCTTCAAAACACACCCACGCCCTTAAACGAGGAGCGCCCCGCAGCAGGACCCACACCTGCCCCACCACTCATTAGGCACCCCCACACCACTGGACCTTCTCTAAAGCGAGCGCATTTGGACTCGTCTTGACTCAAGGTCTGAATACTGAGTGTGATCATATTTGTCACAATGTGCGTTTGGTTTGGTAAATGTGCAGAGACTAAACATCACTTTAAAACAAGAGAATGTTACTCCAGTTAGGAATGTCAAAATACAGGTTTAAAAATCCTAGCCACTTTTTTCACTTTGAAGTACTTTTCTTTAAAGTACCAGTGGAAGTTCTCTTAAAGAAGAGGTTTTTAAACTGTGGGTGAGGGTCCAAAAAGGGGCACAGAGTGTTTAAGTGCAGTACTAAATGAATATTAATCAGATAAAATTTGTTTGTTGCTTTTGCAGTAGTTTGGGAGGGGGTTATTTTTCCTGTAAAGATATCGAGATGTATATCGTATATCGAGATATAGCAAAATATATTGAGATATATTTTTTGGTCCATATCGCCCAGCCCTAGTCTGTACCGAAGTATATTTGAGCAAAATTTGTCTTGCCCCAGTACAGATATATTCTATAATCAGTTGTTAGCATTACCATGATGGCAAAACTCCACACTGGCCTCTGAAAGTTGTGAAAAGCGCTTATAAGCGGATTGTGGTCAATAATTTGAATGCACCACTGCAAACCGGTGAAATTAAGTACAGTACTTATGTTTTTCATGTTTTTAACTGTAAATGTACAAATCAGCCACAATGCCACAAAGGAGGCAGAAGTACATTCAGTTACAATTTAGCATTGTATTCCTGCCAAACACATTTTTCTGTTTGGCCCATTCTAAAACTGCTTCCTCAACGCATACCTTCCACTCAATTTATGTCTCCAGCGGTTCCCATATTCAGGTTCCCATATTCAGGGATAGTTCAAATCAGGACTTAAACATGTGAATATAGACATTTAATACTTAACCTACTTAACCAATAAAAAACAATGCTGAGACAAATATGACTTTATTAGTTATGGAAAGTTGTTTGACGAGCATTAAGCACTCGGCTGTAAAATATGAAATAATCCTTGGTGAATCTGAAATTATTTAAACCCTCAATATTCTAAATTGAGATCTTACATTTGTCCAAAACTCCCACATTTCTTATTTTAATACTTAGTTTTCAGATACATTGATGGAGGTAAAAAAACCACCACGAAACAAGGCGAATTTCTACTTATGTGGTTCTCTAATCAGCCCACAGTGGATCATGTCTTAGAGATGGTGTGTTTAAATGAGGTATGGAGGCTGCTCCGTTGGGGGACTTGCAGAGATTTCAGCTCAACAATAATTGGATCAATTGTTGAACATGTTACATATCAAATATTACTTTTTACTTTTCTGACACTGAACACTGTTTTTTTTTAAATGTCTTGAAGTGACTTTTATTCTCCAAAATGTGCTTTTTATGTTTGACTGCTGTTGATAATTGGTTGGCATTCCCAATTTTCTGCTGGTAGAGAGTTTATGCCCTTTTCTGTGTACTGTCCCCGCAATTACTTTTCCCAAACCGTAAATGAGTCCGCTTTTTGACAGCCTATAAAATGCCACCGTGACAATTAAACTCACTTGCAGGAGCACTCAGAAAACATTTCTTAAAGGCATAGCTTTAAACTACAAAAACATGCAAATGTATTTTTGGCCAATAATTGAAAATATGACTGAAGAGCATACAAAAATTGCTGACGCAATGTGTCACTGTAGATCTGTACACATTATACCTTATAATGCTTTTATCTGTGTTTTTATTCAGAACCATTTCATTTCCTATGTTTTCAGATCCAAGGCTTAGAGTGGCTGGTGTCTCTGTACAATAACAATCTGAACGGTATCTTGGCTGATGAGATGGGCCTGGGCAAAACCATCCAAACTATTGGCCTTATCACCTACCTTATGGAACTCAAGAGGCTCAACGGGCCATATCTGATCATAGTCCCCCTTTCGTGAGTACTCATCACCCAACATTCATCATAAATTTTATCGCGTGCTCATATGACTCCCAAAAATACATTTTCACCTGTGTACTACTCCCGTGATGGGCTGAAATGCGGTCATTTGTCAAAGAGGCATAGGTCGGCTGTAGATACCACAGTGCTCAGTTCTATGTGACCAAGATATTGAAGTCTCTCTCTCTGCATTGCATTGTTGTTTAGAAATTACTATGTGAATAATGGGAAATGAAACTCTGAAATATGCTTAAGTAGTATGCATACTATTTCAATGTTTCTATTGTGTCACTGTACCTCCAGTTACGTAGGAGGTGAATATTGTCTGTAATTAATTTGCCCATAGTGCAGTTCTGGTTTAAGTGCAAAGTTACTATCGTAGACTGCATATATAAATGGGCATAGCTAACACGCCGTGTTGCAAATCGGAAGTTAGCATGTAAGCACTTCCGGCTCCTGCGGACCCTGGCTTCCATTGACTTAAACTGGAATATTGTCCCCCCCTTTCTCTGTAACTCTGTAACAGTGAGCCACTTCATTATACAGTCTGTGGTAACTATGAGGAAAGGTCAACACAACAAAGTCATATTTAGCCTTTTTTTCTTTAATTCTGGTACAGTTTGATAAAGAAGTTGCCAGTCTCATAATGGTAGAAGCAGTGACTTTGACCCTTTGAAAGGCTTAAACACCTCAGGGATTATTTCTTTCATGTTCTCTTCAAAACTTGGTGACAATTTTATTTTGTTCTGGCTCCCTTTAATTGCAGTGCTTCAAGTGGCTTTATTTGTTCTGTGTAAAAGCTGTTGATTTAAGAGGGCCAGTGGATTGTTCTGAGTTAGCCTGGATTAACTTGTTTTTTCATGCACATTTAATATCTTTTGTCCTCATTTCAGCACTCTATCCAATTGGGTTTATGAGCTTGACAAGTGGGCTCCATCAATTGTTAAAATTGCCTACAAGGTAAAACTGCCTGCCGATTCTTGTTAAAATAATGTTGATTGCGTTGTCTGACTTTTAATTGTATAATATAATGAAAGGGCACACCTGCTTTACGCCGCGGACTGGTGCCACAGCTCCGCAGTGGAAAATTCAATGTTCTGCTGACCACTTATGAATATATAATCAAGGACAAGCATATTCTTGCCAAGGTGAGTAAAGAGAACATTGTGTGTTACATCATATTTCTTTTTTTTGTTCGTATTTCGTACACACAGAAGTGACAGGTTTTCATTCTTAATTGGAGGATACTCCTACTATGTTGGCATATTGAACATTTATTTTCTGATTTGTGAACAGATCCGTTGGAAGTACATGATAGTGGATGAAGGCCACCGCATGAAGAACCATCACTGTAAACTGACCCAGGTGCTTAACACTCACTATGTGGCACCGCGGCGCATCCTCCTGACGGGCACACCCCTCCAGAACAAGCTGCCTGAACTCTGGGCACTGCTCAACTTCCTGCTGCCCACCATCTTCAAGAGCTGCAGCACCTTTGAGCAGTGGTTTAATGCCCCCTTTGCAATGACAGGAGAGCGGGTAGGTACCACTTAGACCAGCTAAAATGTTTGCATTGTATCCTGCATCATATCATGTCTTTAGGTTGATCTGAATGAAGAGGAGACTATCCTGATCATTCGTCGTCTGCACAAAGTGCTGCGCCCCTTCCTGCTCCGCAGGCTCAAGAAAGAAGTGGAATCTCAGCTTCCAGAAAAGGTTTGCTCAGATAAACTAAAGTTACGTATTTAACTGACCTTGAAACATTCAGGGCTTTTACTTTCGGTCAGGATTGATGAAATAGAACTACCCTTTCCATTCTATAGTCAGTGTGGTCAGTTTATGGGTGCTTTTACCCCCAGTTGCAGACTGTACTTGCATTATTATATGTGTATACTGTGAGGCGAGAAAATGTACTCTTAGGTAACAGAATTGATTGAATAGTGCTGACACATTTGAAGTGTTAAGTGTTAATGAACAATGAAGCAGCCTCTTGTGTGAAGCACACAAGCAACAATAAACAAAGCGCACATCTGGCAAGATTCAAGTATTTTCCACAATTAATTAACAAAGGAGCCACAGAGGAGCCCTGCTCTTTCTCTACTGTATTTTTGTAGCACAGTACTGTTCTACTGGCTATCAGAAATGTAAGTGCAGGATATAATAATAATAATAATGCATCAGTTTTATATAGCGCTTTTCTGGACACTCAAAGACGCTTTACAGAGCATTATTCATTCACTCCATACCCGGTGGTGGTAAGCTACTATTGTACCTACAGCTGCCCTGGGGCAGACTGACAGAAGCGAGGCTACCAATCTGCGCCATCGGCCCCTCCGACCACCACCAACACTCACGCACACACCACTTTCATACTAGGCAATGTGGGTGCTGTGCCTTGCCTAACGACAGTTTTTGCAACTGGCGCCCCACTGTGGCACCTGGAATTCCTTGTGGTCTCCCATCCAAGTACTAACCAGGCCCGGCCCTGCTTAGCTTCTGAGATCTGACGGGTTCAGGCTTTGACGAGCCGGTATGGCCATATAAAGCATTCTTGGGGGGACATGGTTTTGTTTTTTTGTAGCCCTGATCTTTACAGTACATAAATGATTCTTTCAGTAATTATAACCTTTTCAAATGTTCACTCTGCTTTTATAGGTGGAATATGTCATTAAATGCGACATGTCTGCAATCCAGAAGGTTTTGTATCGCCACATGCAAAAAGGCATCCTGCTCACTGATGGCTCAGAGAAAGACAAGAAGGTGAATACAATTAAACCTCTCACTCCCTCTCTTTTTGGGTTGTGTTCAAAAGCTTTTGTAGTTACAGGGACATTCTGTGCATTTGAGAGCATGAGAACTTTGCTTTTAAAATATATTTTAATATATTTTTGAAATGTTATAGGGAAAAGGTGGAGCTAAGACTTTAATGAATACCATCATGCAACTGAAAAAGATCTGCAATCATCCGTACATGTTCCAGCATATTGAGGTGAACAAAGACATAATTTTACTGTACACAGCATACATTGCTCTGCTTAATATACATTACCCTTCACAAATGAGACTTGTCTTTCCACCTTTTAACTCACTGCTGTATTATATCTGCTTCTGAATATTTACACATCTCCTGAAGATGATTATTATATAGGCTTAAATGTTTTTACAAGCTTAAACAAACCGTACAAACATCTTTTTTAGGAATCTTTTGCTGAGCACTTGGGTTACCCCAATGGAATCATTAGTGGGTAAGAATGAACTTTTTCTTCTGTATTTTATGATTGCATTGTTATTACTGAAGGACATTTTATTTAAAATGATTAATTATTTTACTATATTACAGCCCTGATCTTTATCGTGCTTCTGGAAAGTTTGAGCTTCTTGACCGGATCTTGCCAAAGTTACATGCCACCGGCCACAGAGTTCTGCTGTTTTGCCAGATGACCTCACTGATGACAATAATGGAAGACTACTTCAGCTACAGAAACTTCCAGTATTTGAGACTGGATGGTGAGTGAACAGTTCTCACACAGTGGGGGCAGTCTGAATAATGAGAAAATCTTTGGTCATTGCTGGTTTTGTCTCTTGTGTCACAGGGACCACAAAGTCTGAGGACAGAGGCATGCTTCTGAAAAAGTTTAATGAGGAGGGATCGCAATATTTCATCTTCCTGCTGAGTACTCGGGCTGGAGGTCTGGGCCTGAACCTGCAGGCTGCTGACACTGTCGTCATCTTTGACAGCGACTGGAACCCACACCAGGTCTCTCCTCTGCTACAGTAGTGTTAAGTGTGGACTCTTTTTACAGGTCCACTTAAGATGGTAGTTTTACAGTTTATAAACATTTGCTTTTGAGAAGATATTTGTTTTGTTGTTGTCTCTGGAATAGAGATCAATCAAATAGTACTATCGGGGGGAAAGGACTGTACTATATCGAGACAATAACAAGTTATTAGAACAACAAGGAAATAATTCAGTTTTGCCTTCTGTTTATTTGACCATAGCCTACATGATTTTACATTTATTGTATTTTCTGCCTGTAGGATCTTCAGGCTCAGGACCGAGCACATCGCATTGGTCAGCAGAATGAAGTGCGTGTTCTCCGACTGTGCTCTGTCAATAGTGTGGAAGAGAAAATCCTGGCCGCTGCCAAATACAAGCTGAATGTGGATCAAAAAGTGATCCAGGCCGGCATGTTTGACCAGAAGTCGTCCAGCCACGAGCGCCGTGTTTTTCTGCAGGCCATCCTGGAGCACGAGGAGCAAAACGAGGTACACACAGAGCTGTGTCTCACCATTTTATGTTCTTCAAGATGAAAAGCTCCAGACAGAATCATCAGTTACTTTTCAAAAATGTTTCAGTCTAGCAGTCAATATATTACATTCCTCAATTTAGATATGAGTGGATGTGTCTTAGAAGCTTTTTGTAACTTCTTTTTGATACACTTAAGGAGGAAGACGAAGTGCCTGATGATGAAACTCTTAACCAGATGATTGCCCGCAATGAGGATGAGTTTGAGCTGTTTATGGTGAGAGCTTTTTTTCTGAAACTTCTGAGAGCATTTCCTGTACTCATCGAGCATTACATTCATGAGCTGAGTATAATACCTCCTTAATGCACCTGGTACCTGCTAGTTATGAGTGGAATATTGTATATTAGGCATTTAATCAGACCACATTTTTTTCATGTGCTGTGAAAAAGGACCAGGTCTGTGTTGTGTTAGCCCCTAACGTTGTAGATGTGTTTGCAGCGCATGGACATGGATCGACGCAGGGAAGATTCCCGAAACCCGAAGCGTAAGCCACGTTTGATGGAGGAGGACGAGCTGCCATCTTGGATTATCAAAGACGATGCTGAGGTGGAACGTCTCACTTATGAAGAGGAGGAGGAGAAGATGTTTGGACGAGGCTCACGCTGTCGCAGAGATGTGGACTACAGCGACACTCTGACGGAGAAGCAGTGGCTTCGGGTAAAGTGGCAGAGTCTAGAACTGACCAGTGCAATTCTAAATTTCTTGATAAACTAGTTTGAGACAAACTTGTGTCCGGTTCGCACAAGTCGCTTTTGCTGTTTTCATGTGTCCTGTGGGCACAAAAGTCAGACCAGTTTGGCTTGATATTTGTTGGCATACTTCCTGAACAAAATGCTTCAATAGGAACTCTCTCTAGAGATAAAAGAGGATGGCAGAGCCACTCTGATTTGCAGTGTTTTGTTGTGGTCACGCCAGTGCGTTTTGACTACTTATGAGTCTTCATCAGGGCTGATGTAGGAACCCTTTCTACCTACTTTTTGCAAAAACAATTCCCGACAAGTTTTGAGTCATTAAAAAGCACGTTTTGTGTTGCCGTATTGACTGTATTCACAGAAAGCCTCAACAAAATGAATGAAAAGAGCAGGCAACAACAAGCATATATAATAGTCAGCCATACCAACTTGTCAAAGCCTGATCTCGTCAGATCTCAGAAGCTAAGCAAGGCCGGTCTTGGTTAGTACTTGGATGGGAGACCGGTGGGAATTCCAGGTTCCACTTGTGGCAAAAACTGTCGTGTCCTTAGGTAAGACACTTGACCTATATTATCTAGTAAGAAAGTGAAGTGTATGTGAGTGTTGGTGTTGGTCGGAGGGGCCAATGGCACAGATTAGCAGCCCTGCTTCTGTCAGTCTGCCCCAAGGCAGCTGTGGCTACAATGGTATCTTGTCACCACTGAATGTGGAGTGAATGAATAATTATCTGTAAAGTGCTTTGAGCGTCTTGAAAGGTGCTATATAAATCCAATGAGTAAATAATTAATAATAATAATTAATTAATAAATATAATAAAATAACTATTTTTTTTCTCTATTGACAAAAACTGCACCTTTTCATATACATGATATTGCCTGGTCAGAGTGGTCCATGTTCAGCTCACGTTGATGGAGAGCCTTTTCCCCATTGCAAATCCAAAGTGACACAGGCCCTGCAGAAACCTCTCCTCTGTGACATGCACACTTAATTGACTGTGGCTCAGGTGTTTCCAGGGAATAAAAATAGAACAAAAAGTTTTGGAGAATGAGGTGCCGGTGTTAGCCATGTCAAGTGTGATCCAGGGTAGCTCCAATTAAACCTGCAAAATGAACAGCGACCTATCTTCTCAGAAACAACTGTGTGGCCAGAGCTGATCAAGATGAATGTCTTGTGTAGTCAGTCATAACATTCCTATTTGTTGTGTCACTGTTTTACTGTTTTGGTATCACATAGTTATTTTCTACAGTTTCGGTCAGCAGTCATTTTTATTACCTGGCAAAACCAAGGTCTGATTGCTTGTAAACTGTGCTACTTTTGACAAGAAGTTAAAGGTGAACTATGTAACTTTTCTGATGGAGGGTCTGCTTACCTGCTTGTCTTCATGAAGATGTTACTGCTTAAACTAGAATGCTCCACAGTATGGCATTAAACTGATCCATCTCCATAGAGACAAACAGGTGACCTCATAGGTGGAGATCTCATAGTACAATATCTCACAAGACAAAATTGCCACAAGATTGTGCACAAGTGAGAAATTGACATTAGATTTCCCCCATGTTTTTTTCTGGATTGGACAAAAAGGGTTGGCTAGTTACATTTCATGAAAAGTTGTAGTTCCACAAAACAGAGCTAAAGTGACAGCAAAATAATAACATAAATCATAAATGTCTTATGTACCCAATCTTGTGGCCCATCTCTTCTTGTGGAAGTTGTGTCTCGTCCCACCCCTTTTAATTGAATAAATGCAAAATAGATATGTTTCCTGTGATACTGTGGAACAGGTAAAGCAGTAATGTATCAATACAGATAATCAGGTAGCTGTAAAGAAAAGTTACATAGTGCAGCGTTAATTATTCAACATAACATGGAGTGTGCCATGTGTTTTAGGCCATTGAGGATGGAAACCTGGAGGAGATGGAGGAGGAGATCAGGCTGAAGAAGCGCAAGCGTAAAAGACGCCAGGACAAGGACTTGGGCCGAGAGGATGGAGGGACCAAGGCCAAGAAAAGACGTGGGCGCCCACCAGCTGAGAAATTCTCCCCCAACCCCCCGAAGCTCACCAAACAAATGAACACTATCATTGACACGGTCATCAACTACAGAGATGGGTAAGGCCACTTTCACTCAGCATTTCCAGGGATGCTGTACTTAATTTCACATTCCGCAAGTTAAGTTTCATACTGTGCTATTAATCACCATATTATCTAACCTCATGAGGACTCAAGCTATTTTGCTTTAGTGAGACTCAAATGTGCCCACTGCCCATAGCCCCGGGCTATTAAACAGTTAGCATTTAAGAGTTGAGAACTGGCAGCATCTTTATTTCAAAGCAGCAGTCCTGGTATATAACCTGTTTACTTCTATGTACGGGTTTTACCTCAGTTGTGTTGACTTGAAAGCACAAAGATTGTTTTGCAGACAGTTATGGATTCACTGTTGACTCATGGAGGGTGTCTGTGAGCTTATTATGTTGTTTGTCGTCTGCATTAGAAGTGTTTGGCTGGTGGATACATTCAGAGTCTGTCTGTCCTTACTTTGTGTTTGCAAACTTCCACTGTAGCAACTGAGCACTGCTGCAGGTGCACCACCAGATAACACTGTCACTGCTCAGCTCCTGGCTAATGCTTTGTAAACAGGAGACACTGATTAGCAAACAATTATTGCATTGTTTGGTAAGCAGTTTGAAAGACTCGTCACTTTGAATAATGAGCTTGCATATTATGTACACATTACAATTTTATATCTTGCAGCCCTAAATCTTACTACTGAATATGAACTAGCTGGTCTCCACTCTCTGGTCCAGCACATTTCACACATTTTCAAAAGCACACATAACGTAAGCATGGAAGAACATGTGCTCTTACATTCCTTCTAGTATGCTCTGGCTGACAGCGATACCAGAGCTTTTCCAGGAAACTGCTACCTGCTGTTCCAAAAGTCACATTCTTTCCTCTCTCGGTGAACAGTCCTCGTCTCGTCTCCTCTAAAGCTGACTTAGACAGCTTTTGCACATTCCATCCAAAACAATTTTAAAGTTGAATAAGAAGTTCCACGATGAGAACATCTTGTGAATTTTACGTTTATGCAAAGTCAAAATGTAGAATCTCAGAAATATAACCAATGTATTTACTGTATAATACCAAATAAGAGCCAGGTTTTAATTAATCGCAGGTCCCCTTTAAATGCCGGGTGCAGGCGTATATTTTGATAAATAACTGCCCCAAATAAATGCCGAGTCTGATGTACGTGCTGGAAGACAGAAGTCGTGCCTGAAACAACAGGACGCAGAATTGATGCTTGCATTGTCTCTAAAGGCTGAATCTGCGGGACTCGACGCACACTGCCGGCGTGGCCTTGTCGCTGTTGTTTCTGATGTATGGATCTGTGACGAGGTCTATGTGCCGTGAAGTAATTCACCACCACAACGTTAGGTGTTTGTGTATACCAGGGGTCGGCAACCCGCGGCTCCAGAGTCACATCAAAGGAAAACCACTCTGCTACAAATATGTGATATCAGAGTCCAAACATCTCCAATTATATTTTACAGTATTTGTTTATGTAAGAAGAGATTATGATTAATTGATTTATTGATTTTGCATTATTAAACACTTTCACATTATTAAACACTTTCACATTTTATCAATAGATATATTGCTTACTTATTTTTTTGCTGTAACATGTAGACCTTAATTAATCAGTGAAAACAGTTACTCAAGTTTGCCTCCAGTTGCTTCCTTTTCACCAATTTGAACATTTGGTTGACTCCACAATTTTGAACATAAGTCAGTCTTATTTATAAAGCTAACGGCAAAAGTAAAAACACATTTCCCCATCTCAAAATTTAAGTGGTTGTAAACTCAGGGGAAATTAGTTGTGCTTTTTCATGTTTTATCTGTGCTGCAAAAAGATCAGGACTCAAGGACGGCTGGGTTTCTCACAGCCTTGTTAATGTGGGGCCCATGAGAGAGAGCTATGAAACAAGCTCCTGCTCCATTCAGTCTCTGTGAAAGGTTAAAACATTTGTACAAGAAAAAATAAGAGAGAGTCTGTAATCTCTGGCTTCTGGGGTACTTATAAATAAAAAGCTCCATAGCTGATTAGACGTTGGATATATGTCTAGTCTAAATAAACAGGCCATATCTTTTACAGTAATATTTGAGTTTGCTGTGTAAAAGCAAAAGTTGTCTTGATACTTGTGGTTTGCTTGTACTGGGAACATGCCTAAAGCAAAAATAAAAAAACAACATGGTAGCAGTGTTATAGCATTTGTAAAAGTGCATAAATGAAAGGGGATCAGGGTGAGACGGTCCCGTTCACAGTTGAGATGTTCTGATGTTCCTAAATCCTTTTCAAAGTTACTTGGGAAGGGGAGCTAGAACTTTATTTACAGATTTTGTTAGTTATAATTGCAGTTAATTTTAGACCACAAAAACATTTGATTTAAATATTTACTCTCTTTTTTCTTCTTTAAACAGATCAGGAAGACAGCTCAGTGAGGTCTTTGTCCAGTTACCGTCCAGGAAGGAGCTCCCAGAATACTATGAGCTCATCCGAAAACCTGTGGATTTCAAGAAAATAAAGGTAGCTTTTGTTATGACAACAAAAGAAACTTCTCACTGACAGAAAGTGAATGCTGTCTTGTTTTTTTTTTTGTAGGAGCGTGTGCGAAACCATAAATACAGAAATGTGGGAGACCTGGAGAAGGATGTAATGCTTCTTTGTCACAACGCCCAGACCTTCAACCTCGAAGGCTCTCAGGTTCAGCTTTGTCTGTTTTTTAAATTCATCCAATTTTGACATGAGCAGTTTGTTTCCTGTACGACTTATTCATTCAGAGCAGCTGTTCAGTCTTTTCTCAGTATTTTTCTTGCAGAACATTTAATAGACTGTGCTTACCTCCTTATCCTGTATTTATGTGTTCTGCTGTGATTTAGATTTATGAGGACTCCATTGTGCTTCAGTCAGTGTTCAAAAGTGCCAGACAGAAGATTGCTAAAGAAGAGGAGAGCGAAGATGACAGTGAAGATGAGGATGATGAGGATGACGAGTCGGAGTCTGATGGTGAGACCAAATATGACGTGGTCTGAAAACATAGAGCTACCTGCACTTGGATTTAAAACCTTGATGATTATGGGCAAAGAAATATAAATCCATTTTGGAAACCAGTGTTGCTTAGGCCTATGATGTGTAGTAGAAAGGTCATATAGGTAAAATTTAGATTTTTAGAATTTTTATGGGATGTAAAGGGATCATGGTAGTTTTCAGCAGTTTTCTATGGTGTACATTTTGTCACCATACTGTGAGTATCAATACACTATTAATCAATACAGATGACAGGGTCCTGAGTGTGAAAACCACCAGTTGTTAAGAGGGTGTCAGCACAAGTGTCACACATTTTATTTAATGTAAATATTTTGGCATGTGTACTTACTTGATTGTAACTTTTTTGATTCATTTGTGTACAACAGACATCTAATCATGTCATGGCTTCTTCTCTTCCACACAGCCAAGTCAATGCGCGTTAAAATCAAGCTGAGCAAAGAGTCACGTGGCCACGATAAAGGCAAGAAGCGCAGCAGCCGCGGGAAAGCTAAGCCAGTGGTCAGCGACGACGACAGTGACGAGGACCAGGATGATAATGTAGGTCACTCCACTGCATGCCACTATAGATCTGCCCCCTCTGCAGATCACACGTAACACACACAATATGCCAGAGGGGAGGAAATGGTTTCAAGTGCCTTCTGAAACGTGTTCGAATTAGTTTTTCAATAATTCAGAAACAGGTTTGAGCTCCTGAGCCTAAAGCCACATGTCCACTGCCCAATTTTGTCCATCTGTAATGAAAGATTTCTGATAGTGAGGAAAATCTTATGTTGTAGTTCAAAACACACAGGTGCCAGGTCCCACACTGAGGGACAAAGATTAAACTTAAACCGTCATTCGACCAAAGATGAGCTGGGATTAATATCATGCAGTGTCTTATATTTTGGAATCTTAGTTGCAGAGTGAGCCATCTTCTCCCTGCGTCTACAATCAGTTGCATTTCCTTTTCATTTTCCAACTTGTGCAAACCTGAAAACACCCCCGCATGTAATGCTGTAACTACAGTTAAACACCCTTACAGATTGTTGATTGGCTGGTTGTTTAAAGAGGGGTATTAGGCTTCTATTTGGTAGTAAGGTAATGCATACTAGCAAACCGGACACCAGAATTTGGAAGCCCGGGTCAAGAAGGACATTATCTTGGATAAGATTGTACTACTAACCATACAGAGAGTTCAGCTAGAGTCCGGGAGAGATCTCGAGAGAGATGAGGGAACGGTGTTGTAACATGATTTTGCATAATACGCCCTCTTTTAAAAGAGACACGTCAAAACGAGTAAAACATCATGCTGATCATTACTTTACTAGTTCTTTTCTGATAAGATTAGTCCATTCTGGTGTGTTCATGTGTTCTTTAAGTGCGTACGGTTCACAGTCTCTTCTCTGGTTCAGTTGAATACCCGGTGATTTTTTCTAGAATAAAGGAATACTTTACATGCTCCTTGCTGCTCTGTAGTGTGTACTTGCTCTTCTCCATCACTGTGACAGCATCATTCATTGAGCCCCAGCTAAAAAGAAAGTTTTATTGTGTTAAACATGTTTGTAATGGCGGGGCCTGTTGTGAATCATCTCGCCCTTGTGAATATCCTTGTCTTTCCTCAAGTGTTGCTGGAGTCATGAATAAAACACAGATTCTTTTGGCACATAGACAAAAGTCCGAGACAGGTTCCATAAGGGCACGGTTTGTATCGGACAGAGATCTCCCTGTGCTGCTCTATGAGGATTTGATTTATTCACACAAGAGAAATGTGGTTTTCTCTCACATTTATATTCTTCTCAGGCATCAAGTAAGACTCACCCATCCTCTTACTACATCTTTACTAAATTTTTAACTCAAGGTGACATTTCATCAGCAAAATATGTCCAAATAAAAAAAGAAGAAATGTCTCTTGATGATTACTGTAGATCGATAACAGGAAGCTTTACAGACACTTTTTATAAGCCTTTGACAAACATTCATTTAGTCTGAAAAGTTTGTCTATGCTGTGTTGAAAATAAGATGACAGATATACAGACATGGCCTTGTGTGGCTAAAAACGAATGCTTTATATAATATTATCTATTCTATCTTTTTTAACATTGTTCCTTCATCAAAAACATGCCTGGAGTTGTATTTTACTTCACACTAATTTTATTAATCATTAATTGCAAGGTTGTTCAGTTTACCCCAGACAGTTACGTAACAGGTAGAATACAGGAGACTCGTGCAGCTTAAGTCCATAAAACTTCACAAGACTTGTTCTTGTGTTCACTACGCATAATTTCATTAAACTAGTGCCAACTGAGGTTTCCCAAATGTAGACATTATTTTAATTAATGAGACAGGAAATATGAAAAACCTGTTAAACCCAGAATATGTCCACTTAGTCCTTTCTCACAACAATAGAGATATAAAGTCTCATGTACACTGTATAGATCAGCATTTTCTGGTTGTCTATCAAAACATATACAATATTACACATGACTTTATTCAGATGAGTGCATTTAACACAGCTTTGATAGACACTGGACCTTCACACAGCTTGAAATGGTTATCTTTAGTCTATTCTACAATTTAATGGGATTAGGTTAAAGTGGTAACATTCATTAAATTTGCAATTAAATGTACTGGGACTAACAAAATTATGTCTGAGGGCCATAGTTTGGAAAGCCCAGGTAGATATTTTGAAAGAGTTCTCATAGAGGGGCTCCCAGAGTCACATGCACAGTGTTGTCATTACTCTTGATACTTGGTTTGACTTTGACTCTGATGTTTTCATCAAACTCAAACATTAAATGAATCCAGTCACAGATAATTGGAAGCAGCATCAGAGGATGATCCTTGGGTGTGCTGGAAATAATAATTGAGTGTCTTCTCAGATCTATTGGTCACCAGGACGGATTAGAAGGAAAATTTAGCATTTTTTTCATGGATTGGTTGTTAACAAATGTTATTTGGCTATTGTTGCACTGCCACTAACCATTTAAAAACAATTATTCTATAAACTTAAATCAAATATTAACTCAGGTTGTAATTGGGATCAAATGACTGAAAGATCCCCCCCTTATGATAATAAAGTGTCTGGCTGTGAGGTTAATGTATGCATAGAAGAGGTGTTGGTTTAAATGTAAATGAGATGAGTATTTGATAGCATTGTCATTCATTGAGTTTAGGGACATGCAGCCTTTTATATGAAGTAACTAACAACATATTAAAAGTTTTGAACACTTGATGTCTCTGGAGCAGAAGATACAAGGCTAAGCTCCTTTTTAATCTGGCACTGCTCTTATCATCTGCACTGTCTGTGATGATCCATGCTACCTCATGTCCATATTTCCAGACACTGAAGGCATCGCATGTCAGTCTGTCTGCTCGGTCTTATCTTCTCTCTTATTCTTTCATTTCAGGATCAGTCTGATGCGAGCAAGAGCGACTATGAGTGACTCTGCCATCGCCTGGATCCTGTTTATAGCACAGACAATACTCACTCATGCATATTCAGTCTCCTTTTGTCTCTAGTGCAGTGCTTGTCCAACAACTATAAGAGCTATAGCAATAACAATCTGCATTTAACCCTCTTTTTAACAAAGTTTTTGTATAATTATTTTTTAACTTTGTGCTTTAAGACAATTCAAAAAACAGGTTGTAGTATACCTGCTTTTACATGATTTGTTACGGCTTGCATGCACTTTTAAAATGTATTATTCATATCTAAATTCTAAAGAACCTTTTTAAAAAGAAAATATATTTAACATGAAAGAAAAAAGTTAAAATGGGCAATCATAATAAACACTCAGCACTTGTTCAACTCTACCAAAAGATGATTTAACACAAGTAAATGATGTATTGATTGTGAAAAAATTTTTAATCTGAATTGTTTGAGCCAACAACTCGGCACAACTTTGAGTTTTGCAAAAGTAGTCAAGACGGCCATATGCTTCTTGTTTTTTTAAACTGCTTTTATTATTAACATTTAACCTTGCATTGTACACAAGCTACTGGCTATAGCTAGCTCATATATTTCATGTAATCACTTACTATGGGGCTTTCAATATTGATTCTGTTTAATGCTAGGGCCTATGTAACATCCGATATAATGGGCCTATGTAACATCAGATATAAAGCAGCATTTCACAAAACTTCTAGAAAATAAATCTAAACATGGCACTCTTGCTATGATCTGCTGATAATGTCTGGAGTTGAGATAACGGGTTTCCATTTTCCACTCAACACAATGGTACATTTTAAACACTGCATTAGAATGACATGTAATTCTGTAAGCATTTTGAGCCCTCTGTCATGGTTGAGTTATATGTTGACTGTAGCATGCCTTTGCTGTGTACTCCTCATTTTAGCTGTGTTTTGTGCTAGTCGGCTGTCTTAAGTGTTAACCGTTGCTTTCTTTGCACAGTGTCTTTGTGGTTGTATTTCATAGCCCAGGGCAAATAAAATCGTAAGCGATTTTCAGCACAAATTATGTTGTACTTTATTTTTCTGCCTCATCATTGGATATTAAGAATGAAATATGAAGTCCTTAAATTACCCTAAATTGCCCTTGTTATAAAAGTAATGTGTATTTGACTAATTGTCTTTGAGAAAGAGTTAACTCACGTGAGCTTAGACCTTTTATTTTTCTATTCCAGCATCTTTTGATCCCTGGAAGTGTGAGTGTAGTAGCTATCAGAACAATAGTCCCGCTGCCAACATTGTCTTCTGGCACCATTTTTCATGGTTAGGATTTCATACTTTCTGTTCCTTTCTGACCTACCACACATTTGAACCACAGAATTGTTATTTTAGAACCGGCAAGACTTACAAAGAAAAAAATAGGAACTTTTGAAGGAGGTAAAAAGCATGACATACAGACATGTTGAACCATTTTAAAAGCTATTTATTCAGGAAAAAAGCTTTATTGCCGTTGTTAATGAACAAAACTGACAAACTAGAAATGTGCTTTCGGTGAAACAGATGATCATTGTTTAATGTTGTCCATCATTATAAATGACTGGCTGCATCCCAATTCTCTTTCCTCTTTGACTGCTCAGCTGTCAATCAAATGTGCCATATTAAACAGTGTCTCAAAGCACAGAGGAAACCTGAGCAAAGGTTCAGGAGGAAGATATTTGGGCTGCAATGATGAATTAACTAATCTTCACTAGGTCCACAATAAAAAGTACCTGGACTACACACTCTAAAACATTTACCAAAGGACCTTTCTGAAACAAAAAAAACAGTGGCATTATCAAATAAAGATGTCATAAAAGAATAAACTATTTCAGATTTAAACTTTAATACTGGCTTAGAGTCACAATCTAATAAATATATCAAAAGTATAAAACATAAGAATGAAGTGCTTTGATTTGTTCATCAGGATCACTGCTGAAGGAACAAAGCTCTTCTGTAACGCTTTGCTTGGACCTTGGACTATGTGTCCTGAAGGAGGAGGTGGAACTCCTCAGAAGAGGAGAGTCACAGCTCACAATATTGGAAGCTATATACATTGTACCTGTACCAGACCTTATATCCACCTGTTCACTTAAAAAAAAAAAAAAAGTATATTATCCACTAATGAACAGGCTGACTTTTATCTGGGGTCCTCAGATTTGGCCTGCACAGATTAACTTCAGATCATTATTATTATTCCTGTAGCAATGGATTCCCCGGCCTCAGTCATCTTGTATAATAGGTGGTGACTAAGTGGCCATTAGTGTTTTAGAACACAACAGAAAGTGGTGATCACTGGAGCTTGTGGGCAGAACCAGACCTCGGTGCACAAAGTGCAAATCCACTGTGACATTTGCAGCTGGGGCAGTGTGTGGTGGACCACCCCGGGCCACAGCTTAGCATAGTGCCCTCTTCCTCATCCTTTCAGCCCAGGGGAGGCTCTGTGGCTGCATTTTCATTGGATAAGATGGTGATGGATGATTCTTGAAGTATACCTTTGAAATATTTATATGAAGTATTTATAATAACATTACTTTTGTATTGTCCAGTTAAGTAAACATTTACAAATCTTACTGATATTCAGTTATAATAAGCTATTTATATTTTCACCATTTTAGGGTCCATGCTACTCTATTTTCTGGCCTATGTTATGTTTCCTCATTGAAAACCTACCTGAAGTTGTGTTTTGTTTCATTCACACATGTTTAACACACAAACTGTATATTTAGGCTGAGTTCTTTTCTCATACAGAAAATACTCTGTTCCACCTTTTGATACAGGAGGTGCTTCACTTTGTTTTTTAAACTCCGCACACCTTCACTATATCATTTGGATGATTTCAGTCCTAGACTTGCCAATCTCTACTGAATTAAAAGTAAAACCAGAGTTGCCAGACTATGCCAGTTAAATAAATAAACCTAAAGGGGCTCTGATCTCAGTATTGAGCTCGCTAATGGCATCCTCTGTTCCGATGATTGTACTGTCATTTTTAACTGGTAGGTGCGGCTGTTAGGACTGTTAGCTCAAATGGCACTTTGATTGGTCAATTTAGTTGTTAGTGGGTGATGGAGTTTATTTTAAGTGAGGTTGGAGACTAGTCGTGTTGTGAAAAGTATAGAAAATCAGACATACAGATACACACACACACACCACTTTCACAGGAGACAATGTGAGTGAAGTGTCTTGCCTGAGGCCACAACAGCAGTTTTTGCTACTGGCACCCAACTGTGGCATCTGGAATTCCCAGCGGTCCGATCTAAGTAGCCTGAGCATCGAGTCTGTTCCTTAGTAGTGCTTTCAGTATTGTGACCACACTAGTTGCTCGCAGATGATTTGCCCCAAGGATTACGGTAGGGAACAGCCTGTCTAGTTATGTATCATAGATTAGGCCATTATTATAAACCTGGTCCCCAATTAAATGACTTATTGTAAATATTATATGAATGGTTTTGTATTATTCACTTTACCAGTCAGAAGATAAACTATGTGCTGTTCAATCCTTCCTTTTTCAACACTCACCGTAATTTCCCATGGGTCCCCTTGCTCAAACAACAGACTGTGAAGTTTGATGTACTATACAATAGAAAAGATTACAATAAACTTTAATATTAAACACCACTTTATGCAACTGTTAAAAGTGCCTAAAGCATGATAATCCCAGTAAACTCTGTTATAATTCAAATATATCATAAATTAAATATTAATGCAATAGATAAATAAATAGATCTATGCAAGTTATTATCTAAGCATTCATTATAAGTATGTTCATTTTTCAGTTCTCTCCAACTCAAATGTTAACATTAAAGCTCACAAAAAGCCCCAAGTTAGTTGCTTCCCTCTAATGCAAAACAAAAGGTCTAAAGAAATATCCAAAGGATTAGAAATAAAACAGTGTTAATGTCTTTATTGTTTCTTTATTACATATGTTATTGTATACTTAAAGATTTTTGCCCAAGTACAGATCAGAGAAGCAGCTTTGAAGATCAAAATATGTCTGCAGTATTCTATCAGCATCTAATTATGAAAAGTTTTATTATCGATTATCAGGAAATGCATGTTAGCATTCTAGTTAGCTACCCTGTCGGCAAAACTCTGCACTGGCCTGTGGCTAATTAGGAGGCTGGACGGGGACAGTGTCCTACAGTACCTCCTACAGTACTGGCCTGGTCTTTCACACTCCAGGGCACATCTAAACACATTTCCTTTCTGTATTCGAGCCATTTTAAACAGAGCCTTGCTAAGCCAAATTGCACTGAAGAATGAGCATCCATTGCCCCATTTTTATCAGCGGCTTTGAAGTACCGAGCTCTTGGGATAAAGTTGAACCCAGGAAAGAGATGAGGGCAAATTGGGCCATAATCCTTGTCTGAGCGCCAGGGATGGCGGTTGGAAAAATGTCATTCCCCCCTTCTCCGTTTTTGTCTGACTCTAGCAGGTGGATGCAATGAATGAGGGAATTTTCCTTTGTGTTGGCTGATGTGAAAAGTCCAGGTGCATCGTCACGGTAACCTGTCTACACCAGGGGCTCAGAGGGACGATAATGCATGCACAACTTTAAAGGACTAGCACCAAAAGGCTTTGTGTGCCCTCGGATTCCCCGGTTCACTATCAGTTTAACGCATGATCGAGGAAAAGACACATTTCTCTGTGAAGCAAAGGGTCCTGGTGGTGCCTGCAAATAACCCACAAGAGAAGCAACAAAGAAGTGGCTTAGAACATTCAGTACAGTTTTGTGTTGACTTCTTTCTTCATGCAGTTAGAAAAAGCATATTTTAAATGAATGCTACAATTTGACATTTTGCTTCTTGGTTCTGTCAAAAAATATATACATAATCAAAGAGAATTTATCTAAGAGTGTTAGTCATCATCTTATTGTTCTGTCTTAGCAGAAGACATATTTTACCAAACTGTCTATAGTACTTTTACCACAGAGGCTGATACAACTTGTAGCTATTATTACTATTACTATTGCTTATTTTGTTTTATGTTCATAATCTGGTTTGATACTTTTTACTTATAAAATGTATCTGAAGTAGCATTACTCCTACTCAGTTACTTGGCACTTGCGCACAAATGCAAAGTCTGACTGACACAATCACAACTCCCACCAGCACATACAGTAGTGCCATTGTATCCTTGGGCAAAACACTTCACTAAACTTACCCATGTTTCAATGTCAGTGACTGAGTTGTTTGAGTATAACATATATTTGGTGTGAAATAATGGCAGCACTTTCTGAAAATGCTTTTGCATTTTGTTTCATGTGAATAGGTCCAGTCATTACAGAGATGTTAACTACAAATCAGGATGAAAAATTCTACCATAAACTTCTGAACACAAACTACTGGAATACCATTATACAAGACTGATGCAGGGTTATTATAACTTAAGTAAAGCGTAACATCAGGCGGTGGCCACACAAACCCTCTTCTCCTCTCATTTCTCAGTGTCTTTTCTCAGTAGCCTCCATGAGCAGCCTCAGTCACCCTGCTGGAGAATACCACAGTGTAAACAATATCCATTCTAGTTCTGATCCAATACCCCTGCTGCTCCCTCCTCCGGTTTCAGCTCTATAGGGGCTGCTCATAAATACTGCTGCGGATGTCATTCTGTTTGGCCTCATTGTTTTAATAGACAGATGTGCTATGTGTTGTAGTTACCACTGTGGTGCCAAAAATATTCATTTATTCAGCACAAAGTGGCATCACAAAATCAAGCAAGGACCGAACAGGAGGTGCGTCAGTGGCACATATCGGGAGTAAAACAGAGACATTCAAAAAAGCGTTACAATTTATTCACTTTTATAATCACAGCGCAATTATTGAAGCTCTCAAAACACATGAAGTGTGTGGATTTTGGCTAATGGGAGATTAGAATGATACAGGATGTGTATTTGCAATAACTATTGATTACAAAACCATCTTATTTTATTATTTTTGTTTGTCCAAAGGATTTTGATGGTGATTTGGTTTAACAGAGTATATTGAGTAATACACACTTTTATCATCATTGTCATGTCACTTTTGACTTATAATGACCAAAAATGCATAATTAATATTCATGGTTAGAGGTGTATTACTGTATGTAAGCCACCTGCTTGTTTCCACTGACATCCTATTGCTTTGTCTATAAGTTCCACTGTATGGCATAAAATGGCTAAAAAGTCTACTTTTGTAAACAGTTAGAGTCTGTCTAACCCGCTACCTGGTGCGTTCAAAGTAGGCATGGGGGTGCTTCCGGCGCCACCAAATCTGGCTCCATGCTTCACTTTACACTGAAAACTGGTCACCGCTCACTCTGTTCCTGCTGCAGTCATTTTGTTCTTAAAATGTTCATATTAAACCTCGAAACATAATCCTGAGGTTTTTCTTTCAGAATTTTTTGTCTGTAAATAAATTCCTATTTTCTATTATATGGAAATCGACTCCAAATGTCACACTCCCTTAGTCCACTTCTTTATATGGTCTATATGGTTAAAGGTCAGATCTGTGGAGAGCTGAGCCCACTCACAGTAAGAATGGACACTTCCATGGTATTTTGACAAATAAAAACACCTGCAATTGAACAAATGAACGATAGACAGTCATTGTTATTGAAGCTCATGTACTCTTTGTGGATGAGGTTGACTCTAGTAATTCTCTTTCACACCACAGTAAGACAAGTGTGAGACCATCATCAAAGTCCACAGATAAGCAAGAGCCTCCTGCTGCGTGTCCTCAGTGCAGGCATTCTATTAGCTGTGTTTATTTTGACACTCTCAACAGACTTCATAGGGAAAGGATTATTGCTTATTCTATATTGTGTACATCTTGTTCAGGCCCACAACTCCACAGTGGCTGCTGCATCATGTTCTCTGTACCCTCACAGTGTGAAGCTCCTCTGACACGCTGCATGTGTCTCTGTGTGTCCTGATCATCCCAACGTGAGACCGCCAGCACCAATAACGCACATGACCACACACTGACCCTGTGTGTGCTGTCTAAGCAAGGCAGTGCTTTTTCTATTCTGTAGTGTGTGGCGTATCAGGTAATGCTTTGTTGTCAGGACTGACTTCTGGTATTGAAACTGCAGAGCAATGGATTAGGGTTAAAAGGCCCATATTAGACATAAAAGATATTTTCTGTTCTATGTTATAACGTTGTGTCCTAATCAAAAACATCCCTGGAGTTGTGTTTTGTTTCATTCACACATGTCCTGTGTGTATGTATTTATTTTGGGCAATTAATAAATTTACATTCTTTTACAATGGAACATTTAACATTAGAGAAATCATGATAAAAATAACAAAAACAACAACAAAATATTTTACCCAAAAAAGAGTGCAGACATTTTACATTATAACATGAACTATTTACAAGTGTGGACAATGTGTAACTGTTCTGCTTGATAACATAATTTTCATCATATTGTAATAATAATACATGAGGATACCAGCAATGGTAAGAAATTTAAAGTTACCAACAATGGTAACAGACAACAAATACAAGTAACAGTAATTGACAGCTATTCTCTCACTCATCATATAATTTTCCTAAAATATATGACAGAAATACATTTTTGTAAAGAAAAAAACTCTTAAAAAGTGAAAACTAGTTTAATATTAAGTGTCAAAATATTGACACTTAAAAAAGTTGCTCAACTAGAAAAAAAAAATGGGTACAGCCTCTTTCCTGAGAGAGAAGTGTAGAAAAACATAACCCGGGTTCTTTGACATATGCAGCTCTTTGAAGGCTTCATAGGTGAATTTAATGTGAAAATGTGAAGAGTCTCCCACTGTGCAGATTGTCAGTTAGAGGAAAAATCCTCTTGTCTATTCAATATTCTGCTGTTTTCACGAATCACTTCTGACTCTAAAACTAGAACAAAACCTTTCAGCTATTTTCGGTTGATTTTGACACAGGAAAAGTCTGTGGTGTACGTTTAGCTCTTACAAAAACATTTTAAATTGAGTTAGGCATGCATGGTGAGTATATGCAAAAACTTAGACCACAATATATGCAAATGAGAGCCTAACACATGCAGTGATCTTTAACAGCACATTCATTTCATACGCGCTTACTCATAATCTTAAGGTCACGTGAAAAACAAAGAGCCATAGCTGAGCATAAGGTCACTCTCCCTGGTGCCCTGCATGCATGTTCTTATGCACCAAATGAGCTGCTCTTATTAAACCCCTACTTGTATGTAAGAAAATGGATTTAGAGGTGAGATCTATTTTAAGGAACAGGTCAAGAACCTTTCAGGCTGTTCTAATGGCGAATTACATTAACTACATGCTAAATCTCACTTACTCTCTCCTCTCATTTGCGATATTACAGTTGAATGCGAGTTCATTCTACAGTAGCCTTATATGCAACAACAAAATCGTCAAGTACATTTATTAAAGTTTCCTTTGGCATGTGCTTAAATAATAAACAAATAAAACAAATAAATGTTTTGTGTCATTGTGTTATCAGTCAGTAGCTTTGTTCACATGTACACTAAAATCTGATTATAGTCTGATTTCTGGACCTTTAAACGACTAAATTTGATGTGAGTGGTGGACCCCAGGCAGTTATTGCTGTGGTAATAACTAATGGAGATACAAAATAAAGGATAAAGAATAATTAATGTGAGTAATCAGAGAGACAAAGATCAGAAAATGTAATGTTTACATGTAATTTTAACTTCTTATAAATCCGATTTTGAGTGCACGTGTAACTGCAGCTAGTAATATTTATAATTGTCTATTTAGGAAGATCTATCTGCATCTGTGTCATGACTTACAAGTCAGCGGCAGGTACACAAGACACTGTAAGAGACGCTAATGGCAGCAGGAATCTAATAGCGCTTGTCATTTTTGCCTAGAGCCTAATGTGTTACCATTTAACAATCATCCATCTATCCATCCATCTTCTCCCGCTTAATCCGGCTGGGTCGCGGGGGCAGCTTGCTGCCCAATACTCATAGCACCTGACCCCCCATATGAACCCCTCTGCAGGTGGTGAGCCCACAGGAGGGTTATTTAACATTTAACAATCACTTTTGTGAAAATTGATAGTCGTTAAGTGCTGCTTGAAATTTTTATTTAAGCTGTAAAATACATGCTGCATTGTTTAATTTATATTCAGTCAAGATCTCAAAGGTATGTATGTATACACTTGATAAGGCGAGGAAACCAAACAGAGCAGAGCAATAATGGCTTTACTAAGTGTCAATCAAAATGTTTTATCATCAAGCCTGTTAACAAAACAATAAACACAGAAAATAAATAACAAAATCATCAACAAAAATACTACTCACTACACTAAATAAAACAGAATAAAGAAGCTTTTTATACCGAATAAAGCAGACATGAGGTTTAAATCAAAGTCTGAAATACCCCCATACATTATATTACATTATATTACATTATATTACCATGGTAATACACTAATATGCTGCAATGTCTCTGATGTACCTACAATTTATTCTGATCTATTAGGTCTAGGTGACAATTACCTTTTTCATCTTTGCTTCAGGAGGACTGAACCACAGTTTCATCTGCTGTGTTCCCCTTAGATCAAACAGAAGTTATTACTGCCATTAGCGGAAGTGTTATTCCTCTCAATAAACACATGTCAGGTCTCTTTGCCCATGAGAACACACTGAGAACAGGTTGAAGATTCCCAGTGGAGGAGTTGCCTCTGACATGTAGCGTTAGTCTGTTAGACAACATTATAAGCTGAACATATATGTATGAACAACATTAATTATTAGTGATCTTTCTTTGATAAAAATCCTTTTGAACTGATTGACAGTCCTTTCAGGTGACGTAACTGAGGCTATGGTTCAAATTACAAATAGAAAACATGATCATGTAAGTGTGTCAGAAAGAGAAAAAGAAACAGTGCACACCTTATTGAAAGCACCAGATGCCCCAAAATATAGCACAAAATCATCTCCAATTGCCTGAGTTTCTTTAGGCTATTATCTCTGAATCAATCACTTTCCATGAACCTCCACCCAAGTACACATCCAACATCATAAGATAAACGATTACCTCATTGTAACTCTGTTCTATTAAAATTGGGGTCCATGATTTTCAAACTGTGAAAAGAGGGTAGGTAATTTAAACTATTATCCGTGACTCCAGCTTTCTAGCTCTGACAAACCCTTTGGCACATGCTTTGTGCACATGTATTTTTAGGTTCATACACAGTTTAGAACAGTTTTCAGACAGAAAAGTGAAGCAGGATGATTGGCCCTATAGCAACAATTGTGCTCTCATTTGAAAATATAACAGAGCCACAGATCAGACTGCCTGAACGGGCATACTATGTTTTTGCTCTTTTTTGCAATTTGAATTATGCAAAGGCATTTACACTGTTGTCCTGATGGAAAAAATGTATTAACTATACAAAGTTATGATTATTTATTTTATATCCACATTATTACATGTTTTTATAAGTTCTCTGTATGTAGCCTGGCCGACTGATATTCTTAATGTATTCAGTACACGAGACTGGTATTGGTTCATAGATGTTTGGTTTGATCAGAAACATCCTTGCAGGACCAATCACATGTCACGATCCTCTGGGCTTGTTAGTCCCACTTTCAGAATTACATTTGAACCAAGCAGTGCTGAATTTCTTTAGGGTACACAGCAATAAATTTGTTTTCAGGTCAAGTTAAATCGAATGACCTGCATTTGGTGAATGTGAATGTTAATATACACCAGCCTGTTGTAACTCAAAGCCGGGAGTAGTTGCGTCCTGCAGGGAAACAACACATGAACTAGTATATTTCTGTAATTCACATGACGTAAATGTGAGTATATAAATGACTGCAGCTTGTGAACACAAAGAGACCATCCCCTTATACAGGCTTGTTACACACACACACTCCCACTGGGCCATGGAGGCTACGCGGATTCCTGCTCTGGTGTATTAGCCTCTGATTGTGGCTATTGTAGCTAATCATGGCAAATGAATTGTTCTGTCGTGGTGTTTTCATGTTCACATTAGTCACAAACTCTATACGTCTGTAGGGTAATTATAACGGACAGATGTAGTTTACTCATGTGAGAAAAGAACAAAGCTGCTGCCTCACACATGCCCAACGTCTCCTCTGGTTCTTAAATACAACATTACTTCCAACATCATGTCGACTTTATCAGATCAGAGTTTTTGTGGTAAGAGAGCTAATTTTGGAGTTTGATCTTAATATAATCTGACAGACTGAAGAGGTTGTTTTGCTGCTACGTCACATTGTGTTCATATCTTTTAAAATATAGGCCACTGTTTAGAGCACCACTTACTTATCTCCCTTTTTGTGTTATCTTAAGCACTTTAAATTGATTTGGGGGTTGTCTATTAGCATATGCACCATAGCTCTATTAGTTATACGTTAAAGGTGCACTATGTAACTTTTTGGTTGGGGGTTCGTCACCTGCTTGTTTTTCTCTGCCTGCAATCTGACATTAAACAGCTCTTCCTTACATTTATTCAGTTGCAGCTGTTTTTATAGGTCAAAATACCTAGAAAAACAAGTGATTCTAACTGTGAGCAGAGTTGCCTCGCCAAAAATCTGACCTCTGAAGATAGAAAGATTTAATACCGTACTGTGAAACATTCCAGACAAACCAATAACATCTGAATGCAGAAAAAGCATTTGAGGGGTCCTCCACCAGAAAAGTTACACAATGCACCTTTAATATGTGATTTTAAAGTAACGATTTTGAGTATATAGTTTACAAAGTTGTAGCAGCTCTTCCATCTGTGCTGAGTAGGTTCACGACACAATGCTATATATGGCTCTCCAACTGTTTAAATAGTGCTACTTGTCAACTTTGCATAGAGGTACGAATCTGTTAGATGTTGTGGTTTCACTGCCATGTTCCAAAGTCTAGTGCAGAGTACAGCGAAGTCTGTGCAGCATCCAACATTATGAATCAGTTCAGAGCCAGAACTGCACAAACTCACTGGAGATCCACTGGCCTTTAAAGTGGAAACAATAAATCTCATATGGCATTGTTCAAAGCGCACCTGCATGCACCCGACTTTGTTTTGGTTCAAAGGAAACACATAATCCCAAACTTCAGAGTAACACATCATCATAAACTTTTTCACTCCAATATATAACAAACAAAACTCAACAATTCAATCAGAACGAATGTGAACGAATGTAGAAAAAGACTTGTGCACAACAGGCAGTGTCCCTTTAATATTAACTTGACATTTTCAAATTATTTGGAAAGTAATGATCAAAATTAAATAAACATCAATTTAATCAAGCAAGTAAATGCTGATTGATTCCAACTGTATAAACACTGGTGTTTTATCCCAGGGTTTATGTGAGAATTTGTTGAAGCTTAATAAGTAGGTCAGTTAACTGCATCAGTTATTCACTATGGCTGTCGACTGGGTATGCATGTTAGAGTCGAGGCAGGTAAATGCCTGGAGCCCCCACAGAGAACAGATGTAGCCTAGGGCCTATAGGCTCATTACATAGTGTGTACATAATTATATTACACTGCACACATCACAGTCCACGTTTGCTGACAAACATGTGTCTGTGCCTCCTAATCATGCTCTGTCCTGTGATCAGCTAGGCACTGCTCAACATCAGCTACTGCTAATAGTCCAGGAGGAAATGAACACAAATGTTGTCCCTTGCTAATGCTAACTCTCCCACTGAAAATGCACTGGAGCCAACATAAAGAACTGTACCAGTTTTCGGAATGTGTTCTGTTGACAAACACTGTCATGGTCTATCTCGCTTTACCAGAAGTCAACCGTGAACAGCAGGTAATGCATATGGAGATTGAAGGCTGCTTCCTATAGCATTGCTGGCCTTATCCAAACTATTTAATCCACTGTGTTGCTTATGATGGTGTCCAAATGCATGCTGCAGTGGTGTGTTGGGCTACTGTCAAAATCTTGTTCTTCACGTAGTCTCTCTTTATCTCACATTCACACACTGGTTCTTTTTGTACTTTTGAAATATCAACACTGAACATATTTTACATTCTCTCTGTAATTTTCCAAAGCCTTGGCGTTACGACATCTGCAGCTGACTGGACTGCGGTAGCTTGAAAAAACCTCTATAAAAGGAGAGTACCTCTTGGATGTTTTTGGTAGTTTCTTGTTTTTTGTTGAGAGAAACAGAGCCTCATTCCATGTATAGCTTTTCAACAGGAAAACAAACCCACCGAGTAACAACAGGTCAGGGACAGTAGTTCTTTTATGGACTTGCTGTATCCTGGATGAAGTGAGATAACGTCTTTGGGAAACAATGAAGCCTCCGTTGGATTTCCTATTTCTTGGCAGTGACTGATGTGAAGAAAAGAAGAGGACACCTACTACCTCCAAAGGTGCAGTCATGTTAATCCAGATTCACACGCCAACACATGCCAACTATCAGGTGTGTGTGAGTGACAAGGCTGCCCACATCCTCTCCATCAACAAGTCCCAATGAAACCACAGTGCGGAGGAGTTGGATGGATAATCATATCTGAAAGGTGTGACATTTGCCCTGGGGGGGAGCATGATATCCACATACGGGATAGGGGAACTCTGGTTTTGTTTTACGGCAGGGAGACAAAACTGTATTAAACAAATAAGTCACATCAGGGATTTGAATCTAAACTCTGACTTTAATTTACATAGAATGGTTAACAGCAATGGTATTTAGAGGAGCCACATTTAGGTTTGATCAAATTGAAAGTGAAATTTTTTCACATTCAGGCAATATGTAAATCAAAATGTCTCCTTATAGAAAAGTTATGTTGACAAAAGGAAGTCCCCAGAGCCCTTATCCAGATGTCATTCTGAAGAAAATAGAAAATACACCTAAATGGTGTATGATGATAAGGCATCATCACAGACCTAGTACCATAGTATACTGTGGAATAATATTTATTCTACTTTATACTACTCTATTTATTCTAAGGAGGTGGTGGGCCCTATATTATAAAATATACCCAGTGCATCTGTAACTCATGGTTTTATTTGATTGAGCCAACACAGAACAGGGGTAAACAAAGATTTTTTTATTCCAGGAGATGGATACAGTTTGTGCTTCCTGAGCGCCTCCAATTTGTATGCAGCAGATGAAACGAATGAGATATTAAAGACTTAAAGGGAACACAAAAGGGACTAACATTAGTTTTAAAGATAAAAACATATCTTGTTTCGATCTGACCATCAGAGATTCCAGTTCAAATCAGTTCAGATAGTGATTCGTGTTAGATGCTAGATGTTAGATGCTAGAAATTATTCAACCAAAACATTTCCTCAGCTAAATTAGTAATGTAGAGCAGTGTCATGAAGCATCAAGTCAAATTTTTATGTATCTATCAAGTTATCATGGCTTCAGTTGCTCTCAGTTGCTATACCAGGGCGCAGTTGTCGGGAAGCTCCATGACTGGGGGAGTTTGTAGGAATTTTAGGAAAGGAATAACTTTGAACCTCCACAAACCATTACAAAGTATTTGAGAAGTCATGCTCTCCTCTTCTGATCCCAGCCAATAAACAGCAGTAATTGACTTGAGAGAACAGAGAGTGTGAGATCTCTCTTGCAGGCTGGCTTGCCATGCTTTGCCATTATCACAACTTCATTGGTATGAGAGTGCAAATGAAATGGATTTTCTCTTGCCTGAGGAGCCCATTATTGTGTAGCTCCTGGCAAAGTTTCAGATTATTGTCTGTTTTGTGTAAAGTCATTTTACGGATGAGAAAACAACACTGTCACGTCCCCTGTCTATCTAATTTCCACAAATTACTCTGTCAAATTAAATATTTGAAAATTGCTTTTGTTACTTTTCCAAAATGTATGTAGTACGGGGTTTGGTGGTAATTGCTTGAGTGGGTGATTATTTTGCTCTTTGCCTCTCACTGTTGTCCTGCAATATGCGTCTCAACCGTCTTTGCTAGCAGCTCAGCACCACTCCCACAGCTCCAGCTCAGCCTCTATCGTCTGCTTGTCACTTTTTGAATACAGAATAACAGAAATGTTAATATTTTTCTGTTCATTCAAAGATCCCAAACATGGCATCATTCATACACAGATGAAAAGCATCCAGAGCATTACACAAGGGACAGTTTAGCGCATGTAGTAGCTGTTGCTGATACAAACTGCAAATTAAGAAATTAAGAGATTGAGGTAATTTTGGTAATGGACAACATACATTAAATGAGCACAACCAGTCTCACCACAAAGAACTAATGTGAACAGTGTTTATTTGAATAGACCGGGTACTGTTTGACATATCCTTCCAAAACACAACACCTAATGTCAATCAAACTGTACTGTTACTTGCAGTGGGCACCCAAGTACATACCACTTTCTTCTGATGTGTTCTGGGGATTTTTCAGATTTGAACCACAGCTTCTCAACGGTAGTTCAGGGTTTAAATTGTGAAAAATCTGTTTAAATTGGACCATTTTTCCTGGCATGCAACATAGTCAGTGAGTGTGAACAAGAGGTAGTTTGCAATTTTACAACAACAATGTTTTCGCCATATTAAAATCACTTCTGGTGTTTTTTTCTGAAACTTCCCATATTGCCTACTGTATTATATAAGTTATAAAACATGACATAGTAATAAGTAGTCCCAAAAAAGCATAGTAACTGTACCAACCTTTTTAGCTGGCTGTTTTCCTCAGGTGTCTTGTTTTGCATGTGAGAGTTTGCACATTGGAATATGTGGCATGTAGACAGCATTTGGGTGACCTCTTTGATACCCTGATTTGCTCTGAAGGAATTCAACATCTAAAAGAGCGCTGGGATTAGAAGGGCCCGTATTAACAGGTGGCCAGAGAGTAAAAAGAGCTCTCGATGCTTGCAGTTTGTTGGTTTTGCACTCCAACCTTCTGATAACATTTTCTCTGCACTGCACCATCTGGTCTTTGATGTGAGACACACCCCATCACAGTGTGTTAATAAAGAGCGCACATCACAGTCTAATGTGATTGTGTGATATTAAGCATTAATGAAGCGTATTGTCAGCAATCTTTGCATCATTATTCACTAATTAGGAAATGTAACTGTAAAACGTAGTCAGACGTAAAATGGTCTTTTCATAGGGAAGGTTGAGAAAGGTTTAATGATTAAAATTCTATACAATAGATGTCATCATTTTTTGAGACAAAATTATTTGTGTTTAGATGGGTTTGACAAATTTCTCTCAAACAAATAATAACTTAGATTGTTATTTGGTAGGATGAACCTTTACCCCTGAATGTGTCCTTAGTCTAAGTACTATTTTGTACAACCCTTTAAGATGCACGGAGGAACACATGCTTTATAATCACAGACTTTTGAATACATCTGCAAGTTTGGCAGACGGCCACAAAAGTAAAAAGGATTCTCTGATAATCACAGCATGCAGATGTAAGCAATAGGAGTGTTGATCCAATAGCACAAGTGCCAATTTGTTTGGTGCCTTTTCAGCTGCTCAAAATCCACATTAATCACCAAAAATGTTTGAAAATACAAACAGATTTAAGTTCTCATCACACCACACAAGTTTTAAAGTTTAAAAAGAGATCATTTCCTCAGAGGAAAATTATTGCATTGTGTTTTATTGAAATAGCTTTATTAGGGGCTAAGTGCAATTGCATACTTTTTGTATTACACAATAAATATGGAACCTAATATGTGTGTGTTTTTGCATCCCAATTTAACAGGGTATTGAGCTGTGTTAATGGTTTTAGTCCAATTGTCTACTTAAATAATAAATCCTGCTAAAAGAAAGAGATTAAAATGCATTTTGTGGGCTTAATTGATACTCATCATATTCTGTGGTTTTTGAATTTTGTGTGCTAATGACTCAAGGTTCCATGCAGCTAAATCCCCTACTTTCACAGAACTATAAAAAGTGATCTACCCGAATCCTGCCACCCATTCGCAGAACACTAAGAAAATGCTTTCTAACATTGATTACACAGTCAAATGAAAATGCCTTAAGCTCCGCCTACATCCACCGCCTCCACTGCACTGCATTAACATGCTCTCCACCTGATCTGAGCTCCTGCCTGTTGACGTATAGGAGCTGCAGAGAAAGCACTGTACCATCAGGCACATGTGGATTTTGACAAACACAAGTGAGAAAAAAGATCAGAGCTGTCAAAAGTTTCCCAAGTAGAACAGGTTATCTCTCCCCTCTGCAAAATGTTTTTTTTTTTTTTTATTCTGGCAAATGGTGGAAGTTATGATTATTACGGTGCTATTCCTGCAATGGCTTCAAAGGTAAAAGTGTTGCAATTTTCCA
The DNA here is from genome assembly GCA_030686955.1 of Odontamblyopus rebecca. NCBI lineage: Eukaryota > Metazoa > Chordata > Actinopteri > Gobiiformes > Gobiidae > Odontamblyopus > Odontamblyopus rebecca. The sequence continues at coordinate 16,318,221 of CM060661.1, forward strand.
AAACATTTCTGTTCCTGTCTCATGAATCATCTTCCATTGTTGGCTTAGTCTGCCATGCACAGCACCCACTGCATTCTTACAATTGCTGTAACGCCAAAACACATCAGACCACAGATTTTTTGTGTGGATCTTTGCAGCAGGATTTATGGTTGTATACGGTTAATTTGATATGACAGCATAGTGGTGAGAGGAAGTTGTAGGATGAAAATCACAGAGAAAAATATGGAAATATGCAAACATTAGGAGCTTTTAACCATGTTATAAAGATGGAGCCTTTAGTTTCGTCAGACACTTGAGCCTATCTTTCTAAAACCTACAAAACAACAATTCTGGGAAGTGTTTTGTCTTAAAATATAGCAAGTGGACTATGAACACTGCAAATAAATACCAGTTTCTGAGCGAGTGAAGATATTCTGGAGTGCAGAGCCAATAAGGAGAGAAACAGCTGCTAAAAGACCACATTTACAACCAGCAGTTATCACAACATCAAAAGATGCTTTTAAGGGGCGTTAAAGCACTGCTACGGCTCAGGTCAATGTAAAAGAGCTTTCAACCCAAGAGTGTTAGTCACACTCTGGAGCACAGTAATCAACCATTTGTACCAACCCAAGCCTGCAGGAGGCACTAAACAAAATCAATGATAATAATGCATTTGAATGATATAGTGCCTTTTAAGACACCAAAAGTGCTTTACATTCATATATTCATTCCCACCACAGGGGCCTTTGTCACTTCTCTGCCACTCAGATGATTCACGTCTAACTGCTGAACTGCTGAAGTGCATAGTAACAAAACTTGATGCTTGATGAAGCAATCATTACCCAAAGAATTTGAGGGGTTCCTCGATGATTCATACAAGAGAAGTCCTAACTAGATTGTGTGAATTTGAGCTAAGTTATCGTATGCTAATTACTTCTATTAAGTATTTTTATCATCATAATTACCAGAAAATACTTTTTTCCAAGAGTAGCTTCTTGGTTAGGGACAGGGGGTCGCTAAATGGGCTGTTTACAACCTTCATCTGACAGTGCAAGTTGTCTCAGTTTAATAACAGCCAAACACTTCTGGTCCTGCCTTTCTCTGTGCAGGTAACACTTGGCCTTTCTGCTGCACAGAATGACTTTTCCAGCAAACATTGTCCTCACAGTATATTTAGCCTCAGGTAACTGAACATAGCACTAAGGAAGAAAGCGTGTACATACGTATCCATGGGGCTTGGATCGCTTGGCTTAAATACTGGTGTCATGTAAATAAGTTCTGGGGTTAGATGACTGACTCTCACATGGCTCATGGTGCGGCAGTGGGGCAAATGATGAGCAATCACAAACAAGGACTGACCCAATAGTGAAGCAAATACAACTAAACCTAGCCAATGGATGTCATCATTTTCCCTGAGCCATCACTGTAATGACAGCACTTAGAGAATTGTGTCAGGGGAGACAGATTTACTGTAAATTCTGCTTTTCTTGATCTACATTCCTTCTGTCAAACATGGCCACACTGAATAATTTAAAAACTGTTACTACAAATAAAAAGTGAAAAATTGTGTTTCAGAAGTGACTTTGAGAAGTAGACAGGAGCTGATTCTGTCTGACCACATACCTTCCTAACCAAATATTCAGCAGGCATGAAGGCAGATCCAGGCCGTGCATTCCTATAATCCTCCAGGGTGTGCAGACAGTGGAGCTCATGCACATCATGTGAGGGGTGTGAAGAGAGAGGGGAAGACATCACACAGCATTAAAGTAACTATCCATTTGGACTAGTGTGAGAAAGCCTCTGCCTATATAGAAATGCATTGGACAGTGTCTGGAATGGTGTGCATGCTGCTCTGAATGACTGTTTTTAAAAGAAAATTGCAGTATTTAAGAACAGAGTAAATGTTAGGCTGACAGGTAGAGCTGAAGATTGTGGCAGATTACACCAGTGGGCAGTCTGATGCAAGTATACAGGTAGTACCAGAATGGTGCTTTGGAAAATATTTATGCAAACAAACGACTAGGAAGATATTGGCCATGTACAGAAACATGGGGCGTTGAAAGATGAGAGCGATAAAATAACATCAAAACAAACACTTTCCTTTTACCAAATACATTTATTGCTAAACTTTTTTTTCTCTTAATGACCCTTGTTTCTTCAGCAATAGATACACCAATCAGTTGATCGATCAATCAATTAAGCTTTATTTCAAACTCCAGTGGGTCCATATAGAACATTAAAAAACAGCCAGAAATCGCAAATAAAAAATTATAAAATTATAAAACATTGTTTTACACTATAGCAGAGTGATTATTATTCCTGTACAATTTCCTTGAATGTGTTTCATTCAGGCACTACAGGTGGGAATTAGCCTTTTCTGCCATAACCTGGTATAATATGGAGTATGACTGACAGAGATTCAGGAGCAGGACCACACCTTCTCCTCCTTCTCCTTCTTCTCCTCCTTCTCCTTCTTCTCCTCCTCGTCTTTCTCCTCCTTCTCCTCTCTAATGAACTACATCTCCAATCCCCCAGTCTATTCCATCAACACAGTTTGTGTTGATGAAATTAAGACACATTCCTGTATTGGTTGGGCTGACCACCTGTGTCTCTACTTTTGGTCATTATTTATTGAACATTGTCTCTGCATAATTAAAAACATACAATAAATACACACAAATATTACTAAAACAATAAAATTGACTACAAAGAAGATTTTTTCTATGTGTTTACTCTCTTGGTTAATTACTTGAATCTAAATAGTATTTAATTTAGTATTATTCCAAATATCCAATGCAAAGCACTTCTGTGCAGCTTTGAAGACTCATCCCTAACATTATGATATGACAAATGACATGAGGTGGAGATACATTGGGATGTCTTTTACCTCACTGTCATGAACATTAGATTATTATCCTGATGGCATATGGCAGGAACATGCAATTACTGAAGACCTGGTTAGATCAGTTGCCCTCACGCTATAACAGCTTATCTCCTCCTCAGTTGACCACCTGCTCAAAATGTATAGGAATGTATTCCTTGCAGAGCTCATTAATCTGGACTTCCACTTGTCCCAATGTCACAGGGAGCAGCTAGGCACAATGAATTCAGGTCAGAGCCGAGTCTGTTCAAATGGGAGTTATCTGGCCTGGGCAGAAGAGGTGTAAGTAAGGGATTAGTCAAACACATTAATATTGCAGCAATATGCCTCTTCTGTGTGTTCAAATAATCAAACATATTCACAAGTACAGAGCCTGGTTATACAAGGTTATAACTAAATATCTTGTCTTGATAAAAATGTCAAGAATTCTCTCCCACGCTGTCCTGTGTAAAATATACAGACTATACTGTAGCTGTAGTGTGGGATGGCTATAGCAGTAGTGTCCAATTTCTACAGTGTTCCAGCCCTCATAACTGTCTTTCATCTTTGACTTTATGTGCTTGTTCAGTCTGCTGACAGCTTGTGTAACAGGTATATATCATAAGCTGAGCTGGCTCTGACAAGAGCCACAGAAAATCAGTGAGATATTAGAATGAGCCATTAAAAGTCAGTGTGCTGCTGCAACACTCTGTTCCTCCACTCTTAAACACAGAACAGTGCCTCACACCTGAGCCTGTGGCAACAAAGCACAACACTCAGTCACTAGTCACTCTCAATTTTCAGTTAGTCACTCTCACCTTTTGCTGAAAATCAAACTCCTAAACAAGACCATGAACTGTCATCACAGGCTTCTGAAAATGTGCTGTGCCATTTTGTATTTTTTTTTTTTTTTTTTTTGCAGTGTCTGCATTTTGCAGTGCATTGTGTCACCATGGTTACTCCTAAACATTCCACCATTAGAGATACATGTAGAATACCCCCAGCTTGATGTCACTGCAAAGTGTCAACAGCATAACATGTATAGCTTAGCCACAATTAAACTTTTTATAAACTCCCCTCTTGTTCATAAACATAACCTAACCAAGAGACGCAGAGGGAGAACGGCCCTTTCACTGGACCCATGCGTATCAGTTCAATACCTGATGGCTTTGATTTAGGGCAGTTTAATGAAAGTTACATTCTAACTAATCATCTGTTCTTAATGTTCTGCCTGTTAACAATAACACAGTGCAAATTCAGTTTGGTGTATGGGAACTCTATGGTGGATTGTATTTATTATAAGAATGGCGGCCCTGGATATAACTGAGTGACAAGGCCACTGTCACAATCCCATTTCTAAACTTCACTGATGAGGACATGGCTGTTGGAGATGATTTACAGAACTTGAGATCACATTAAATAAAACTTGTACTTGGGAGCATCATTTGGGCCGTGACTCTCAGCTCAGCCAAGTGTGCACACAAAATAAAAAGCAAATGTTTCTGCTGCCTGGCTTTTGGGGGTCATGTTTTATGCTAAACTTTTCCAAAGCTGCTTGTGTCCTAAAATTCCTTTGAACAAATTTATTTCAAAAGAACAAGATCTTAAAAATCTCCATGCTCTAAATCCATTTGGTGCATTTTTGAAGAACAATCCTACAACTACATTTCATCATCATGTTTTTGCAAACCCTCACCATTTTACTTTTTACTGGATTGGCTGAAGTTTTGTTCTAAACAAGATGTTTTTAACATGAGCAAGTCTGCTGAAACAAATAGAAAGTGGATTCACTGTCAAGTGTCAATCTGTGTTTTATTACAACAAGCCAAATTTAGTTTAGAAAATAAAAGAAGACATTTTTAATGGCAATATAGGAAGATTGCCATTTTACATTTTCTTCATTATAAACAGCAATAATAATCTCAAATCTACATTTTACCCCGTTGATGTCTTGAATGTGAACATGCCCATAACCACTGCACATCTTTTACTGGATCAGAAAGGCTTATTTCTACTCAGCTTCCCTTCATTGTCTGGTCTGTCTGTTAAAACCTCACTTGACCTCAGGTCTCTAGATCAGATTTAAGATGATATTTGTGTATAGTTGCAATGAGATTATGGAATAACCTGTCCTGCATATTAATATAATTTGTTCACTGGTTTTAGTCAAAATATTGAGAACCACATTAGTTATTCTCCAATATGAACATAAATTAAAAAGAGTTTAGAGAGACCAGCTGTCAAGCACACAGTGGATTTTGCAGTTGATTCCAGTCATTAAGAGATTAGAGATGTAAAATGCACTAAATAAATATATTCACAATTTCTGTTATGTCTATTGCATATTTCTTATGTACACATACTTAAACCATCTGGGCAGCAGATTTAACAAGCATAGAGGTAATTCTGTAGCTGTTACCTATATCAACCATGATGTAATTTTGATTTAGACTGTTAGTAAAATACTTTCTTTCCCATAAATTGTATCGACATTTAGGATGGAATTTTCTGTGTTGATGACATGGGTTATTCATTTTACAGCTCAAAGTTACTGTCTGTATTTTTGTACTTTTCTGCTGGACTTTTTGCCACAAACTGCCACTTAACTAATGTAAAACTCTGATAAACATTTTCCACAGGAATCTCATCACATCAAGATAAATATTATTTGTATTATGAACCATATGCATTGTATGAGTTACCCTGAATCTACGTCTATAGGCAGGAAACAGTACAGCCCACAAACACTTGACCTGAGAAAGTGAATTCACACAAACGTACACAGCATACTAGTGTTCTGCCACGTGTGCAGCTAATCCAAACCTGGGAATAATTCCTGACACAACAGGACGAGTTTTAATGAGCTGCACTGAAGTGTGGTACAGTAGGTAGGCGGATTGATGCTTGTGTGGCAGTCTTTTTGATGTCTTTACAAGGTGACGTGTCAGACTGCAGAACATGGCCTACTTCATGGCTCTATGAAGGCTTTAATGCTCAGTTTACAAGTGTTTCCCCTAAACCTCTGTGAAAGTGATGAGACATTAAAAGTCAGGCTGCTTGCTCATTACTCCCCATTGTTTCAGTGGTTTGTGGAAGTGACTGAGAGGCAGAGACCTGGGGTAGTCAGGAAAACCTGCAGCAATTAAGATCGTATTGTGCAATGCTGCTGATCTGTTAGTGCAGATTCCATCTGCACTAATGTGACACCTATCAGTTTGTACATTTGGATCTATATTGCACTTTATAAGCTTGACAAACTTCTCAAAGTGTTACACTTGACTGTTCACTCCCCTTCCCTCTGAAGTCACAGCTGCCCTGGGGCTGACTCACGTAACATAGCTCTAAAGATGTACATTACAGGCAGATGGGCCAAAAGTCCATAGACATGCTGCGAAAAACACAAAGCATTTAAAAATTAGATTGATTAAAAATATATTTATTTAGTTTTAAATGTGTCTTCCTTGGAACACCAAAGGAATAGTATTTGCTTTTTCATACTGTTTTGCCTCATTAATGTGGTACATGTGTGATTGCAAACACAAAAGGGTGTAAAACTCTATTATTATATTGGCCTATATGCATAGACAGTTTATAACAGTTCTAAAGATAAACCCATCTTAGTGTCTAAAGCTTGATCTGCTGTTTAACGTTTAATTTCTCAAATAAAAAGAGTCTCTCTGAAATATTCATAGCAATTCATATGAAAATTGTTTCTTTAATGCCCTCTCAAACATTCAGAGATGCTTTTCAATCAGTCTCTTGAGCTTTTTTGGCCAACATCAATGTTTAAAAAAAATTACCAGGGCAGAATATGATGCTTGGTGACCCTATTAGACCTCTTATCATATTATGGATCTACATGCCTGCTTTTGCCCACCTGTATGTTGAGAGAGATTTCACACTTGCAATGTTTGGTCAGGATTTTCAGACTAGTCCATGCAGGTGTGGAACACTTCATGGAACAAAGCAACTGTACCCAAACAGAAAGAAGAGATGGCCTCTATCCAGACCAAGGCCTGGTCCTGTGTAATGAGAACATGAGAGAAGGAGCACAAAGTGAATAAAACAAAATTATAATCCACTCTTAAAGGCACAGTTACTCATATGTACAGGAAAAAAGACCGCGTGTCTACACTGGGGATGGGCATGATTAGTCGACTAATTGATAATTGATCATTAAGAATTTTGTCAATGATGATCTATGATCTCTGAAAACATGAACCATCTCTCACGCGCTATACGCACAGAACAGACTCACCATCAGCCATTATTGCTCAAAAATACACTGAATAGATTGATGAAGGTGATTGGTGGCGGCACGGTGGCTGAGTGGCTAGCACTCATGCCTCACAGCAAGAAGGTTGCGGGTTCGATCCCCGGGTCGCCCGGGCCTTTCTGTGTGGAGTTTGCATGTTCTCACCGTGTCTGGATGGGTTTCCTCCGGGTACTCCGGTTTCCCCCAACAACTCAAAACATGCACTGTAGGTGTGAAAGTTGTGTGAGTGAGTGTTGGTGGTGGTCGGAGGGACCGTTGGCGCCGCTTGGCTTGGCAGCCGCGCCTCCATCAGTCTGCCCCAGGGCAACTGTGGCTACAACAGTAGCTTACCACCACCGGGTATGGAGTGAATGAAGAATACTCTGTAAAATGCTGTGTAAAGCGCTATATAAATAAACCTTACCTTACCTTACCTTCCACCCAAAAAGTTACACAGTACACAGTACATGTCTGTTTTATCCCAATGCACTGAGAGGAGGAGAGTTTCAGTGGTCCAAATGTTACCTTATTTATTTTACTGCAGATTTGATATTGGATATAAAATTGTTCAGTTCCTTACACACATTTTTATAGTGAATCTATTTTCCCATGATACAGAAGCCGAAACGCACAGACAGTTGGAAGCTCAGTTTCCGTAGTAACCGGACAGCCCCTGTGAAGATCCAGGAATGCAGGACACCAGCAGTCGCATTCCCCTGTGGAGGAGAATAAGGAACTTAATTCATTAGCAACTATCTAACTACTATAACCTTTGTTCGGCTGGCATTGTTAAATCCACTTTTAAAGACCTTCTTGTTATCTTTTGCAAACAATTACCTGAAGGAAAAACAAAGCTAATCAGAAAATGTGCCAAAAGTACCAAAGTGAAAGAGAGAAAGATAATGCAACAACAAATCACAAAGATAGCAAAGAAGAGAAAGGTTCAAATTCCTGGATTTTCACAACAGCTGAATAAAGTGTAATCCAAGAGAAGTTTGCTTTTAGATGTTTTCATGATTTTCACACTTGACAAACATAAACCCTTTATTCAATGAAATAGTCTTTCAGTTGGTATCTGAGAATACTTCGTCATAACTGCTTTAAAAAAACGTTAACCTCGTTAAAATCTAATAAAACCTGGACATTTTTGTAAGGTCTGATAATCTCGAATCATTTCTCTATATTGCTGTACAGGTAATTCCAATTATTTGACAACTACTCGATAATCTGATTTTCAGCGTGTAAACATAGCTAGTCTCATTGTTTGTACCTTGTCTTTATAAAGTAATGTAAAAGACTTAATATGTGGGAGAGTAGTTAGCAGATCTATTCATTTCAGCAGCTCTTTTCTCCCTGCTATTTGCCCCTTTGAATTCCATTAACCCTCAGTCTTTCACTACATTCACACAGGATAATAACATAATAATGTCAAGCAGTTTGGCAGAATCAGTACAAAAAGTGTTAAACACATTTTTTATTACACTGTATTTTACAGCTTTGTAACAAATCCATCCACCCACTGAGAATGAGCTGAGGTGAATTAGAGCCTCTGTAAAAGGCAAAAAACCCCAAAGTTCTTGAAGTTGGCACTATTGTGGGTGGCAGTAGCTCAGTTGGTATAGAGCGTTTGTCCACTGATAAGAAGGCTGGCGGCTCAAATGCCACTCTCAACATAAAACATTATTGGTTCAGCGGTCAGATCCCCTGACCAACAGGTTGGTGATTCTCGCTCCCACAGTTGAATGCCGTTGTTGTGTCCTTGGGCAAGACACTTAACCCACCTCACCCACAGTGTCTGCGTACACTGGTGTATGAATGTGTGTGTGAATGGGTTAGTGGTTCCTTGTTGTAAAGTGCTTTGAGTGCCTTGAAGGTGGGAATGTGCTATATAAAAATGTGACTATTTACCATTTATGAACATCTTAAATCTTAATTTGTATGCTTTATATGAATAAAATAGATTGGAAAATGGGAAATTGGGGGATAAATGCATTTTGCAACCCATAAAATTATCTACAGAAAACATTAACCATATTTCCAGGCTTAATCACCCTTCTCTGGAGAGAGGGACAGATTTTAGTAACAGAACACAAGGCTCCTGTCTGTAACTGTGTTTCTCTTCCCAGTGTCAACAGAAGTCACCATGTGTCCAAGTGCACTCTGCCACAAGTGAGACACCCAAAAAAAGCTCTTTTTATTTTGGGCTGAAAAGAACAAACTTCATGAGGATTCAAGCAAACAATAAGGCGTTGCTGATTTACTACAGTTATAGAAAGTATAATGGCACAATGCCATGTCATTTTGATTTTATTTTTGGTACATTTTGCAATTTGGTGAGTCTAAAGTGGAATTTAGAATGCTAATCCTGATGAAAGATAATGTACAACAAGGTGAATAAAAAAAAAGTTTTGAATCCATTTGAATCAAACCGAGTGACAACAAAAAGTTTTCAGTTTAGTCACAGCCTGTTCCAGTCACAACGTGAGAGTTTGCAGGTGATAGTTGCAAATAAAATTAGGTTTTATGTTTTTAAATGATTTATTATTGCATCGTTTGGTGGAAAAATGACTTCTCGTTGTACACCCATCTGATCTGGCTATTTACATGTAAAAGAGGAGAAAAAAACAACATAAAGGCCAGTATGGTTTATCTCATCAGCAATAGAAGCACCAAACTATTAGTTATCTTAGATAAAAGAAGTGATTTTTTTTCTTTATTCTTTATTTATCCAGGTAAGTCAGTTGAGAACACATTCTCATTTACAATTTTTTGTCTGAATGTTACAAGAATTTTCAAGAGAAGATGTCATTTGCACTTGAGAGGCACATGCTACAATTTAGCAGCTGAGGTTTTTCATGCTCTATGGTCCAATTCCAGACCCTTCTGGATTCGAACAGAATGTAGAAGATGCTGGTTGGTCAGACAAACACTTGTCATTACAACGTTTGTAAAGACAAATTGAAAATAAAGTTGGAAAATACAGAAAACCGTCATCATACACTTACAAAAATGTGTATTCAGTGGTATCATCAAATGACTAATATTACTTATTTTTAGTGCATATGTGTAGAACTTATTTCACCCCTGAATATTTAAAAATGAAAACTTGGTGATATGGAAAGTGGTTCCTTTTTACATTTTAAGACAATCTTATTAGTCTTGCTGATTCTTACATAATCATACCACTACAGCATGCCTTCTCTATGGGCCCCATTCATTTAAGACAACATTTGTTCTAAATTATGTCCAATCAACTCTCTCCTCTGCTGGAATGCCTTCTTTGGGACATTTTATTGCCCTATACATTTTTCCTGTGTTGTGGAGACACTGGGGACAAAAAGCAGCTCTGACCCTATAGAGAGTGGGACAGTGCCAGTGGACGTCATCACTCATTGTGCAGTGGGACTTTTTGAATCCGGACAAAGCATCAGTCAAAGAAAGAAAACAATCCAGATGCCTTCCCTCAAATGGCTGTGCTCTCCCCCTTTTATAATGCAAGGGAGGGGGGTCTTCTTTGTCCCAATAGTTGTTGTTTTAGAGACACAACTTTGAAAGCACATACCTATGTCTTGTAATTAGGTTAGCCATTCAGCGCAGTCTGGGGAGTTTCCGATCCACTCCTCCGCTGGGGAGCACAACCCTGCTCAAATTAAAATAGTTTGTTTAAAAACATCTACTCATTTTTGAGACCATGAATGCCATGCACGCTGTAATCAAAGGCTTTTAGAACAATGGTGTTTGGACAAAATCGGTATAATTATTTGTGGTGTCACATCTTTTTCTTTGAAATATCTGACATTGTTTGAAACAGCTCACAAGATGAAAAGGAATATATTTTTCTTGTTTTTTTGAGTATTTTAGTAATAGTTGTAAAATATGAATGGGGATTGCCAATGCTTATGAGTTAAGCATGAGTTAACCTAATTTCAGATGCCCTATACCTGATGCATGTATTTGGGCCTGAGCCTGCTTTTTGATTTAAGTACTACAGATCATAAAAGAGACCACTTTCTCTGTAGATGTGAAATTTTACACTTAACCAAGAAAAGACTGATCCATTGTGCAGTCACAGGCAGAAGAACATTTCAAACAATAGTGCGCTACAAATTTAATTATTTGTTTTACTGACCTCTTTATCAAAGGATTTTCCATTTGAAATGAAACACTGCCACATAACAAAAGTACCCCAGACTTAAAAGAAAAACTGTTTTTCTCTGATGTACAAGTCTTTTCAGGATGACATTTGAAAGCTTTCCTCAAATGAAAAAAGCATATTAGAGTAGGATGTTTAGAGTTTTACAAGGAAAGCAGAAAGAAACAGGAAATGGGTGCCTGCTGTTTGCTTTATTGTCCAAATAAAAAGTTGTAACAAAGTACTTGTGTTCTGAATAGCAGGACAACAATCGAGGAACTGTAAACATTTTAGATTGATCAAAATAAAATCAGAATTGCCATGTTGTGCACACTTAATATAGTAATGTACTGTATCATGCTATCTAAGCATATGGTGTTTTGTTGCAGGCCTGTTTGTAATTAGTTGTGTATGTTGCAGATTTGTCTGGACGTGAGCAGTGGAGGAAGTCCAGATGTTGCACTGAGAGATGAAGGGCGTCGCATGTCTACAGCTGCTCAGTCACCAACAGGAAGTAGATTTACTAACAAACTGGGAAAGCGTCAGTTCTGCTACACCTCCATGGGCCTTGTACCTTTGTCACTCTGAATCAACCAGTGTCAATAATATTATTTTACAATTTCAGCCCTCTTATACTTGGGATTCCCCTTCCCCCATTTGAGGAAGATCTTTTACTTAAAAGTTAATGTTTTCATTAAAGTTTTTCTTATTTCTGTTTTCCATCACCCTCCTTTCTGTTTCTCTTTCTAGAGTTCAGCTGAAAGTGGCAAACAAAGATGGACACCCACAGCACAGCGGGTCTCCCTATGCCCTGCCTCTTATCAGATCTGTTTAACAAGCCCTGCACACTGGGCTGTGTGCACACTGGCAGGCAACATCCTGATCCTGGACAGATGTGAGTAAACAAAATGTCTCGACACACCTCTTTGGTTGTGCCCAATAAAGTGGTGATGTATGGTCATGTGTCCTTCAAAGCCAAAGTGCAGCAGCAGTGCTCCATCTAAGTGGCAGCTCATTCACCCAAAAACGTGGAGGTTGAAGGGGATCAATGTGGGCCTTCAGTTCATTGTTTTGTTTACAAGCCTGTCCGCAGTGAAGGCTGTACACTTAATATCAGTGTCTATAGGTCAACAAGATATTGGAAGGTCTTGAGAGGTTTTACTGCAATAAACTCTGCCATCTGGGATTGTGTACCATTTTCTTCAAATTTGGATCTATGGATCTCCCAGGTGTAAACCCTCCAATAGTGCAGTCTCCAGACTGACCTGCCTCTGGCAGGTACTGGTCCAAAGACATAAACTGCCTGGCTATCCACCAGAGACCTCCCAGAACCCTTAGAAAACTATACATAATTGAATCAGGACTGTGCAGGTGTTCATCAGTTACTTCGACTCTGATTTGTTATTCTAAAGATGTATGTGCAGTTCACTTTTGGTTATAGAATTACTAGTACCTTGCTTAGTTCTAAGTCAGTCCTAAACCTTATTAATCTTGCAATACCAGTATAAAAAATATTGAAAGATATGGTGTAAAAGTGCAGCCCTAGACATATCTGAAATGCACAAAGAAGAGGTCTGACCATAAAGAAGTGGACTAAGGAAGTGTGACATCATAGTTATAGATTGGAGCTGAGTTCCATATTAGGAAAATGAATTTATTTATGGACAAGAAAAGCGAAATAAAAACAATATGGTCATGTAGCACGAGCTAACAGAAACATTTCACAGCAGCAGTTACAGAGAGATGGGTCATGTATTTCAATGTAAAGTCAACTGGAGCCAGAGCCAGTGGAGCCGGAAGTGCCCCCATGCTCACTTTCTATTTGGGGGTTAACTATGTTCATTTATATACACAGTCGATCTGACATATTGCTTGCAGTGAAAAACAAACTTGTGCACAATAAAAAACAAATTCATGTTCACAAGTGTTTTTTATTCATTTAATTAATTTCACAGCCCATTGTGGCTGACATTCTCAATAAGAGGTGACAGATTATGTTTCTCATCAACAACACCACACATCTACTCCAGCAACTTGTTAACAATTATGTGGGCAAGTGAGAAAAGGCTTGAGCTAATTCATAACGCTATTCTGGATAATATAAATGTTCCCACAAGGAGCTGGACCAAACAAGAGCATATTTTTTGTACTGTGGTTCTGAACTCGATTTATAATGAATTGTAATTAGAGAATACATCTTCCTGACAAACCAGAAGTAATAGTGTATCCTAATTGAATATTCCCACTGGATCTCCTAAGCTAATTGAACATCAGGCGAGCAAAGCATTACAGAATGACTTCATTTTATAAGAGTCAGTTAACTTTTTTAATATTAAGACCTTATTTACTCTTTTAGCACTTGGGGCAAATCCAATCATCTACTGTCCCTTCATTGTGTTAAAAACATCTTCAACTTAAAGGTGGATTGTATAACTTTTCTAGTGGAGGGTCCGTCAAATGCTTTTCTCCATGGAGATATTATTGCTTTGTCTGGAGTGCTAAACATTTCTGTCTTCATGGAGGCCAAACCAGATGAAGTTACAGGTCAGATCTGTGGAGAAGCAGCCGTATTCACAGTCAAAATACCTCTTTGTATGTATTTTTGAGCTATAAAATCGCCTGTAACTGAAGAAATTTAAGGTAGAGTTTAATGTCACACTGTTGAAAATTCCAGGCAGAGACATATGACATATCCAACCAAAAAGTTACATAGTGCACTTTTAATCCTTTACCTTGTAGACATTACTTTTAGAGTGCTTTAGAGTGTTATGGACCTTTATTCACAAAGTTTTCAGTCCCATTCATGTACTGTGATTCCATTAAGTTTATATTTCGGCTATTGTACTGTCAATAATATTCAGCCTGATGTTTCCCGCCAAACAGTGAATACTTGTTTGTCTATACGTTAATATGCAAATGCCTCGGCAGTCTCCTGTCTTATCCCCAGGCGTTTATTGAGAGGGAGCGGTGGAGAGACAGGAGGGAGTTGATTGTACTGTCTATAATGAGGCACAGAAAAGTGATTGTGATTGTGGCTGCTGCTTCCATTGCTCCATGTTTCACTGCACTGCTCTTAAGCTCTGCGGGGAACTGTGCTTTCAAAAACCATTCATGGGAAACAAATTCAGATGATTGAATATTTATGAATATTAATGCAGGGTTATGACACAGATGTTCAGTATATGGGGAATACAACCACCACAATAGTAATAATGACGTTTTACTTATTGCTTGTACTTCACTACATTTGAGAGAAGATATTTGTACTTTCTACTCCACTACATTTTTGTATAGTACAAGTACTTTTTATTATTGTTTGAGAGCTACTGAAAAGCCTTGGGGGTTATTTTAACACATTTGTAGTTTGAGCAAACAAAAATATACAAATAAAACGACTAGGAACAATTGAGTCAGTTGTTTTTGTTGAACAAAATTCAAATAAAAATCTTTGTCAACAGCTCGACATTTTAAATTTTATTAAATCCCCAAATCTGGGCAAAACACTTTTACTGTTTACTTTTTTTTATTGGTACTTTAATGCTTTTACTTGAGTAGATTTTTTCATGTGATACTTTTACTTTTACTTGAGTTTTTTCCCCCTCCAGTATCTGTACTTTTACATGTACTTTAATAAAATATTCTGAATTAAAGGTGCATTGTGTAACTTTTCTGGTGGAGGGTCTGTCACCTGTTTGTTTCTATGGACACTTCATTATTCTGCCTGGAACTTTCCACAGTACGGCATTAAACAGCTCTGCTTTACATTTATTCAATTACAGGTGGTATTATATCTCAAAAATACTTTTTAAAAACAGGGATTCTGACTGTGTACAGACTTGTCTCTCTACAGATTTGACCTGTAACTCGGTCTGGTTTGGTCTCCATGAAAGGTTTAATCCATACTGTGAAACATTTCAGACAAAGCAATAACATTTCCATGGAGAAAAGCAATTGACAAACCCACCAGAAAGTTACACAATGAACCTTTAATAATGCATTAGCAAACATCATTCACCTGATTTTTTTCTTTATTTTGTACTTAACCGTGTTATTATTATTATTATTATTATTATTATTATTATTATTATTATTATTATTATTATGTATTTATTTATTTATTCCATTAGTGCACAAGAAGCAAAGGCTGATGAAAATACATTTTTAATCAGGAGATAGGCAGAGAAGCCTTGCAGGTCCTAATTGTGCCCTGATGTGAATCGCTCTGGTATTCTAGGTGAGCCACGACAATTTAGTGTATATTTCTATTCCTATTGCAATCCCTGTGCGTAACAATTAATGAAAAGAAAACTCATAAAGTGTTCTTGCCGTTATTAGCCTGTCTATGAGTCCACATGTGCCACCACAGTCAACAATATGTTCACATTTTACGCTGCAATTATGGCATGTGTATGAATGGCAGAAGAGACCGTCTGAAGAGCCACTGTACCGTCCTGAAGCCAACCGGACAGTGCGCCGTTAAGAAGTGAGAGCTGCTCGTCCAGTGGGCCTGGGTCCTCCTCCCCTTCCCTCTCCTCCCCTCTCCTCCTCCTGTCCCACCAACTTCTGCAAACTTCGGAAAAGGGCCAGTGTGACGTCACGCAGGGCTGGTCTTGGACTTTATTAGACAGGGCAGTCTAGTGCCAGGTTTCACGAGCTCCACACTGCAGCTCTGTCCGGCGGCGGCAGAGAGGGGATGACTGGGACTGACTGACTTACCTCAAAGTAGCAACTCTATGAACCAAAATCCTGCGTGTCAAAGTGACGCCTGGTTGCCTCCTGAATCATACCTTAAGCGGTTCGTTGCGTTTGGAGACGACACAGGGGCACAGTGCACATCCACTTTGAAGTTGGAAAACTTTTTTTGAATGAACCGGGTCACGCTTGCGTACAGAGCGCTTCTCCCTGGTTAACTTTTTCTCGATTTTAAATTTGACGTTGGGATACAGTTTTCCTCTAAGAATAAAACTCATGATGGCTATCCTGTCACTAGCGTTTCTACTTTTAGGATTTAGTCTGACTACAGCTGCCAAGGTAAGGGTTTCTTGAAGTCTTTTTCTTTACGCGTTGAGAACTCTTATTGAGGGAATCCGTTCACTGGACACGTTTAACCTAGTTTGTGCCTCTGCGGTTTCCCAAATGCATGTTGACACTGCACACGTATGACTGAAGCCTTTTTGGCCCGTTACATAAGACGCGAAAAGAGACATTTTGTAAGCTTCTGCGCGTATCCAGATGAGTAGGCGCTGCACATCACCGGTTCACCTCATAGACTATACAGCTTTACGTTATGATTACTACTATCAAATAAGCGTGCATCGTGCCTAACGCGCCTCTTCTTCCTCTTTTGCAGGCTGGTGAAGTAGATAGAGAGGGTAAGTCCTGTTTAATTATTCTTTACATGTATTCAGTGCTGCGCCTTGTTGGAGATTTTCCCCTCTGCGTTTGGAAACTAAAGAGGACAGCTTGGGTGCTCACTCAGATCAAAGTGGGAGGAGAGTTTGCGCTGGCCCTGTCTCTCCTCCTAGCTCGCTCCCCCTCCACAAACACACAGTTCTATTACATGAGAGAAGTGCATCAAGAGCTTTGTACAACAGGAAAGACCGGCTCTCAGCTAAATCTCACACATCTGGTCCCTATTGTACTGCAGACACAAGAGAGCAGCTCAAGTCCCCACGTAGCATCTCTTTTACGCACGACATTATCCAATGGACACCTCGGAGGCCTAGCGCATCAGCCTGACACATCCAGAGGATCAACCTGGCTATGGCTGTAAACTATATTTAAAGCACTGCACATTGTTGTGTGAAAGCTGTCTTTATATTAGGTCACTAGAGTATTTAAAAAAAATATTTATTTTACTGAATGTATCATTTTTATGTTGTGTTATGTACATTTGCTTTTGAGTATAGGCACCATATCTGGTATAGTTCTGTCAAAATGACTAATTCTCACATGCCAATCAAAACTAAAATTAATATCTAAACTAAATATTCTTGAATTAGTATCAGTACTGAAAAAAAATCTGATTGACCTTTTCTGAAAAGTCCTTTAGAAAGGCCTGGGTCTATATCAGAACTTTGAGACAACATGTTAATACTCAAGGGGCAGTAAGTAACTTTTCTGGTGGAGGCTCTGCTGCTTGCTTATCTCCATCTGGATGTTATTGCATTACCTGCAGTGCAGCTCCACAGATGCAATATAAATTTATCGTCATACTGTGGAGCAAAGCAATTAGATCTCCACAAAAACAATCAGCACCTAAAATGTTACACTGTGCACCGTTAAAGTACTATTGTCAACCCATCAAAATCAGGATCGAGCCTAGTATCAAAAAGAGTTTGAAATATTATTATCGTGACAACAATAATATCTTCATCACTGCAGGGTAGGCACGTTTAATGTTCTGAGACTTTTGGGGCTTAATGGCCAGGAAATCGTCTTACTGCATTTAGAAACCAAAATGGGATATCGGCTGAACTGATATCTTGAAAGCCGCAATCCTATTCACTAAAATTTTCAATATCGCCACCAATATTGAAATCCCTTCTGCAAGGTAGAAGAAATAACTCTTCAGGTGTGTCTAGAACCAATTGTTTACTGTAAATTGTCTAAACCCTTAGAGATTAATGTATCATGCCAGCTCTCCACAAACTACAATAGACTGGGGTTCATTTTGTTGAGGGCCAAATCTCATTTCAGCCGTGGTCCTTTTGGGGTTTCACAAATGAACTCCTCTATTATGATGAAATGACTTTTGTTGCAGAATGTGGAGAGAGCATGCATTATTGTATGCTTTACAGTTTAATGGGCTTTTACAAATGACTCAGAAAGCTAAGACAACCCAACCACTCCCCTATATGTCCCCTTCAGACAGTGAAATTGCCAACACATCTGTAGCTATCTGTCAAACCTCTTCTAAGCCCACCATTTCTAGTGCTTCTTTATAATCATTGCATGTATTTTTTCACTCTCATTCATAGATCAATCAAGTATATAGCCACTCTGGACACAGTAGACGTTCTATCTTCCATGCTCTTTTTACCATACAAGATACAGATTGCTCTTCCATGTTTATAAATAAAAGATTTCTTGGAATTTCTGTACTAAGATTGTCTAACCGCAATCAAGAGGCAGAGAGTGCTGCTGCCTCTCAAACACCCAGCAATAACCCACCTTTCTTCTCAACAGCTGAGCTACTTCTTCCTCTATTTCGGTTTCTTCATTAACACTTTCTGTATCAGGTATATTGGCTATTTGTTTGTTGCTGTTTTAAACATATGCATGAATTCATTTTTATGGGTTACACCTCTCTGAGAGCTGTAAAACGTAATATCTGCTTACAGCCATCATTTTACATCTGCTAACATCGTGTTGCTTTGGTGGTATCTTTGCTGAATACCCCTTTATTTAATTATTTATAATACTCATGTAAAAGGAAGAATTGTTAATTGTTAATTGCTCAATGGTTAGAGCTTTCACCCACCTACCTGAAGGCTGATATTGTGGCTGCTCTGTTTTTGTGTCCTTGGGCAAGACACTTAACGTACCTTCCCTCACCTAAGTAGGTAAGAAGGTAAGTTAAGGAATAGTCTAGATTTAAAGGTATATTATGTTACTTATGTAATTATGTCTCCAAAGCTTACTGTTTGGAATGTTCCACAGTATGGTTTCGATCTCCATAGAGACAAGCAGTGAACACACACAGGCAACGTTACTGTGAGAATGCATGTTTGTATTTCTAGCACCTGTAATTGAATAATAGATACAGAGAAGCAGTTGGCACATCCCCGACCAGAAAAGTTACACATTGCACTTTTAAATAAACTCCAGACAAATTACCAAGAGATTTTTTTTAGACCAAATCATATATCATACCACAGAGATACGTTCCATATCTCTGTAGTGAGCTGCAGAATGGCTCTTTAAGATTAGTCATGGATGGGGCCCCTTGAGGATTAGGCGCCTGAAACCCTGCGTTTACACTAAAGCTACTCACTCAGGCCTGTTCTTCTTTGGCTTTAATGATTTGTCACACAGCACCTTTTCACTCTCTCTTCTCTGTGGGGAGCTACTGTAGACCTTTGTAATACATGCTTATCTAAAATTGCATCATTCTTACATTAGGCTCCCACTGCCAATGCACTGTCAATCCTTATTGTACAACTTCAAGGATGACACATTTGACACCTTTCTGGGTTTATATTGTAAAAAGCAATGGACATTTTTATTTACAAATTATGAACTGCAAAAACCCCTATGAACTAACATCAAGGACCATAATGTCCACCCTCCTGTGGGCTCACCACCTGCAGAGGGGTTCAGAGGGGGGGTCAGGTGCTATGAGTATTGGGCAGCAAACTGCCCCCGCGACCCAGCTGGATTAAGCGGGAGAAGATGGATGGATGGAACTGCAAAAAGTATGGCAGATATTCTGGATAGTAGAAAATATTAACATTCAGGATTGAGTTACTGTACAGCGTCAAATGAAATGTATCCTCCATGAGCTGCGAATTGTAATGTAATCACAATATGTATAATTGGCATATCCAATGTAGATACCACTAATCTAGAGTCCAGAGCCGCAAATGTCTTTGGGCCAGTATGTAGAGCCGATTTGAAATGTCTCCAAACTCAGTTACGGTCTATAAAGTGCACTACTCACCAAGTGTATTTGAGGACGATTAATATCCATTATTTTTAGACATCCACAACCCTGTTTTACTATTAACCTGTAAGGGAGCTGCGTAATCACATTTTGTGCACTGCACCCACAGATGTTTGAATAAATGATTGCTTATTTATTACACTTAAGTGAACAAAAAAAAATCAGTTAACAAGGAGAACAAGACTTTCTGAAATGTAAATCTAAACCACAGTCAATTTATGATGACCTAAAGTGTTGCAAAATATTCCTAGCCTTTGTTCCCCTGTTCTCTTAAAACTACAAATGACTTTTTCATCTAGTTGGAACACTTTATGACTAATCTTTTATTGTGAGAGGATATGGTCAAAGAAATAAGCAGACCTTTGCATGCTGTTTTTATTTACCTTATAAATAACTTGTTCAGTGTGGGTGCTGCTTGAATAGAGGGCTTGTCTCAGAAGCATTACCAAAGCACATTCTTTTAGCTCACATGTTCGCTGTATGCACACTGTGATTTTAAAACCATGTAATTTCCTCTGACTTGTAATTTCACTATTGACACCTGTTTGAATTTTGAAAATCTCCAGGAAAATGACTTGCTTTTAAAGTCTTGTAACCAATGCATTTCAACCATCTCTGGTATTTTAAACAGCATGGAAAGAAAACCAATTCCGGAAAATATCTGAAGCCCCATGGATTTCCTTGTACATTTGGTTTGACCACAGATGATCCGTAGTTCATGTAGTTAAAAAGAATGAGCATGCCGGGACTACTTTCTACGACACTTACTGTAGGTCACGGTATAGAGATGGGATTTTCAAGTGCACACAGGTGTATTATAGGCTAGACTCCTATGAATGCCCTTATGGGAGCACTGAACCCAGCTTGACACTGCCAATGCTTTTAGTCCTTCCACTCTACTGTTTCTAGTTTAAAGGTGTACTTTGTAACTTTTCTAGTTTCTGCTTTGCCTGGAATGTTCCACAGTAAAACATATCTCTATTGCAACTATTCACTTACAGAACATTCAATGCAATAACATCTCATTGGAAACAAACAGGTAGTAGACCCTACACCAGAAGAGTTGTGAAGGATGGAACACAATTCTCAGAAACACAAAAACATCCTTAGGGTCTGTACACTTTGGTAGCTCTCATTAATTTCAGTCCAAAACAAATTAAACAGCATGTAATTCATTTAATGTACAGAAAACAAAGGAAGCATTTGAAACTTTCATTAAAGGGTCCATATGATGCTTTTTCTGATCTGTGTTATAATGTTGTTTCGCCATCAGAAGAGTTGTGTTTTGTTTCACACAAAACACACACACAAACCCTCCATCTTTTCTCGGAAAATAACTCAGCCAGAAAACACCTTGTGATGTCATGTGTTAATAGAGGAAGTGCTCCATACACCTACACTAGAATCATTTGGATAATGTCAGACCTGAAATTACCCATCTCTACTGAACAAAAGGTAAAATGTAGCTGCTAACTTGAAAACTATCCCTTCATGACATCAAAAGGTGGAACCTTTTACTCTGTGAAGATGTAGACAGACTAATAATAAAGGGCTACTGAAACATGTGTGAATGAAACATGTGTGAATGAAACAAAACACAACTCCAGGTATGTTTTTGAGGAGGTAACAGCATTATAACAACAGTCAATTTTGCTCCATATAGGACCTTTAATTTTATCTCACATTTGCCATCATGGTGAGACAAGGACTTGAATCGATTCTTGTCGGCTGCTGCAGGCGTGATGCACTGCACAGACTGGACAATCATCAGCTAATCACATTGTTGACACACAAAAGCAGGGATAATCCTTTAAAGCCCAAATGCATGTCTATAGACTGCAGGGTACCCCAAGTACCATATTAAACTACTGGAGCAGCAATTTGGCAGGACCTAATCTATGTTGTAATTTGTGTAAAACAGAATCCGATGGCATGCCAATGGGGAACTGGTGCTATGATTTGGACTCGGATAGCTAATAAACTGGATGTGGCCTTAGCAGTGATTCATTGACTGGTGATTGAGAGACGGGGATGCACTTCCTCACATATCACAGATCCCAGCTGTAGTCCTTTCTCTTATCTACATTTGCTGTTATCTACAGAGTAACCCTCAAAAACAAAAGTAAAGTTACCCAGCTACAACAGTGCCTTGTAGGTTGTTCATGAATGTATTGATTAGTGGATGGGATAAAAGCCAAACTTCTGCTCAAATCTATTAAAAATCAACACTAGCACAAAATTTTACTTGAGTGATGTTTGTTTTCCCAGGTTTTTTGTGTAGTTTTGTGTAGTGTGGAGAGAGGGGTTGGAGTTTATTGCTTATTTAATATCTCAAAATAGGAAAAAAAAATCAACACTAACATGTTTTTGGCTGTAGGTCTAGAGATGTGTGTTATGTGGGTATATGTATTCTACTAGGGCTGGTCAGGTAATTCAATTTTAAGAGAAACTGAGATTAATTTCTGTCTAATTGTCATCAGTATGTATATGTCTTTTTAACTGAGAGATCTATTGCCAATCCTCTGTCAAGCCACAGCAAAAAGTGGAGTGTCAAATTGACTCTCACAGAATAAATTTTAACACTTTCACAGGGTTTATAGTAGTCCAATCTGTTTTAGAGTTAATTTAACATTTTTGAAAATGTTAATTAACACTGGACCAGAGTGACTGTTTAACCCTGACATCAAGAGTTATATTAACATTTTGAGAGTAAACAAATAACACTTTGTAAAGTTATCCTTATTTACCTAATCAAAACACAGAGATGTTTTATTTTTACACTTAATTCTAGTTATAAGGAGGAAGTAACAATTGATTAAAATGAGGAAAAGAAGTGATCTTTTTGCCATATTGCTCAACCCTAATTGTATATATTATATTATACTACCACTTTTCAGGTTTAATTCCACTTGAAAGCTATTGCTTACTGTTTACATTCCCTTTTTAATTTCACTAAACCTTTGCTATTTC
Organism: Odontamblyopus rebecca; assembly: GCA_030686955.1. NCBI lineage: Eukaryota > Metazoa > Chordata > Actinopteri > Gobiiformes > Gobiidae > Odontamblyopus > Odontamblyopus rebecca. Next base: position 16,341,082 of record CM060661.1, read on the forward strand.
GCAGACCAACTGAAGAAACGGCTGAAGGAATATGGCCTTGTAACTCCATTTAGCACAGACTCTCATGGACACTACCTCTCCCACCTCCTATCTTCCACTCACAAACAGCGCTACAAGAGGGACACCACCGAAACAGAACAGAACATTTTTTTCAACATTTCTGCCTTTGGGAAAGAGTTTCATCTGCGCCTCAGGCCTAACCGCCACCTGGTTGCTCCAGGAGCCGTGGTGGAGTGGCATGAAGAAGAGGGAAACTTGACAACAGATTTGGAGACCTCCGCGAACCAAACTGAACTTCGCCGGGAACTACTGAAGACGGACTGCACATTCGTGGGCGACATCACCGACATCCCCGGAGCCTCAGTTGCCATTAACAACTGCGATGGATTGGTGAGTGCATGTCACTATTTTCTTTACATTCTTCTTTTTTCTCGAATCTTTTCATCTTAAGTACCGTGACCTTACAACAAATGCATTTTAGTTGTTGTAAATTTTGTCTCGGACCAGGTTTTACGTCAGCAATCAGCGTTTTATAGCACTTTGTCACTTAAATATTCTTTAGGCTGACAGGTTGAAGAGCTTTTTGTTACGGGTGAGTGGTCATTCATTGGACCTGACCAGTGCAATGTCTTCACCCAAACTTCTTCCCAACATAAAACATTAGCCGCTATTGTGTGATACAAAAGTGTCCGCACTGGTCCTCCCCCCATTACCCCTCATAAAACACTTCAGCAGTAATAAGGGACTGACCTCAGCCAAAATGTGCTCCAAAAGCCAGCTCAGATTCATCTTAGAGAGAAGGAAAGTAAGTAGGGATGGTTCAAAATCTCATGGCACAAAAGCTTGCGAGACAAAATTGCCACAAGATTATTTTGTGTGTTGCCTGTTATTGTCTTTTACTGTTCCAAAAAGCAGTACTATAATGGAAATAATTATGTTAAAGTCTCATCTTCGTGGACCCACTCTTGTACTTCGTCTCATCTGGAAATAGTGTCTCATCACCTAAAAGTACATCACCTAAAAAAGTAATGTTTCGTTCATTCAAACTCAAAATGTTTTGCTGGTTTAGGTTACAAAAGCAAAAGATCTCTGAAGAAGATCTGACTAGGCAAATTGTGAAGATTATATATGGTATTACTACAGAGATATACAGCGATAAACAATAATATTGAAACTACTTTAACCCACTGATACAATAACAAAAAGCAAGATAATCCCAGTAACTGATTTTTAATCATTCAAAAGGCCTGAGCTGCAACAAATAAAGAGCAAATTGAACCAACAATTAGCCAAAGAACTTAGTTAATTAATCAATCAATGCCCTACAGCTCAAATCTTATTGTATTAAAACAAAAATATCCCAAATTTCCCCACTTTTACAAAGAAATTGCACACACGATAAGTAGTGCCAAAATGTATTGCTCCAGCTATTATATAATGATAAGTTGATATACGGTAGTAATTATTGTGACAGGCCTATATCTAACTTCAAAATTTATCCTTTGCGATTTATGTAAGTCTGTGGTTTGACTGCTGGGAGAAATTTGACTATTATGTTAAATGGCAATGATTAAAAGTTAAAATTCTGACATGTTTTTATCAAGACAGTCTAATATAAAACTGTAACAGATTCCTCACTTGTTGGAGTGGGCAACTTGGGCAAATGACAAGGTTCGAAAACAGATGGATGTGATATTTGGAAGAATCATTCATACTGCAAACAGATACTTGGGAAAAGGAAATGACTAAATAAACTTTGTAAAGCTTTTGCAAATTACACCAAAATATGACTTTTAAAATGACTCACTTCCAACAGTGACATGTCATTTGTGAATAGATCATAATAATTTACTTTTTATAAAAAAAAACAAAAAAAACAAAAAAAACAAACACAGACACACACAATTTGAATTCCAGCTTTCCCAAAATTGGCTCTGTAAACTTGAATTTGAGCCAGTTGTTCGTGCTGTAGTATTAGTACCAGTGAACTTGTGGGCCCATGTAGAGAGACACATAGGGAGGGGATGGTAATGGTGGTCTCAGGGATTGGAACATTTATGGCACCCTGCAGTGAGCAGCTCCGCAGTTGTACCAGTGTGGTCCTTATTATGTTTAGTCAATAGCTCAAAGGCAGTCTAGTAGAGCTGTTAAGAACCAAAATAGTTCCTTTTAATGGTATAAACATGAAACTTTGCCAGATTGCTAACACCCCCAGGACTAATATTTCTGGAAATGGAACCAAGTTTATTAAATTTAACACTGGAGCTGAGTGAGCATGTGACAAAATGGACAACATGAAAATGAGGCTGTCTTAAAAATACTGCATAATCCCTTTCTTATAGTCTAATTTGCTTAGTTATCAATTTTGTAATCTTGACCAACTATTTTTTCTAAACTCCAAAGCGTTAAGGAGGTTACGTGACTGTTTTCCTCGAGAATGTAGGGGTTGTGGGGGTTCCCTGTGGTTGAAATCCAAGTTAATCAAATATTTTATTTTTCAAAGCCACATTTATTGTTTTTTTTTCTTAAAAAAAAAGAACAATTTCTAAAGACCTGTAAGTGCCATATCATATTTCATAATGATAATTAAATGCTGCATGGAAGTGAGGCTTAACACCATACACAGATCAAAGGGATGGTTAATCACACACACGCACATTTTTGCACAAGCAAACCTTGAGGAGGCCTACCTACAACGAGTAAGGCAAGTCCTAAAAAGCCAGCTCAATGGCAAGAACCAGGCCCAGGCAATAAACAGCTACACCCTGCCAGTGATCAGATACCCAGGAGAAATCATAAGCTGGTCAAAGGAGGAGATACAGACCACAGTTGTGAAGACCCGAAAGCCTCTGACTATGCATGGAGGGTTCCATCCCAAATCCAGCACCCTGAGACTGTACACAAGCCGAAAGGAAGGAGGCCGAGGACTAGTGAGTGTGGGAACCACTGTCCAGGATGAAACATTCAAGCTCCACATGTACATCAGGGACAAAGCCCAGACTGATGACGTGCTCAGAGAATGTCTCAGACAGTGCGGCGCAGAGGATGAGGTGCTGGAGCGACAATCATGGCAGGACAAACCCCCACACGGGGCGAACCACCGGAACATAACTGAAGTGGCTGATCAAGAAATCCTACCAATGGCTGGAGAGGGCTGGTCTGAAGGACAGCACGGAGGCACTCATCCTGGCTGCACAGGAGCAGGCCTTGAGCACCCGAGCAGTAGAGGCCCAGATCTACCACACCAGACAAGACCCAAGGTGTAGGCTGTGCAAAGAAGTGCCTGAGACAGTCCAGCACATAACTGCAGGGTGTAAGATGCTGCAGGGAAAGCGTACATGGAGCGACATAACCAAGTAGCGGGCATAGTGTACAGAAACATCTGTGCAGAGTATGGGCTGGAAACCCCAGGATCAAGGTAGGAAACACCTCCTAAGGTTGTGTAGAATGACCGAGCCAAGATCCTGTGGGACTTTCAGATACAGACTGACAGAATGGTGATGGCGAACCAACCAGACATAATGGTTCTGGATCAGCAACAGAACAAAACCGTGGTGGTTGACAATACCAACCGATGGGAACATCAGGAAAAAGGAACACGAGAAACTAGAGAAATACCAGGGGCTCAAGGAAAAGCTGGAGAAGGCCCGGAAGGTGAAGGCATCAGTGGTGCTCATGGTGACTCGAGCACTCGGGGCTGTAACCCCCAAACTGGAGGAGTGGTTACAGCAGATCCAGAAAAAAACACCTCAGTTCAGAAAAGTGCAGTACTAAGAATAGCATAGATACTAGCAGAACTCTCAATTAAGGAAAGAGGTATATGAAAACATCCATCACAGCCAAATATAATGAAAATAAGAAAAGACAAGTGCATTGTGTTACTTTTAAGATGGAGGGTCCTTCAAATGCTTTTCTCCATGGAGATGTTATTGCTAAGAAAGCCTGAGAAGGGCCTTGGTTCGGGGAAAGACCTTGTTTGTGTCATTTCTAGGTAGTACCTTTAATGACCTTATGGTACTAAAATTACTTCCATTGCCGACACTAAAATGCATTATGTGTATTATAATACTTATCACAATGTTAAATGCCTTCTTTTAAATCTCTCTCTTTATTTCTGCCTATTCACAGCATGTGTCCTTTGGTTACCATATTATCTGTAGCCTTCTGACTGTGCTATGAAAAACCAATCTAAGAGTATAGGATTTATTTCCCAGTACCATGCATATGATTCTAAATTAGACATAAAATAGGATAGTACCTAATTATTGGCTTTCTCTCATAGAGTTATCACATGACATTCAATTAAACTATTTTTTTCTACACATTTTTGGTTTAAAATTTACTTGCATTAGGTGCATTGTATAAATTTTCTGATGGAGGGGCCATCAAATGGAGAAGACATTGCTTTGTCTGGAATTTTTCGCAGTATTAAACCTTTCTATCATCACGGAAACCAAACTAGACCAAGTTACAGGTCAGATCTGTGGAGAGGCCACCCCGTTCACATTCAGAATGTCTGTTTCTTATGTATTTTTGAGCTATAAAACCTGTAATTGAATTAATGTACAGTAGAGCTGTTTAATGCCATACTGTAGAACATTTCAGGCAGAGCAATGACATTTCCATAGAAACAAGCTGGTGGCAGACCCCCAACCAAAAAGTTACATAGTGCACCTTTATGCTGCGTTGTCCTGTAGTACAATCTTAAATGTTTCTTTTAATCTCTCTACATTTCTGCCTATTCACAATATCTATCCACTGTTAACCATAGACTGTAGCCTTCTAATAGTACTATAAATAACCAATATAAGATTCCTGCTTATTTCTTAGTACCATACATATGGTTGTAAGAGTCTTGGTTACTCATATCTGCATAAGTGGAAACATTAGTGACAATGTGTGATAATTTAACGTTATTTTCCAAAAAAGACGGTTTAAGCAGTAATTTAGCTACCAGCCTCATTTCCATGTTTGGCTCCAGGGTCGACTTAAGCTTGGTTCCATATCCAGAAATGTTGGTCCTAATAATCTGGCAAAGTTTCATGCTTGTACCATAAAAGAGAACAATTGGGCACTTTTTTGGTCTTTAACAGCTCCACTAGTCCAGAAGACTTCACTTTATTCTGTCATGTTTCACTACACTAATCCTACTTTGTACAGATCTAAACTACAGGATTACCAATTGTATAAAACAGCATATTTTCTTGTTTGTAGAGGAATTTATGGTACTTCTTTGTGCCTTTTTTGCAGCCCAACTAGTTACCAAATATCACAGACATAGGGTGCACCTGGATTTACTGTAGTTCACATGTTAAATACGGTTCAAAGTGCATGACATGCAGGCAGCGTTCTAATAAAAAAAAAATGGCCTTAGAAAACAGAACTCCACCTTTTGACATTTTAAAAGATAAAACACTGCTTTTCAAGAATGCATTTCTATCTCTACAAGGACATTCCATCAGTGGTGCTTCAGTCATGTGCGTGTGTGTCTGATGGGGACAGGAAGGGCATCCAGGACACAAACTGCCAAATTACTGTGGAAGTATGCAGCAGCTTCAAGGGTGCAATTAAATTCTGTGGCAGCTACTATTATTTAACCAATACTTTTGATATTTTAGGTATCTTTTGTTTCAGAAATGTAAAGCAGCTCTCTATAACATTTCTTATGGAAGGTCAAGTGCTTGTTTGTCTTTATGGAAATGCTGTTGCTTTGTCAGAAATGGTTCACAGGACTTATCTATCTTGCATTCAATTACATCTTTACTGCTTAATTAAACATGCTTTTATTACTGTGAGTGGACTGTTCCCTACAACATGAATATTCAAGACAAATAATGAACATCTCTATGGAGACAAGCTAATGGCAGACTCTACACTAGAAAAAAGTAGTGCAACTTTAAACAATATATCTATTAAGCATTGTTCAGTGTTACTTTGTAGGCTTGGTTGCCTTTGGTTAATCTTCTATTGGCCATTTAAGCCTATTGTTTAAGGAAGTCTTCAGTTAGTGGAGACATATTGACAATAAATCAAATGCTGTTCAGGTTGACATGTCTTTACTCCTAAAATAATTTTCAGAACAATGACAAGACAATGGTCATGGAGAGTGTCTTCTAAACAAAGTTCCTGGGCATCAGATCTGGGGAACAGTGCTTTCAGCTGAGGCCTTGGTCACTTCCTTTTATTGGAGTAGGAGGAAGCAGTTCATCATCAGGGAGGATTCAGCTGCTCCAAGAGACATTTATAGTTGTTGTTTGCAGGAGATTGAAGCACATGAGGGGGCCACACAGGATGTGAGCATTTTGCTTTCTAAATACTGTTGTGGCAGGATGTCATTTTCAAGACGCCAAGAGAAGGTCAGGCTGTGGTTCTAATGAGTAAGTGAAAAAGATTCTCTGCCTACACTTCCATTCAGACATATATTCCCTTTTAGACATCCACATGATATTGAAATGTACTTCAAAATGTGTGGAGGTAAAGCAGGAAAAAAGAATGGTGTGTATTTTCAAATAGTTTTTTTTTTGTAAAATGACAGTGTTTTTGACCTCAAAGGACTTCAAAGATTATTCATTCTAAGAAAAAAAAATACCATCGTTCTTTATCAAAAGATTCACAGGGGAATACTGAATGTTATGAGGCGATTTTAACTTGATGATCGTTATCTAGTTCTCTCAATGTTGGAATGCTAGAATAATTGACGAAACAGGATGTAATCTGTTTTGAAATTGAGTTTGTAATAAATAAAATGAGCTGAGCCCCTAAAGAGAGCACAGCAGGACATGGAGCACTAGCTAAGGCAGGGGCTGGAGGTGGCAGATGAAAAAGAACCTCTCTTTGATCTGGAGCGCTCACACAAACCCAGGGTAGGTGTGTGTTTTACTGTTGCTTAATTATAGCCACGCGGGCTGTCTGGAAGTCTTTACTGCACCCGGCAGGCGGGCAGCATCCACAGCTAAATGCTTATGAAGCACAACTCCCCATCAGCAGCAGCCCCGTGGTGGAGAGGGGTCTGAGTCCTGGCTTGTGTTGGTGTTGCACTGAATGTCAAAGCAGCAGCCAGAATATGAAGCAATTCTTTTGAAATAATGCAATTTTTGGATTTATTAGTGTCATGTTGTAGAAGGTCAAATAGAGCATATCTGTATTACAAATCCAAAATTGTAAGATCCAGTGTAGGTATGGTTGGCTAATAAAACATAATTACATTTTTCATTTCATTCATTTTTAGTCAAAAGGGTCAGCTTGTGATGCTATTACCAAGAAGTACTTTTAGCTTTTTGTGTCAATCAACAGTTTTGCTACAGAAATGAGAAATCTTCAGGGTTATTGTGAAACTGGGCCAAAACACTCACTGTATCTCAGGGGAAAATAGGCTGTTGTGAAGTAGGCACTCATCACTGGTACTAGAACTAAACTATATGTGTAGCCATGGGTTTCAGAATCTTTAAAATGTATACTGTTGTCATGATGGTTCACAATTTAAAACTAAATGTTATGATTTTGAATGGGGAAAATGTTGCATATAACAGGAAACTGAAACTCATGATTCTCCAAAATTAAAGATGTTATAACTTCATTTACAAGGAGGCAAAAGAAACGCAAAATCAGTAAAGGTGATCTACCATGGCTCAATGAGGAATGCAGGAAATTAATTAAGAAAAGGGATCAACTATTTAAAAAATCATTAAAAACTGGACTCGTTTCTGATAGACAGCTTTTTACGTCTGCAAGAAACAAAGTAATTCACACAATGCGCAAAGCCAAGGCAAATTTTTATATGTCAATTATTGAGTCTGCTAAAGGAAATAGCAAAAAGATTTGGCATAACATTAGTAAATTAACTGGTATGAAAACAGAACATGATAAAGAAATAGAACTACAAATAAATAATGAACTTGTTAAAGATCCTGGTACGGTGGCAACTGAATTTAATATTTAAAAAAAAAATTCAGTCCAAGAAATTTCACAGCTCTCACGTGAAAATGTATCCTCTGTTAATGAGTCCCTGCCTATCTTCACGATAGCTGAAATTAGGGATTCAGATGTAGCTTCCATCATCAGCTAAGGATGCATATGGTCTGGACACTAATTTTATAAAGTTGCACAAGGACTCCTTGATATGTCCAATAACACATTTAATAAATCTATCAATTAGACATTCAGTTGTTCCCACAGCATGGAAAGTGGCCACGATTACCCCAATTTTCAAATCTGGTAATAAAACAGATGTCAAGAATTACAGACCAATCAGTATACTGCCTGTTGTATCTAAAATAATTGAAAAATTGGTCAGTAAACAATTAATCATTTAAATATGGGTTACACTCCCCTGCATGCTATGCAGTTTGGTTTTCGAGCAAATCATTCAACGGAAACAGCTATAAATTTTTTTCTTGAAAAAATTTAATTTTCTTTGGATACTTACCCTTTTGTTGGTACAGTTTTTCTTGATTTGAAAAGAGCTTTTGATACCGTTGACCACCAAACATTATTAACTAGGTTAACAAAATTGAATTTCTCTGAACAGGCCATAACTTGGATAAATTCATACCTGTCAAATCGAACCCATTGTGTGTCCGTCAGCGGTATCAAATCCTTGTATCTTGATTGTCAGGTGGGATACCACAAGGCTCCATACTTGGACCTATTTTGTTTTCATTATATATTAATGAGCTGCCAAATGTTTGTACAGACCTTAATATTGTGTTATATGCAGATGATGCCGTAATTTTTACAAAAGCAAAGTCTGTCACAGAAGCCTCGGAGAAGTTAACATCAGCAATCACCTGTGTAGATAAGTGGCTGACTAAGTCAAGTCTCTTACTGAACACTAAAAAAACTGTCTGCATGCTGTTTTCGAAACGTCCATTAAAGTCTTGTTTAAATGTGTTATTGAGGGAAGAGGAGCTCCAGTATGTAAATGAATTCAAGTATCTTGGTGTTACCTTGGACGCCACTTTAACTTTTAAAAAACATGTGAAAAACATATCAAAAATTCTTAATTATAATATTTCCAACTTCAGGCAAATTAGAACATCATTGTCAGAAGATGCAGCTAAAATGTTTCTCCACAGTATTATTTTTTCTTACATTGAATATTGTATTACTAACTGGTCACTGACAAGCAGGACAACCTTAAAAGCAATAGAATCACTCTTTAAAAAAGCCTTAAAAATATTTGACAGAAAATCTTTATCTTTTCATCATTGTCTCATACTTCAGAAATATAATATTTTAAGTTTTGAAAATTTTAGAAAATCTAAACTTGCCTGCTCGGTATATAATGTCTTAAAGGGATTTGCCCCACCACCTTTGGGTGAATTCATTATGCCCAAATCCAGAACCAGTGGGAGGGATACAAGAGCCTTTACTAGAGGCGACTGTGTAAAACCTTATAGACGCACAACATTCAGTCAGCAGGTGTTATCAGTTAAGGGAACAGAAATCTGGAACAACATCCCAGCTGCAATAAGAGACTGCCACTTTCAGTGCTTTTAAATCCAATCTGAAACGATGGCTTAAGAGAAATCAGATCTGTGATCACTGATGTTATGCTTCTATGTCAATGTCAGTTTGTATATCATTATTGTGTCTTATTGTGCTGTTTTTACCATGTTTGTCTATAGTGCGAAGTTGTTTTATGTTTGTATGACTCTGTCTCTCTGACCTGCCAAGGACTACAGATGTAAAGTAGCCTTTGGGCTAATTCTGGCGTATTTACGTATTTACGTTTAAGTATATGTTCATGAATATGCACTGTGCCTTTTAAATAAAAAAAAAAAAAAAAGTTCAAGTTCCATACTGGACAACTGCTTGGGATACATATTTGACACCACAGAATTACATAACAGAAGTCAATTACAAAGTAACTGTTCATGTTATGTGCATATTTTTGCACATTTTTAGAGGCTCCATTGAAGTTTCCGGTCACGGGATAATGACAGCATTCCCAGCGCATATACACCTGGACACAGCTGTTTTACTGTAGTTTAACAAGAGAAGCACATGCACGGTGAAGCAGATGACTAGGTACAGGGCACAGTTAGGGACATTATTGTTGTTGCCACGTGGAAGAAGCCTACAGCACGTGACCTGGATGGAAATGGATTATGAGTCGTGTGACTGATCTTAATTAGCTCTTTTTACGAAGGTATAAAGATGGCAGCAGATGTGGTGATGTTAAAAGGCAGTGAGGGTGTTTCTGAGAAACTGACTGGCTGTTGGGCTTCATATCCTCCTCTCACCTGAAATGACAGAGGGATGAGAAAAGAGGGCTAGGCAAGAGGGGCATGGAAACAAGAGGATTATGATGAAACTGTGTATTATTAATAGTATTTGGCACAAGTCCTGTTCTGCTCCCAATCTTAAATGTAAATATATCTTTATTTGCTAAATAAAAATAAAAAAACTGGCTTATTTCAATAAATTCACCAAAACTAAAATGTTGAGTTATATATTACTGTTGCAAAGACAATACATGATCCCAGTCTTTATCAAAAATGTAACATTTTCCATTGGCTTGTACACTTGTTTCCCAGGCGTTAGTGTAACAAGTGAAATCTAAATGAAATAAAATAAACATCTGTGGGAGGTTTATGCTCAGTGCAACAATGTAAGTGTAAGCAAGTTCAGTGCATGGTCTTTGGACACCACTCAGGGTTAGTGAAGGACAGAGGGGGACATTAATTTTATTCTAGAAAGCAAATAGATGCCTTTCTATTTCCTGTGCGCTGGCCTTGTTTATCAATGTGTGGTTATTATAAATGATTAGAAAAATGTTACAGCAGCCAAATTATGCAATTTCAAAATACACACAACAAAGACATCTGATTGGTTAAAGGGAAATCAAACCATGAATGGCATGCAGTGACTTCTGTTCTGGCCTCTACCCAAGATGACATGCTGACAGATTTAATTTGGGTCTGGGCTCTGACATCTCTTTGATATTCTTCCCTGCTCTTAGAGGAGGTTTTTCCATTTCTCGCTGATCATGGAACTTTCGGATCCGAAGACAAACAAGTAATATCCGTCTCCCTGGTGTAAGTCAGTGTGCTAAAGTAGTATTTATTTCAGTACACCATGCAAACATACACAATATCTGGAGATGCCTCAAAGCAGCCATGAAATATTGATAAAGGTTGCATCTTCACGCTCCTCTTGTTCTTATATTAAACATTTAGAGATGGCGTTACATATTTATTTATTTAATTACTTTTCTAGAGAGGCATTTGCATATTTATCCACTGGCAGAACCAGATAGAGGTTAACCTTTTACCTCAGCAGTCTCTCCAGTCAGAAATCATCTGCCTTCTTATATGTGTCATGTTGCATAATGGTCTTTGCCAAACAGGTGAGGCCGCTCTGAGTGCTGCTGTAAGAGAAGAGAGTGTAAACACAAGCTGATGGTTACTGCTTGACTTATGATCCTTTCAGAGCTAAATCCACCGGCTCCACACTCATTCTGCTCTGTCAGTCTTAGCAGTGTTTCAATGCACCCTCCTCTCATCCTGTTAGCATCACCACCAAGAAAACGCATACAGTGCAATCATGTTCTTGAGGACGATTGAAACAGAAAATCACATATGCTAATCTTAAGCCAAAAAGGCCAGGGTGCTCAGTCCACTCAACTTTTGGCCTTTAGAAAAAAGAGTGTTTTGGAGATGCCGAGCCTCCGACATTTCTGGAGCAGATGTGCAGCAAAAATGCAAACAAAATATCCTTTTTGATTAGGGCAGGAACGTGAGCCAGCTGGGTCTGCCCACTCCACACACGGCACAAGAGTTTGATTCACTAATAGTTGTTAATGTTCCTTGTTGACTTAGCCAAGGCTTGTTGCTGCTCTGACCCCAGAGCTGTTTGGGTATATGGTTTGAGGCGCACCAGCACGCTGCTTCCAACTTTTCTGTGTGCACTTGAACATTCAGCTTTTATTGATATTTATGCGTTCAGACATTTTTAATCCTGACCTATATAAACCCAATAGAGTACTTTACAGACACATTGAGAGTCATTCAGGTTTTATTTTTGGGTGAGTAGAGAGCGCTCAGTGCAGACTGCAAAGACTGTACACTGTGTTTGAATGCCTAAGACATTAACCAAAATAACTGCTGTACTGTTGTCAGGCTGCCCACAAGCTATTGTACACATAACTCTGTATCTGCAGACTATAGTAGTTATGAAGTTTAGATGTGCTTATTACTGAGATAATCACACATTGGCTTCATAATAAAAAGCTGATCATGCCCTATGTTTTTACACTTAATTCTAAAAATGTTTTGGCTTGAAAATGCCTTTAAATGTTGGGGATGAAAATGGCAGGTAATGATGACGAAGGTTTGCTCACATTTTGAAAGCAAACACACCTTTGAACAACACACAGGGTGAAAGGTGGCAGTGTCCGCACTGAATCCAGACCTTTACTGCAGTACCTCAAGATTTTTTTTCGTAGCGAAAGGACGTTCATAGCGACCTCCTTAAGAAGTTTAGACTGAAAGAGGCTGTTTTTGAAAAACTGGAGCCCTTCAGCTGAATCCCATATGTTTTCTTTGGCAGCGCACTGCTGTCTGCTTGGCTGTGCTGATGCGGGATATTAAACTGATGGAACACAGGACTCTTGATCCCTTTTGGAGGGTCGAACTTCGGTACCTCTTGGCTCTCTCTGTGCCCAACACCTGCCCACCATTGTCTTTTTGGTATCAGAGAACTGCAAGGCTCAAAAGCACTGTCTCACCAATCGACTTTACTCAGACTGGAGGTGGCAGAAAGGACTCTCAGCTCTAAGCTTGCATAATACGACTGTGGCGTCTAGAGCCCTTGTTTCCACACTAATTATGGCAGAACTGTGAAACAGACATTCATCAGGCGTGCCATCTCTGCAACTTTGGATGTGTTTTTCTCATACTTTCTTTTCTTCACGGAGATGCTGGAGAATAATTGGGGAACACATGAAAACAGTTTGAAATGCAGCTGACCTTATGTTGAGCACCTTGGATAAAAACAGCTCAATATATTATTCAGTCTAGTTCTAATGTACTAATCAATCTCCATCTCCATCAGTGTCAGCTAATATGAAATCTATGAGGTTAAAGCCTTAAGGCAATAACAAGCCTACATCTTGTTACTTATATATTCAGCTGTATGTTGAGAATTCGACCCAATAGAAAATATACTAATGTATATTTCAAATTTACATTTTCAGCATTTCTTCATGTATAATGTAACAGGACAAGTGGGTCATTTATACACTGCAAAGAATAGATGCGCTGATTGAGGAACTGTGAAGGTGTTCATCATAAAAATTGCAGGACATCATTGATTAAATAAGATCTGGAGTGCTGGAAAGAGAGAATAACTTAGTATTTAGTGTAGATTACAGTGTAAAATCATCATATACATGAAACATCTATAGCATATACGTGAAACACTTCTAATCTTATCTTGTAACCCACAACTCAGTGACCCGCAGCCCACCAGGGGGTCCTGTTCCTCACCTTGGGGAACCCATGTGCATGAGCTGTAGTCATTTATTCATTTAGTTGATTAATTGGTCAATGGTGTCTTAATCGATCAAATTTTATTAGGATTAAAATAATTTATGTAGACCTCATCAGATAGTACAAAGCATGGAAGGAGTTTTGGAAGTGACTAGTTGGTTTAATGTGCTTTTTCACTGTTCTGTTATACAATGTTATACAGGTATACACTAAAAGTTTTTGCCAGCACCTATGTTGAGTCCCTCCTTAGTCAACCAAGAATTTCATTGCCGAGTACAGGCCATGTTTTTATGATTCATAAATCAATATCAATAATGTTGCTTGCATAAAAGTGTATCATTCAAGCTAGCCAATGTTGTAGTATGTATAGTCGACAAATATTATTTTAATCTTTAAATTTAATCTCTAAATTTTATTGTGCAGTCATTGAATTGTTTTTATTTATTTATTTTTTGTAAATTGCTTTTCCATCACCAATGTTGTTTGCCTCTTAATATGCCCCACATGTCTTACCCTGAAATGTATGAGTCAATAAACAGCCCATATCCCAAGGTCAGAGATACACATTATCATTATCAAAAAGGCACATACAGTATATAATTACTGCTCCGTAGGTCAAAATCATATATGATACATGATATGCCTAAAATATGGAGAGTGATTCTCAGTGTCGGTTAAGCCTTAAGATCTTAAACTCTAAATCGTATATACATTGTGGGGCTCACGATTTGGGGAGCAGTCCTAGGAAATGAGAGGGAGATCAATATTTTCATGCCTCTGTAGCTCTCTTTCTGTGTGCTGGGTGAAGGTCATTATTGTTTGCTGAAAAAATCATGTGGCTAAGTGATAGAGGTGCTATTGTGGTGTGTTGTACTGCCTCTCTGTGCTCAGTGTCTGGCTGCAATGTGACTGTGAGTACAAAGAGACTGGATGTGAAAACACTTGATTCAGAACAGGCAGCTAGTTCCACTCAAAGCTGGTTTACTGGTTAGAATGTTCCCCACCAATCCAACAGCCAGTGGTTAAATGCTCCAACCAGTACTGCTGTTGTGGCCTTGGGCAAGACACTGCACAAACTTTGCGTGTGCAGACGTAGTGTGGTTTTCCACCTCTAAGTGTGCAAAATGAATAAATAATGACATTGCTAACTTGTTTAACCATCCTTGAACAGACAGGCTCTGAAGATCACTGGAAATTCAATATGCTCAACCCTGTCCCTGTATGAGCTCATGTAACTCATGTAACTAGAAGGATATATAGAATTCCCTTTTGTAAAAACAGGAACACTTGTTTATACCTCAGTCTATTAAACTAATAATAATGCCTCGCTCTTGTGCTTTACAGGCTTGTCGAAGCCTCTCAAAGTGCTCCACTGTCATTATTCATTCACTCCACACTCAGTGATGTTAAACTGCTTTTGTAAACAGAGCTGCCCTCCACCAGCATAATTCACACACGCGCTTTCAGACTAGGCAATGTGGGTAAAGTGTCTTGCCTAAAAACACAACAACAGAACAACAGAGCAGGAATTGATCCTCTAACCTTCAAGTCAAGGGATAGCAAAATGGACTTACACATGCAGTTGTGTCAAGCCTGAGCGATTTAATAATTAATAATTAATCATATTTATTTATGAAATAGATGTTTAAATGTCTTTTTTGTTATCTTTTGCCATATCCTGTTTATGTAATGCTACTGACCCTGCTGCAAGCCAAATTTCTCCACTACAAGACAATTAAAGTACCTTGAACCTAATACAATCTCTATATATTATTTAACATTCCCTTTAGCACAAAGATAATACAGACTCCCACTAACTAATGACCAAACTTGCACTGAAAAAGTTCTGTTTCACTTTTACCCCCCTGTCATTGAAGAATGCACTAAAACTACTCGTATGTTCCTTTACTGACCTCTGTTGGCCAGAGTTATAGAGGAACAATGTCTTAGGATTTCACAAAACTATTTAGTGAGTACTCAGTGTAAACTGTGTTATCTTTAAGTCATCTTTTCAATGGACACCATGACTTTCAAACAAAGATCCCTCACACATTGCAATGAAGAGAAAAGTAAGTGCAATTTAAAATCTTCATGTACTGTGCAAAGCTACTAAAATAAAAGCATGACTAAGGATGTGTGGATAAATATATGTCTGTAAGATCATCCAGCTGCTCACGTTTCTTCATTATGGGTGATAAGCCAAAAAATCATCATGGATTTCTAAGAGTCACTTCAGTGCAATTGGTCAAGTCTATCTGTCTCTCATTTAATAGGAGGAGGAGGACCAATAGGAGGAGTAGGCTGTAAAAGTGACTTTCTTAGAGACACATTAAAGTTCTCTTATGATGATGTTGTTTACTAGTACTTCTCTATGTAGATATAAATTTATTGTATTTTTTAAATAATTTTGAGACAGTTTTTCAGGACTGTCTTTTTAGTTGACTAAGCGATGTACAGAGCATGTCTTCAATTGACCAAGAATTCCTTTAGTGGATTATTTTACAGGTTAAGCGAAGATTAAAACTGTAAACTGCCCTATAGGATTGACCAGATGCAACAATCTCATGTGTTGAAACCTTGGCAAGGACCGAACACCTTAAAGCAGATCTATGCTGCAAAATTGTCTGTTCAGTGTTAAATCAATCTTTAATCGCTTATTTTCAAGACGCCATTTTGCTGATCAACACCCGTTTTCAGAGCTACCAGTATACAGCTACTACTCTGTGCTTACTTAAGTCTCCAATTTTATTTTCTTAAACAGTGATAGGCTTAAGATTCAGCAGCATTGGCCAATCATTTTGGAACAAATGTAAAGAAAATCTACGGCTCCATTGTAGGTGCCGACTGCTGCACGGCTCTTTGTTGTGATGGTGTATACAGCGACATCAGCTCCAAACACAGTCAGTCTTCTTTAAATGCATGCGCGTGGAGTGCCAGTTCTGTCGGCAAATCCAAAATTCAAATCCAAAATTCTGTATTCCTGGTGCCTCTATACTGGTCTGTACTTGCATCGTTGTTTTATTGTACTCATATACAGTATCATTTTTCCCACACCCCTCTGTGCTGCCTGTAATGAGGCAAAGACATTCCCCACACGGTCAGTGCTTTTAAATGCCACATCGGTCACAGTTTGGTTAAGACACCATCACCATATATGTCCTTGTATCGTCCCACTCCAGCCTCCAGCAGCGAAGCACAGCCCAACCTGGACACGCCTCCCCCTTTGCACTTGAGCTACTGCTAAGACTGGGGGCAAAATCAGGCCCAAGATCTTCATTTATACAAATGCAAGGCTGTGATATAATGTGAATAGCCTCTAAATTGGGATGTCATTGTTTTTGTTTTATTGCGTCCATCTGGTTGTTTTGGGATATTGTCTGTTTATGGAGAATTCAGTCTGCATTAAGCACATAGTTGTTCAACGACTGATGAGAGCTTGTCAGCTTTGAAAACACAGCATTAGAGACAAAAGAAATAAGAGATGTCTTACAATGATTCAATAAGAATAACACAAAAGCCTGTGGCTTTGCATAGCAAAGTGTGATCAAATAAGAGGTTTTCTTTTGCCTAATGCCTTACTTCACTGTGGTTTTGCTTAGGTGCCAAATTTCATCAGTTGCTGTTGTATTGATTTCATTTTGTTCCCTGTTTTAGAGTTATTATCGTATCATCTCCAGTTTGGTTGAAAATCCATCAGTACAAACAGACTTCTTATAAAGAGAAATCTATAACAGTTCGAACCAGTCTATTATGTGATGAGGCGCTGTGATCAATATGAAAATGTCAGCTCTGTCTTATTACAGCCTTCTGTCAGGTTCAAAGATAGAGCATTTCCAGCCCCTTAAGGTTGGAACTTTGTTACAAACCTGTGTAATCTACTCCATTCCATAGTTCATACTCATCACAAAAAAGAGCTAATGACATCCCTGGCCAAAGGCTTGTGTAAAATCAATCTGTCAGCCGTATACCTATAGGTAGGTTATATATACAGTTATTGGCAATATAGTGAATGCTGTTTTCAAGATGCAAAGTTTTTCACAAGTGGCATCAAAAAACACTCTGTATGCCTCTGTTTGGACGCCTTTGCATTTGAATTCAGAAGCCCCCTAGGTGCCTATTGAACGCCGCGGACTAACGGGAGAAACATATGCGTGTCCAGGGTGCCCGCTGCCGTTATTATATAAAACACATCAGAGGAGATGATCAACGGCAGTGGTGGTGTGTATATATCTATACTCCGCTAATGACACTGATGTAGTCCTGGTTCAGTCCTGGTTCAGTCCTGGTTTAGTCCTGGCTTGGCTGTTGCGGCGTGTACCGTATATATTTATAATCCACTAATGACATGGCATAGATTTCTTGTTCTTGTGTTTGTGGCTCGCTGCTCCGGCTCAATAGTTCATAAAGTACCATTTTAGCCATTGTCATGATAATGTCACCAAAGCTGTGCTGCTGCTGTATTGTTGACAATCTGCATAGCAACAGCAGAGCGAGTGGGCGGGGCAGCCAGCAGAACATCTTTTTAAGTATGAAATGTTGGAGCCCAAATGAACTTTGTTCTTGTTCTTATCACCTCAAGAGCAAGAACAAAATTCATATGTTCTTATGAAGTATGAATAGACCTTTACTCTAATATGTGTGAATGAAACACAACTTGAGGTATGTTTTTGAGGGGCTAACAACATTTTTAACCATAGTCCATTTTGCATAATATTAGACTTTTAAAAGTAGTTTTGCTATTTCACAGAGCAAATGATCATTGTGTTATGGTTGGTGGACCTTCTATATTTGATTACTTTTTGATTGCTCTTGTTATTAATGAAATTAATATTTGCCATGTTTACCTAGGATGACGTGTCTATGTTTAAATGCTAAAATGCCATCTGTTGTTTGAACCTATAATCACTTAGAATTAAGGATTGACTTTCAAATAACTATAATTAATACCAATAGTTTTTGGCATGTTTCAGCAGAGATTAATGAGCTGTCACCAAAATACAGGCAAGATAAATATCAGTTTGACTATTATGCTAATTCAATAATTGGCTCAAATCATTTCAAAGTGGAATAATTTTGTATGATTACTTTTTCAATACATGGAAGTAAACTGCAAACTTTTGGCTTGTGTGTGATTTCTGTGTGGCAATCATAAGGTGAGAGCTACATTGGTCCTTACAAAGAACAGACTTAAATGTGCAATATTGTGTTTTGGGATTTAATGGCAGACTCACTCAAGGCTGGATAATCCATTGACCTTGCTGCTGAATAGTTGTGCAGAGGAGGAGTTGGTGATGGCATTGGCCATGGCAACACATCGTGACATTTTGTGTCTAAGCATACTGTTTACAGTAAGTGTCTAAGCTGGGCCTGCAGGAGCTAGATAAATACATTTGCAAGGAATACACTGAAGAGCAAATCCAAGTTTGACAAACATTTTAAGCCTTTTAAAAATAAGACAGATAAGATTGTCACAAGTGTAACAGTCATGCATAACATTTTCATGTTTTAATGGGTTATGCGCCCAATGAACATCCACTCTGAGTATTGGCCAACATATTACCCTGTACAGATATTATCTCATGCTACTTCAATCACTTTTGATACTGAACTCTGCCGACAATTATAATAATTGGCTGACTGAGTCTTATCACGTACTTATTCTTGCCTCTTCCCCCTCCTATAATACAGGAGCTTAATGCCTAATATTTCTCACATATGTTTCTGTAAGATAGTGTGCACTTATGTGAGACCACTCCTCCTGATTGGTGCCAGACAGTGTTTCTTTAAAATGCAAACTGATCCTAGGTGTTTCTTGATAATTGCTATTTCACCACCTTATATAGTTCAATATATGAAATCATGCACATGATAAATATGGAGCCCAAAAATATATTGTTTCAGCAAACAATATATTTTTGGGCTCAGTATTTAGTGTGTGTGTAATTTCTTTGCAGTAGTGGATGGATTTTTGTTCATTTCATGTAACATTTACAGGGCTTTACAGGGTAGAATAAATAACTTCTACTAATTTTCATTCTGCTATCTATTTGTTGCAACTCATGCTACTGTCTATTTAAAAATGTTTTGTGGGATTATCCTGCCTTGTGTCAGTGGCATAAATTAGTTTCTATATCATTATTGTCTCTGTGTTTTTGTCTGTCTCAGGGACTGCAGATGGAAATTAGCTCTGAGAGCTATAGTCTGGTACAAAGCATCTCTTCAATGTTTTTGATTAATGCTCCTGTACATGGTCCCTGTCAAAAAAAGTAAATAAACTAAACTAATTATCTGTATTTTCTTAAACAATATATTGTGCTTCAAAATCGGCTCACCAATGATCAGAACACTGCTCTTGTATTCTTCACGTGCTTCAAGGCTGTGAGGCTGACACCAGGTGTCACCTGCAGATTCCTCTGCTACTGTAACTCACCCACATGACTCACATGACCTTTTGATTATCTACACTGTATGCACTCACTGGCTATGTCACACATGGACATATATTAAAGCATAGGGCATGTCTCTGTGTCCAAGCACACTGGTGCTTCATTTGGATTCATGTGCACTTTTTTGTTGTACAAAATAATCTATACATAAGTGAACTGGTATTTGTATGAATGTATTCATGTAGTATGTTTCGGAATACATTCAAAGTAGTTGTTTATTTAGAATCCAAAGTAGCAAAGTTTGCACAAACAGCTGTAAAGGCAAGCTTCCTATATCAAAAAATGGTGTCTAGTATTAATAAATCATTAACTGAGATCTTTTTATCCAACCTCCTTTCATAAACAGCACCTGTTCACTGTGCCTTTAGGTTCATGCTTTTAGACTGATTTCATACCACGCTTCATTTCATTTTTGTCCCACAGATAGTTTTATCCTTATGTCAAAAACACCATGTGCACATTTCAAGTTAAAGCCTGTTTAGAGCGTGCTGTCATGCATCAGCTAAGAAGCAGCTCTGTACGCTCATCTGAATGCCACAAGAGCCTCTCCAATGAATAAACATAATTAGAAATAAAATTACTAATGTTGCTTTAACCATTTCCCCAAATAGTCATGACACATGTTGAGGATGCGGCATTACATGGATCAGTGCACATATAATTACACATATATCA
Organism: Odontamblyopus rebecca; assembly: GCA_030686955.1. NCBI lineage: Eukaryota > Metazoa > Chordata > Actinopteri > Gobiiformes > Gobiidae > Odontamblyopus > Odontamblyopus rebecca. The sequence continues at coordinate 16,361,696 of CM060661.1, forward strand.
GTTTACATTACTATATCAAATATGTTTGGTGCTGCTTGAGGCCAGGCAGAAAAGATGCACAGCAATAATAGAAAAGGCTATGGGTTAAAGTGAGATGTTAGTTTCAGTGCATGCTCCAGTATTGTGGTTCTTGATTCATCTTTGCTCCATCATTTGTCAGTGATGAGATCCACATTTAGTGAGTTATTGTGTTGCCTGGTCTTTTATCCGGTACAAAGTAGACATGACTATCCAGTGATTGTACAAAATCTGTGAGTTGCAGGTAGCCTTCAGAAAGCAATTTAGTTTAGATGTATTGTTACACATTGTGAACTCATGGCCAATTACCTCCTGTGGTTTGTCGGGAAATAAGCTTGTCATTGCAATCCAATCATAAAATGAATTTTGGTAGAAATGTGTTTTGTTGAAACAGTATCCATGTTGCCTGAAATGTTGCCCCAGCATCAATGAAAGTTAAAAGATTAATATTTGTCCTACTTATTTTGAATGTATTATTGCCATTTATATTTTTAAAATAAAATGTGTTGTTTTAATAAGAAAAACGGCTATCTGACTTGCATAGTAATGACTAATAAATGGAATGCAGTTACATAAGAGGCTAAAATGCTAATGATGCTGCATATGTACTGTATTTTGACCTCATATCTGTCCAGAATATATATATGTATATATATATATATATATATATATATATATATATATATATATATATATATATATATATATATGGGTGAAAATGGATGATGAGATGGAAGAGATGATGAGAAATTGTCAGAGATCAGACTCAATGTTACCCTGCATATAGTGTGACCTGACCACTAGTCCACCTGGCAATATTCACTGCCAGACAGCGGCACTACTTGATATTGGGTCTTACCACAGTCATTACGATAAAGCTTTGAATTAAAATCATTCAACAGTTTCCTCATTTGTTTTTGATGCTCTGCTCCTGTGTTTCAGGCTGGGATGATCCGCACAGACTCTGATGAGTACTTCATAGAGCCGTTGGAGAGAGGGGCTCAGGAGCTGGAGGACCAGGGAAGAGTCCACGTGGTTTATAGGAGGTCAGCTGTTCTCCAGGACAATGACTCCTCTGCGGATCATCAGCAACCAGGTACCATGGCCAATGTAAACGCTACTGTAAACACATGTAGCTCACATCCAAAATAGTCTCTTTACCGTTATTAATGCTAAATGTCATAAATGGCCCCATTTGGCTTTAGCTCTATAGACTTTGATAGGGAGAGGTGCCTAATGAGTGCTGCTTCAGATCCTAATCCCAAGATTTTGCACTTGGGGTCACTCTGATTTGTAGAAACTACTGTATACTAACTACAGAAAATGGGGTTTTGTTATTACTGTGAACAAATGCTACTTAGATACTAATCCAGTGTCCACTGTGAAGAAGCAGATCATGTCGAGTAAATATTATTTATGTCACACATGCTTAATTTCCACATATGGTTTTGTGACTCCATATTCTAGTATGAGTATTTTTGTTGTGTATAAATAAAAGGCCAAAGGCCAAGATTCAACAGGTGCTGATATAGCAGGGCAGTAGAGTGGTGGCATTGCATGGGTGTCGTGCGGTCTGGTACAAGGGATATTTCCATCCAATGTTGATCCAACAGTTCCTCATGTCCAAAATGTGCCCCATACTACAATAAGCACATGCCCTTATCACAACAAAAAATAATGAGTAAATGAAATATTTCCATAAAAAGATTATTGAGCAGGAGTGATAAATGTCAAAGGACCAGTAGCTTTACTGCCTCCAGAGGAGTAGAATAATTGCTTAGATTGCTTCATTTAATTAATATTTGTCAGTAAAAGTCAACAGCCTGGAACTGACAGAGCTGTCATAGACCAGTTGTTTTCTGCTTCGTCTTTGACAATGCAATGTTTGACTAATTAATAAAAGCAAAACAATAATATAAAGCTTCAATGATCACACTGATTGCTGACGTTATCGAATTGGCACTCATGACGCAGATATGACAACTGTCAAGTCTAAAATTTATTCAGGTGTGAGAGAATTGTTTAAGAATTGTCTGATACGAAACCACCGTAACATAATAAGGACATGGAGACTCCACAGATATCAACATAGAAAATTACACTTATTTTCTTTGTTTTTGTATTTTAACATGGCTTACATGTATTCTTATTGTATCAAGTGGAAAACTGTTACCTATCAGGTTCACTCCTTGACCCCTGCTTTGATTTGGTTGTGGTTAGAGTCCTTCTGTTCTGTTATATCAAAGTGCTGAGATTGCATTCCTCATTGGCCAGTGTTGTGTGGTGGGAGAAGTGGAAAGATTGCTTCTTTTCCATTTGACCGCTGCTGTGATGCCTTCAAAGTTGTCCCACGAATGACATTCTATTTGCAGGTACACTGACATTCTGAATGTCTTGTGGGCACTTAAATAAATGTTACTGCATATTGTTGACTAAAGGCTAATTTAAATTGGTTTAATAATTACTGACCATGTGGTAGAGATGTGCCTGACTCAGGGTTTAAGTATTGATCTAGGCTTTTGTAAGGTAAGTAAAAGTGGTTTGTGTAGGAAGAGACAGAGTGTGCATTGCACATGTTTTTTCTCTGTGATGTGCTAAATGGGTCAACATCCGCTGTGAATAGGCTCTTTAGTGAGAGATCCACCGAGGGACACAACAGGCATCCAATGTCTTATGTGTTGATTTATAACAAAGGTGAGTGTATTTTGCATAAGAACAATATTACAAGTTACAAAATATTTAAAATTTTGCCCTTACAAGTTTAAATTATACTTCTATAGATACTTAATACTACCTCTCCAAAGACCGTGATAAATCCTAGGGATGGGCCAGTATGGATTGTTTTGGAGCTTATATCCAATATGGCCTGCTAACTGATAACTTTCACATCTGTAAAAATAATAACAATGTGTATCTGAGATATAAATTTATTTTTTACATGTTTGTGTAAACATACAGCCATATAACACACTACTCATTAGTTTTTGTATTATCAACATGGCCGATACCGATATCGACAAATCTGTATCAATATTGGCCTTTACCAATACTGGGACAGATATTTCGCTCATCCCTAATAAATGCAAATAGTTGATCCATAGATCTAAAATGTATTAGTGCAGAGGTCCCTGAAGAAAGCTGATTAGTAATGATGAATGAAAAAAGGACTGGCTCAGTAGATATAGAATCAGATATACATTATATGCTTGAAATAAAGACATTGTCACAACCAACTTTTATTAAACTAAAGGTCACTGTGTGAGTGTTGAAAATCTTTTACACCTTCTACTGCATGGCATTGGAACCATCTTTGTACACATAGATGAATACATTCAGTGCCAGATAACAAGATCCTTCATTTTTTAGCCATAGATTTGTTTACATCTGTTTATATTTCAGCATCTTCAGATAAGACTCAGTCTTGGACACAAACAGAAAGAAAACGGGGAAAAACCCTCATTGATTTTTCCGTTTCAAAATCCCTTGGAATGGCATCATAGCTTATTTACTAAGACACCCCCACACGTGTGATACCTCCATTCACTCCATATTTTGTGACCTACTAGTATATCGTATGACAGGAGGCTGTGTAGATGTTCTCAGAGAAGAGAATGGCCAAGTGTGGGAACTGTGCCTTGATTCAACCTGGAGATTATCTTTGTTTATAAAATCCAACTCAGAAGAAATAATCTTCCAACTTTCTTAAAAATCCCATAGTTTGAATAATTTATCCTGAAGAAACTAAATCTCTGCTGAAACAATGAGAAATCAAATACCATCGATTGGTTCCTGTTTTTCAGTAGAACTAATGCCCATGGTAGAGTGAGCCAAAGAAACCAAACACAAGACAACGGATTACGCATAAAAACATGCTAATAATCACACACCACAGCTTTGTTTCTTTGTGCAGCTCCACTGGATCAACAACATAGTACAAGGAGAGAGTCAAAAGACCCCTCTAATCAGGCCACTACTCACAAAATCTCATTGATCTCAAATCACTTTATAAGGGTAATATTCATAAGACAGGGTGACTAAATAAACTCTGAAGTATATTGCTTGCCACCTACAATATACTTCTGAGCTTCATGTAAAATTGTTTTTGAATCAACCTTGACAGTTTCATCATGTGGTGCAGCTCATGCTTTGGAACAGACCTGCTTTTCTGTCACTCACATTCTGACAAATAGAGTTGAATTAATATCAAAAACAAGCACACCTTGCATGCAAACTAACCGACTTTAGGCTTCTGTGCACCATGCGCTGGGCCCATAAACACAATAGTCCATTGCTAGTCAAGACGGATTTTGACTCTCTCGGAGCGAGGACACATTCACCCCAGAGCCCCAAACGCATATATCCACACACCACAGCGCATACAGCGAAGGCTTAAAGGCTTCAGTGGAAGAAACGCTCTGAGACGCACAACTTTGCTTTGTTTGGATCATTACTGTGTATGTTTATGTTGCATTTGCATAACCTGGACAGGTCAGATTAACTATCTTTTACTATAATATTTGCCACTGGATATAATGAAGTCTGTGAGTTATAGTTCAAACTAATTGACAAATACAGGTGGAACACGAGTTATTTAGCTGGGGGCTTGTGTGTGCTTTCAAACTAAAGATTGTAAAGTCTAATCCCCAAGTGCCTGAACTCCAAGCCCTCTCCTGGATTCCATTTCTGTTGCCCATTGCGTATTCCATAGACAGAAGAAAGCTGATATTATCCAGTAAAGCTCACTGGTTCACCTTAACCCTGTTTGGGACTGCCTCCTCCAGCTCCAAATCCATCTTGAATTCACAAATATTTTCAGATGTAGCCCTGTTATTGTGGACATTTAGGGGCTCCACTACCACGGTAACCAAGTCATTCAGAAAAGGTTTGTTGAGATAAATTTTGAAGGAGTGAGCAACCTTCGATTTACATCTGTCACATTTCTGACCTTGACTTCAACTTCACATTTGACTGAAGTGTTTGACTGATTTAAGTGTATTTTGAAATGTAATTACTGACACTGCCATGCTGAAATGTGTTAAGGATAGGAACAATACTGTCTCAGAAACAACTGTGATTCTGCAAAGATTACAATGTTAGTCCCGTTCTACTATTTAATTGCATTAATGTTGTGATAATGTTGTGAGTTGAATAAAACACTTTAATTGTTATTATCTTGTTAATGTTACTGTTGTCAGCTTCTTGCCATTACTCTGACCTGGTTACTAAAAATCTTCAAATCGATTTTTAGCATGCACAAAACAAAAAGTACAGTTAGTCACATTCTCTCTTTGAGCACATGGTTTATTATATTAAAGTGTTTGAACAGCAATAGAAATATAGGAGAAATCTCTGGTGGGCTGTGTCAGAATTAGCTGTGCTGCTGGGTCTCGTCTGTGCAGGTGAGCGCTCCTCTCTCAGGGTTCAAAGGCTCATGCAAACAAAAGGGAGTGCTGCTTCTCTCCAAGGGAAGAAAAAAGCCGCTCTGAAGCCCAAACAACGCTGATACAAACAAATGGAAAACGTGCCTGGAATTGGAAAAGGAACCAATGTTGATAAATTGTCATGTTTATCTGGCTGCTCATGCCAATGTCTTGTCTCTTTAACCCGAAAGTCACATAAAAACTGAGTATTTGGGACCTAAAGAAATATATATAATTTTTTTCCAGATGGTAACGCTTAACTGTAGATACATGGCTTACCATCCCCAACCCTGTGTGTGAATGCAGTGAATGAATAATAAGGAATGAATGAATAATGCAATGTGAAGCCATTAATCACCTGCTTTACATTTGTAGTTAATTGTCCTTCTGCCTTATTGCTGTTTTCACTTACACGGTAATATCAGTTTGAGCCTCAGTTAAGAGTAATTGGGAGAAAGAAATGAGTACTTTAAGGTTTTGTTTTGTTTTTCTCTACCACTGCAAATCATCTGCCAAATGCCTACAGATTTGTGTGTTGAGCATATCCACATTTAGCATTGAAGTAAAGGCTGTGTTGTCTTAAGCCATAAATTTGAGATTGTAAAGTTTTTGACTTTTCAAACTATTTTTAGGTAGTTATTTTAAAATTAAACAGTTGCAGTTAAAGAGGCGAAGCAATATACATCCTATACACCTGTTAGCCTTACACATCCTGGCCAGTTGTTAAAGAAGGGGTATTATGTTAAATTGATTTTTAAAAACCTTTCTACCATGTTAAATATAACTTTGTTCCCTCATCAAAAACATGCCTGAAGAGGTTTAAGATGTCATCTATGCATGTTTGAAGTATTTTAGTGATTTCTCCCAGGCACTATTTGAAATTGTAAGATTCTGTGCAATGCTCAGTCCACAAGCCTTCGTCATCCATGCTCCCCCACAATAATTCACCATAAATATACAAAATCATGATAAAAAAACTGTATACAGCAACTTCACAAACCTGATGTGATGTGCTATAGTTTCAGCACTCTGAGGGACGAGTGACATAAAGGTGCATTATGTACCTTTTCTGTCACCCGTTTGTTTCTATGGAAACTGCTCTGCCTGGAATGTTCGACATTCCTGACACTGAACAGCTCTACCTTACATTCAGTTATGGCTGGTTTTACAGCTCAAAAATACCTAGAAAAACAGGCATTTGGACTGTGAAAGAGCTCGCCTCTCCACAGATCTCATCTATAATTTGATCTGGTTTGGTCTCCATGAAAATAGAAAGATTTAATAGCATACTTTGAAACATTTCAGACAAAGCAATAACTTTTCCAGGACGAAAAGCATCTGACGGACCCCTCTACCAGAAAAGTTACACAATGCATCTTTAATGTGGAAACTTATAAAACATGTTAATATGTTGTAAGGGTATAAGGGTAATAAGGGTATAATATAATAAGGGTAACATGGTGATCTAAATCGGTTATGTACTAGCAAATACCCCAGAAGTAAAATGCCCCCCTTCAACAATATTGTGTGTATTTAAGGACACACCTTGATTTTGTTCTGGGATCACTGGGTCTACAGTATGTGCCATCAAGCCACATGGTTGAAAGAACCCTAGCCATCCTTACAATATATCAATATCAAATTGCAATTTCAATTTGAGTAGGTGTTATTATCATATCAAAGACTGCAATTTATGTACCGGTAATATAATGTCCACTGTGAACAACATATTCATACAACTGCCTTGTACTCCCCTAGTTTATAGACCTCTACAAATGTGCTCTGAAATGCATGGGATTCTTGTATTAATTAAGCAGTCCATTATATTTGAAACTTCTTTCAAATGTTAATGCTTTGTGTTTACCATGTGCTCTATAAACAGAATCATATTTTTTTAAAGGTGCATTGTGTAACTTTAATGGAGGAGGTTGTGTCAAATGTTTTTTCTCCATGGAAATCATCTGGAATGTTTTAGTGTATGGTATTACACTGTGTTCCAAATTATTATGCAAATTATATATTTCTCTGATTTTGCCAAATTGTCAATATAAATGACAGTTGTCATTTTGAAGTTATCAACCTTTAGAGTACAATTCAAATGTTACTGAACAAACCTCCCAATGATAATGTTTCAAACCATTTTATTGTTGTAAAGAACTGAAAATGGTCATTTGTTTATTTTTCAATTAGAAGCATTAGCATATTACTGAAATCAAAAGCTATTTCAATCAAAACATCTGAACAGATCAAGTTACATTTAAACATAGGAGCTCTTAGGAGCGTCACAATTCTTGCATCCATTGACCTTGTGAGTTCGTGGAGAATTTCTGCTTGAATTTCTTTGCAAGATGTCAGATTAGCCTCCCAGAGCTGCTGTTTGGATGTGAACTGCCTCCCGCCCTCATAGATCTTTGACTTGAGGATGCTCCCAAGGTTCTTAATAGGGTTGAGGTCTGGGAAGGAGGGGCCCACACCATGAGTTTCTCTTCTTTTATGCCCATGGCAGCCAATGATGCAGAGGTATTCTTGCAGCATGAGATGGCGCACTGTCAGGCATGAAGATGATTTTCTACAGAAAGCACAGTTCTTCTTTTTGTACCATGGAAAAACGTGGCCAGTCAGAAAAGCCATATATTTTACAGGAGTCATTTTCACACCTTCAGAGACCCTAAAGGGGCCAACCAGCTCTCTCCCCATGACTCAGGCCCAAAACATGACTCCACCACCTCCTTGCTGATGTCGCTTGTTGGGACATGGTGGCCGTCCACCAACCATCCACCATTACATCCTGGGACTGTCCAGGGTTGCACGGCACTCATCAGTGAACAAGACTGTTTGAAAATGAGTCTTCATGTATTTCTGGGCCCACTGGAGCCATTTCTGCTTGTGAGCATTGTTTAAGGGTGGCCGAATAGAAGGTTTATGCATAACTCCAAGCCTCTGGAGGATTCTACATCTTGATGTTCGTTGGACTCCAGAGGCACCAGCAGCTTCAGATACCTGTTTGGTGCTTTGTAATGACATTTTAGCAGCTGCTCTCTTAATCCAATGTATTTGTCTGGCAGAAACCTTCCTCACTGTGCCTTCATCTGCACAAATCCGTGTGTGCTCTGAATCAGCTACAAATCTTTTAATAGTACGATGACCATGCTTAAGTTTTTGTGAAATATCTGAGGTTTTCATATCTTGTCCAAGGTATTCAACAATTTCACGCTTTTCTGCACTAGAGAGCTCTTTGTTCTTGCCCATAGTGCTTGCAAATGGTGTGTGCTGAATAATGTGAGCGTCCTTCTCAAGTCATTTGCCTTTAACTGGACTTACATGGCAAACTCACTGGCAGAGGTGTGTGAGAGTGACTGAGACACAAGAGCTTCACATGAGCTTCACTGGGAAACTCAACACCATTGTGACACATAAAAACAGTTTCCATAATAATTTAATTTTATCTTCATGGAGACAAAACCACACCAAGATACAGGTCAGATCTGTAGAGAGGCAACCCCACCCACAGTCAGAATACCTGTTTTTGTGGTATTTTTTAGCTGTAAAACCATGTGTAATTGAATAAATGTAAAGCAGAACTGTTTAATATTATTGTGTGAATATTCCATCCTATTTCAATCATATCAATAGAAACAAATTCATTTCCCCAAATCATGCCCTATGTAAGAATTGTATTTGCATCTATAATTAAAACAGCTAAACAAACAGATCAAATAGCTGGCTGTTCTGTGATGGAACATGTGGCACTATGGCTCTGGTGGCCCCAAGCTGTGAGGATGATGACAGATACACCCTCCCGACACAAAGCTCTTTCTGACAGATGGCTCTGTATGATCTAGAGGAAATGAGAGGGACTGGCCCCCCACACATCTCCCTCTCAAAGCTCAGGAGATACAAGCCACTGTTGCCTTGCCTCACACATGTGCAACTTCAATTTGCCATGGTCTCAAATTTAATTTTCACCGCACAATAGGAGAAAGTAAACTGTTCTATAGGACCAAGTGAGGACATATATCTCTGAAACTGTGAGTGGGAACAGTGAGTGACATGACGGTTTCTTTTACTGCATTAAAGTTCATATATTATGCTAAATGTATTATTGTTTGCTATTAGCCATGTTATTATGTTGTTGTCTCATCAAAAATATGTTGTGTTTTGTTTTATTCACAAGTTTTTGAGTATTTTTTCTCTATCTTTATTATTAGTTTGTCTAGATCTCCAACGCTCAAAAAACAATGTTGTTCCATCTTGTGATGACATGAAGCAGTAGTTTTCACATTAACACGTACCTTTTACCATTAGTTCAGTGGAGATTCACAGTTCCAGGGCTGAAATGATCCTAATGATTCTAGTGAAGATATATGGAGTTTAAATTACAGTGAAGAATTTTCTGTATTACAAGACATCACAAGTGTGTTCTGTTTGAGAGAAGAACTCATGCAGAGCTCACCCCAAATATGCAGTAGGGATCAAATTGTCACAAGAGACACATGGGAAAATCTCGCGAGATTTGATTCTCCGTCTTTACATTTGTCACGGACATGAAAAGGTTATGAGTCTCGCTCAAGCTCTGGAAAGTTGTGCATCTTTGAGCAGTTGTAGCTAAAAGATAGATTCATAGATTCATGTAGCTCACACATTCAGACAGAGAACACTTTCAACTCTGTCCCCATTTTTATTGCATGTGATAGGACTAATATTGATGCAGATAATCAGTGCTAAAGTTGGTTTAAAAAGATTGCGAAATAATATGATTAAATGTACACCCACAGACCGCACGGAACATGTGGTATTTTTCACATTTAAACATTGTTACAAAATAAAGTACATTTTGGATAGGATCTAGTTTCAAAGCTGAACAAAATTGCGGCAATTTCTCTGCATGACACTTTGACAAGATAAATGCAACAACTGGTTAGTTTGTTTAACATTGCAAGACAGGGTGAATATTTCAGATTGCTTCAGGCTCCAGCATGACAAAATTATGTGTCTATGCTTATACTAATGTAAATCAAACAGAAAATTATGCAGATATTTTCCTTTTAAATCTATATTGATTAACTACATTGGCTTGTCATCTTTCATGTTTTCATTTTATACAGATTTGTGCACTTTTAACATGTGATCCAAAGATTACTCAGTTATTTAAAGTTTGTGTAGTTTGTGTAGTAGTGTAGTTACTGGCAAGGAGGGTTCAGTGGCATAAGGTCATTAGAGGACGCTCTGTACTTATAGAATTGAACTTCAGTGCCACTTTCCTATATTGCTATTATGTGATTTTGCCCGGGTTTATTTCATTTGGGCTGAAACCTTGCATAACCCCATGCAATTGGCATTTATCATTGGACTGTAGGCAATCTGTTGTCTATACCACAACTACGCTGTTCCAAATTACCTGGGCACAAAATATTGACTTCAGTGCAGTTGGCTGGAAAACAAGCGAGGGGAGCTTTATACTGTCACTTTTCTCTGTTAATTGCAATCTTCAACAATAACCTGCCCCAGAGCAGTAACAAATTTGACTGGCTGTTGAAAACACATTTCCTGGAGCAGAATTTGCAATCAAAAGAGTCCATGTCATAATCTCCCGTTTGAAATATAATGTGTGTTATTCAAGCAAGGACAAGATTAATTATGTCTTATTGCATTTAAAGTTAGAACTTTTGGTATTTTCTTTGTGGTAATCCCAATGGAAAGAACATATTTAATCTTTTTTAAACTAAATGTTTACAGATTTGAAGAAGATATGGTTGTGTCAGTGATCGTCAGTGTGATTACAGGTTTGTTGGCAGGTCAGAGATGATCTGAATGGGCTTTTGAACACACCTACAGCCATCATCACACTCATCTACTATTACAGAGGATTTCTTGTTCTTGTCTTGTGCACCACAAATCCAACCTCCTGTGGAGAGACACAAGAGCATTAGTGAGCGCTGCATGTACCTAAGTATGAGGGTCTTGTCCTATTCTGGGAGCAGATACCTCATACACCCCCTTTGGTCTCAAGTGTGCAACTGATGGAGGCCAAAGTGTGTTGTGTGTGTGCCTTGCCTGTTGTGATGCAGCTTCCGTGCAAGGGAGAACAATACCTTTGTTTTAGTTTAGTTTTTTGTAACATATTTATCATATTTACTGTTTTGCACTTGCTGGTGAGAAACCACTTTTTGTTTCAGCCTGTATATTTTTAGGAAATACCATCCAAAAATGACAATAAAGTGATCTTAGATGATTTACCTTATCTGACAACCACTAAAATTAAATCAGAATGAACCAACTTTGCCATATGCTTTTACTTTGATATCATTACTTTGAATTCAGCACTCTGTTTGGTCTAGATTTTATTTTTATCAAACAATGCAGTTGTCCTGGCAACCTAGTGCAAAACATAGCGCAGGTGCACTTATAGTGGTATCATATTATAAAATGATTGTGTTCAAATGGTTACACTCTATGGATTCAGTCTATTTGAGGGAATTACCACAGCCCATACTCCTCCCAGAGTCAGCTGAAGTTGTTTTAAATTTGCTATATAAATAAACTTGAATTGAATTGAATGCACTCTTCATTTTAAGCCATTTGAGGCCATTCGTGGCTAATATCGTTTTCTTCTTTTGCATCAAAGTAAACTGATGATTACAGTGGCAGAATTACAAACCATTGTGGATCTGCTTCTGTAAATGTCGGTGGGCATCTTCTCTCCTCCACTGTAATGCATCCGAATGCAATTCTGAGGAGCACAGTTTTATTCATTACATAGCCTTTGTTTAATGGTCAGAGAACCACTTGCATTTATGTATTTTTCCACTAAAGAGATAAAACAAGACTTCTTCACATCTTTAAAAATACTTTTCTATTACTGTGCCATTTTTATAGATAGAGGAAAAGGTAATCCATCAGGTCCGTATTGTTCAAACAAAAGTCATTTCAGAAAAGTCCTAGAACTTCATAGCCCACAACATATTTCCGCTCAAATGTGTCCGTGTATCATCCCATCTGTAGTGAGCACCTGCCCTCCTTCTTTGCTCCATACAGCCGCAGACATTTTTTCCACATTGCATTAAATCAACAGGCATCATCCGAAACCTGGCAGTAATTAGAGGGCCCATTCCAAGCCAATGAAAGAATGGAAAAGACCTTGACTATTATTTGACAACAGGGAAACTCTCGTGCAGTCCTCTGTAAATCATCTTTGTGGATCATGATTTTGTCATAAAATTCCATGTAGTCTGCCCTTAACACAATGTCTAGACAAATGCCTCTTATTTTTGTTCCTTGGTCAAATGCAAACTGTTCCCTATGTGATTTTTTATTTCTCTCCATAAATTTGCATTTTATTTTTCATAATCATGAAATCATAATTTACTTTTTCATTTTGACTTTTGAATGCAACCCAACCTTCTTTCTTTTTGTTTGTTTGTTGCTGTGTTGAAGATAATGTGGATGTTTTGTGAATACCAATACTTATCCATGTTTAGAAATTAGCATTGTGTAAAAAAAAGCAAAATCATGTTGACTTCACAGCTCCTTCCTTGAAAAAAGCATTTGAGGACTTAAGATATTTTTATGCTTGTTCTAGGGGTTATGCCATAATAATAATGGGTCTCTTTCCCCATATTTCTCCCTCTGTGTGATGCATAATGCAAAAGGCAATTACATATTGATAATGCTATAGGCATGTGATAATCATATTGTACATGGGACTATGAGGGTCTTTCCAGCACATTGTCAATCATGCTGTTAAAGTGTATGTAACATGTATTTATTCTCTTTAAAAACTACTATCACAAAAATTATTCACTTTAACATTGACTTAAAAATTGCTTTCCATCAGTTTCACCTCTTCTGGAATCTAAATTCCTTTTTTACCCATACTTTTCTTTGGTGTATAATTATCTTCTCTCCACCATATCTTAATCATAATCTTGAATTATATTGTATTACAATTTTATTAAAAAACATCTAATCTATTTGAGGCATTAAAAGTATCCATATTTTTGCATGGGAACTGAAACTACCTTTCAGTACCTCAGTCATATCGATATATTATATGGAGTACATATGAGGACACGATTCCTTTCCGGCTCAGTTCCAGTATAATTTAGGCTTTAATAAGACATACTGAAAGCTCAGCATGGAGAATTCCTGAATGGAGGCTCAGAATCATGCTTTGACTATACAGCCAAAGGGTTTTTAAGTTTATTTCCTGCTTTTCAATGCATCTGACAAATCATTGTATAGGGCTCATTCTGCTTTGGGTAATTGTCTTGAGAACTAAAGTAAAAAATGTAAACAGAAATAACCCCATTAAAATAATCAATACATCAACAAGATTGTCAGAAAAATAGTATTTTATTAGTATAGTTTCACACAGCCGCAGATGTTCTTAAAGGGATATCCACCAGCCCAACTGTGCACATCCATCCATCCATCCATCTTCTCCCGCTTAATCCGGCTGGGTCGCGGGGGCAGCCTGCTGCCCAATACTCATAGCACCTGACCCCTATGAACCCCTCTGCAGGTGGTGAGCCCACAGGAGGGTGGACAACATGGTCCTTGATGTTAGTTCATAGGGGTGTGGGCATGTTTTGGGTTGATGGGGGAAACCGGAGTACCCGGAGGAAACCCATCCAGACACGGGGAGGAACATGCAAACTCCACACAGAAAGGCCCGGGCGACCCGGGGATCGAACCCGCAACCTTCTTGCTGTGAGGCCTGAGTGTTGCCACTCAGCCACCGTGCCTTAAAAACGTGCATTCTGGCTTTCCATACTGTCGAACATTTCAGGCTCAGGAATATCATTTCCATTAGCACTAGCCCTCTTTATATTGAATGTGATAAAATTGATTAATTTGACACATATTGTATATTTAGCCAGTGGCCAGCTTTAACAATGGTATATTTTATGTTTTATTTACTTAATCATTATCATTACTTTTTGTTGATTTATTTAATGTTGCTTTTCTCGCATTAAAGTTTCTCTTGGTAGTATTTTCCTGATTTGATCTAGCTCTGTGTTTGGGCTGGACTTGGCAGGAAGCAATTTGCCACTTGACCTTTTGGAGAATGACATTGGCATGTTTGTTCTTAGAAGAAAAAAATACCATGAGAGAGGGAGGGAGCGATGGAGGGAGAGAGAGGCAGAAAGAGAAGTCAAACGGATGCTGGTCACCGAAACATATTGAACTGGCTGAAAGGAAATACAGTGTGTGTTTCTTCAGCCCCGAAAGGCCGCTCTCCCCCTATCATGAATGAGCTCTAAGTTTGTACCAGAGCGCTGCATGTTGTAGTTCACCAACTGTAACAAGGCACATCGTTGTTTGAGGCAAAAGCTCACAGCTCACAAACTTTCATGAGCTTCTGGCCTCTGCCTTATAGCTCAAAGTCTAGAAACAGGAACAAAAAACATATAAAGTGGGATAGATATATTTGGGGTCCATGAGTCTTGCATTAGTTTTTCATTTTGAATCATACTGACGTCATACTGGTTTTGCATATGTCTAGTCTATACCATATCTTTGTCAGTGCCCGGTTTTGTCTGATCTTGGAAGTTAAGGTTTGGCCTGATTGGTACTTGGATGGGAGACTGCTGGCAATACCAGGTGCCACAATGGAGTAGTGGTGGCTCTAGTGCAAACTGTAATTGTGTCTTTAGGCAAGACAACCTTGCCATGTATGAATGTGGCGTGTTAGTGGCACAGACTGGCAGCCTAGCTTCCATAAATCTGTAACCTTAGGGCAAATGTGGCTTGATCGAGTATGGCGTGAATGAATAATACGCACGTGTGCAAGCCATTGAACTTAATCTGTTTACCTAAAAGAAAAAAGAAAACAGTAGCACTGTAAAAGAAGTATGAAGTATGCTGTACACTGGATTCTCCACTGTCCAGACAGAGCCATGAGCTGTCTGCGTGCTAATACAGCAATGTAATTATACCACAAACAGCAGTGAATACACACTCATAAACTCAGTGTCTGCATTTGAATGGATTAATGTTAAATGTCAAGTTTAGTATCTTATTACAGAATGTTTGCAAGCATATGTGTTAGAGCAGTTGTAGCTGTTGTGTATTTCTGCAGTGGCAGATTACATTGACTTTCTCAGTGGTAGTAAATGTTCATCTTAATGAAATTGCCACATCCAGGCCTTCCCCCCTGCAACCCAGCTGGATTAAGTGGGAGAAGATGGATGGATGGTTAGATAGTATATTTAAAGGTGAGTTTGTCTATCTGCTTGTCTCCATAAAGATATGATGGCTTTGCCAGGAATGTTCCTCCATCTATGGCGCCAGCTGCTCAAAGATCTGAGCAGCTGGCACCACCAGTTTGGTGGCAACCTTCTTGCTGTGAGGCCTGAGTGTTGCCACTCAGCCACATTCTGCCACTAATTAAAAATATGCTTACTATTGTCATAGCTTACACTCTTTTAAAGCAAAAGATCAAAACAATGCTGCTAACCATGAAAGTGTAATTATGGGCTGTTTTAGGGCCCCATGTCCCTTGACGAGAGTCTCTATTAAATGTGCTCTGTATTACTTGTGTATGGCATCTTATATTTATTCAACTAGAGGCATTTTTATTCCTAAAAAGACTTCAAAATCATGCATTCTTACTCTGAGCAGGTTCTCCTCTCCACAGGTCATACCTATTACCCGGTCTTGAGGTGCCATTTGCTTTTCTCCATAAGATAGTTAAGTTAAGGCTTCTGTGTGTTATAATACCATATTCTCTCCATTGCAACATTTAGTTTAGCTGTAAATTGATTTTAATGTCTAATGTCTTCACTTTGTTATTTCCCCCTTTTTACCTATAACCTTATCCTTGGTTGTCAAAAAAATGTATAAAAAAAATCTAGAGTAAGCCTGTATTTATAATGGTAAATAACTTCATAACTGATGCCTGTAATTATGTATAAAGGAAGACCAAGTGTCTCTGAATATTTTTATGCAATTTTAAATTGCTGGGTGTGATGGCATCATTTTTAAAGAGTGTAGTCTTGGGATTCCCAGACAAACTTAAACATAACATAAACAAAGTACATGGCACAATTTATTCTGGATGGCTGCAGCACAGTGACTTTTGTTATAACTTAAACATTGGCTAGTATACAAAACACCAGTGTTTACAGTACATTTATTACTTAAATGTCAGTGCCATATTGCAAATTTCATTATTTACTCATACTCATAGAGAGAAGTGTTTGAGCTGAACAAGACAGACTGAATATACAGAAATTTGCTCTGGGGGTGGAGAGCAGCACATTGTGTAAGAAAGATAAAACTGAACATTCCTCACAGAATATACAGAATGCACAGAATACGTGAACTCACTCTCATACTGTTATGAGATAGTATAAAATATGAGTAGATATAAAATAGTCTTGTGTGAAATAATATGAATACATATTTATAAAAATGTAGATTTTTAATGAATATATGAGATTAGCATACAGAATAAAGCAATTTCTTCACTATACAAATTTAAACTTGAAACTTGAAGTTGAGCATACTTGCAATTATTTGAGATGCACAAGAAATATGCTGAACAGAATGTACATTGAATATGTCCATGAATTCACTCTAGTACTGTAAGAGAATGCTTAAATGCCCAATATTCCAATGACATGGGAGCAGAATTGTCCATGTCCCCGTCCTCACAGCCAATCACCTGTCTAGTGTTCAGGATCAATTTGGGGAGATAACAACAAACCCTTCATTCACAAGCAGATAGTTTCCCCAAATCCACTTCACAAACATGTGCAATCTGTGGATCAGCCCCACTTTTTGTCAAATGTATGAGGTTTGTACTTCCAGATAAAGCACTCTGTGTGACTCCTGCTCTGTGCAAGTGTGAATAATACTGCATGGATTCTGATGGCGTCACCATGGGGGATACTGTACATTTCCATTCCTCTCTCACACTTTACCTGTCGCCCACCTCTGTGCTGTTTTTAGCATGTGGCTGGCATTGGCGGCGCAGGCTGCTGGAGACACTGGCAGGCCTTCAGTTGCCCCATTGCCACGTGTTGCTTAGACTCTGAGTGGCTAGCTACTCCCACGGGACAGGCTTTTGGGGTTGACATTGACTGAGGCACACTGGTGTTCTTAAGGTGCACTACCGAGGGGAAGTCCAGCACGTTTGAAGTAGGGACCTTAGAAGGGCTGTTTACCCAAAGTGGGGAGGGGTGCAGTGGGGGCTCGCTTCACAAGAATGCCTGTGTCACGATGGGAGCGGTGGAGAGAAGGAATGTGCTCCACAATCCCAACACTGTAGCAGCCTGGACCCGCAGTTGAGGTGGCAACCAGTGCTGCCTGTTTACTCTAGCCCTCTCTCCACTCAATCACCAGGGCTGTCTGCGACCCTAAGCATCTCTGGAAAAATGAAAAATGCTTGCTCGCTTTTATTTCAGATTTCCTTGTATTTTTAAGCCTCTTGAGTTTTGAAAGATTCTTCAGATGTATTTTGATTGGTGATAGGATTCATCTTTAGGGGCCTGCGCTGTGTTTACTTTGCCAGTTTTATAAGCTGGAAGTAAGAAACCTGGATGTCTTGTTCAAGGACACAGCTACACTATGCCCATGTAAATATATCTATTTGATGCTTACGTATTACAGAACCTATAGAAAATTAGAATGCAAACCATCAGCACACATTGAAGGACACATGATTTCCTATAGTGTGCCTTCTTGGCCTGACAATCATAGTTTCTCAGAATGGAGTTTATACATTTACCCAATGTACTTTATACTGTAAGTAATAGTTTACTATAGACACACTCAAACACATGGCAGTTTGTATTTGTATTTTGTATTTTTGTATTTTTAAGTAACAGGCTGTCTACTGAATGTCCAGTTTGTCAGCCTTGCCCTAACTGTCCAGTTGCTTGGGTAACATCCAGCGACCCATGCTCCCAAATTGAAATATACAGGAAGCAAATAAACCAGCATTGTTACCAGTATATTGATATATGTTGATACTGTACATCATATTTCATTGTTGACCTTCTTCTAGACTCTGTTGATATGATCTGAAGCCCACTTGAATCCTCAGCTCCCACTCTATCCATCACCAAGCAGGAGGTTGTGGGCCAACAAGTGTTTTGCCTCAGTTCATTGGCAGTGCTCTTGACACGGTGGGATGATGACGGACTGCCAAAATGTCCTTCATAAACAGGCTTCTTGTGAGTCTGTGTGACTTTTGTTTACCAACCCGGCTTTCTGCTAAATGGGGTGCATGGACTGACGTGAACTCTGGCATGCTTTACAAAAAGAAAATGACCTCCTTCCTCAGTTCACTTGGGTTTTTTAATATTTGAAGATGTTTCTGGATGAGTAGTCAATATGTTTTTAAAGATGTATTGTGCTTTTTCTTAGAGGTTTTAAAGTATACAGGGGCGCTATTTTTCTACCCTTGCATATGGTGGCTGGTCACTGGTGTAGTAAAATGACCAAGGTTTAAAGGTGCACTCTAGTGGAAGTTCTGTTGCTACATGATTGTCTCCACAGAAATATTATTGCTTTGTCTTAAATGTTCCACAATATAGATTAATCCTACCAAGGGAGACAAGCAGATTACAGCACTACATTACATTATAATTCAGATCTTTGAGTCACCCCTATTCACAGAATGAATTATTTTATTTTGACCAATAGAAACAACTGTAATGAATAAATGCTACATGGAAATGTTTAAAGTCATACCATGGAATATTCCAGGGACAGCAATAATATCTCTAGGGAGAAAAGCAGGTAGCGGACCCTCCACCAGAAAAATTGTGCACTGTATCTTTAAAACAAATTCAGCCTCATGCTTCAAATCAAAGACAAAACCTGACCTCGTTTCAATCCAAATTTTAAATTATAGATTGCTTCAAGCCAAAAACATTTAAATCGAAAACAGCCTTTTCATTCTGGACAAAACAAACAAAACAACTTGGACAGCTTTAGTGAATGCTACCATTTGTAAACACATTCCATCTATAATAACAGGTTTAGAAATCATGAAAACCCAACATACAGTGGGTACCTTCAGTCATTATATTGTGTGTATGTGTGTGTGTGTGTGTGTGTAAACCTGCGTGATTTTAGTGTACACTGTAGCAGTGTGAAGTCAGCGATATGTGTATCAGCTCCGAGGATGAGCTTCATCAAATCAGCAGCAGCAACATAATTAGCCTCCAAAGAGAAGGCTGAGTAATCTTATTTGGAAACTATTTTCCATTCATCTTTACACTTTTTATTATTTCTCTATTTACCTTCAGTGTTGATTCAGAAATATTAAACACAATTTGTGAGATAACATTTGTAACTGTAACTTAAAGTGCATAGTTTAGACTATTTCAATAAATCTTAGTTAACCTACTTACATTAAAGATAAAGAAAATTGTTTCTGTTTATAATAAGTTTGTAATTTTACCTCAAGAACAGTGGATGTGTTTACGCTGTTAGGATATAAATTATCTTGGATGGAATTATGTGTTGATTAAATAAGTAGACGGGAGTTCTCTTTTCAACTTTTTAAACAAACTTACACTTGACTGATATACAGCTATAATGAATTTTGACCACAGGCACTATATCATGCACATTAGATTGCAATTTATTGTATATATTGTCTTAAGATACCAATTTATATGATACATAGTTTTATAATCCTTATCTTTTTAGATCCTTATAGTGTTTGTCTATTTTTAACTTAACTGTACTCTATTGCTGCTACTGTTTCTTGCTGTTCTCTTTACTGTGCGTTGCAACACTGAAATTTCCCCATTGTGGGACAAATAAAGGATATCTTATCTTATCTTACATTTAAAGATTACTGTTAGAATATGTGGTTATCTGGTTATCAACTTCCAAACTCTAAACAAGTCTGGGCCTGGTTAGTAGGAGGGAGACCACTGCGGATACCAAGTGCTCCAGCGGGGCAGCAGTGTCTCTAGTGGAAGCTGTAGTTGTGTCCTTAGGCAAGACACTTCACCCACATTCCTTAGTATGAATGTGGTGTGTGCATGAGTGAGTGTTGGTGGTGGCCAAAGGGGCCTATGGCATAAACTGGCAGCCCAGTTTACCACCACCGTGTGTGGAGTGGTATGAATGGAATGGTGGATAATACACTGTAAAGCGTCTTTGAGTGTCAAAAAAGTGCTATATAAATCCAATGCATTCTTATTAGAGTAATTTGGACATCACCTGTTTGTGTTTGCTTAGAGCGTGGTCTGGACGTGGCTGGCTCTCTGGACTCAGTGGCCCGACAGGTGAATAACAGTGTACATCAGCGACACAGACGTGACGCGGGAGAGAGCGACTACAACATCGAGATCCTGCTTGGAGTGGATGACTCAGTGGTGCGCTTTCATGGGAAGGAGCATGTGCAGAACTATCTTCTAACCCTAATGAACATAGTGAGTAATCGTTTCCTGCTTTAGAAGGCCTGTCATATTTTGTTTTTCCATGCTTTTTATAATAGCCACAAGCTGTAAATGGACTTCAGAAAGTATTTAGACCATTTCACAACTGGGATGCAAATGCTCTTCTATGCAGTTAAATGGAAATACTTTAAAGTAAATTAGAGATAGACTGATATAATGGTTGACTGATATATACTTTGCTTTGGTTGACCTTCTGCCCAAAAAAGTACACACAAAGCTTTATTTGAACAGTTTAATACAAATAGATAAGTGCTCAAAATGTGACTATGTAACCCTGTTGAAGGCATGTGATAAAAAGGGACTATAGTTGAGTTTGTTGTAAATTAAATTGACATAATGTATCTAAAAATATCGGCACAGCTTATCAGCCATGGGTTGCTTTGCTCTGGATTCTAAATAATCGGCATTGGTGATGAAAAAAACAAATATTGGTTGCTCAGCAGACGTAACAGTAGATGTGTGCCACTTCCTGTATGTTTGTACTTGTCCACAAACTTCCACTTAACTGATGTAAATGACTTTTACTTTTTGCTTCCTGCTCAAAATCTCTGTCTGCATTATTTCTTACCATTAATTAATCAGGAGATCCCTTTGAGTTGCCAAATCTCTTTTTTAAGAGAGACCTGGCCAAAGTAGCAGCCAACACATAGAGTAAAATCACAAAATATCACATTATAAAACCATTTGCATCTCTCAAGAATAACGTACACATGTCTCAGTCACCACACTTTAAACAGTTGTCTTCAATTTAACAAATAACACCATAGATTCTATCCTATCCTGTCCTCTGCTCTTCCAGAGCTTCCTCCAGAGCTCTCTTCTGTAGGATCAGGCTGAGCACCTGTGTGAAGTGCAGTTGAATGCAGATATAAGAAGATAAGATCTCTCTATAATGATACAGTGAGATAATATTCAACTCAAGCAAGAGCTAGCCAACATCAGTAAAGTCCATGAGAAGATGACAGCAAAACTTAAAGCATCTATAATGGACACTCAAACCGCTTGTACCGATTGGTGGAGAGCACACCAACAAAGAAAATGAGAAAATGTCCAGGAAGGTGCAAGAGCTGTCCTCTAAACGCTGCATCTCCTGAAGCTTAGTTTTGAAAGTCAAAGGAGCGGCCATAGTGGAGGGGGAGTGGAGGCGGGTACCCAGGTACCAACAGCAGTAAAGCACCTCTAACCGTTCCCTTTAGTTTTGCATTACTAACAAAAATGTACAAAAATGTGTGCATTGGCCTTTATTTACTTATTCAGGTTTTATAGGTTTTTTTCGCATTGCCTCATTCACATGCCAGCCACATAGCATACTTACTGGCTTGTTTTTTTGTGCAGGAATGGGTAAAGTGAATGCACAAAAAAATAATATAATACATGATAAAAGAAATTAAAAGATTAAAATGGCAATGTGAATGTTCGATTCCCCCTTATTTCCCCCTCTAAACTATGATGTATTGCCTGTTGGAATCAAATATAATACTTACTGATTCTGGTAGAAGTTTTAGTTTTAGATTTGCTTATTGTGTCAAAAATTAAAACATTGCAGTGATAAAGTTTGTAATGCAGCATACAGTTATCAAATATCTTTATCGAAAGCCATTTTTATTACTGAAATGCAATAAAAAATCATGGTTGATCAATATGATGAAAAAAATGTGATTGATTGAATTTTTCACCATATCGCCCAGTCCTATTTGTTACAATCACTGAAAATATTTAGTAAATGTACACTGAAATACTTCATCAGTCACTGCCTGACCAGCCAATGTGGGCCATGTTCCAGAGCCTCACTGAAGCTAATCTAAACCTCACATCTGCTGTGCCAGCCCTGCAGTCCGGTGACACTCTTTTGGCAGCCTGAGTCACCACATAATTGTGATCTCCACTGCCAAGACAATACAGGGCTTTTAATCAGCTGTAATTATCAGATGACCACCGCTGGATACGTCGCCGATGTTTAAGTCTCCACTCTTCAAATGTCAGGCTGATTGTGCTTGTCCCTATAGGCTCTAGGCTTGTGTGCATTATACTGTTGGGGGGTTTGTGGTGTACAATCTAATATACCCAGGCAGACCGTTTTACCATCACTGGGCTAAATAAGCACATGAGGTTCACAGTATTTTTCATTAGACAGAAAATGAAAGCATGACAGGTAAAGATAAAAATGTATCTATAGTAAAACAGTGTATGGATCCATTTTTATGGATCTACCTGGATGACTGAAGGACAGACATTATATGGATACTGCAGTTAGACTTTCTGATGACATGAATGTGCTTATCTACGCAGTTATGGTGTAGATACATAGGCCAATAATTCATGTACATTATTAATATTTGTTACCAATGATAGGTTCATGTATAATGTGACTGGTATGCTGGGAATGTATAAAGCATATATCTACGACATACTTGCAGGCCAATTTATTTATTTAAAATACCCCATGGTGAATGGATATAAAATGACTGGTGTCTGTCTGTCTTCTTAGAAGTAGTTGAACAAAGTGTATTTGAAAGAACAACTACTTATCAAGTCAGAAAATACTTTAAACCTAACTACACGAAAGGGACAATGGAGTGTACACCATCTGCCCAGAGCTGTAACTATAGGTGGAGCTAAATAAAATAAATATAACTAAAAGTCCATTAAAAGCTTGTGACACAGAAATCTTTAGAGTGGACAGGAAGAGTGCTCAGTTACATTCTGTATTTGTCATCTAGAGCTCTCCAGTGGCTCTCAAACTGAGGGGACTCTGCCCTGCAAATTGAAAGGCCATTAGCCTCTTGTTTAAACATGTTTGTAATACACATAAACCCTTTACATTGGACTAGGGCTCTTTGATTTGGGGCTTTGATTTGGTTTGTCTTTTTCTCCTCATGTGGTGTCAGATGACTTGTGGCTGAAAAATAAAATTACTGTTTGCATCATCATCATTAGCCTTGCCCTCATTTTATTATATAGCCATGTTCTTCTATGGCAGTTAATTAATGTTAGGTTATATTACATAGTAAGAGCCAATCTCACGGTTGCACATTTTATTTGCATGCTGAAGTGTGACCAAAGGTGTAGTCACATGTATAAAAGACAGTAAACACAAAAATACATTAATGTTAACATCAGCAATACAGTGTGTTCACCTAACTAAAGAAAAGAGTGGAGTAAGTTTGAGATGATTTCAGCTCAAAAATCAGGGCGTATTGATCGAGTACCTCATCAATCCTCAGCAGTATAGTGTTCCTGTGAGTCCCTGTGTGCATGGAGGACGTGAGCAGAAACATAAAGGACATAAGACACAGAGACGGATGAAACTGCAGAGAGCCAGACAAACACGCTCAGACCAGGTGATTTATACAGCAGCAGATGAGGGCGAGTGGGCGGCACAACATAGGGTGTCCTTTTAGCTCTTCACCCTCAGACCAGGCTCAGGGTTACAGGGATCAGCAGCATTTATCTGCTATAACAGGGCACCCAGCTCACACAAATTACACTTACACTAAAACACTGTGCATGGGGAGCTGGGGGATCTGCCGCTGTTATGTGTCTCCTCTTCTTCTACCTTGGAGAAGCACAATGTCTGTGCAGTGAGCTGGAGAAGTTTAGTGAAAATTCAGTGGCTCAAAGAAAATGAGATCCACTGCAATGGTGCTTAGCTTTATTATAGACCACAGTGATTGTACAGAGAACTTTAAAAGGCGATGCATTTCTGCTGATATTAATTTGTTAGAAGCACACTAAAACTATTTAAAAACACATGTGATGTTGCATGGCCTGTCTCGCCCCAGTTGAACATACAAAAAGTGATGCGGCCTGGACCTTCATTTCTCCAGCTTAGATTGATTCCTAATGCTCGGTTGCAGCCTGAAGGGGAAATTTGATCCTGCTTTCTGATTAAAAACAGATCAAGAGATCCAGAAAACATATTATCCTTGGGAAAATGAGGTGTAAAGCTACACAATAAAGACTACACAAATATAGGAGCCCTCCTGGAGTTGTGCTATGGCCGAAAAATAACTTGTAGATTTTCTCTGGTTTAATGCGATGGAAAACAGCAGGAAGGCCACCTGGGAAGAGCCATTTAGTGCAGGCTGCTGACTCATATATCTGTGCCGTTTCTAAAGAGCCGACAGTGTCTTTTCATTGGTGTAGGGCAGTTTAGTTCAGCTCAAATCAAACTGGCTCTAGAACCAGGGTTACGTTCAGTTATTTTGAGTTTTGAATGTTCCATGGGTGAGCTTTAGACAGAATAAGATCACAGAGCTTTGGTGTACTATACCTTCTTTGGTTTATTAAAGTGTGTTCTTGTCTCTCATTGCCCTTTTTCTCTTTCTTTTGTTGTTTAAACCAGTACTTATAATTGAGTAGGCTAATATTCCAGCATGTCTTTGCAACACAATTAGCAAATCGTGAAGGCTGCAACTTGTGCCATAATTTCTTCCACAAACATTCTGCATAAAAATTGGAAGCCCTGTTATTTAGAACTGTAGAAACATATTCTGAAAAGTGATTTTCGTATTACTTGGTCAGTTCACATTACAAGCTTTTTCTCAATTCTTCTGGATGCGTTAAAATTTGAACTTTGAACAGAATCCAATTATTAAAACATAAATAACTATGCATGTCAGAATATCAATTGTAATTAGCTGCATTTTAAATCATAGACATTACTGAGTACTGTACACTTAGCAATTGTCCTAATGCACAGCTATCTCAGTATCTACACAGACACGTCACCTGTGTTAATGTGCACATTTTCCTTAAGCAACATTTGGCAACAATAATTATACTTGTGAGTACATTATTCGCCATGTTTAATACTTCTGTGCTTTAATACAAAATACTGTGTATTCTTGCTCTTGCCAATGCAAAAGCAAGTCAAGCTTGCCTCTCCATATACCAAAGACTATTTGAATACAAATGTTCACACTAGCATGCTAATACAGGATATGCCACCCACACAGGTGCTAAGAATGTTTTATGCCTGTCTCATTATCTACTGTGTTTCCCTCATTTTTCTATACACCATGGGCCTAAATTAGTGCATGCTGTCTGTGTTTACTGAGGGTCCAAAAATAGTAGTAGCTGTGTGCTATGATAACAGCTATTGCTGGAGTAATAATTACAGAAAAGCCCACACTTAAACAACATAAGGCCTGCATCATGGCACTGGTGCAGTGCTGGGGTAATTCCATGATCGCTTTATTTTCTCAGGTCAATGAAATTTACCACGATGAGTCTTTGGGAGTGCACATCAACGTGGTGCTGGTGAGGATGATCATGCTTGGATATGCCAAGGTAAGACAGTAAAAATGTTTTTTTGTCTTGATTTTTACCCAGTCATATTATAGTTATCTTTCTGCTTTTGCCAAGAAATATGTGCATCTGCTAGTGATACTTGTATGTATGAGGTGAAACAACAGAGACAACAGACATTTCATTCACTGGAAAGAAAATGTCATTGGTCTATGATAAAAGTGTCTCAGAAATCCAGATAAAGTTCAAGGACTGGACAATGTTGGAGCATATTCACTTTGTCCACAGAACTCAACTTTCTTATGGTATAATTTGCCTTTGTCAACAGAACATGTTGAATAAAATATATGAATGTATATAAACAAACACTATTATGAGTGAGTACATATCTTTGGTCCGGCTTCTGTTACAGTTGACCTTCTGTATATTCTTGCATAACATGGTGCTATTTCAGAGTCCCTTTGTGTTATTTATATCCTTGTGTTGGCCTACTGGAAGATCAAACCACAAACAAAGTCCTTCAAGCTCCGACTTTCTTTGCTCACAACAACTGCTTTTGTCCCCATTCTGCATCATCAAAAATTCCAACATAGAAGTGGTTGTTTTTACATGACAGTATTTTTAGGCGTGAATACTAACATTCATTTTAATGAATATAAACTACAGGGTGGTCTTGATTTTAGCTGTATTCTTAACATCCTGGAAATGGTAAATGTAGCCTGCCACTTCATCCACAGCAGTGCGAGTTCAGATGTGCCATGGGGAAGGATAAGGGTGTATGATAGAGCTGCAACTATCGAATATTTTTGGAATCGAGTATTCTGTCGATTATATCATCGATTAATCGAGTAATCGGATAAATCACACTTTTTTGTTTTTATACAACTATATCAATAGTGTGTAACGCAACATGAAAGGCCTCTTAAAATGAGCAAGCAATTGCTGTTATTCCTCACAAAAAAGGTTTTTATTTGAAGTCAACATTTTTTTTAAACAAGTGTAAAACCTTTGGCTTATTGGCTTATAAGACAGGAGTTTTCTAAGTGACAACGTTAATCCTTTAACTAGCCTCATTAATAAGCTAAATATAGAACTAGCGAACACATAAGTGTTCGTAAACGTCGGTAAAATATTTCCTTTCTCTGATATTGGAATTATTGATGCCAGCGGTTCTAGATTAAATCAGATTTTTGGTAAAAGTAGAACAACGAACTAGACGTTTCTGATATGGGAAACACCGAGTGTGTGCGTGTGTCTGTGTATACGTGAGGAAGGGAGCGATTTGAGTGAGATCATTTGCTCTCTTGCTGCTCATTATGCCTCGTTACTATCGACTCATAACACAGGTTACAAATAATTACAAATACTGTACATTCTAATAGGCGTTACTTTTCATTTCAGTTAGCAATCGTAAAAGTATATTACCTCGTAGATTCTCCGACTCCGACTCCGCTTAGAAGCGGCGCTTAGAGAAGTACAGTTCACATGAGGATGCTTTCGCTTTAAGTGCTGCAGCATTGAAGACGTACTGTTGTGGTACATCAGGTTGGCTTTGCCAGTGCACACTGGCAGCGGCCACATCATTATCTGCCATTTCCACACCGTGGAATAAATCGCGCCGCTTCAAATCTTTGAAATGTACGTCATTGATAACTGTCCGTGTGAAACAGTGATCCCAGACTGGCGCAGCAGTCTACAAAGGAGGAGTGATACGATAGCAGAGACATTTTAAATAAATTGACTTTGGTGACATGAATTAAACGAAGCCTCGAGGCAAAGAATTTGCCCGAATATTTTTGTAATCGAATTATCCGAGTTACTCGAGTAATCGTTTCAGCCCTAGTGTATGACTCTATCAGAAATAAAGATCAACAGAAATACTTTATTACAGCATAATTTATGAGTGAAGGTTTTCTCAAATGTACTGTATGTCAAAATTGGAAACAGGAGGAAACTGTAATGTAATTGATTGAAACATAATTTTATTTCAAACAAACCAATAATTCTGTCTAGTTCTTTGTGTTCAATTATTTTAATCATTATTCCTCAAGCAACCACGTTAGACCATAACATTTTACATACATGTAATTAATAGCAAAATTTAAAATTGTTCTCATTCCTCATAATATATTGGATTTAGAGTGATTCTGCTTTCGAGGAGGAGGCAGCATTAGTAAGGAAATAGTTCCACAGTTTTGAACAAGAAGTAATCAGTGTGGCTAAGGGTTAATATATTTCTATCAAATTTGCAAATTGTGTCAATGTTAATGTGTGTTAGGATATGTTTTTCCTCTGTATGTAATAGTTCAATAGTCAGGAAATCTTTTTCTTTGTCAAGCATTTTACCTTCATCTCTTCTTTGTGATTCATTAGCTCATTAGTCAAATTCACTGAGATGAAAATTTATCCTGCTAATTAGGCCTGCATTATGAGAATCAGCATCAGCCCAGAACTGTCTGAATCTCAACCTTGAGTTTAAACTGCACATGACAAGTCAGACTACTCATTTCACTAAAACAAAGTTAAAACATCTAATAATAAAATTTTACTAAAAATCTTGCCTATAGTTTTTTGTAGTTTTTCAGGTTTAGAATTTGACGTCCTGGTTGGACACAGTCAGCAGATGTGGCCTACATAGAGGTAACTGTGACCAAGGGCCAAAACTTTCTTTCTAAGTTTCACAATAGTTATGATTCGACTTGCAAAAATAGATGACAACACTTCTATTTTGTTTTTAAAATGTTTAATCAGAAAAAGGCCTTCCTTGTGTTAAACTGCCCGTCCATTTTATATGGAATTTTTTGTATTGATGGAATAAGAGGTATTCTGTTTTCGAACACTATGTATTTTTATACTTTTCTTAGCTTTTGTCCCCACAAACTGCCTCTTAAATTATGATAAATATATACCACAGCTACTGTCCCACCAAATCAAATAGTAATTAGAAAAACATTAGAAAACCTCTCATTTGCACTTTAAGTATTCATCTCTGTTTTGTGCTGTCAGTCCATCAGCCTGATCGAAAGAGGCAACCCATCGCGCAGCCTGGAGAACGTGTGCCGCTGGGCATTTGGACAACAGAAAGGGGATGTGGACCACGCCGAACACCATGATCATGCAATCTTCCTCACTCGTCAAGGCTTTGGCCCCACAGGGATGCAGGGTAAGAGCCACTGTTGGCCTCACTCACCTTATTGGGACATTTTACTCCATGTAGTTCACCAGATTCGATTCTGGGATGTTCTCTTCTGGAATTAGCAAATGTGCCTCTACCTGTTGATTCAAAACAAATGCACTGTTGACACAGTGTTATGAGTCTGTCCAGCCATAGCTAGGATCACACAGATTATGTAAAAGCATTCATTTGAACATCCTCCTAATGAAACGGTTGGTCAGTTATATTTACTAGTGAGAAACAGTCTGATCATATGTGTGACTAATATTTCCATTGTACTGTTTATTTAACAAATATACAGTAGATTCTGAGACATTTGCTTTGACAGTTTTCATCATTCATCTTGTGTCACATGTGGCATGTCTATATGTTCATGCATCATGCTCAGACGTTATTTAGGAGCAATCAACAAAAAAATCATCAGATAAAACTTAATATTTCAAAAAAAATATATGAAATTATGGGTAACACTTTAATAACTGCACTTAAAGTTATTTACTTTAGGAATACCCTAACCCCTTAATTAATTAGTTTTATTTCTTTATTTACAATGTAGGCTTAATGGCATTTTTTAAATGACACATTCTAGCCAGTAAACAATAAGTAAACTACCGCTTAGCTGGTTATTTAGACAGTAATTAACTATATTCATAAATGTGGACTATTCACATATCTATTCACAGCTCATTTACATATCAATATTATAAAATAGTACCATATTCTACTGCAGTAAAAGGAACAAAGAAACATAAAAGGTAAACAGCCTGTTTAAACATTAATGTAGTATTTTAAATGTTTTAGGATTGTGGTCCCTGGAGCTTCTATTGAGGTTTAAAGGATGTACAATTTAAAATTCTGAAAAATAACTTATAAGTATTTTATTATAAAAGAAATGCCCAGTGGGTACTGAGGTTCTTATTAGATGCCAAGGGCACATAGAGACCATTTTTAGTAGAAGTGTTGCACGTGGTCAGGTTTCAGATAATCTTTGTGTTTAGAGATTGTTATGAATAATGTAAAAAAAAAAAAAAAAAGAGAATCCTTTTAAATGGTTTAGTTTAATGATGTCCTTTTTAACTGCAGCATATTTTTTACTTGATTGGGATGTGAATATTGTATGTTTGGGCTTTGGCTAATCCTCTTATTCCTTGCATTGTACACTGCTAAGAATTATCATGAAGGAGAGGCAGGGTGCATGTTTTCTGTACATTCACATTCAGTATATGACAAAGCTCCTAAGACAGAACAATATTTACATTTTAGGGACATGCTCAGGAATGTGTGAAGCAGTTTATGTGCTATCTGCAGCATTGTAATGGTTGTTTTGGTGTTGAATAATGGAATAGGTAACTCCTGTATGATTAGGCCTGCATCAATAGCCCAATGTACCAGCGAATATTTGTGCTGTTAATTTTCCTCAATAAATGCAGAATTCATGAAAGTAGTCCTCTTTAGTTATATATTAATTGAGTATAATACAGTAGTTCAAGTTAATGCTCACATTTTTCTATTTTAAAAACACAAAGACACTCAAAGTTATTATTTACAGATACATCATAGAACTTTTCTGGGGGTTAATAGATATGTTATTGGTTTGCTTATTAGGATCCACAGTATGGTATGGTAACTACACCTATCTTAGATTCTGAATTACTGCAAGTGAGCTCCCCTTTTCACAGATCTGACCTGTAAGTTGGTTGAGTATGTTACTTGACTTGATGAGTTTAATATGAGTCTATGAAATAATACAGGCAAAGCATTAACATCTCCAAGGAGACAAGGAGGTGGTTGGGACCTTCCACCTGAAAAGTTATTTTGTCCCTACACTGCAGTGCATCATGAGTTTGATTCTGTGGCAATAATGTTCTTTCTAGCTAGTCTAGAATACCATGAAAGGAATAGACCGTCATCCATTTTTCACAGTGCTAAAAATCCCTGTCTTTGAATCTCAGACAGCACAAGGAGCTTTTTTCACTAATTAGACAGGCAACCGGTCAATTCAATAAAAGGAGCGTTTCCAATAGTAGATCCACTGTTATTATTGATGTAACTAATGAACAGTGTTCTTTCTTCCTTTTTTTTTCAGTGTTCTCATTAAAAATCAGCATCATACTTCAAACCAATAGGCTCCT
The DNA here is from genome assembly GCA_030686955.1 of Odontamblyopus rebecca. NCBI lineage: Eukaryota > Metazoa > Chordata > Actinopteri > Gobiiformes > Gobiidae > Odontamblyopus > Odontamblyopus rebecca. Next base: position 16,393,119 of record CM060661.1, read on the forward strand.
AAAGTGTTTGAGGACTGACTATATTAGACCTAATCATATATTCTCTGCATAGGTACATTGTCATAGGTACATTATATTCTTTGCACACTTGCTATAAGAGAAGAGATCATAAAAAGGAACCTGAACAAGGTTACAGATCAGACACTGATAAATGTGTTATAATGTGTGAGCTGACCCGCCACTGCATAAGGAGGGGTTGTAATATTCTGCACTATATGACAGAAATGGAAACAAATAAAGTACAAAAAAAATCAAAGAAAAGGTCATACTGTTATCGGTACCCTTTTCAGGAAAGCTTTTTCATTATCTCACTGTAGTCTAAATGGGCTATGTGGGGAAGAAGCTGAATGTTGATGGACTTTACACACATTATTCTGCTTTTGGAGTTTCTATTTTATTTTGGTATTATACACAAATAAGTCACAAAATGGTTACGACAGTGAAGCTAATGTTTCATCATTCAGAAACCCATGAATCGGTGGGTTTCAGACTCTAGATTGTGATGATGTCCTATTCCCAGATGGAGGGCAAGAGCCAGATTTCCATATATATTCTATTATCCAAAACACTACCTTATTTTTAGCTGATACTATGTGATTTAAATGTTTTTCTATGGTTATACTGTATTATGGCAGGAGTGGCTTTTATCTTTTAGAATCTGAGTAACAGTTCCCCCATCCTGGTGATACTGATGAAGTAAAATATCCATCCATCTTCTCCCGCTTAATCCGGCTGGGTCGCGGGGGCAGCTTGCTGCCCAATACTCATAGCACCTGACCCCCCCTTGAACCCCTCTGCAGGTGGTGAGCCCACAGGAGGGTGGACATTATGGTCCTTGATGTTAGTTCATAGGGGTGCGGGCATGTTTTAGGTTGATGGGGGTTATTCCTTATTCCTTTCCAGTCATCCTATTTATTCCCCATGCTGTGTTTATAATTGCATTCTCAACTTTCAGAGACACAGTGGAGTTTACTGTGATGGTAAAGTTAGCAATTGGCTTTCTAGCAGTGCTTCCTGATTATCAGACTATAAAATTCTTTACAATTAGACACAGACAGCACACAGCAATCTGATCTCTGCTTATACAATACATTTGGACTGGAGAAAGACATTTTATTCAAATGTGTGGAAAAAGATGGGTGTAAGGTCTTTAATGTAGCATAAACAGCCATAGAAAAAGTTAGAGCAACAATAATAAAATCATCTTGCCATTCATAGTGCATTAGATTTCTTATACTTAGACAAACTTTTCTGATCCACAAGGGAAATCATTTGGACACAGTAGCTCACACATTACAATATATTATAATAACAAATAGTATATATGGTAATAATAGTCAAAAAAGTTCAAAAAATAGTACAACTAGTGTCAGATAAGGAATAATTATATAAATGTGTATAACATTCATAACACAGACTCCTTTAAGACAAATAAAGCCTTAGTCACTTTGTATAGAGAATTGATTAGGTATCCTCACAAGGCAGCAGCCAGTGTTCCTGATGCCATCAAGGTCATTAGGATCTAATAGGCTTGGTTGTGTTCTGTAGAACTGGCAGGCTGCAGAATATTTCTATCTCTGTCTGGGAAAAATGCCTCACAATTACTGGATGCAGCTTTCCCTTGAGCCGCTGCTGATAAGTGCAGTGCCGCGCGGTAAGCAAACTGTCATTAGGCCCTTTGGCGAGCCTGTGACATGATTTGAAATTGAGACATTTTCACAGATGGGAATAAATAAAACAATGGCCATATTTTATCCCGTGGACAAGCAATATAAAGGCTGACTGAAGAGGAGCTGGGGATATGCAGCATGTCTCCTCAAATAGACAGTTGTTTATAGCAAGCAGAGAAAGAAAAAAACTTCCTGAGGTATTTTGAAAAGTCTTTTTCATTCTCACGTGCAAGCAAGTAACCAACAGCCAATTCAGATGAGGCAATAGAGAGCTTATATATTGAGATATGGGCACAGATTTTTCAGAAAGGCTTTTAAAGGTCCTGTATTACACAAAATAGCTTCTTGTGAGCTGTAAGTACTGTTATAACGTTGTTACTTCATCAAAACATGAGTTGTGTTTTTTTTCTTTCACCCATGTTTGAGTAAACCTTTATTATTATTCTTTCTACACCTCCAAAGCTCAAAATGCTCTGCTCCACCTTGTGATGTCATGAAGCAGTAGTTTTCAAATTAATCCAAATTATACTAGTCGAGGTGTATGGGAAATGAATGTAATATGGGTCCTTTAAATTGTGACGTCATTACCTGCACAGAAAGTTCATGTTTACCTTACTGTATATAGCATTAAATATTACATAATTTTAGCAACACATTTTTGTTTTAATATTTAGTTGTGCAAGTTTGATTAAAATGTGATACGAAGAAATGCAGTAGGGGACTTTTATTGTGGGGTCTTGGAATTGCATTATACAACCTTATAAAGTATAGTGACAGCTTTGACCTTTCATGTATTGACTTGAAGATAATTCCTTGGCACAGCTGGAAGAATACACAAGAGGCTGACATGTTGACGTCTCAGTGTAAATTATTAAAAAAGAAATCTCTTAGATGTTCCAACATCTGAGAGAGAGGATCATTTAGGTAGTTGATGTTGTGTTAACTGATAAGACTTCATCAAAAACATACCTGGAGTTATATTTTGTTCATTCACACATGTTTGAGTATCCCTGCATTACTAGTCTTTTTGCATCGCCAAAGCTCAAAATGCTCTGTTCCACCTTGTGATGTCATGAAGCTGTAGTTTTCAAGCTAACACCTTTAATTTTTGGTTCAGTAGAGATTGGCCTTTCCAGATCTGAAATTATCCAAATGATTCTAGCAAAGGTGTTTGGAGTTTAAAAACACACTGGAGCACTTCCTGTATTACTGCATGACATCATAAGGTTAAACAGAGAGTTTTCAGTGTGATAAAAGCCTAAATATGCAGGTTTGTGTGTTACACATATGTGAATGAAACAAAACACATCTCCAGGTATGTTTTTTAATGATGAAGCAACATTATAACATACAAAAAAGACAATTGGGAGCCCTTTAAATATAAAAATCCATATAACTAAAACAGGCGAATCACAAAAAGACAAGTAGTTTGTCAATTTACAGTAAATAACACTATAGCAGAGTCTGTAACACCAGCCATTGTCTAAAAAGAAGTCACGATTATTACACTACTATTTGCTTTTGAGTTTCCAGGATACACTGTGTTCACATATGCCCTAGTGTGAGAATGGTTTGTGTCTGACAGTCATTGAAAAACACCACAGGACTTTGGAACAGATTTACTCCACATCCCACACTCACCCTTCCAAGATGAGGCGGCATCCAAAGGAGCACATCATGCTTAAGCACATGATTTATGTGAGGCAACATTTAGCGTGAAATCAGTCCTCTGACACATACACACACTATTCTCACTTTCCTTTATTTAGAACGAGAAAGGGTTGAGTGACATGTGTATGTTGTATTATTCTCTGCTATATTTCTGACATATATCCACTTGTGTTATCTTATATTTCCTGCAGATGGAGGCAGCCAAGAGGAATACTGTTAAAATGTAGATTTCTGTTGTAAGATAGTGTGTTCTTGTTCCCTCATTGAAATTACCAGGTTCATCCATAGACTATAAAAAGTAGTCTAAGGGAGTGTGACGTCAGCCATAGCAACAAATGAAGATTGTGATGCCGGCGGGTATAGGGGCAAATTTGGAGACGAGCTCCATATTAGGAACAACAATTTATTTACGGACAAAATAGTGAAATGAAAACACTAGGATCATGTAGAGTGTGTTGATAGGAACATTTTAAGACTGAAATGGCAAGGCTCTCACTATATATGTGCAGCTACTTATATATGAGGCAGTTGAAACAGTTAAAGAATAATACTAGTAATTATACGGACAGTTGTAAGGGCTGCTTTTGTTCACTTTGTCCTAATCAACCTACTGTGTGTGCTTCATTTCCGTCTGCCTCCTTCACACCACCAGGTTTATGACTCATTGACACTGTACTCCAAATATAAACCTGAGCACTTGTTTGTTTCCAGAGGATAAAATGGTTTCAGCATTCAACACAGACCTATTTGAAATATAAAGGTTTTGTCTTCTCTTCTCCATTTTTCTCAGTAATTGAATAAATTGCCGTGCCCTTAGCATTCTTCATTGTTGTTGTGTTGATAGGTTATGCTCCAGTCACGGGAATGTGCCACCCAGTCCGCAGCTGCACACTCAACCATGAAGACGGATTCTCCTCTGCTTTTGTGGTGGCTCATGAAACCGGACATGTGTATGTGCTTTTTTTTTTTTTTTTTTTTACTACGTTTTACTACTTTTCTTGTGTAATGTCAGTTTCAAGTGTCATTGGTGGAGATGTTGCCTTGAGTCAAAACTGGGCTGCACAAATAGTATTCATACCTAACAATACCCACATAGATGTAAAGCCAAGCAAATCAGATAGACAATAATCATAATGATAATGATGATGATAATAGCTCCTCACATTTACTGTTTTAGCTTGAAAAGCCTCTTAAATTGCTACACTAGTGATTATTTATTCTCATGTATTCATATTCCTCACACTTGATAATAGTATTTTCTGCTCTGGTGTAGACTCAAGGAAGCAAAGCTGTCAATCTGTGTAATGGGCTGCTTTGACCACCACCAAACGCTCACTCACTCATCACATTCATACAAATGCAATCTGGACATGTCTTGCCCAAGGACACAATAACATCATGCACTGGCTGTTGCTCTGATCATATTGACAACTTTAGCTGAATGCTCTAACCACTGAGCAACAGCTGCTCCAAAAAATACAAACAGCAATTATACTAAATTACTTTTTGGAAAAAAGGCACACTTTGTACTTTTCCCCACAAACTGAAATCAAACCATCAAAGACAAAGGTAAACCCAATGATACCATGGTAACATAACTATAATGATTACATAGGCTATAATAATAGGCTGTGATTATGTATGTGTGTTAAGGTATTCTTGCCTGTATTGCCTAGATAGATAGATAGATAGATAGATAGATAGATAGATAGATAGATAGATAGACTTTATTCATCCCCATGAGGGGAAATTCAAGTTGTCCAGTAGCATAGACATTAAACATTAAACAAGACGCACAAATCGAAGAACCATTTAAAATAAAAAAAACCTACATACATAAATACATTAACAATAAAATAAATAAGTTAATAGTTAAAAGCTACTAACAATAGTAATAAGGTGCCCATTAGCCAGAGCTGTTAAACAGTCTTATAGCAGCAGGAATAAACGATTTCCTGAACCTCTCAGTTCTACATCGCAGGGAGAGGAGCCTGTCACTGCGACTGCTTCTCTGAGCAGCAACAGTCTGGTGGAGAGGAGGCCTGCTGTTGTTGAGGATGGACTGGATCATGCTCCTCATCCTCCTCTCCACAATGGCCCCCACTGAATCCACTCTCACCCCATGACAGAAACACACTTACAAATTATCTTGTCAAGCTTGCTACTGTCTCTTACAGTCAGACCACTGCCCCAGCACACAACCCCAAAGAAAAGAGCACCTGCTACAACTGACTGATAAAAGACACGCAGCATCTCACTGCAGACATCAAAAGATTTCAGTCTTCTCAGAAAGAAGAGTCTGCTCTGTCCTTTTTCGTGCACTTCTCTGCAATGTACAGACCAGTCCAGTTCATTATCCAGATGGACTCCAAGATATTTATATGACTGTACCATCTCAATAGTCTCTCCTCCTATCGATACTGGCACATGCACACATTTCCTCCTCCTAAAGTCCACTATCATCTCCTTAGTCTTAGATGTATTTAGGATTAGACCATTGCTCTTACTCCAGCCTAATTTACACCTAAACTCATTGTTCACATGCTAGTTACTAGAGTTGTTTTCTACAAAACTACAATGACTTTCTGTTTACAAATTAGGATTATGTCACAAAAATTTCATTGGGACTAAAGAATGTATTTATAGTAAGAATAATGGTTTAGTTTACATAAACAATAGAGAGTGGGAATTAGTTTTGTAAATCAGACAAGAAAAAGATATTCTAAACTTTACATTACTGGATCAAAAGTGTGTGACTTTTTTAAATGCCACTTTGCGAGATTTCTTCCTAGACTATACTACAGAAGTGAAATAGCAGTTGGAGGCAGTGAGGTATTAAGTTAAATGTTTTTTATACTCTACTACTGCAGAAATACTGTCTTTCATTATCCAGACTGATTCAGTTATATTAATAAAATAAAATGGAAACTACTATTGATAGTCTCCCAGTCTGCTTTTAAAATGATCCCTACAGTACGTAACTTGGATCAGATTTGTTCTCCATTCAAGTACTATCATTTTCTTTGTATTTGAGTCTACTACTGACCCACATGAAAAGTAAAAGCACAATACAAGAACAGTCAGTATATTGAATAGATGGATTCAATTTGATTAATGGGCTCAAATATAGCTTTTCTATTCTCATTAAATCTTGTTGCAGGCATTCTAAGCCTGACCCTCATCGAACTGACAAGGATAAAGCCATTTGATTTCACAATCACAATAAAAAAAAAAACTAATTAAATTTAGATTTCATAATAAAAGTTGCAAAACATATCTCTTAAAAGGCTTACTGAAATTAAATGAATAATGATTCATAATACTAAATGTTACTAAAACATCCACGTTTTACCATTTCTGCTCATTTTAATTTTATGGCCCTCTGCCTATTAAATTATTCATGATTCTGACAAAACTTTGGTAGATGGGTTAGAGCGATCATAGAGAAGGAAGTGTGTGAAGCAGAAAAGTTACAATAGATGTCAGATCATAGTGTGGTGGTTTAGTCTGTTCTCTTCAATGGCTTAGACATATGAATTGGAACTGAATACCAACATTTACAGTCTATGATTTAAACACAAAGTGCACTTAATGTTTTCTTTTAAACTATTTCAACCTGAACATTAAAATTTATGAACCATTCAGGAAAAATGGCTTAAAAATGGTGTTTATTCATCTCTGTGGTATTGGGTATTGAGTCTGTTCCTTAGTTTGAAACTTTTGTATTGTAACTAATAATAATAGTCAACCTGATGTTCAATTCTCCTACCTCAAACAGCCTTTTGTGTCATAGTCGTTCTTTCCTTTCTTTCTTTCTTTCTTTCCTTCCATTCTTGTTGAAACCTGCAATTTTTTTTCCATTTTTGTACAGGAGTATACATTGGAGACTTATTACATTTGTTTGGACTTTTGTGTACCAGAACTAATATTTCCACTCAAAAACATACGCAAACCTACACTTAAACATACAACAAAATCTTGGCATGGTAAATTTCTCTCTCATTGTCTAATAATGTCATTTTAAAAGTGAGCTGCCAAGAATAAAATGGCGTTTTTTGTTAGGCTGAGAACATAATGATCCTTGGTAATGAGAAAACCCCAAAGGAGCATATGCAGCAAAGCACAGTGAACAAAGACCACACCATCTGCACTGTTCACCACACATACCGGTATTTATTTGTGTTCACATTTTCTTGCGTTTTTCATGTTTCACTTCAACTACCTGTACAATGCATGCATTACTGGCCCGGGTGCACTGCTTGTTTAAATTGCAAAATGTCAAGAAACACTGTGTAATTATATTGAACATCCTATTAAAACCATTAAAAAAGTAAATATTTCTGAGATGTCATAACTTTTCATGTTAAAATGAAAAGTATGATTTTAATAATTTTAATAATAATATTTTTCCTACAAATAAAATGGATAACTAAGAAACTGGCTCTTTTAGACGTGGCTTGAAGGACAATATTAATATTCATTCCTGTTGTGTGCTTTTTTACACTGACAGACTCATTTTAGTGATGTCTATCTTTACTGGGTTTGTTCAAGCAGGAATTCATTTATTTTCATCTATAGAGGTGCGAAAAATTCAAAGAAATGTTGGACAGCAAGTGTGTAGAGCAGCATATAAAATCACAAGTACCGAGATTAATGTTTTGTTTAATGCACCTATAAGCCTGTTTTTGCATAGCTTTAGTTATGAAGAGTCTTAGTGCAATGTTGAAATCAATCAACCCTCAGTCCTTCACAGTTGTCAGAATACTAAAATTTCAAACCTGATTTCAGTACCAAGGAAAAGGCTTGATAGTAAAAAGCGTATTTGTAGACAATGGAATTTTTAACATTAGATATTTGTAGTTTGTTTAGTTCATGCTCTGCTCTTATACCGATTCTAATGTAGATCAAATGCAAAACTATTCACGTTCATCTTCTAATTCTATACTATTTTATTTTTCATACATTTTTGGGACTGAACCACCTCTATAAATCAGGACTTAAATGGGCTCAAATGTGAAGACTAAAATGTGAGACTTTGGGGTTTACACGGCAAATGAAATACATTTAAATGAGCGTAGCTAATGTTTCCTGAATCTGTCTTTGTTCAAATCACATTCATTGTCCCATTCTTCAGTTTTCAGGTGCTGTATGTTGTCTATTCTTGTGCGGTATCATGTCTTTGCTTGTGCTGTATGCTGACAGGTTGGGCATGGAGCATGATGGCCAGGGGAACCGCTGTGGGGATGAGACGGCTATGGGCAGTGTGATGGCCCCTCTGGTGCAGGCGGCCTTCCACAGATACCACTGGTCCATGTGCAGCGGGCAGGAGCTCAGGCGATACATACAGTGAGTTCACATCTGTGCCACTCTGTAATGGCACGTCTCCATTCCCTCTGACCCCGTTTCCATGGCGATGCAAATCCCCAGGGTCGGGATGAAGCACAGCACTTCCACAATGCTTTTAATTCGTCTGATTTTGTACATCTGTGAATGTGACAGATAAGACCCATTTCCATAAAAGTTTGAAACCTTCAAATAACTTATTTCTTGTATCACTGAAGGTGGCATGCAACTTTTCTGGTGGAGGGTCCATCACGTAATGGACAGATAGTGGAAAGATACCATGGAGATGTTATTGTTATTGTTCCACAGTTTGGCATTAAAATTATCTTAGATTTATCTTGGGGAAAAAGCAAGACAGAGATACAGGCCAGATCTTAATTGAATAAAATCAAGATAGATATGTTAAATGCTGTGCTGTGGAACATTCTGACATGGAAATAACATCTCTGTGGAGACAAGTGAGTGGTAGCCCCGTCTACAATAGAATATCAGTTATAATACCAGTTACATAGTGCATCTTTAAATCTAAAATACGAATATGGCAAAATCTTTATAATTCTCACTGTAACAAATGCAAGTGATTGCATTTCCACAGGGCAATAAAATCCAGTTATCCGGACATGCATGAGAAAGGACATTAAAGCACAACATGGATGAGCCAAAGAATGGTATGGTCTGTGTATTTCAAATAGCCCCATTGGACAATAGACATACTAACACTGCAGTGGATGGGAACAGCAGCCGATCAGCTTGTACTTTCACTCCACTGTAACATAATCAATCTTCTGTCAGGCAAACTTTATCTCTCCGGGAGCAGGCTCGTATTGACAGTGCATCAAAGGCGATGACAATGGCTCTGTGAAATCAATTGTCATACACTGTAATTTTTTTAGAGCAGCTCGGAGCTATTGGAAGCTGCTCCATGGCATGGGAAAATCAATATCCTAATGTATAAAACTGTTACAGCAGTACTATGAGGCTGGACTGTAGGCGACAACAGCTGTTCTGTTGTATGTGTAATACTGCCGACAATAACATACCCCAGGGTAAAAGAGACAGTCTAGCCAGAATGTGTACTGTATGTGAGATACTTAACATGATAACTGCCTGCCAATGCACAGTGATGCAATGCACACTTATTGAAAACAAAATTATTTATTTATTTTTTGTTTAGTGCTTTTTAGAAAACATTTAGTGCACCGTAGAAGGCAAAGCACTTCTTCATAATACCATATTGAATTGATATTTTAAAATAATGTTCAAATTTTTGGCAACTTTTTGTTTGACTCAGTAATAAGCAGAAAGGATAGGCTTATTGCAGTGACATTTGCACTATTGTTATTGTTATTATTGTTATTGTTATTATACATAGTAAAAGTCCTTATAACATTACATAAAACTTCCTCTCTCTAAGTGACAACATAACAAATAAACTTCGGTGGGCTGGAAATCGCTCTGAACTGGAGGAGGCCCTTGTGTAATCTTTCAGAGCATTTACAGTGAGGTGCCATATCAACCAATATACTCCAGTAATAAAATATGGCGTAAATGACAGGGTTAGTTTTCCTACTCCATTATCAGATTCTGTTTCAGTCACCTCCTTCCACAGTTAAGCCCTGAATGTGTGCCATATCTAATGAAAGAGCTAGTGAATGATGCATGCCAGCCCTGCAGCTAATTGGTCAATGTTCATGGTGCACCAAACCTTGGCCTCAGGCTCTGACTCCATTCATTCTTCTTTAGCAGGAAGAACAAATGGAATACTGTAATAAATGAATATAAGCTCACAGAACATTTGCATAGGTCTTCTACATTTTCTAATAAAGACGGCGACGTAATAACATCAAATTAAGACAAAAGAAAAAAAACACTTCATCAATAATATATTATTTCACAAAAATTATCTGAGAGCCTTCAGTCATTTTTCTACCTTACTATGCATATATTTGCGAGCTATGTGGCCCTCTGTGTCTTTATGGTTTTTACCTTTTTATTTTTTTATATTTTTGCTCTTATTTTATTTTACTAGTTTTATTGTCTTGACAAGGACGTGGTGTGCAGTTAAATAGAGCTTTAATTTATAGTTCCATTGTATTGTTATATCTATATTGTTAAGCACTGTTTTGTGTATGAAATATGCTATATAAGTAAAGTGGATTGGATTGGACCGGATATAAATGAATTGTAAAAACATCAATTTGCACATAATGGTTTGACTAGTGAACTAATAATAAAAAAAAAGACTGGACGACCACTAAAATAGTTATCAGCTGATGTCCTATTTATGTACATTGTATTTATTTGTTCACCACTTGTTCACAGCACATATGAGTGCCTGCTGGATGACCCCTTCAAACATGAATGGCCGCAGCTTCCTGAACTCCCTGGAATCAACTACTCCATGGACGAGCAGTGTCGATTTGACTTTGGGGTGGGCTACAAGATCTGCACCTCTGTGAGTACAGCCTTGAGACCACTTACTACTGAGAAACTTTCACATTCACAGTAATGAAACCTATGCTGACAGAGATTCATTGTACATCTTTAACCACACACTGTTGAAATATTATTGAAGTTGCATATCAGGTGTATGGGGAATAGTGTTTTTGTTAAGTCTCACAAATATAATTTTCATTTATGGCTTTAGGTCACTGAGGTTCCCTTTAAAAGACCATTGTAGTTGTTCCTTGCTTGAGGCACGTCTGCAAAGCCCAGGGGCAGAATGAGAATACACTCTGATGATTGACAGGGCTGTTTTGTGTCTTTTCTATAAAGGTCATTTGGTTTATTTGTTGCCAGTGTACAACCATTCCTGCTGTTTTCTTGTTTTGGTTTTCACCCGTGAGATACAGGCCTTTTCTCCAGAGCAGTTCTCTACATAGGCATAGGAATAAGGTGAGAATGTGTGTGCGTTTGCTATTAAGATTACACCATGATTGTTCATCTGTCTCTTTACCATAGATTCATACTTCCAAGAATTGATGTATTTTTTCCGGTATATCACAGAAAAAATATTTTAAATTCCATGAAGCAAAACTGCACTGTTCTTCGACCTTGCAGTGGAATATTGTTACCTAAAGTGAAAGTTAACTTAAGGAGCAGTGGGCAGTCTCAGATTTGGTTTAGAGTATCTTAATTGGAGGATTGCACCAGACACAGGGAGAAGATGAAAACTCTGCCAAAATAGGCCTTGCCTTCACCTGACCTGAGATTGCCCGGCAGTCGTGTTGCTCACATTGTTCAATATAATGTGAAGCAGGTAGGCATAGGGGGGTTATTTACTCCAACTTCTTAAATAGCTTATTAATTGGCTATAAAAACACCAAAGTGGTTGTTGGCTCTGATTGGTGTCACATTTTCTGACAAATAAGAAATGGTGTTGATTTTAGAGCATAAAAGACTAAGTTAAGTCTTTTTTTATTTTCATAATAAATCAATGCCTAAACCTTGTGCACAACATTAAAAATGGAGGTCGTATTGATGGCCTGCTTAATATTGCAGTCCATTCCTAAATACTGCATACCTAAGCTTTTGTAAGTAATTATATTAAGTAATTAAAAAATGCATATATTTTGAAATATAAAATAGGTCAGTTGTGTGTATTTTGACAATTCAGCTTCATTCAACTACAGTATACCTTCTTGTTTTTTCTTCATCTTATTCATGCAGGAGCTCAAAGTGGTGGGAAGTGCTGTATCTCAGCATTCATCTATTTAAATGAGCCAAGTGGAATGGCTGACAATCACAACGCTCATTTGAAATGTCCTCCCTAATTTTCTCAGTTTGAAGGCAGCCCAGGTTCTTAGAAGTGCTTAAACTGACCTTTTTTTCTTAATGCTTTAAATAACAATTTTAAAATGGGTCAATTTGGATGTAGCAATTATTGTCCTTTGAAATGCTACATTTACAATTGGGGTGTTTACTTTTCTTAATTATAGTTTGGGAACATGATCTGTTTGTGATTTAAAACAAATTAACAATACAGAATCTTTCAAGCTAATTATATTTTGCAAATATATTCTTTGGTGTGAAAAACAAAGCAATGACAGATGTTTTTATAATGTTGTCAAAGGTGTACTTCCTTGAAAATGCGTCTCATATCATCTCGAAATTAATCAGGGCAGTGCCTGGTTAGTAGTGGGTTGGGGGACCACTGTGAATACGAGGTGCTGTGGGACAGCAGTGTCTCTAGCGCATACAGTCATTGTGTCCTTTGGCAAGACACTTTACCATAGTATGAATGTGGTGTGTGCAAGAGTAATGGTTCAGATTGGGATCCTCGACCCCTGGGCACCTGTGACAACAGAAGGAGTTTACCACCACTGAGTAGACAGAATCAACAGCATAATGCACAAAATCATAATCCAACTATGATCATCAGAAATGTGCTAAATTACATTTAATATGATTATTAAGAGCACGACACCAGGGCTGGATCAAATGGAACCAGGTCTGAAAACATCTATTCCTGCCTAGAACCCTTTTTAACCAGGAGAAGGGATAATGATGAAATACATGTCTGTACCAATTTAAGAACCACTATCTTTACTTCACTTCAACAACTAAAGATTATTTAATGTAGAAAGCTCTTGTTAGTACAGCCTTTGTTAGGAGAGTTAGACTAGAAATGTGAGAGGCACCAAGGATACAATCATATGATTCCAATCAGCTGGTCTGAATTTCCCAGAAGCACTTGGAGATCACCATAGGCATGCATTATTCCCACTTAAACAATCACGCTGATTAGAGCAATCATTTCTCCTTATCATGTGTCAAAAGTTTTGCGACTGTAAAACTTCAGAATAACATATTATTATATTTAAAAATGTAAAATAAATTACAAGAGTATTAATTCATTACAAGACTATAATCTTTTAAAAAACATTGGTAAAGACTGATTTCTACATAAATGTAGACATTTTTTTTTCACCGGTTGATCGTCTGGTGTCCTGGTGCAGCCAGAACAACCTGGTGCTTAACACTCAGAAGACAGTGGAGATGATTGTGGACTTTAGGAAGCACACAGCCCCACTCCCCTCCATCATCCTGACCGACACCCCCATCACCACTGTGGTCTCATTCCGCTTCCTGGGGACCAGCATCACCCAGGACCTCAAATGGGAGCCCACCATCACCTCCGTCATAAATAAGGCCCAGCAGAGGATGTACTTCCTGAGGCAGCTGAAGAAATTCAACCTGCCAGCACGGACACTGGTGCAGTTCTACACTGCCATCATCGAGTCCATCCTCACCTCCTTCATCACTGTGTGGTCTGCTGGAGCCTCCACCAGGGACAAACAGAGACTGCAGCGTGTTGTGCGCTCTGCTGAGAAGGTGATTGGTTGCAGCCTTCCATCTCTTCAGGACCTGTACACTTCCAGGACTCGGACACGTGCAGGTCGAATTGCAGCTGACCCTTCTCACCTTGGACACGGACTTTTTGACCTACTCCCCTCAGGCAGGAGGCTACGGTCCATTCGGACCAGAATCTCTTGCCACAAAAACAGTTTCTTCCCCTCTACTGTTGGACTCATATATAATAACATTAGGACTGGTATATTATTATTATATATTATTATATTCCTGTAAATTTGTAAATTTTGTTGTTATATTATAGCTTATTGTTTCTACTTTATTTTATTCTATTTTATTTGTTGCATGTCAGTGTTTGTCTACATCCTGCTCCAAGTACCGCAGCAATTTCCTAATGTTGTGAACCTGTTCACTCATATGGCAATAAAAACCTTTCTGATTCTGATTCTGATGGGGTTAAATAAAGTTTTCTAACAAAATTAAACTATCAATTCATCATACTGAAGCAACTCTGGCTGCAAATTCAATTCCTGGCAGCTTCTTGATCATATCTTTTATTACTATCAGGGCATGCAGGCAAATTAAAATGTTTCAAATAACAAAAGAACAAAAAACAAAAAAAGAAAGAAGGATTAGAATGTATTATTAGCCCGAGAGGTTGGTCTAAAGATTTCAGCCAAGCAGACTGAGCAAGATCTAGTGGAGTGAATGGAAATATCATACCATGTCATATTTTCAATGAGTTTTCAACCATTTTGTTTTGTTTTGTCTTTAAAGGAGGCTTCCTTTTTTCCTTTATAACTGTGATACAATACACATAGTCTTTTTGGCACTACTGAAAAATACCCCGAACTGCAACATCCATAGGCAGGGACATCAGCATAGTCTGGCAGCACCATCCTTTATTGTGATGTCGTGGTTCACCGTAAAGCGGCAGGCAGAAAACACCTTTGCATTTGAATGATTTCTGAGAAACATTCCCCAAAGATTTATTATTTTGATTGGAATAGTGTTATTGCTGTAACAACGGAGGACCACGGCCAGGCTAAATCCTTCAAATAAGAAATGCCTGAAACTCAAGAATAGTAGGCAAAAGCATGTGTTCTTTAAAACAGGAACAATGACAAGAGTTGGACGGTTACTGGTAAATGTGAAGCCTGTGCATTTTCCCTGTTGCAGTTCCGTACCTTTGACCCCTGCAAACAGCTTTGGTGCAGTCACCCTGACAACCCATACTTCTGCAAAACCAAGAAGGGCCCGCCTCTCGATGGGACTGAGTGTGCTCCTGGAAAAGTCAGTGAAATGCTCCCTTCTGTCTTTATCACATTGTTTTCTTGTCTTTCCTCAGCTTTGCTCAGTCTCACTCTCTCCCCTTCATATTTCCTTCTCATCAGTGGTGCTACAAAGGTCACTGCATGTGGAAGAACCCTAATCAGGTCAAACAAGACGGGGCCTGGGCTTCATGGAGCAAATATGGTTCGTGCTCACGATCATGTGGAACTGGGGTTCGATTCAGGACACGGCAGTGTAATAACCCTGCGTAAGTGACATGCACGCTACTCTGCATAATTTATGAGCGCTTGTATAATACTGTGAGGGATCATTAGATTGGAAATTAGAATGCAAGAGAACAGTTGCTCCTATTCTTTTTTGAGCATGTGTAAAATTATAATTATTGTCTATGATGAAAAAAAACCCTGATGATAATTATTTTGGAAAACACTTTTTAAGCTTCACTTGATTTGTCATTATGTTTGCATGATTAAAAATGACAAATTTAATGGTACAGTTCACATTTTTAAGAAAGTGCAGACAGGGGCTGATGAAAGAATTTACAAGATGGATGAATAAATGATTAATGCCTCTGAGTCCAATTATTAACACTGGAGGACCGGTCATTATGACAAAAAACAAATCAAAAAGAATTTTCTTTTTTTTTTTTTTTTTTTTACTATACATTAACATAGACAGTACAGACTTTTAATCATTGCCATTGAAATTGTCAAAGTTCATTCTTTACAGTCTAAACTCTGCTCCAAACCCCATGCTTTTACTGAGAGATGATTGACTTTTTCTCTCAATTAAAAAGACCCAAGCATATCATTGACCATTAGAAAAGACTGAATCTTGTTCTCACTTAAAATGCGCTAACGCTTTTGTTTTGTTATATCTTTAATTGCAAAATACCTGGTTGTTTACTCACTGTTTTTCTGGCCATTACAAGATGCCAGGTCATGACATCACATATGCTGTTTTGCTCAAGGCCCTCCAATGGCGGCCAAGACTGCTCAGGACTGAACTATGAGTACCAGCTCTGCCACACAGAGGACTGCCCGAAGCACTTTGAGGATTTCCGTGCGCAGCAGTGCCAGTTGCGCAACTCCCATTTTGAATTTCAAAATGCCAAACACCATTGGCTTCCCTACGAACATCCAGATGGTGAGCTCCAAAAGTGTCAACAGCTTTGTCACATTGCATAACTTGAATGTACTGTATATCTTGAAGAAAATATTGAAAAGAAAGTTCTCTCTATCCATTTAGAAGAAGACAAATGTTAGGCTTGAAAAAATATAAAAGCCAAGGGAGTGAGAGAGGGGTGACAATTTTTCAATGTAAAGTCAACTGGAGCAATTGGAGGCCAGCATGATAGCTAAGTAATCTCTATATACACTCTATAGTTGTGACCTAGTGAGAGGTGCAGACTTTTTAGCTTTATTTTTGTCTTACCTTATGTTACTTTTGCTCATGCTTAGTGCAGACCTTTCAGAAAGAACTTTGTTTAAACTCCACATGGTTTTGTAGTGAAACAGGATCAGGTTATACAAAAAACATGTCCAAAAGTTAAAAGCATTGCCAAAAAGATTTTCTTTTAACCTGGAATGGTGGTAATAATGATAAAAGCTAACCTTATACAGCCAGCCTTATGGTTTGTGGGTTCTAATTGCTCTACCACTGAACTAAATTTACTTCAGTGTAATTAATGAATATGAGAGCAACCTTTTGTCTGTCAGTACATCAAGATTAACTGACCATTAGCACTATCATCAAGGAATACACAGGAGAAGATGAATACATTTATTTTAATCACCTGAAAACCTGTCTTCCTTTCATATATCTCTACAATCTTTCTATCCCTGAAGCCAATAAGAGGTGTCACCTGTACTGCCAGTCGAAGCAGACAGGGGATGTGGCGCACATGAAGCAGCTGGTGCATGATGGGACCCGTTGCTCATACAAAGATGCCTACAGTATCTGTGTGCGAGGAGAGTGTGTGGTAAGGACAGCACTCATGTGTCTTTGTTATCTAGAACTGCACAAGTTATTACACGAAATATGGGCAACATCAGAGAATGTCATTTCACATGAAGAGGAGGATGCCTATAATCTTCATCTCAGCATGATTCACTGTTGTTATAATATATATATATATATATATATATATATATATATATATATATATATATATATATATATATATATATATATATATATATATATTTATTTATTTATTTATTTATTTATATTTATATATACATACATACATACGCACGCACACACACACATACACACACACACACACACACACACACACCCAAAGTAAGAACCTCACCATTTTTGGTTACCGATTTGCTCCATTGAACAATGGCATTAATGTTTGGAACTACTGAGAGAAAATTATTTTTTGTGCTAGCAGAGAACACAGTGCTAGGTTTTATATTACATGGATTAGTTTAGTATTTACAGTTAAAAAGCATATTCTACTGTGATTTCATTTTTAAAATGATAGACATTGACCAACCAATCTACAGTATATTACGTGTAACTCAAAAGTATTTTGAAAGTACTGCATTGTGCATTGCCTCAGTATGTCCTGGCTTAATATCTGATGTATGTACAGTGCTGTGCAGCAGCAGCTAAATTAATGTTATCACCTCTACCATGAGTATGCAAATTTGGGTTCACATTTTGAACTCTTTAGCCCATCAGCACTGGCAGATCAGCAGCCTTTAATGAATAATTTACTTTTTCAGCATTTACTGTCTGAACCCCAAGCATAAACACAAAACACTTTTTTCTGTGGCAAACTTTTACCAGCTTTCTATTATATTAAAATGAATTCATGTTAAAATATAATTCCAGGTGTCCCACACAATATTCTCAAATACATTTCCCCCAGCCTTAAACATAATTAACAGTATACTGTTATGTAAATTGCAAATATCATTTATTTTTGTTTTCCTGTTTCCAGAAAGTTGGCTGTGACAGAGAGATTGGTTCCAACAAATTAGAAGACAAATGTGGTGTGTGTGGTGGGGACAACTCTCACTGTCGCACAGTTAAAGGGACCTTCACTAGAACACCAAAGAAAGCAGGTAAGACGGATTCCAAGTGCGTAGTCATTTGTATTTTTGTGTCTTTAATTTATTGTTTTCAAAGCTCACTGTTTACTCTAGACTGCTGTATATTAAGTGCAAATGGTTTGTGTCTAAAGTGTTTATTTACAACAGTTATATTTTATTAATGTGAAACTGCTCTGTAATTATGACGTGTTCCTAAATGTCACTCATGTATTCTTCCATCCTTGTAGAAATAATTTTTAGCAATCACAGACAAGACTGCACTGATTGGACTTAATTGGCCATTTCTAATTGAACGTCTTACATATAAGGATTGATTGCCCTTAACCTAGTTTTATATTTTCTCATTTTATTTGGTTTTAGCCAATTCATGTGCTAGGTAGGCCATGCAGGCACACAGGCAACTGGTGAAACAGCTTGTCCAACTTTTTCCTTATTGCCTCATACTTATATTACTTAGATATTATTGTTTTAGTCTTGGTTAAAACATAAAGAGGGTTATGTCTTTGCAGGATATAAAATGCTCCTCATTAGTGTGATTATGTTTAAGAGTATGTGAACGTGAGGTTGTTGTTGTTTTTTTACAACTGGAAATAGAAGTTAAGGTCCTGTATATATTTTCAATTATGTTATTTGAAAGCATTGACTGGGACTGGAGGCAGGATGTAGTTTACTGAGGGGAATACACATTTTACACACACAGTTTAAATAGGCTGTGTTCATGTGACATTGTAACATTCAAGAACCCTATAGAATAAAATTGAACTGGAGGTCAGGTCCTAATTCTCTCATGAAATTTGCTGTTTAACTGTCAGAATGCAGATTTGTGTACTTGGTTTATGGTAAATGCTGGGCTTCCATGAAACCAAAACTGGCACAGAATTCATTGTCACAAAAGTGAAATTATTTTTTCATAATACCTTCAGAAAATTATGCCATTATCTGATTCTTGTCAAAATGTTTCAATAGTGCACACTGGGTTCAACATTTGTGGGTCCCTGGATATTTCTTCCTAAATGAATCTCTTGTTGAGTTGATCTGAAATTATTTTGATATAATTCTAGAAAATGAATGTGACCTATTCTGTTGGGCGGTCGCACATATACAAAGTTATTATAGTTTCACCCAAGGGACATTTTTAAGGGAATCCATTGGACCTGCCAGAATAAAGTCATAAGGACCCATCAGCATTACTGTTGTGCTGAACAGTAGCAGCCTTACTGTCCGACCTCACTGTTTCCACAAGTCAGTGCACTTTGAATAACCTCAAGTACACACTGCTTGTCTATAGTCCATTACACCTAAGTATCTTTTCTCACACACTATAGATCTGTGCCAACTTAAAATGCAAATCATACAATCATGGAAAAAGCCTAGATTAGGTTAGGTTACTTTATTTGCCATTTAAACCACATTGGAAAAAGCGTATGAAAAAGCTCAGAGTTCAACATGAGACATTAAAAAATAGCTAGAATCTTCACTTTTCTAAATTTTCTGCATCAGTTCTTTGAATCAGGTGGTATAGGTCTACACTTATTTCTGTGTCAGAGAACAATGTGCACTATTGCTCTGCAGATTCATCCACCATCTCTGTTTCTCTCCTCCAGTGAGCATGGAGTTAAAAAGGTCACATTAGGGTTTGCTTTTACATGGTTTTATGGAGCTTATTATAGTGTCAATGGCACAGAGCTACACCATCATTGTTTCCTAATCCTATGATTCAGGGATGTTCTGTCTGTGCTGTTTCTCCAAAATACATCAGATAAAGAGCTCATTAATCAATAATAATTAAACATGCTATTGCATGCTAATGTATTAATTAATTTGGACAGTGTTCATCTTGAGGTGTTTTAATTAAAATGGCTATCTGAAGGTTTGTATTCCCAGTTTTATAACCTTCATTGATTTGACAAATTAAAAAGTTATTTATTTATTTACTTTTTTGGAAATTAATTTCTATATTGTTTGTCACAAATTATGTGGCGCACACCACTAAAGAAAAAAATCTGTTTCCAAAACCAATACTCACGTTTCACCAGTTAAATAATAATAATAATATAATTTATATACAATATATTTTTTTTACAATGTACAATAATATAATTTGATTAACATTTTAATGTAAAAACCTGAAGGCAAAGATGAGGGTGATAATGAATAGATTCTGATCAGTATTTACAGTTTAAGTGGTTGATGCTGAGTCATAATTCATACTAACCAAGTTTTTCCTGCTTAATTAAAGCTGCACATGAGGACTATACTAACCAAACATAATCCAGAGAACCTTGTGGCCCCGCTTGTTTTTTTTTTTTAAACTGTCTCACAAGACAATAGTGAATAGCTTCCAGCCGTTACATGGCTTACACTTCATATCAATTTAGCTGTAAATCACTTTCTACACCCTGCAATTTAATCTCCACTCATGTAATGAAATGCCAAACTAAATTCCATTCTCTTCAAAAAAAAGACTTAATAGATTACATGTCATCTCTTTAACATCTACAATCATTCTTTTCCCCCGTTCACCTTTTCTTAACAGGGAAACAGTTAAGCAAGCGAGCCCAAAAAGAACCCTCAGTACTGGAGAATACTATATGCAAGTATCCAGTGTTCCTGACGTATCTTAGTGTTAGTTTTCTGTGGGCAGCTGACGGCTTGTAGTGCGTTTGAATGCCTAACCCTGTAGAAGCCTGTACAGTAGACACATGAGTGATACCAGCTGCTGTTTCTTGGTCCATGTTACTAATTAAGTGTCTATTTAGGTCAGACCACACAGTTCATTACTCTGTCAAGTGTCCAAAGTTTTCCAACAAAGTATCTGAGATCAATGATCTTGATGCTTTGTAATGGAAAACCCCTATTGATGTAAACTGCACTGTGTATAAGATGGGATTTAAAGGTCCTATATTACACAGAATTTACTTTTGTGTGCTTTCAGCCATGTTATAATGTTGTTACCTCATCAAAAAACATACCTGGAGTTGTGTTTCATTCACACATGTTTAAGTATCCCATTATTATTAGTCTGTCTATATTTCCAGAGATCAAAATGCTCTGTTCCACCTTGTGATGTCATGAAACAGTAGTTTTCCAGTTAACAACTACCTTTTACCTTTAGTTCAGCAGAGATAGCTAATAAATTAATAGATAATTCTTGGGCTGAAATCAAGTGTCTTCCCTTTGAGCGAAAAGCCTAAATATGCAGGTTTGTGTGTTAAACATGTGTAAATGAAACAAAACACAACTCCTGGTATGTTTGTGATGAAGAAACAACATTATAACAGGAATCAGGAAATAGCATAATACTGGCCCTTTAAAGGTTGTGAGCAAAGAAAGGTGTGTAAATGTGGTGAAATCATAACAAGTTTTGAAAGACCACTGCCAAGGCACTAACTCCTTCTTGCAAAAGCCAAACAACTGACTGAATGTTGTATTGTTTTTGTCAGTTCTGACTTAGAGACAGTACTGTATCTCCTTGTCTTGAAGGTGCACTGTATTACTTTTTGGTTGGGGGTCTGTCACCTGCTTGTTTCTATGGATTTATCATTGTGCTGCCTGGAATGTTCCACAGTATGACATTACACAGCTCTACCTTAAATGTATTCAATTAAATGTTGTTTTATAGCCCAAAAATACCTAGAAAAACAGGCATTCTGACTGTCAGCGTGGGTTGCCTCTGCACAGATCTGACCTGTAACTTGCCCTGGTTTGGTCTCCATGATTGATAAAAAGGTTTAATGCCATACTGTGAAATATTTCAGACAAAGAAATAACATCTCCACAGAGATAAGCATCTGGCGGCCAGGAAAGTTACACAGTTCTTTATTATACATGTATCATCATTGTTTATTATGGGTTAGACCTGGCTCTTTTGTGATCCTAGATTGTTTTGGTAGAGAAAATCTTTTTTTTTTTTCTGCAAAACATTATGCATTGAAAGTAGAGATGCAAAATGCACTTTCAAGAGCTTTTAACCATGATATTCCTTCTCATTTACCATTTCAAAGTTGTATTCAAAGTGATTCATGCATGTTTGAGCAGTCTTTATTCTCTGCAATCAAGGAGCTATTCCTTCTAAAAAATCCTGTTATCCCTTGCCTCCAAATACATGCTCACTGCTCTGTACTTATTAGTTCTATTTTCTCAGATTTTTTTCTTAAACAGTGAGAAACGTAGGGTTCAGCAACATTGCAATGCAGAAGCAGTGGAGTCACTGGAAGTTATTTCATATCAATATTGCAATTGAAAATGTCCAAAAAATAACACACTGATCCACAGGTATCATAAATTATATTTATATAGCAATGAAATGCACAACATCTCTGTATTTTCACTACTATATCTGTGAGTCATCTGGTGCATGTAAATCAATGCACTGATTGCTTGTGCTCCCAAAGCGAAAAACTTACAAAACATTAGTGTCATTAGTGACATGAAAAATATCTGTATTGGAAAAGCACCCATTTTAGCTTTAGTTAGTCTCAGAGGGAATAACCAGAAAATACAAAATAATGAGACATTTTCCAATAAAGTTTAAGACAACAATATAGATTTTTTTTAAAACCTTGTGTATGTAGTTTATATCATCCATAGCAAGTGATGGGAAAAATACTTTGAAATTTTGTTACAGAATAGAGAATACCTGCATTAAAACTTATTTTATAATGTATCTCGATACATGGCCAATAAGAGTACTGCATTTTGGATACTTGGAATACTACACCGAGTTGCATTATATTATAGTTTAAACAACATGACATATGACAGCTGTTGTTTTTGTGGTACTAAAAATCAGCATTCAGAATATGTATTTCCAGTACATGTATTCAGTTACTCCCCAGCACTGTCCATAGCAAAATGACAGTGAAGGGTTTTTTGCTGTTTGTTAATGAACAATGTTTAGTACTAGTGCTGCGGCAGAGGTCTCTCAAAATCCTTTTAATTTTATTTTTTTTTTGTTTATTTTTCTTAGTTTGAATGACTTTCCTTGCTCACAGCCTTTCCACACACTTTAAGATGTCAAAAGTGCACACCTTTCTTCAAAACAACACAACTCACCTGCTGTCACGAAATCGCACAGTGTATTTTCTTTTTTTTTTTAATTATCCAAAATAGAGATTGTCCTTTGTGCCATTGCTCTGCCCCCCGTTGCTACCTTCTATAACCTGACAGCAGCACAGACCCATGTATAATGAGTGGCTATTCACATATGCTCCAGGAGGGGATGAGCTGTTGGGTCTGCCTGTCAAATGTAAAGGCAGTCATTATCTCTCTCCTATACTGAATCTTAATTAGAAAGATTTTTTTTTCTTGTTTGCCATGTCACCCAGAGACAATTACTCTTGTTCCTATGACACCAATTAAATCTGCACTTGTCTTGTTATAGGTGATGTTTTTTGCAGCAATTTCTGAAACCAAGTTTTTAAGATACTGTCACTTAAACTAATGAATGTATTTCATTTTCAAGGGAAGATCAGAGGAGCCTTTTTCTTGCCTAAAGGAGCTCGTAATGTGTTTTTAAATGAAACTGAAGATTCTAGAAACTTGCTGGGTGAGTCCAGTGTGGTTTGCATGTGGTGGACATCCCAGATCGATGAAGCCCTTTGCGATCATGTAGATAACTATTTTTCCATTCTGTGTTGAAACACTGCTAACAGCAGTTTTCATTCACTTCGAGATAAAAATGACAAAATTTGAAGTTTTGGGTTCACGTTTTTGAAGTTGTAAAAAATATCTTGTAGTTAGTTTGATGTCTGGTTGTGAATGAAAAAAAGGACTTTGTTGCGTGTTTCAATCTAACCACATCCTGGAGACTTGTAGACAGAGCGAGGAGACCACTTACATGTAATGTTTTTCTTTCTGGAACTTCTTAGAGCAAAGTAAAGAGAATCTGTGTGATGTCCACCTCTGCAAACACTAAAGTACTGACATGCTTAACCTGCTTCTGTCTTATCTCCCCTAACCCCCCTCCTCCTCCACCTCCTCCACCTCCTCCACCTACGCCTCCTTCCACTGCTCCTGCTGCTGCTGCAAACTTGGCAAAAAGGTGTACTTAAGATGTTTGACATTCCCCCGGGAGCTAGACATGTGATTCTCCAAGAGCACGAGTCTTCTCCTCAGATTCTAGGTAAGTGTGGCCACGCAAAAATAGATTTGTGCTCTTTTTCAACACGTCCTGCCAAAGTGGGTTCCAGGCCATGCTGATTTATGATACATCCCACGCACACTATGTTATTAGGATGCACAGCTGTTCAACACTGAATTTTTAGCAATGTCGGGTAATTAATTAACCAAATATGTCAGTTTAAAGCTGAAGTTTGATGTTCAGAAGTGCACTATGTAACTTTTCTGCTGTATATATAATCAATGGAGATACATCGCCTGAATGCCTCCATGGAAACGTTATTACTTTGCATAGAATGCTCCATAGCATGGCATTAAACATATCTTATATTTATTTATTGGTGTTTTAGTTACAGATTTGACCTGTAATTTTGTCTGAGGACATTGTTTGCTTGTCTTTGATACTTTAATGCCATACTGTGATACTCCAGGAAAAAAAAATCTCCATGGTGACAAGCAGGTAGCAAATCCACTACCAGAAAAACAATATGTATTGCACCGTTGAATTGACTACTTCTGATTTGATTTAAGAAATATATAAATGTCAACAGATGGACATTTTTTCACAATGAGTGGTCCCTATTGGCCTGTGGCTAAGCAGTATCATGTATGTTATTCTCAAAAGATTGAGATCATTACAAAGATTAATGTAATGAAATTGTATTTTACTTTATTAATGGAAACATTGGACATAATTTTATCTAGCACTTTCTGTCCCATGTTGAATTAAATTACCAACAGCACTTTTATTTTGAAGGGGCTTCTAAAGCACAGGGATTACAACACACAAAATCTTTCTATTTGTCCAATAATATTTGACAAAGTGAAAGAAAATCAGAAAAATGCCTTTGTTCCTTGTAAACAATAAAGTCTGGAGGCCGGTGATTGAAGCCACGAAGGCAGTGGTTAATCTTTACGATGCTTGTTATATTACTGGCCTGAGGAAAAAATGATTTATTCAGCATCTGGAGATGAGACAGGTCACCATCGATCGCTCTGATGCACTTTTCAAAGACTTCTCCAAGAAAAAAAGCATCTCCTGGATGCTTGTTTTTTTGCAAATAAGAAGAAAATAGAATAAAGGAAAAAAAAGGAAAAGTGGGCACGTTGCATCCCATTTTACTAACAAGAGAGGAGGATATCTGTGAACCAAATCAGGAAGCACTTTTGCATACACGTTCACAGCAGTAATGATAGTAATTATGTGTCACTTTTAGTGACATTTTGTTTCATGTCTTTCTATTTTTAATTTGTCTCAAGCTAAGATATTCTAATGATAAGGTGGCATTGTGATGAGACCCCCTCCGTATCCTACAGCTTTGGAAGAAAATAAAGAGACTACTGCAATGTATTTCAACATCAGCTTTACTCAAAGTTCGACAAGCTTTGCTGATCATGGCCAGTTAAAGATGCACTATGTAATTTTCCTAATGGAGGGTCAAGGACTCCATCTCCGTGGTGATGTTATTTCTTTCCCTAGAATGTCCCAAAGTCTGTCCTTAAAATTATTGATCTTGTATTCATTCGAAGATGTGTTTTTTATTGCCTTAAAAAAACATTAATTCTTACTGTGAGTGGGTAGTCTCTCCACAGATCTGGGGAATCATTTTTAAACTGTATGTACTGTATGCCCAAACATTTTACGTACTTTCCACATTATGTTTGCGATCCTCCAAGACGCTTTACAGAGCATTATTTACAGACTCAATTCACTCCATACCCGGTAGTGGTAAACTACTGTTGTAGCCACAGCTGCCCTGGGGCAGACTGACAGAAGCGCAGCTGCCAATCCAACCGGCGCCATTGGTCCCTCCCACCTCCAACATAACTCACACACACACCACTTTCATACCTATGGTGCATGTTTTTTGGCTTGATGGGGGAAACCAAAGTGCCAAGAGGAAACCCATCCAGACACGGGGAGAACATGCAAACTCCACACAGAAAGGCCCGGGCGACCCGGAACAACTGTCCGTAGAACTATAAAACTCTGCAGCTTGTGCCTCAGGGTGTTCAGAGATGAGGCAGAAGTTTGAGGAAGTTTGTGTTGTATCTGCGTGCACACTTTTAGTCTGAACTCCACATAAGGATTTCTAAATAATACCCCAGACCTGTAAATTGGCCTAGTGTCGTCAGCTCCTTATCTCCATAGAGACCGATAAGTAATATACTAATAATATTAAGTAATAATTCTATTCTCCACTATAAAAGACACATAGTGCACCTTTCACTGAAAGCTTTGCACAGTCATTATATTGACTGACGAAGTTTAATAATGTACAGACGCAGTTTAATAACTTAAAAAACTGTAATGGAGGAGACTGAGACTTTTGAAAAGAAAGCTCTGAATGTAATAAAAAATTGAAATTTTGAGAATAGATTACATTTTTTGTGGCAACATACAGTGTATTACGTATCACCATCAAATCACTTTTACTAATGAAATTCCTTGGTGCACAGTGTCATTTTAACAGACATTATGTCAAAGCCACAAGTCTGTCTATTTCTCTGTGTCACACTGAGCTGGGGGAGACAAGAAAGTGTCCATTATAAATCATCTATCAAAGACTGGACGTGCAATTGCCTTCTATGTCACAGTTCCTGGAGCGTAATGACCAACTACTGTATCAGTCTTTTCTTGGCCAAATGACATGCCAGAAGACGACACCTTTTCATCAAGATGAACCATGACAAACTCTGTAATATTTTAAAATGCAAATGATCCACCCTGTTCATCTAAATAAGATGAAGCAATACCCAAATAGCAAATCAGTGGTATAACCAATATTTGAAAAGCAACTAGCGTTATTAAAAATCTAGTGCTCCCATTATCCTCAGATGACCACTTATCATTATTCAGCTCCCCTGCTTGAATATTGCATTTGTATTTTATCATTCAAGAAAAAAATAAAATATGAAATGGTAATTCCAGCTCTAAATAGTAAACAGTGCATCTATTTGTATGTAGATCAGTTTCTCTTTGCCTGTGGTGATTGATTTGAGATATTGGATTTTCTATGAACTGTTTTGTCAGCTGCAGCACCCCACATGTGCAGTGGTAATGGGTTCACATCAAGTACGACACATAATCAGTGTTGGGTGCGATGTGTTAAAAAGTGTCATTGTAACTCCCCATTAAGCCATTAAAGGCCTGTATCTGATTTCTTCCCATGTATTTCAGAAAACGTGTCTTATCACAGTACAGATATATTTTATGAGGAGCTTTCTGCATCTAATTAGTAAGCATTTTACTGTCCTGGAATCACAGACTGTATATATAAATGGACATAGCTAACCTGCTACCTCTGCGTTTCAAATAGGAAGTGTTCATGGAGGCGCTTCTGTCTCCATCGACTCGACTGTTTCAATTTGACTTTACATTGGCAAATTGTCACCCCTCTCTCTGTAACTTATGCAATGTCATTGTCATTTTGGTCTTAAAATGTTTGTATTAACCTGCTCTGTATGATCCTGTGTTTTTTACTTTGCTATTTTGTCCTTAAATAAATTATTATTTCAAATATGGAACTTGGCTGCAAATTTGCCCCATAACTTTTTGTATTGTGACCTTCATTTCACTGGAATTGAACGCTATGGGTCACACTACCTTAGTCCACTTCTATATACAGTCTATGCCTATAATGAAAAAGTGCATGTTAGCATGCACGTTGATGTTACGCAGCAGAGAGTTGTGAAAAGCACTAATAAACTCATTGTGGTGAATAAATAGGATGCTTGTAATACATAAGGTAAGTGATGAAGACTTGTTTTTGTGTAAAAATCAGATACAGTGCCTTTAAAACTGCTCAATGTGTCTATAGAAAGTGTATTTTGAAATTTGAACAATCCCTCCTTCATAGTGTTTGTGAGTACAGCTTTAGTGATTTTCTATTATGTGGTCACATTGTAGGTGTTCTGACAAGGTGAAATATGTGGTAATGTGGTACTGTACATTTGATTTATATAACACCTTTCACTACAATAAGGCACTGCATTAGTCCTTTATAGCTCAGTCCAATTACTGCAGCCTCCGACTAGTACACAGTATGCACCTATAGGTAAAGGGAAAACATGAATGACCAGGTTATTCCATCAGTGGATTTTATGTTTTCGTCTCCAGTGACAGGCTTACATTTCACAATGATAATGTCAGAAGTCAAAATAAGACCAGAGGTTGTGGGGCCAAAGGTGGAAAGAGTGCCCAAAAAATGTAAACTTTAAAGAATTAAGGAAGGTTACTCCAAAATAATATAACTCAAGTATAAAAGTACTAAATAGTAGTTTAAGGAATTATTGAAAAAAGCTAGTTTATCATTTGAAGTTAATGTTATTGGAACGACAAACATTAATAATGCATTAAATGTGGACTTTTTAAAGGATGGACAATGAAACTGATTAAAACTCAATCATATCTGAAGTGGCAGGGAAAGAAACACAAATGTTCAAATCATTTAATATTATCAACGCGTTTTTTCACTTGTAGACATGGTCAATAGCTCATATGTGTACTGACTAAAAGTATGGTACCTGGAAGCTACACTGAGAGGTGCTTTTTTCTTCAAACTCACATACAGTTGTGCTCATAAGTTTACATACCTTGACAGAATTTGATTGATTTCTTGGCCCTTTCAGAGAATATGAATGATAACACAAAAACTTTTCTTTCACTCATGGTTAGTGCTTGGATGAAGCCGTTTATTATCAAACAACTGTGTTTCCTCTTTTTAAATCATGATGATAACAGAAACTTAACAAATGACCCAATGACAGCTCGGAGTCTTTTGTGATAGTTGTGGATGTGTTATTTTTTCTGATGGTAAAGCTGCTCATTCTTCTTGGCAAAGGGCTCTAGTTCCTGTAAATTCTTGAGCTTTTGTCTGAACTGCAGCTTGAGATCTGCCCAGAGGCTCAGTGATACTGAGGTCAGAAGAGACGGCCACTCCAGAACCTTCACTTTATTCTGCTGGAGCCAGTAACGGGTCCACTTGCCTTTGTGTTTTGGATCATTATCATGTTGAAATATTCATGTACGTCCCATGTGCAGCTTCTGGACCAAGAAATCATACATTCTGCCAGGGTATGTAAACTTATGAGCACAACTGTAAAAGTTAATGTACAGAGTAAGCCCCACCTCTGCCTGGGACACATAAGAATTTGGCAGACCTTGAAAAAAAATTCAGCCAATATCTTTGATTAAAGCATACATTATTATTTTATGTGTTCCTGTGCTGCACCGCAATAAATCTCTCCATGTTGATGATGGGATGTTGATTTCTGCACCACATTCCAAAGACTCTCGATAAGGTCTGTACTTAAGTGTGTGGAAATTGCATGTCATTTTTCACGACCCAATGCACTCTTTCACAAATAGTCACATTTATATAGCACGTTTCTGGCTCCAATGGACACTTGAAACTTTTTATGTGAAGAAACCACTCACGTACAAACATCAAACTGTCATTTAGATGTCCTGTTTGTAATATGCGTTAGTGCTATTAGGAAAAGGAAAAAATCAATTGACAGAATAACCTGGTCATATATGGTCCTATATTATGGGACTCCTGAGAGCATTTAGCCACATTATAATTATTATTTATTTAGGAAACAGAGGAACAACATATTAATGAACTTTTAGCCAAATGTAAATATGCCAGATTTGGGCTAATTTCCTTCTGCAGATCCCCTGGCAGGTTGATGTGACAAAAAACAAAACATAGAGAGATATAATTTACAGAGACAATGTAGAGTTAGACAGGTCACAAGAATACAGTCAAGAGAGTGACAGACATTTTGAAATACTAAATCCTAAAGCATTTCAGGAGTTGCTTAGTGATGCTGCTGCCACAAGTAAACAGATGGTAAAGTTAAACAGACAGAATCCACCAAGCACAATACTGAAGGATGACATTTTCAAATTTTTGGTTTTCACTTTCTGAATAGACATTTGCCCTTTATCTGCATTGTTTGTATCTGTGTCCTGTTACGTTCTCTAATATTTCTAAATCTTAAGTATGTGAATGTTATATATTTCTAATGTTAAGTGACTCATTGCAGCCATCAAGAACCAGGCGACCGGGCACTACATCCTGAATGGGAAAGGCGACGAGATTAAATCCAGGAGCTTCATTGACCTGGGTGTGGAGTGGCATTACATTATTGAGGATGATGTGGAAACTCTGCACACAGACGGACCCCTTCATGACCCTGTGGTTGTTCTGGTAAAACACTACTCTCTCATTTTGAACAAACTCAGGGTCAGATAAGTAGCACTTCACTTATTTAAACAGACAGAACCCACCAAGCAGTTTCTTCGTAATATCAAGATGTGCAGTCGATTGTCCCTGAATTATACAGAACTATATAACCTATTTTTGCAGCGCCTAGAGAAAAAAAAAAAGAAATCTAAGCCTTACATGAACCTGTACCAACTCAAAGTGCTCATTTAATACAGCAGAAATGTCAGCCTTAATACTTTGAATTGAGACATCAAGTACTTCAAGAAGCCTACTGTTCTCATGGCCTGGAGCTACATAATGAGGGGTTTGGATTATGTCTTTGAGTTTGGTACGGGAGTCTTAGATGCCATGCCCTTAACTGGCAAAAACATTATTAAAGAATGAACATTATAACCTGCATTGAAGGTAATGTTACAGCTCACTGGTTAATTTAAACTCAAAGTCAAAATCAGAAAGGTGCCAATTTCCCAAAGAAATAGAGCCACGATAAAAGCTATGAATGTTTTATGAAGGTACAAATAAGCAGCGAGAAATGTTTAACGGAACACAAGGCAAATCAAAAACTTAAATTGGAACCAGTCAACCAAAACACAGAGTAGTGAATGGCCATTCATATTATAGTGTATACAGGTGACATGCTGATAGTAAAACTGCATTTCAAAAGAATTATGCAAATGTATGATAAAAACGTAAAGGTGTATTACGTTTCATTTTGTTCGTACCTATGGCTGGTTGCACACTACAGGATTTTAGCCCAATTTCTAGCCAGATTTGTGGACCAAAGGAGTGTGATGTCACCCATAGCGTTTGGGTCTAGTCAAATGTTAGTGGGTTAGGGGTGAATTTGAAGCCAGGTCCATACTAGGAATAGGAATTTATTTACGGACAAAATAGCGAAATAAAAACACCAGGATCATCTAGAGTGGGTCAATAAGGACATTTTAAGATCAAAATGCCCATATAAAGACAATTGGAAAAAAGAGTTGATGGAGCCCCCATGAACACTTCCTATTTGGAACACGGTGACTAGCAGATTAGCTATGTCCATTTATATATACACTCTGGTCTCTCCATAAGCTACATAATACCCGTAGTAATACTATTTGTTGTGACACTCCTCTCGTCAGTGGGATTCTGTCACGTTTTGTTGGGTGGCAGCTCCAAAACCTCAAATAGTAAGGTTCCAACATGCTGGATATTTATCATAGTCGCTTGCAATCAACTTTTCAACAGCCAATCAGAGCAGCCAGTCTGTATCAGGTACCCGTTGCCTAGTGATAGCTCTTGAATTGTAGAAATAGCAACATAGAGTTTGTGATCATCTGTCACTTTCATAGCCGCTTCAGAGCAACTCTTTCTTCACAATGGCCTGTCCTTCTTGCACGTCTTAAAATGTACAGCTAAAAAAAAAAAACTATATATATATATAACTTCCCAATTCAGTGAATATTAGAAGGACCCCTCTACACGTTTCACTTGCATTGTGTATGTCATCAATCATTTAAATTCAGTTCATTTAGTAAACAGTGCAAAAAACAAAATGTACTATATTCCAGTACATCGGGTTATTTATATGAAAATAGTAATCATCTTTTTTAACACATTTAACACTTATAACTGGTTTATAACACTAGAAAATTGCCCCAGAACCTGAAGTGCACATTCTTGCAGCCACATCCAGAGTACATTATATATGATGTGTAAGTCATGGGGGATTTAGTGAAGGTCAAGGAGGATTCTCATCAAATTTAAAGTCTGGATAATATTTATAAAGATTACATACCTGTTCTCATATTCAGCATATACACGTCAGGCATCTATTGTTTCCAAGAAAACCATTAAAGTGAAACATGGAGCAGTTTGTGGAAGAGGATAGAAAAAGTAATGGGGAAAAATACTGTGGTGCCATTTTGTTTTGATTGTTTTACTTCATGTTTTCCAGTTGTACAATAGCTAATGATCTTAAACCATTAGCATACAAATACACACTTAGACAGATTTAAATGGATATCAATTTAGAGTAATGGTTGCTGTTTTTGAAAGCAGTGCTTTTGAGCTTGCAGTTTAAGGGGAAGATTGTAGGACAAAGCGGTGAAATAATTACATTCTACCAATACTCAGATGGCGAAGATCAGTTTTATGTAGTCGCACACAAATGGGTCAAAATGTATTTACAAAGAGCCGATTTACTACTTTATTGATTGAACATGAATGTAATTTACTGCACGTTTTATAGGGCCAAAATAAGGCATTACTGTTAGTTAGTTAACTAACTAACAGCATTTTAACCATAAAATAAAGTAAGACATCATTTCAGCAGTAAAACCAGTCTCTGTCCTCCATATGTTGTTTACCTAATTTGAATGTTGAACTTTGACATAATTGAACCCACCTAAATTCACTTGTGTTGCTTAAGGTCAACGTTTTCACAAAACAGCCTAAACCTCAAAGGGGCCAACCTGAATACTGGACCATCTGCCACAAATGCCCCATTTAAGGAATACAATTGTGTTTTGTCCTTTGCAGACAGATAAGATATTGAAATCAACATGCTTTAAAGTGTAGCAAATACAGTTAGCTTGAAAATAATTAGTCTGGGAGACCTATTTATAAATATAGAGAAATACTGACATTATAGATATCAGAGTATCTGGAAGGATAATTTTCTTAAACTTCAGTTTTATCTATAGCCCAGGCTGTTTTATGATGTACATTCCTCACTTTATCATTGACAATGATAGATGGACTTAAGGTCACTGTAAAAAGATAATTTGTTAATTTCCCTTCAAATTACATCTCTGATGTTAAATTCATGAGGCTGTAATTTAAAATGTTCCAGGGCAAGATCAAACCTGAATTGGAGTGTAAAATAGGAGTGAATGGCATATACTGATGCAATTACACATAAGCTATGTGACTGAACTCATTGTAATTAGTGAACTAGTTCTACTTTATAAATTGCATCATAAACTTTTCAAGGTCAATATTTCTCTTTAAACTTTCTTACATTTGAAATTCAATTATTTATTTACTATACATGAATGTCAATGTAGAGTGAATAGTTCTTTAATTTAATGTTCTTGGTAATATAATCACCCTCTCTAATTTAATTGTATAAATTCTCAGTAGCTCTTTTCATCACTGACAAAGCTTTCTTTTATGTACCCCTTTTTGTCCAAGGTAGTATTTGCATGCAAATCTGCAGTCTTGTGTCTCTAATTGTCCTCTCTCTGACTTGCCCTGTTCCACAGATTATACCAAAGAACAATGACACTCGGTCTACATTAATGTACAAGTACATCATCCATGAAGATTCAGTGCCTATCAACAACAACAATGTGATACAGGAGGACACGTACGAGTGGGCACTGAAGAGCTGGTCTCCATGTTCTAAACCCTGTGCCGGAGGTAATAAGCATTTTATCATCAAATTAGACATGAATGGAAAGGAGTCATTTCCTCTCAGAATAGAGTCGTTAGCATCACTGTTGTGCAGCATTTGTTTTGCTTTATGTGTCCCTTATTTATCACATTAAATCATGCGGCGACACATTTGGGCCTCTAAGCAGCTATTACAATCAGTTAGACCACAATCATCAGACTCCTCAAATACTGATTGTAAAATATCACTAGCTGTCTGGTGAAATATTCATATCAAACAATGGAACAAAACACCAAGAAATAGGATAGTTACTCTGATGTCTCTGAAAGTACAGTTTGGCTTAGTTGGTACAGCTCCTGCTATTCATGAGGGAGTGTGTTGGTTCTTTTCTCATAATGTACAGCCAATTGCAAGTCCTCCTCACTCATGGTCCTGATGTTTTCTAGATTTCAGCATGAGTGTCACAGTTCCTTTGGCTTTCCCCACAGAGCACATATGATAAGGAGGGGATGTATGGGGCAAAAAAAGAGAGGAGATTTAAATGTTTTTGTCACTTTTTATTTTGTATAAAATGGGCCAGGAATCTCAGAGAAATTACATATAATACAGTTCATTCCTGCCGTGAAACAATGGAAGGGTTGAATGACTTGGTAAAATATCTAGTTGTGATTTAGCATTACCACAGGATTACCGACGGACATTTTAATAATAGGATTCTGTTCAAAGTTCGCAATTTAAACATCAGAATCAGAATCAGAATCACTTTTATTGCCATATGAGTGAACACAACATTAGGAAATTGCTGCGGTACTTGGAGTGGAATGTAGACAAACACTTAACATGCAACAAATAGAATAAAATAAAGTAGAAACAATAAGCTATAATATAACACAAAATTTACACATTTACAAGAATATAGGAATATAAGAGTTTAACAGTGCGGGTAATGATTGGTGCAAAACAGACAGGTGCAAAAACACAGGGTCATGTGACTGAATCAGAGCGGGGTGTGGGAACAGTCCTAGTGTTATTATTTAGAGTCCAACAGCAGAGGGGAAAAAACTGTTTTTGTGGTGAGAGGTTCTGGTCCGAATGGACCGTAGCCTTCTGCCTGAGGGGAGTAGGTCAAAAAGTCCATGACCAGGGTGAGAAGGATCAGCTGCAATTCGACCTGCACGTGTCCGTGTCCTGGAGGTGTACAGGTCCTGAAGAGATAGAAGGCTGCAACCAATCACCTTCTCAGCAGAGCGCACAACACGCTGCAGTCTCTGTTTGTCCCTGGTGGTGGCTCCAGCATACCACACAGTGATGAAGGAGGTGAGGATGGACTCGATGATGGCAGTGTAGAACTGCACCAGTGTCCGTGCTGGCAGGTTGAATCTCTTTAGCTGCCTCAGGAAGTACATCCTCTGTTGGGCCTTATTTATGATGGAGGTAATGGTGGGCTCCCATTTGAGGTCCTGGGTGATGCTGGTCCTCAAGAAGCGGAATGAGTCCACAGTGGTGGTGGGGGTGTCGGTCAGGATGATGGAGGGGAGTGGGGCTGTGTGCTTCCTAAAGTCCACAATCATCTCCACTGTCTTCTGAGTGTTAAGCACCAGGTTGTTCTGGCTGCACCAGGACACCAGCCGATCAACTTCCGTCTTGTAGACAGACTCATCCCCATCCGAGATGAGTCCGATCACAGTGGTGTCATCTGCAAACTTGATGAGCTTGACAGACTGGTGGGAGGAGGTGCAGCAGTTGGTGTACAGGGAGAAGAGCAGAGAAGAAAGAACACAGCCTTGGAGAGAGCCGGTGCTGATGGTCCAGGAGTCTGAGACATTCTTCACCAGCCTCACATGCTGCTTCCTGTCTGTCAGGAAGTCAGTGATCCACTTGCAGAGAGGATCAGGCATGTTCATCTGGGACAGCTTGCCTTGGAGGAGGTCTGGGCGTATGGTGTTGAAGGCAGAGCTGAAGTCCACGAACAGGATCCAGATGTTGCACGATGAAGTGTAGAGCCATGTTGATGGCATCATCTACAGATCTGTTGGCTCTGTAGGCAAACTGCAGGGGGTCCAGGAGGGGGGCCGTGAGGGTCTTGAGGTTGGGCAGAACCAGGCGCTCCAATGACTTCATAACCACAGATGTCAGAGCCACAGGTCTGTAGTCATTGAGTCCGGTGATCCTTGGCTTCTTGGGGACAGGAACAATGGTGGAGGCTTTGAAGCAGGCAGGCACATGACAAGCCTGCAGTGAAGAGTTGAAGATGCCCGTAAACACCGGAGCGGATCGTTAGCACAGTGTCTCAGGGTGGCAGGGGAGACACCGTCTGGGCCCGACATCTTCCGGGCATTCATCCTTTTGAACTGCTTCTTCACATCTGCCTCATGAATGTGAGAGGGTGGAGATGGCTCTGGTGAGGGGGAAACGGTGGGGGGATGAGTGTCCGGGTTGTCTCTATTGTTGGGACAGTTGGAGGTGTGAGAGCTGCTTGATGGCTCATCAAAACGACAGTAGAAGTCATTAAGTCTGTTGGCTAGGGGCAGATCATCAGTGGTGTGGAGTTTTAGGTTTGTAGTTAGTGATTTTCCTAAAATTCCTCCACACAGAAGCCAAGTCAATCTCTGAAATTTGCTGCTGCATTCTCAGAGAACTAATGTCTAGCAGTGCCACTTCTTTGCTAAACCTGTACTTGGCCTCTTTATAGAGGTCCCTGTCTCCACTTCTGAAAGCCTCCCTTTTTTCTAGCCACAGCCGTTTGAGTTTGGGAGTAAACCAGGGTTTGTCACTGTTATAACTCACCCTGGTGCGTGATGGCACAATGCTGTCCTCACAGAAGTGGATATACGAGGTGACAGTGTCCATGTACTCATCCAAACTGTCAACAGCAGTCCTCATAGCGTCCCAGTCTGTTGTTTCCAAGCACGTACGCAGCTCCTCCATAGCCTCGCTACTCCACCTTTTTGTAGTCCTCACAAGTGTTTCAGTCTCTGTCTGTAGGCGGGGATAAGGTGGATCATTAGGTGGTCAGAAAGTCCAAGTGCAGCGCGGGGCACTGCCCCACTTATCGTGCTGTAACAGTGATCCAGCGTCCTCTCCTCTCTAGTTGGGCATTTGATATACTGTTTGTATTTGAGAAGTTCCTGGCTTAAATTGGCTTCGTTAAAGTCCCCAAGAACAATGATGAGAGAGTCCGGGTATGTCCGCTCAGTGTTTGTTTTGCGAGTGTGCTCTGAGCCGCGTGCACGTCTGTGTCCGGCGGGATGTACACAGCAGCCAGAATGAACTCCCGCGGAGAGGAAAACGGTTTGCAGTTAATGAAAAGATATTCCAGCACCATCTTGGTTTTAAGAGCTCATGTTCATGTTCACGATAATTGTTAATATGAACTAACAAACTAATGAATCACACGGATCAATAATCACATTTCAGAACATATTTGTACAGTTCTAAACTACAGGCTTAGTACTTTATGCAGAATATGTGGAGGAAGTTATGGTACTTCAGAATTTGCAGTCTTTGCTATTTGCTAATTGCATCCATTCAAATTGCAATTTTGATTTGATTGCGATTAATCTTGCAGCCTTAATTTCAGAGATGGA
Source organism: Odontamblyopus rebecca (assembly GCA_030686955.1). NCBI lineage: Eukaryota > Metazoa > Chordata > Actinopteri > Gobiiformes > Gobiidae > Odontamblyopus > Odontamblyopus rebecca. The sequence goes on from CM060661.1 coordinate 16,430,802, forward strand.
GATGCACCCTTCACTGAAAATTATATGCCACCTTTAAAGATTGAACCATAATGGGACTTAATTATTATTTGTATATGTTTCCAGGTTTTCAGTACACCAAATACGGCTGCAGAAAAAAGGGAGACACCAAGATGGTTCACAGAGGATACTGCGATGCCAGTAAGAAGCCCAAGCCCATCAGACGAATGTGTAACCTCCAGGACTGTAGCCAGCCTCAGTGAGTACCACCGGTGATGTGGGGGTCAACCCATCACCCCCAGTGGGTTTGGGCAGATCAGAGAGCTCACTGTGAGCGTAGTGGGTGCAGGTGGGTCGTGTCTTAACCACCACTTTAATATAATGTAACACAAAAGTCAGCCCAATAAGCCTCACCTATATGTTCTGTAGCTCAGTTTAATAAACTATAGACTGTAACTGTTCCATATGTTTCCTCCAAACCATTTTTAATGGGACACGTTACATTAACCTAGATTAACATAGATGCTTTTATTTAGTTTTATTGTTATTCGATATTTTTAGGGTGTGTGTATATGAGCAAGTTGTTGTAGAAATATAAAATATCAAAATGTATATAATTAAATTAGTCTTGAGTAACTATTATTATTTTATCCAAAAGCCTTGAATAAATAGCTGTTTGTGATACCTGTGTTGTTGCTGTGTTGACTTAAAAGCTCAGAAAAAGAAATGAAGATATAAAATATATATAAGACTGTATTTACTGTATTTACTGGAGTAACACAGAGTAATTTGTGGTGTTCTGTTTGTTTTACGCTTCATTAACAGCAGGGCAGGCTTAAAGCCTTGGAGGCTGAGCCATAGTCGATAAATCGCTCTCTCTTGCTTAGTGGAAGACACCTTTAGTGTGGTGTACCTCTAAGTCTCCTGAGCCTAGGCCCAGACAGGTCCTATGTTCATCAATATGTTCTTTCACTGCGTCGTTATGAAGCTACCCATTTGTCACACAGATTGATTTAAACTGTCTGCTTGTCCTTAAAATCATTGCGTATTACCAGAATGTTGACAGTATTGTATGATAAGATGGTGTGGTTAGCCTGATGCAAATGCACAATGTTGACTGCATAATGTGTATTATAATATAGAATATATTCTTTTTTTCCTACTTAAGGGCTTAAGGTACAGTAGACTACACCATGGTGAATGGATTGCAGCGCTCACATTTAGACATGCAGTTCATGTGACATTCATACTTAATAAAGTCATTTATACTAATCATTTAATAACATATAATGTAACAAATAAAATACTAACATGCAGCCATATGGTAGACATCCACTCATCCTTACTTTTTTGGCTATATGCCACAACAATGTATATCAAATGTGCATGCAGTGTACATGCAAGAATAACTTTTCCCAAGAGGCAACTTTCAAAACAGCCCCCACACTCCTAAATGCAAAAGCACCTCTCACTGAAATGTTAATCATTTACATTGAACTACATATACCCTATAAACCCCATAAACTACTTATGCTCTGGTGTCCATGACAACTGGTTGACTCTACTAGGCAACTAAACACTACATATGACCATATCATATTCTTTTGATTCAACTTACTGTTTAAGGCAAGATTTTGAGGAGTTTTCACCATTAAAATATATAATATTTAGTTTTAAAGGTTTACTTGCTATGGTTTGTGTCCTAGTTTTCATCATTCTGAAACCCACAGATAAGCAAAGGAGGATATTGTATTCTCTCCTTCTTGTATAGCTCTCAAGTCCATTTTGTTGACCTGTTGCCCTGAGTGGATAAAGCAGTACACCTTTATAAATCCGTCTCACACAGAATTGCAAAAGGACATTTCATTTCCGATTGAGATGAAAAGGGAGTGTGGCTTTCTCATACTAAAAGTGTGAAAGTACTGTGTATTATTAAGCTGGTTTAGGTAACCAAGATGAAAGACAGGGTCATGGATGCTTGGAGGTCCATGACATGACATAGTTTTGCTATATGAAATTAAAATAGTTCACATTCAAATGTATGTTCAAACTTATCAGTATAACATACTAATCAAGTGAAATAAAATAACATATTCATCTATCTTCCACTCATGATAGCTGGTCAGGCTCCATTAGGGTCTGAGTGAGTGACAAGTGTATTTAACCAGTTATAGTGAATAGTGAACTATAACAATCTTAATAAGCATGTCTTAATCTTAATGTGTGTTTTTCTGATCTTTGTATAACCAATAGATATCCCCTTACTTTGTGTTTTGTGTCAAACCATTGAAACTAAGCAGGGCACAGGGTTTAGGTTGGATAAAACATTTACAGCTTTTTATGTTTTTGTAAATGTGTTTGTTGCTTATTGAATGATTGATGCCGCTCTAAGCAAACATCCTTTGAATAAGTGAAGAAAATGTCCAGAGAGAGCGAGTTGTATCTCCAATTTTGGAAATATTTTGATGATTTTTAATATACAAAAAAAATCTTTTGACCAAGTGGTTTCTTTTGGTTCTTGTTCTTTTGGCTGTTTCTACTGGCTCACGTGGCTCATGAGGAACTGTCTGGACCTATCAAAGTAAAAAACAAGTCCCTCTATACCTGGCCTCATTTTTCATCTTTGACTTTTTGTTTTTATCTGTTAATCACCAGAGCAGCCTCCTTGAGTACCAGAATATTCATAGTGTTGTGACGAGAACTGTCAAAAAGAGGCTAAGGGGGAAGTCCAAATAAGTCCAAGTGTGAAGCACAAAAAGAAAGAGAATTGGTGGTTTACGGAACCTGACTCCTTAAAGGTGCACAGCGTAACTTTTCTGGTGAAGGCTATATCTGTTTGTCATTTTGCAGGTGTATCTGATGCAATGATATTATATATTAGTGTTTTAGTTTTAGCATTTATTTCATAATGTTTTTTTATTGCTCACAAATGCCTAGGAAAAAAATATGCACTGATGTACCATCTACTTGTCTCCATGCCATAATGTGGAACATTCCATGGAGACAGGTGTAGGTGATGCACCTTTAAACCCAAACCAAAGCAACAATACAGCAGTAAACTCAATACCTATACCTTCATGTTCAACACCCCCTCTCACTGCACAATATTAATTAATCATTAATTAATCACTGTATTTATATAGCACCTTCCAAGGTACCTAAAGCAATTTACAGTTCATTATTCATTCACTCGACACTCAGTGGTGGTAAACTACTATTGAGGCTGCCAATCTGCACCATCAGCCCCTCTGACCACCATCATCACTCACGCACACTCCACTATTATACTAGGCAATGTGGGTGAAGTGCCTTGCCTAAGGACACAACTACAGTTTTTTGTGACTGCGCCCCACTGTGGCACCTGGAATTCCCAGTGAGATCTGATGGGATCAGGCTTTGACAAGCCACTTTGATTTGATCCAAAGTAGGTAAGGGTAAAAGATGTTAAATTTGGCCTGGTCAAATTTAATATCTTATTAAAGATATCTTATTAAAGATATTAAATAGTCCTTATATAAGATATAAGATATTATATAGTCCTTATGTAGACGATGCTCTCAAACCTGGTCCAAATGACTACTTTGTGGAACCTTTTTTATTTACTATTGACCTCACTTAGAGTCATGATTTAGGCAATGCACAAATAACTTTTAAGTTTCCTGCCCCATTATTTAGTATAATTTGCCTGTCAAAAACCTGTAATCCAATTTATACAAATTTTTCATATTAAATGTAGTGTGCGTCACTCAATTTCACCTGATTTCACTTACGAGTTAACCTTCATAATTTTCACTCATCTCAACAATTATTTTCACTCATCTCAACAATTATTTATATATAAAGAACTGTAAGAACAATAATTATAAAATTTGAAATTCACAGAAAAAATGTTCAAATGCATTTGTACAACCCTTTAGCAGAAATTTGATTGATAGTAGGAAATGGATTTCTCTCATAAAGATATATAAAATAATACTATTTAACTACATACTGCAGGGACCCTCCATCCACCCGGTCTCTGCCTCAAGTGGAATAGTTCAAGTATCTCAGGGGCTTATTCAGTGAAAGGAGAATGGAGCATGAGATTGACAGGCGGATCGGTGCAGCGGCTGCAGTGATGTGGTCGCTGTATTGGACCATTGTGGTGAAGAGGGAGCTGAGCTGAAAGACAAAGCTCTTGATTGACTGGTCAATCTGGATTCCTACCCTCACCTATGGTCATGAGCTTTGGGTAATGACTGAAAGAAACAGATCGTGGATACAAGCGGTTGAAATCAGTTTCCTCTGCAGAGTGGCTAGCTCAGTCACACGGGAGGAGCTTGGAGTAGAGCCGCTGCTCCTCCACATTGAGAGGAGCCAGCTGAGGTGGCTCGGGCATCTATTCTGGATGCCTCTTGGGCGCCTCCCTCGGGAGATGTTCCGTGCACATCCCACTGGGAGGATTCCCCGGGGAAGACCCAGGACACCCTGGAGGGACTATGTCTCTCGGCTGAGCTGGAGGAAGTGTGCAGGGAGGGGGAAGTCTGGGCATCCCTGCTCAGGATGCTGCCCTCATGACGCGGCCACAGATAAAGCGGAACTAAATGGATGGATGGACTATTAAAGAGATTTCCTATATTTAGAGAAACAGATTTTTTACACAGCTGCACTGTTGTAGACTGACTGACTCAATTTTTCTTCATACATTTTATAAACACCTTAATAACTTTCAGGCTCTTTTGGGGATACAGGTTTATACTGGTATTCAACCTCAAATGTTCATTAATAGTCAGTGATTGTTCATGGACTGGTCGTCTAAGAGACCGAGTCATGCAGTGTCTCATTCCTGCAGCTCCTTTATCTGAAAGTTTGAAGGTCAATAACATGACTTCTTCATAAGAATGTAGATATACCCACAAAATTCTCATAAAATCCACCATCCTTTGTCTAGCCTAATAATAAAACCACCATTTGCCCTTAATGTTATTATACCATCCATAGACCCACAATACAAATCTATATGAGTTCAGACAAAGGCAGTGCTCTCTGCTGGAATGAAGACTTTTCATTTTCCTTAGTGATAGGAAATGTCACTCCTTTAGTAATAAGCATCATACTGGATGTTGCCTTATATGGTATTAGTAAAAGAATCTAATCTAATATTGAGCCATAATCCACTGCTGCAACCAGTGTAAGTATTATTGTAAAACCTTTGAAAGCAACAGGAGGTAACTGTAGCAGAGCTGAAGGTGTTGAGATTCTCTGTGGGGGGAACTTAACACACGGAGGATGCTGTAGAGTAAACTGTAGCCTGAGAATTGTAAGAATAGGTTGGAAGTCTAACACAAAAGAAATACATCAGCACAGCACCCAGGGACTTGAACACTCAACACACTGTAGTATGGTCCATTCATGTCTGGTTATGCGTCAGTATTAGCGCTCTGGTGACGTGGGCCGAGATAACAAGGGCTGAGCTGGCAGTGTTGTCACAGTCATCACTACCTCCGCTTTTCAGTTTCTTTAATCAAACGAGGATCAAATAAAATAATAATAATTAAAATCCAGAAGTTTTATTGTAATTTGTCTTGTGTAACTTTTCTGGTGGAGGACCTGTCAAATGCTTTTCTCCATTGAGATGTTATTGCTTTCTCTGGAATGTTTCACAGTAAACTTTTGGAACTGAACCAGACCAAGTTACAGGTTCTATCTGTGGAGAGTCAACCCTGCTCACAGTCAGGATGCATCTTTTTCTGGGTATTTTTGAGCTATAAAGTCACCTGTTATTAAATAAATTTAAGATAGAGCTGTTTAATGTCATAATATGGAACATTCCAGGTAGAGCAGTGACATTTCTATAGAAACAAGAAAGTGACGGACACCCAACCAAAAAGTTACAAAGTGTATCTTTAACATAGATCCAAAGAAGAACAGACAGATGTATACAGGAAAAACCACACAGAGCTCACATGCCTGTAAGTCCTGTAATCATTTTATCAGGCTCACGCTGACCCATTTACTTCAAATACACTGGTAATATTTTATAACTGATATGTCCAAGTCATTTCCCCAGTGCTTCAATAAAGTTTCCCTGAAGATTTGACTGAATATTCCACCTCCTCCAGAATGCTTTGCTGTTTAAGTCTGCTATTCCAAATGCAGTGTCAAGGGGAATACTTTGAAAATGTATTTAGATACAGAATACTAATTAACTGCATTCAAGTGTATTTTGTATATAATCCAATTAGAGTGCTGTCTTCCGAATACTATGAACCTTTTCATTGAGTTGCATTATATCATTGTGCATACACGTGACATAGGATTAAAAAATGTATGCTTGTTACAAGGTTTGTTATGAATTTATGGTTAATAAGAGAGGGAAAAACACACACACATGAATGCACCGCAAAAGACAATGGCTGTATTTTTCTTACTTATACCCTGCAGTTTTATATCTAATTTGCATGATCAGATACCACAATGTATTTTTTTTATGGCATAAAATATACCACCAATGAAAAAGTATGCTATAATGAACTTCTTTATTGTTTTTACTGTAATGTATAGAACTGGACTGGACATAAACTACTTATGCTCTCATGACAACAAGGTGACTCTTACAACACTCTTCACTTTCACCATTCAAAACATAATATTTTGTTAAATATATGTTTTATAATAATTTCTTCTAAAGTTTTAACTGCCATGGCTTGGGTCCTATATCTCCCAAAGGCAGACCACAGGCCAACTACAGACCCCGAGGGGGTCTGGACTTGCCCACAAGACCCCTACCCCAATTTGCAGTTATCAACAATGCTCAGAATGAAGCTTCCTCATCAACTGTTGTTTAACTAATGTTTAATACCGATTACTGTCTACTGGATAATAAAGCATTTATTAGACCCCTCTCTTGGCATACAGTCCTCAGTCAGGTTTGCGAAACGTTTCAGTTATCTAGTATGCAGGGAGCAAGTAGAAATTCTATTTATATTTGTATTAAATGCATTTAAAACAAATACAAACACACCATACAAGTAATAAATGCACATTTTAAGTTTTTAATTAATACAATTTTACAAAATAATATATTTACTCAACCAATAAAACATGTCAGTTTGATCATGTGACTTGCATTTCACAGAGCAGTAGAATTTGACAGCGTTTCCCAGCGCAGTGTTTGAAATATTTAAGAAAGATAAAGTGAGGTATTGGATTTAAACTACTGACTACAGAAGAATAACCTGTCAGCCTTCCATCATCAGCCCGAGGCAGAAGCTCGGAGTTCGGATAACAGCAGCAAGCAACAGCGGTAAAGACACAGCAGCACTAATAATAATAATAATAATGCATCAGTTTTATATAGCGCTTTTCTGGACACTCAAAGACGCTTTACAGAGCATTATTCATTCACTCCATACTCGGTGGTGGTAAACTACTATTGTAGCTACAGCTGCCCTGGGGCAGACTGACGGAAGCGAGGCTGCCAATCTGCGCCATTGGCCCCTCCGACCACCACCAACACTCACGCACACACCACTTTCATACTAGGCAATGTGAGTGAAGTGTCTTGCCTAAGGACATAACAACAGTTTTTGCGACTGGCGCCCCCTTGTGGCACCTGGAATTCCTTGTGGTCTCCGATCCAAGTACTAACCAGGCCCGGCCCTGCTTAGCTTCTGGGATCTGACGGGTTCAGGCTTTGACGAGCCGGTATGGCCACAACCATACCACTCACCGTAGCGTGCAGCCCCTCCTGTCTGGATGTGCCTGGGGGTCTGGTCCTTGGTCTTGTGCCGTCCTTCGAGCCCATTGGTCAGACAGGTCCGGAGACTCCGTCGTCCATGTGCTGACGAGCAAGACTAGTGCACAATGGACTGGGTCCGAGCGGCTCCATGCTGTCCTCTGCACACTGGACAGCGAGAATGCACAGTAAAGTAAAGGTCCTCCGTGCTTGAGGGATGCGGCTGGTTCTGAGGTGGTGCAAATCTGGTTTGGTTTATTATATATTAATCTGAGTGGTCCATCCTCCACGCACTTGGTCCATTCCGGGGAAAGTGCTTCTCAGGCCAAGGCACCTAACACCACTTCCCGCTCCTGCTCATCTGAGCCCGGCCTGAACCAGAGCTGCTCCCCGCTGGTTCAGGAGTCTAGGTTTTGACCATAGACCATATATATGAATGGGCATAGCTAACACACTAGCCGCCACGTTGCATATAAGAAATGCAGCAGGAGGCTGTTCGGCCCCTTCTGACCCTGGCTCCAGTTGACGTACATTGGGATCTTGTCGCCGCTCTCTCTGTAAAGGCTGCAGTGATGCTCGTCATTTTGGTCTAAAAATGTTCACATTAACCTGCTCTACAATATCCTGAATTATTCATTTCGTTATTTTGTCCCTAAATCAAGATCTGAATATAAATAACAGACCAATCAGATGCATTTATTCCCCAAGGTTGCTCCCGCTAGCATTAGCAACAGGTTTAATTGACAGCTAGTGCATTTCATTGCTAAGTAAGCCCCCTTCCCGCTTTCAAGCGAGAAGAACAGGCACATCTAATGACCTCAATCATGATGGGCTCTTCTGGTTGCTATGATACTCGCGGCCGGATTTCCAAATATGGAGTCTGGCTCTGGTCTATGGTTTGGATCTAGTCCGACTGTAGCATGTCACACACAAGGTTAAATCCAGGGCAATACCTACCTATGTATGTAAAGCATCTTTTTTTGTCATGAACAATATCAGGAGAGAAACAGACCGACAGATGTGCCAGAGTTAGGATCACACATTACAAGCCAGATTTCAGAAAAAATAGCTTTTTCACATTGGTGCCACTTTCATTAAAGAGATAGTTTTTAGAGTTTTTCGTTTGTAAGTTCTGCTGTGGTATTGTTTTAATCTGCTTTATACAATTTAAGATTTGCCAACAAATGCAGTAGTAACTGAAAAAGAAACACTGTATGATAAGTAAAGTTTTTAGTTAGGGATTTATAATTGTTGATCAATTGTTAATTTTACCATTATATTTTGGCAAATAAAACATTGTCTTCTGGCAGATTTTTTGTGGACCCTGGTTTTGCAACGAGGAAAAATTTTGGACCTCAGGGAAATTTAATTGGAGACCCCCATAGTATAGTTTTTAAATCAGTTTTGTTTACTTACAGTATTGCAGTAGATAAAGCAGTACATCTTCATAAATCCATCCCCCATAGAATTGCAAAAGACTATTTCCTTTTTGATTTGGACAACTTGAGATGAAAAGGGAGTGTGGCTGTTCTCATATCAAAAGTGTGACTGAAATGCAGATTATTAAATATATTAAATTATTAAAATGATTAAATCCTATGCATATTTAACCTAATTTGCTTAATCAAGTACTACAATGTATTTTTTTATGTTAGGATAGAGATTGTATACCACCAAATAAAACGATATACTATATTGAACTTCTTTACTTCCCAACACTGTTCAAATGTATAGAACTAGACTCAGAGTGCACTTATGCCAGGTTCTAAACTTCAGTGAAAAAAGTAGGGCCAAAGATTAAAGTGCTTGCCTGGAAAAGTATTTTATCCCATTGATGCTCATTCTTCTTCTCTTTATTGATTTGTTCAGATGGATTTCTGATGAGTGGGAGCACTGTACCAAAACGTGTGGCAGCCTGGGCTTTCAGATTCGGACAGTGCGCTGTGTACAGTACCTCCATGACGGCACCAACCGCTCCATCCACACAAAGTACTGCAGCGGAGAGAAGCCCGAGAGCCGCCGAGCCTGTAACCGCAGCCCCTGCCCCTCCCAGTGGAGGACAGGGCCCTGGTCTGAGGTCAGTGCACAAGAACATAAACAACATAAACTTTTACACTTTCTGAGGCAACTGTGGATACTTTTGCATCTGTCAACGTCACATTTTTTGGTCCATATCACAGAATGGTACACCTTTTCCAAAATACTAGACAGCATCTTACTAATTTTATTTAAGTTTTCTCTTAAAATTGAGAATAATATAATACATCACTATTATTTAGTCAGCACCATTATTTTTCACTGTACAAGTCTGTATATGTAGAGGCATGTGATATGAAAATGGAAATACTGTAAGAAATAACTGCATATGTTAAGCAGCTAATTGTATTGTTACAAGCTTCAAGGCTGCAGCTTGTTCAGTCTTTGTGAATGAGAAACAAGAAAAAATGCAAAATTGTTTAATCTATTCAGCTCACAGAGGAATACTATCACACAATGCTTATCTATTGCCCTCCTGAACGAGGTTACATAAATGTTATATTTACTGCAGGACAAACTTTAATCCACTTAAACAAATCTACATGCTTAGTGCAGAAATACTATAAAGTAACCTTTGAATATTCCTACAATTAATTAAAATAGCCATTAGCTACTTATTCTCAGTATGAACATTATAATTAATTATACTGGATAATCATTTGATTTAATATTTGATTTGCTTAATTAATTCTTTACGGCCCAACAGATTTATCACACCACAGATGTACTGCAGCAAATCTAGCATGAGCAAGCCACACTTTATTAAACACTTAAAGGCCAGAAGCAGTTCCACTCTGTAACATCAATAATAGTTTGAGTCATTGCTTTTTTCATGAGTTTCATTTATTTGACATGGATTTTAAAATGTCCTTCTTGACAGAACCCTATTTATATAGGTTAGCTAGCTCAAAGAGTACATTGGCTTTGTATATGCAAAATTGTATCAATGGTTGTGAAAATATGTGAATAGTGGAAAACAATATTCAGTACTCTGTTACGCGGTAGTAATAAATAAAACATAACTGAATGAATTAAAAACAATTTCATTAATCATGTAATGATTTTAAACGATTCAAGTTTTTAAATTTGAATAACAAAAAATGATTTGCACACTATGTTAATTTACTGATGCATGGTTGAACCTATTTTAAGTTTAAATGACTATAAAATTGTGGTTTTCTTACTGATTTGAATCAGCCCTACAACCTCCATCTTTCTTAAGAAAGCTCTGGCAACCCTTGAACAATCCAATAAATCTGACATCCAGCTATGAGCCAGGGCCAATCAATATGTTATCTAATTGGATGTTGGTTTGTATGTCAAAATGTGATTTGTTTGGCAATTTAATTGAACAGATTCCTGTTAGAAGCTTAGACACACCTCCTCTTTAATCCTATAGCGTCTCCCTTTATTTTCAGGATTTTGATGTTGTAATCCATCTGGACTGTGATGGTAGATTTTTACACCAGATGCCTTCTCTCTCTCAGTCATCCGGTTATATGGACTACATATAGACATTGTGGATGACATGACATGCACTGAAGCAAAGTTTGAACCACTGATCCTCTGGTTGGTGGGAACATTTTCAAGTTACTAATTCTTATACTGTAGTGTTGTCAAAAAAGCATTACTAGTTTATACTAAACACACTGTTGTGATAATTTGACATTGTGATATTAAAGAAACTACTATGATTTGTCACATTACTTTAATATTTAATTATTGTAGGATCTAAATCAGTATCCAGTATCAAGCAGTCTTGTTGGTATCAAAATCTAATTTGAAATGTTAGTATTGTGAAAACACAGTTTTACTGTAGTTTTATCCTTTTTGGAATGTTATTTTGTGTATTTTTTTATTATCTGGTGCCATTAGATTGGTTTAAACAATCACTGTCAACAAAGATGAACCAAAGTTAAATGTGTTTTTCATTATAAAGTTGGCAATGAACCACACACACATGACTTTTATCCACAAAATGAATATAGCTGCATTTACACTTGTCCTTGTTTTATTCAGGTGTAGTCAGAGTCTAGGTTAGCTTTATTTGGAGGGTTTGTCCCAGTTTGGTCATAAATATAAATGTGTTGTCTATGTTTTAGTGAAATATGTGGTCTAACCTGCACTTTAGAGTTTACCCATTGTGTTTTGTGTTCCTGTGTAGTGCTCTGTGACATGTGGGGAGGGCTGGGAGCGACGCCTGGTCACCTGTCGCATTGGAGACCAGTGTTCAGGTGACAAACCAGAGACTGTGCGGCAGTGCAGACCCAAGCCCTGTCACGGTAAGCGCCACACACTCGTAATGTCACTATCGCATCACAAACAAACAAAAAATTAGATCAGATTTTCAAATTCTTGAATTAAACACAACCTAATGGCAATGTAACAATGAATAAAACTAAGACAGATATCAGGATCAGAGTGTTTGTCCATTGATCTGAAGGTTAACGGTTCAAATCCCGCTATCAACATAAACGTCTTTGATTGAGTGGTTAGGTCCACTGACCCACAGGCTGGCAGTGTGATTCTAGTTCTTATAGGTTGTGTCCTTGAGCTAGACACTTAACCCTCTTTGCCCCCAGTGTCTGAGTACACTGGTGTATTAATGGGTGAGTGGGGTTTCTTGATGTAAAGCGCTTTGAGAGCCTTGAAGGTAGAAAAGCACTATATAAAAGTGTGACCATTTACCAATGCCAAAAATTAATCATTATCCGCAAAATCTGCAGTTTTTGGTTCATGTATACAGCAACTCTACAGAGTTAATATGAGCCACAATGATTTAAAAAAAGTAAATAAACAAGAGCTGTGTGTGTCACTGTGGTGTCCAAATTTTTAATATCAATTCCACCTTGTAGTTTACATCGGAAAAAATTATATACATATATATATATATATATATATATATATATATATATATATATATATATATATATATATAAAACATGTAAATAGAAGTGTGTGAGGACATTATCCCATTCTCTATAAACAATAATTTATGTGGTTTTTATGGAAATTATTGCGCATTTTTCTGTTTCATACTAAAACAAACATAAACATGTCAAGAAATGTGACTCCGTATCACTTGACCATTCTTAATGATGAACACACAAACACATATCACTCAGTGTACATAGTGAGGTTGGTTGTTGGATAAAGTTACTTCTTGATATTTCACTGCATGACTTTTTTGTACATATTTGACTTTCAGATGAACCCTGTATTGGAGACAAATCCATCTTTTGCCAAATGGAGGTCTTAGCACGCTACTGCTCTATTCCTGGCTATAATAAACTGTGCTGTGAGTCATGCAGGCTGCGCAGTGGAGCAGTTTCTTTGTTCTCCGAAGCAGCAGAGACCGATGAGCATTTGCGCTTCGGATCGGCCTCCCAACTCCTGGAGACCCTCACAGCTGCTGCCGCTAACAGTACTCGTGGTGGTAAGCAAGGACCTAACAGAACATCTAACACAGCCAGCAGAGCCCCAAGCACGTCGGCCAGCACGACCAAACCCCGAACAACCTCTGCCCCGCTCAAGAGGGGTACATCAAAAAGCACCACTGCTCCGAGGAGGCTTCCACGGCAGCTACGCCCCACTGCAGCCCCCCCCCATGGACAACCAGCTTCCTACCAAAGCTCCAGTGGCTCCAGTCGATGGCCCACGGCTTATTCTCAAGTGGGGAGATGAAAGTGGAACCCCTACTCTAGAGGACTTTGATGTACACTAGAAAATCCAGCTTCATCCCCCTTCTTCTAACGCCACACGTCACACAGCAAATACACAGAAAGCGAAAAGTGCTGGTTCACTTTGTTTAGCCCCTGACATTTGACTGTTATGTCTCCACCCCTCAGCATTTGAACTGAAACAAACATATTTATTCACTTACTGGTTTAGAGTACAAAGCAGGTAGGGGCACAAGATCCAAAGGGAATTTTCCTTTATGTCAGATGAAAGAATTGCACATCTTTTCTTAGCTCATGAGTTTTATAGGTTGTGTTCACATTCTAGATATTGATTATGTCATGGGTCTATAAAACTCAGAACAATTCACCTAAACGTTAACTGCATGTGAACATTAACCTATCACTATTTTTAAGAGATTCTCAGCTTTGTTTGACTCCACAAACAAAAAGTTTCTGAAGCCAAACAAAGCTTTAGAGTTGTTCAGCTCAAAAAAGTTACATCATTTGTGTTGATTAATGGCATAATTTCTTGAAGCTTTGTGGGAACGAAGTATTTCTTTGTTATTTTTTGATACTGATGCAAGATTATGTTTTTATGTCAGTTTTGATTTCATGTAATTACAGAGATATTAAGCATAAATTAGTACAGCAAATTCCCAACTTGACAGTTAAACAGCAAATAAAGTCTACAATAAATTTGTGACTTGTCCTACGGCTAAGTTTTGAAGTAGAGACCAGAATGTTTTGATGTGAACACAACCTACAGAGCTCGGCATCTCTAAAAGCTAAATTTACCATTTGCGTAACAGTAGGGAAAAACATCCATCAAGAGATGCAGTAGCCAAACAATGAAGTTAAAAGTGAACTAAAGAGCCATGGACAAACCTGATGAGCTGCTGGATCATTACTGGTAAAATATATGACTGAGTGAGAATATGTGAACATATATGCAAAACATAGAATGATAATGTATATACAATTTATACAAGGAAGATAACTCAAACCATCTGACACATATGAAACTCTCTTTATTGTTTGAAACTGTACAGAGCTGTGTCTATTAGCATTTACTGTGTATACTGCAAGTATTTGTATAATTTCCCAAGGACAACCAGCCATTCACAATATAAATGTTACCAAAGAATATTGACTCCACTATTACCCAGATTACAGTAATAACTCATTAAAAATAGAATGATAATGAAAATAAATAAGATACATTTATTCTGTAATGACAGGTTTTGACTTCTGCTCCCTCGAGCTGTACATTTAATTCTGAAGCATTTACTTGGATGAAAACTATTTAATATTTATGTGCAAATAGAACAGAAAAGGGAATATATTTGTGGGTGTTTAGGTTCAGCTGGTTTGGTACTTTTAAAGAATATTCTGTTATAAAACTAGATGATAGCGCCAGATTCTCCAGATTTTATTCCAGATTCCAAATTCCAGATATTAATATTATTTTACAGTATACTACAATTTCTTTTCAGTGGCTTTAAAACAAACTTCTTTGTATTCAACAAAAGTGAAACACAATTCCATCAGATCATCACTAAAGGCAGTTTTGTGCAACACACAATGTATGGAATTTGGCTTTGGTGCAGATAGAATCAAGATTCACTCCAGTGAAGCTTTATATTAGCCCCTTTCAGTCTCCCTCTAATTTGATTTCATGTGTACCTCTACAACACCATACTGAAAGCACCAAAGCTGGACTTCTATGGAGAAAGTATTTTTGCCCAAACTATTATTAAATAGCTTTTTTAAAGGTGAGGGACATTTTAGAGAGTAAACATTATTTATTTTAAAAGGATATTCTCTCAACCACCATGCATCTGACTGCAATAGAAAAAACATTTTTTGTAGTTCAAAAAACTCACACTCACTCCAGTGTGCCAGTGTATAGTTCATGTATATAGCATTGAATGCATATATTTATTGAAAGTAAGGCTATGCTTTGTTCCTCCGTGTGTTCAGTACCAGTTGGTACCAATAAGCTGTTAACCAGGAGTAAAGTTCTGTTTCATCGTAATTCAAATGGACTTCTGCTTTCATAGAAATAACATTGTTTTAGCAAACAATTAGATGTAAATATACAAGCTCAATTTTGAGATGTTTAACTTTTTGTAAGAAAGCTGTTTTTTTACAGCTGTTTTGTAGTTGACTGGTTATTTACATGACCAAACCAATGTCTTGTTATAACCAATAAATCAGAATAGTATTACCAGTGAGTCCATAACATTCTTTTGATGGTGTCCGTAGTTGTCAGTATTATTTCCTCTGTCATATCCTCACTGCTTAAACAACACTGCTGCTAATGCTACGCAGAGATGATTAGGAGACATAGGTTAGCTATAGATCGTTGACAATCCCTGAGCCTCAGACAGATGTGCTGCGTGGCCAACCTTGTACTGTATCACCCCTGTGCTGCTGCCTGTGTATTGCGACAGCAGACACTCTCATGCTTTCCTTTGTTTTTGTCTAGATCCAAGTGTACACTACTGATACTGTTTGTTGTTATGGGGAGCACATAGTAATAAATGACATAATTAAATATACCTTTGCCTGTTTTTTATGTTATAGCTGGAAGTAACAGACTTTGTATTTTAGTCAGCATACCCTCTGATGTCAGCATACATGAACTCTAGTCTGGGAAGATATTAAATAATACATTAGATGCCAACTTCTTTGATGTATCCAACCATTATATGGAGATGGTTAATATATGATTGACTATGCTGTTGCATTAAACTTAAGATGTTTAATGGGGACAGAGACAACTCCAGGAAAATCGCTCTTTTCAAAGGCTGAATCAGAATTGACTTCATGTGAGTACAAATCACTACAAACACAACAATTATACACAGGGACATACAAATAAAAGAGACACTAAATACGGCAACATAGTCTCAATTGCATACATCCGTTTATTGCTCTACTATTATTTTAATAATTACTAAAGCACCGTAAGATAAACGGACAGACAATAATCAATTAATTAAAAATTGAATAAATAAATCACTAAAACCCAATAAAAACAGTTTAATTCTCAAAATAAACACAAAAACTGTCTATCAGGTCCAAAGTTGTGCTAGACAGTGATGCAAATTCTTAGCACAGGGGACAAGGTCCATGATCACTCTGCCAACTTTCACATGTGACGCTAGCCTTCATCCCAGCACAAAGCTAGCCATCTAGATGATTTTATTCAGATGGTTGGATTTATTTCCCTTGTGCATTAGCAGCACAGCATACAGACGTGCATTTGCAGTGTGATAACATTCAGGAGCTCTGTGTTGATGTGAAAAGATAGCTATGCCGGAAGAACTGTCTACCCTGATGCTTTTTGTGCAGAAGATTGGTGTTTTCAATCCAGTACTGTTTGTTGTCATATAAGACTCCGAGGTACTTATGGGGCACCCTGGCACTATTTGCGCAGAAAGGTTGGGGGACGGTCTTCATAAAACAACCATATTCAATATTTGCCCTTAAACCTGCCAGACCACTCTTGTCCCAGTGTACATGCAGCATAAAAGCATATAATAAATGTGAAAAGAGGGGTAAGAGACATAAATGTGAAAAGAGGGCTAAGAGACATTTAGGTGTGTTCACTAATGTAGTACTGGCACTAAAACACTGCCGCCAATAAAAACAACAGGTATTATAAATATAACCAAACCAAAGCATTTGAGCTTCAGAAATGCCAAGAACTGCATTACTTGCAAGTTATTTACTCTATGCAACACAAATACTCATATATACATATACATTTGCATAATTATGCCTTATTTTGGGCGGCACGGTGGCTGAGTGGCAACACTCAGGCCTCACAGCAAGAAGGTTCAATCCCCGGGTCGCCCGGGCCTTTCTGTGTGGAGTTTGCATGTTCTCCCCGTGTCTGGATGGGTTTCCTCCGGGTACTCCGGTTTCCCCCATCAACCCAAAACATGCCTGCACCCCTATGAACTAACATCAAGGACCATGTTGTCCACCCTCCTGTGGGCTCACCACTCACAGAGGGGTTCATAGGGGGGGTCAGGTGCTATGAGGATTGAGAAGCAAGCTGCCCCCGTGACCCAGCTGGATTAAGTGGGAGAAGATGGATGGATGCCTTATTTTGCACTAGTCTCTTGCTATTTTGCTTCTTATTTTGAATTGATTATTAACAATTATATTTTTGTTCTTATTACATTGTGATCTCTAAGCTACTGTGTCCAAATCATTTCCCTTGTGGATCAATAAGGTTTGTCTAAGTCTAACATAGCAGGCCAAAACAATGAAACAATACATACTAGATGTATGCTAGTCAGCAGTAGTTTGCCATAGCAGATGATCTGAAATGAGTAAGTAAATCTGAAACCACTATCATATTTTACTGTTTCTTAACTCATGCAGTTGAGCGCCTCTCCTAGTCTGCTTCCATATGTAATAGGACTGTGCTGTCCTAGTACATATAGGACTGGCTTCTCCAGATGTGCTACTGGGATCTGAGACAATTGAACCACAATACCTCAATCACAGTTCACAGGTTTATATGCATTTTGTTAAACCGTTTTTAATTTGAGGCATGGATGTATAGTGTGGACAGAACAGGAGAAAGCACTGTGCCCTGTGGTCCCACACTACAAATGGGATAAAGGAAGTGCAAAGCAAAGCAAAGATTAAATGATATTGAATGTACATATATTAAAGAAATGCATCATCATTCAAATTCCATCCAGGTAAGAGAAGGTGCAATGGTGAAGATATCTTCTCCACTCCCACTCTGCTATAGCAATGCTGAAACTTACTGTCACCACAAGTTAATGCTAAAAACACGATTTCTTGTTTTTTATTCATCTGTTTTGATTGTGGATCACTGATTTTCAACCTGCGTGCTGCATCACATTAGTACCTTGAAAAACGTTCCAATTTGAGTTAACAGGATCACAAAATTATGTAATTTAATATAACCATTTTGGTAAAACTTTTGATCCAAAAATTAGAGCAAAAAAGTCATTACTGCCAACTAGACTCAGAGGCATGAACAATGTTTGCCAAGTAGTATTTCATCATATTTTGGTGGTGTGCTGTGGAACCTCGTCCATCCATCTTCTCCCGCTTAATCCGGCTGGGTCGTGGGGGCAGTTTGCTGCCCAATCCTCATAGCACCTGACATCCCCTATGAACCCCTCTGTGAGTGGTGAGCCCACAGGAGGGTGGACGTCATGGTCCTTGATGTTAGTTCACAGTGATGCTGCATGTTTTAGGTTGATGGGGGAAACCGGAGTGCCCGGAGGAAACCCATCCAGACACGGGGAGAACATGCAAACTCCGCACAGAAAGGCACGGGTGACCCGGGGATTGAACCCTTCTTGCTGTGAGGCATGAGTGTTGCCACTCAGCCACCATGCCGCACTGTGGAACCTTTTCAACTCAAATGTGTAATGTGATAAACAGTTCTAGATAAATAATTTAAGAATCAGCATGAATAATTTTCAATTAAACTACCAGGTTTTTAAGCGCCCCTACCAAAAACAGTGATAGTCATAACCATAACTGGACACTTAGTTGAATTATACTGTACGACATGACATGACTGCAGTAAATGACTGTACATAACAATTATTGGAGAACTTGAACCTTGTGTGAAGATCTGTCATAACATTGCTTGTAGTCAAATGATTGACATCAAAGTCTGTGCAAATCTACTGACTATTTAAGGGGTAGATATTATACAATACATTTATTTATGGGTAGCATATTATTATCCTGTTAAGCGACTCCTGGTAATGCTGTATTTTTTTATAGTTATGTGTAGAAGACACCAGGCCATGGGGTTGCTGTCGTACACATTTTCATGCTCACCTGGATAAATCTGTACCCTGTTCTCTTTGGCGCTACATCTGAGGAGCTTTGCCATTTACAGCTTTAATCACTTTGCTCTCGTGACTCTATTAATTTACAGTCAGCCATGCTTTGTGTGGCAGTAATTATTTGACTCTCATACACTGGAAATTTGCATCATTTTCAGCATTACCAGCAATCTTAATCTGCATCGCCTGGTCTGCCTCTATCCATTCACCCATGCCCCATATATTTTTACAGATTTCTTTCCTCAGTTCTACGAGTGGACCAAGTCAGTCTCTCACTCGATTGAGCCTTGCTGTGCGCCGTTGTGTCCCCCAAACAGTGGTGACAGGTAACCAATGCCCCACTGCTAAATAGGCCTAAAGCATTGCGTAAATCCAACTTCTAAATCGCTGCTGCTTCTAGCGTTGCTGCATCACCGGCAGCTCGCAAGGGTGTCGTGCCGGTCCGTGGTGTTGGACCCAGTCCGCCAAATAACCTGTAGAATAGTCCCTTTGGTTCAGCCTGGGATTGTGCCCTGGCGTTTCCAGCTGCCGTTTGTATTATATTGCCCCGAACCTTGTCCTGCAGGCTCCTACTGCAATCTCCTAATTTACTTTTTTAGGTGCCAGCAGTGGCCGCAATGGCCTGAGCACACCACCACTGCTGTTTGCTGTGTTTTTATGCTTTGTTTTGTTTCTATTAGCTTTTGTTGGTTCTTGTTGCTTCCATTGTCTCGTTTTTAATGTTTTGCCCACTTTTGAGGGCTGTAGCTACTTTTAATGATATTAATCTGCTTTTTTTTTTTTTTTTAGAAAAGATAAAATAAAGTATAAGTAAATTATGGAACCTGACTCTCCCTCTCTTATCAGTATGTTTACCTGTGTGCCTTATCTTTTCTTTAAATTATATTTCCCCAAACTAGATTTGGGGTTGTGTTGTTGCAACAATTAAATTAACAAAAATTATAACCATTCCAATTTGATTAACCCCTTGTTTGCCACCACATTTATACATATTCATACAGAAATTTTATGTATGATAATTACATAGAAACAGGACAATGTATGAATCCTAAGTAGCTCTATGCTGATTGAGGACCAAGATGAAACCACTGACTATCCCAGACACTTTGCATGTCACTGTGCAATATGAGAGCAAGACAAGGGTATGAGTTGGAGGAGCCAACATAACCTGGAAGCATTTTCATTGGGTCAAGTACAGATCCTTTTCTAGACACGCAGTTGCTATTGTCACAAAAAGAATATGAATTCATAAGAATTAATAAAGTATTAGCACATTATTTGCTCATGATTTGCTTAAATATTTAGCCTTAATTAGCTTTTAATAAAACATTAACAATGATATTATAGAATAGTACACATGAGGTTGAACACAAATTTATATGCACTGGACTGTGCTCACTAAAATCAACATGCAGCACCACATTATCCAATAATGTATTCATTCAAAAGCTTCTGTATCTTCAAGTTAAACATGATTTGACTTTGTAATGTCTGACTTACCTGATGTGAAGCTAGACTATGGTTTTAGTGTATGGATTCAGATGATTGGAAGAGGCACCTATTTTAGCAGTTCCAAATTGAAATGAAATAGCTTCCGAGATAGATATATAAAAGGCGCTATAGCGGACAACATAAATCCAAAAAGGATTACTTTGGTTTGCTATTTCAGCCTTATAATATGGCTTTGCAGTAGCATGTATTTTTCAAACTGAAAATATACCATTTTGCACACTTTACTTGAAACCTGACTGGTTTTCTACATTAACTGAGGCTGATAGGATTATAATGGCAGTGTATTTCATTCAATATACCATGGGGAAAATTTCTAAAAGAAGGGCTATGCATTGACCAACTCCCATCCAAATGTCACCCTCATTCCAGCTTACTATGGGTCCTCCATTTTCACATGCAAGAGAGATTGAGGGGGCACTTGCAATTTCATGCAGAAAATATTCAAATCCGTACCAGTGCAGGATAGGAGAGGACAGCTGATGTAAGAGGACTCTGAGCTGTCTTGAGAAATGTGATGAGACCAAGCTGCTAAATCCAGGAGCACAGGCGGAGAAGATGGCACACTAAACACAAAGGTTTGCAAATCACTCTAAGTCACCATTAATACAACCTTAATAACTTTAGTATGAAAAGGTAAATAAATTCAACCATGGATGTATAATTTTGTATTGAGTTGTCTCTTGGAAAAGATGTTTGGAGGAGATACAACGAAGTATATTTCAAATTAACATTGTAAAGTAAACTACAGGATGTTGTCACTGATGGAGAAGGTGACACAGTGGGGTTGTCATTTGCACTCTCACCTCACAGCAAGAACATCCTTCAACAAAGTGTTTGCCACGTAATGAGAATTATAATGTCTTTATACTAAATATAACACTACTAGTTTAGTTTTGTCCTGGCTTAAAGTATAAAGTATGGTCAACACACAAACCTTTTAGCCTGTTCTCACCAATACAGAATATATAATATCGCTCTCCATTAAACCTTTACTTTGCCTAAACCAAGCACTGAAGAAAAAATGGATATAGAGGTATTTCTTACTGGATTAAGCTGCCTCAAGAAATTATGTTGATACACATTACATTATGATCTATCTTTTAAAAAACACCTCCAGAAATCGATGCTTGCAAATGAAGAAATGCTACAGGGTTAATGCTAACCCTCCTCTGTGATAAAACCTTTTTGTGTATGTGTGTTTTCTGCCTATTTCCCGTAAGATAGAAGCTGTTGTTATGTATTGATTGTTAATGTGCTACATTAACAAAAGTTAATGTATGGTCAATGTGTTACATTATACAAATGGACTTAGAAACTTTATCCACAAGGGAAATGATTTGGACACAATAACTCACACATCACAATAAATAATAACCAGGAGCAAAAATATAAATACTAATAATTCAAAATAAATACCAAAATAGCAAGAGACTAATGATAAACAAGGCATAATTATATAAATGTACAAGTAAAAATATAGTAATACAAATATATTTCAGTTATACACAGAAGGCTGTAAGGGGAAAAGAATGCAAAGGTGAAATAGTTAACTTATGTATATGTGTTTTCTGCCTATTTCTCTTGAGATTGAAGTTGCTGTTATGTACTGACTGTAAATGTGCTTTAGAGTGACCCCAGGAAGTCTGTGCACTTGCGGAGACTGAAGGAGCAAGTCTTTATCTGTGTATGTATGTGTGTTTTGTAAAGTAAACCTGTAAGCTTTGTATTCTGTCTATTGTATTGTGTGTTAGTAATGTTTTTGGACCCCCTCAAAACAAGATGGCATATCTAAAGGGGCATTTCAATAATAAAAATAAATAAATAAATAAATAAACCAATGGGCATCCTCAAATAAACAAACAAATACTAACAGTGAAAATAGAAATTGACAAATGATTGTGAACTAGCAGATAGAAGGCATTTAGCACAAAGACTTTTTCCAAATATATGCAAAGGTCATAAACAATAATTATCTCACCTTTTCTGCTCTGCTCAGCGGTGTTGGAGCAGGGCAGAGCTTTTGAGTCTTTCTCGTGGCATAATTCCTCTGCTTTGCGCCTGTAGCCACTCTGTGTGCATGACTGATGAGAGCTTATACTCTGAGCTGACACACTATAAACTACTTTGCACTTGGGTGGCTGCTTTTGGCATGGCTGCAAAAATGTGACGTAAGTCTACTGTACAAGAGCCACGGGCAGATGTGATCATGCTCCACTTTTCTCTCCTCTGACATATCGATATGACAACGCGAAGAGTCTTTTGGAGTCTTTGTTTACAGCGGGTTATCAACCAGCCACCCCCAGTGAAGATGTCAGCGTAGAAAATTACTAGTGTTTGTCTGTATAATTAGACCTATAGATCAGGAGACGAGCATGAGTGTCTGGGGATATATGCCAATATGTTCCAGACACCTGTGTTTCAGAGGCAGCTATAATTGCAAATAGCCTCTGATTGTAATTTAACATCTAAATAGGGGATCTTCAAAAGGGAATAGCAGTAGCCTAGTATGGTGATTTTTATGGTTAAACAAGCAAACTTGGGGTGGACATCGATGTTTAGTCAAGAACAATTAGGTCTAATAAAGGTACATTTTTATATGTTTTTATATAGCACTTTTCCAGCTTCAAGGCACTCAAAGCGCTTTACATCAAGGAAATATGTGGCAGCTGGAATCACACCGCCAACATGTGAGTCCATGGATCCACCAGTAATGTTTATGTCGAGAGCGGGATTTGAACTGCCAACCTTTAGATCAGTGGAGCTACTGTAGCCCCCAACCACTTTCATACACTTTTTATACAAACCAAATTGCTTTATTTTACATCTTAGTATATTTACTTAGTTTAATGCTGAAGTAAATGTGCAATAATTACATACCCAGTTTGTTAAATTAGAAAAGCTTAGATCGACATAGTTCATTCAAATTGGCCCTGTATTTGACACCGTACGTACAATTTAGCAGGCTATGTTTTTTTCTTCACAAATGTGGCCTATTCGGTCACTTTTAACAGGCAATCGCTTTATGCACTTGAGACTGGTCTCTGTGGTGTTTATATGATAAGTGGGATTCGGTTGCTTCATTGCAGAGCAGTGCAGAGTGAATTATTTGGGTTTCACAGATGGAGAGATGGAGCAGCCAAATAAGATGAGTGACAAAATGTAGCCTATAGATAGAGATAGAAATAGGGATAGAGAGATAGAGAAAGTTGGTTGCTAAAATTGTGAATGGGAATTCAGATTATCCCGTTCTTGCATGTTTCCCACATACAGCATTGATTTATTATTTGTCAATACAATTTTCTTTCACTTGAGAAATAGAAAGGAAAGAACTGTTTGACCTTTGAAGTTAATCATTGCAGGTCTAGCTTTTGAGATTAACAGTACTTCATATTGATTCTTTGCTGCTATTAGTTAAAATCACTGTAAACACCCTTCAAAAAGAGCTTTGTGTAATACTTTATGTCAGCTGTTATGCCGTAAATGTTCAAGGGCAGAAATCTAAGAAAGCTTAATTTAGTGGGGCATTTGTGTATACTCTGTCTGAAGGCTACTTGCACACTAAAAATCTTAGCATTATCTCATTTCTAGAGTAGTGGTAGGAGTAGTAGGAGTGTGACTGATCTGAGTTTTATCAGATTTTTCTGACTGTTTAATGTCATTGACAAATGCACAATGAGACATATTTATATTATTTATTTGTGTTTGTTCATATATATAATATTAGTTTTATTATTATTATTATTATTATTATTATTATTATTATTATTATTATTATTATTATTATTAATATTAATAATAATAATAATAATAATCATCATCATCATCATCATCATCATAATCATCATCATTATAATCATAATCATTAATTAATTTTGCAGAATAGTCTTGCTCCTTTCAGTAAAATGGCTCATTATTGAAGCACAGACTTATTTTACACAAGGGTAAAATTGTACTGAGACATGTTGCAGTTAAAGTGAGTAAAAAATTGAAAATTGAATTCTGTCAACAGGATAAAGGTTTTTGTGCAGAGTGAATATATTAAGTCAGGTGTCAGTTTTGTGTCTCAGTTACTCAAAAATCTACTCAAAAACTGGCATGATTATCAGTATTTCTTTAGCGCATGTAAACATTTTTTTTTTTTTTTTCAGAATTGAACCAGCCTTACAGCTGTTAGAAGTTGTGTTACTGAAATTAGACTTTAATGTGATATTTATTTTTAATCCAATCTGACCAGAAAGAGCTGGTTTAGTTGGAACTACCACAGGTGATCTGACGTGGGCTTAAACAAGTCTCTCAGGCATAAAATTACAGTCCCAAGATGGCTAGCATTAGTCAACAGATTTTCAGTTGAACGTCTGTGTTGATTACAGGCTCAGGAAAGTTTTTTGTTTAAATCCATTTTGTATTTTTTGTTGAGTTGTCAGACTATTTTAAAACTTGTTTGCCTGTATGTGCATTGTGTTACCACAGTAACTGCTGAACACTCCACCAATAGATACTGTAGAAGACCCCCAGTGTGATGTATCAATGTATTAAGTATCAATACTCAGAATTAACAGACAAGTACAAATATGATGCAGTTTCACACAGAGTTTTGCCTGGTTTATGGCATGATAGCAGCTCTGACGTAGCATACCACATCCTGCTGAACATCACAAATCCGTCTATTTATCCAGCCCAGATAGCCAGTGCAGCTCGCCTCTAATCTGTGCTCCAAATGGTACTCCTCTGCTCCCGCTGCCCTGCATTTACACTTCATTTCAATAATAAGAACTGTGCATGTAATGGAACTGATGAAAAAGTCTTACCACATTTGAGACGTTTTCAGTGTAGTAATCTATAGAAGCACTCAAATATAGACCACTCCACAGATACTCTCACTATGGTGCAGAAATAATGGACCTTCTAGTTATTTAAGGGCTAAACGTACTGAACCACAAGGACCCCAACCTCAACATTTGACAGCAAAGTCATTTACAGTTATAACCACCGCCGAACAGAATTTTTCATATAATCATTTGATCAAGTATTAACCCATCAACCCATAAATGTCTTTTTAAAATAATTTATTAAGGTCTGTTTAATTTGCCTTAAAGCTGTCTTATCACTTAATAGCTGTTCTATTCTAATACTGTTGCCGGGGCTGTTTATTAGGTCCCCACTGTCTCAAATTGACTCAAGATAAGGTTAAGTCAAGCTTCATAAAACAACATTTAATTCATTTAATCTTTTATTATTACTGGGCTTTAAGGAGAGGGGGTGGGTTGAGAGGAGATAACACTCATGCCTCAATGTAGGAGTCGCAGGTTTGATTCCTGGGTTGGAGGGGGCCATTCTTTTGGGAGTTTGCATGTTCTTTATGGGTCGGTTTCCACAGATACTGAAATCGGAGTTAGACAAAATGATATATTTTGTTCTGAATGTTACAGGTGTATTTGAGAGGAGGTGTTTCCTACATTTTAAACACAATAAATTACAACAAATTAGTGGTTGTGATTGGGTTTTATGGTTTGATTCCAGACCCGGCTGTATGGAAACTGAATGTAGGAGGAACTAGCTTGCCAGGCACATGATTTTTTTGTGTTTTTATCATTTTTATTATCATTTTCACTTTTACAGTGATAGGTTACAAACAAATCCATGGATCACGTAGCAAGTGATGTATTGTGTAATCCAATGACGTCACCCCTGACTCATATGTGGTCCCTGCTTTTGATACTTAAAGGACATGAATACTCTAATTATCATTCTGAAATGAATGAAAGGAGCTCACACTATATCACCAAGGCACTGTAATCCAATTATTTCATTGTGTGAAAAGACGCCTCCTCGTGATTACTAGTTAAAGAACTGCAGTGAACCAATTATATATGGCATCTCTCAAGAAAACATAGTGTTCTATAAAAGCATTCAGAGTATATAGTCTGGGTTTGCTGAGGACAAACATAACTGAGCTTATTTCAGGCCTAATCAGAATAATAGATATAGCAACATTCATCTTACCACAAAGAGTTAATTAAACAAAAAGCAAGTTCCGGTTCAAGTTAAATCTGAGGAACATCTTGTTTTGGACCATTTAGTGATGTTGTTACTACACAACATATCGTCATTTGTGTACCTCAGCATCATCAGGTGTTTTTGAAAAAACATGAATTATGTTTCATTTGCTGCTTTACATGAATGTTGTTTATTCCTGTTTTGATATGTCTGTGTGTATGTTTTACTCATCCATATCTTGGAACGCCCTTAGAGGCTACTGTTGTTGCGATTTTGGGCGCTACAAAATAAATTGAATTGAATTGAATTGAATTGAAAAAAGATTCATCCATTGAAGATCTATGGATACAGGTTTTTTAATAGTCAGTAAGTTGTTTATTTTAGTAAGTGTTCATATATTTTTGAAGAAGACTATCCAGACAGAGTTAGAAATAAAATCATGCAGCTGACGTGATCATCTCCTGTCTCTGCTTGTATCTTTTCTGTGGATGCACTCTTGAGTGAGAAGCCGCCCAAGATCAACACTTATTGTAATGTGTTTTAAGTCATATCAAGTTACTCTGATGCCTTCCACTTTTTAGAAAGATACTTTTCACCTCAT
Source organism: Odontamblyopus rebecca (assembly GCA_030686955.1). Taxonomy (NCBI): domain Eukaryota; kingdom Metazoa; phylum Chordata; class Actinopteri; order Gobiiformes; family Gobiidae; genus Odontamblyopus; species Odontamblyopus rebecca. The sequence continues at coordinate 16,458,162 of CM060661.1, forward strand.
CATTTGTCCCGACAGAAGAAATCCATCATTCTTTTATTCTTGTCAAAAAGTGATTACAGAGATATGAGATATGTCAAAACAGTTTGACATCTATTTCTGGGTTTCAGCTTTTCACAATTTAAAAGACAGAATATTTAAATTGCTAATTGCTTTGGTATTCTAAATCCACAGATACCTATGCTTCTTTAATAATTCATTGTTTCTGCATAATGTTAAGATGTCACATGAATTGAATCTTAAAAAACCTGACTTCTTATTGATGGATTATTGAAAAGAATAATACATGGCAAGGCTTTTATGGAAATTTCTTATAGCATGATGTAAAGTAAAAAAAAGACTTCTCAGATAGAAACGTGTTCTAGAGTTTTACTCTGCAGCAGAAGGAGACTGCGAGGAGCAGAATATATAGAGCATATAAGAGCTCCATTCAATGTGCACAGATAATTGGTTGGGAGGGAGATATGAGCGAAACCAAGTATTTTTGAGATTTGCTAAATTAAATATTTTAATTATCAAACAGATATCTAGTTTGTTAAAGGGGCTACTGAAAACTTATTAAAGCTAGGCCCCAGTGCTACATATGAAGAGTACATATAGTATGAACAAAACCTGCTTGGAGTATACACTAAAGCAGGCATGTCCAAACTATGGCCCGGGGGCCAAATGTGGCCCTCAGACCAAATTCTTTTGGCCCTCAATCTTCCAGGTGAATTGGCCCATACTACCGCAAGTAGTACTTTTTACTGCATGTTTTTGAAGTCTACCTTGATCAAGCAAATGTAGTGTGTCCTTTTGAGGGTCTAAGCATGAACAAAGGTCTGGAGGGTCATTCAAACTTGTTATAAATTCACATATTTGAATTACTCACTGTTTTGACCACCAGTCTGTGACCCTCGACCGGCCCTCACGCTGGTCTGTGTTTTAATATGTGGCCCTTGAAGAAAAAAGTTTGGACACCCCTGCACTAAAGGCTTTTATGTTCTGAACACAAAAGGCTAAAATAATGATTACACTGGATTTCTTGCAAGCTCTGTCCTCTTTTGCAGACATATCGTTTAGCAATTTGTAAAATACTGACAAGGATAAACATTTGGAGCCCCAGGGTGAATTCTTGGGTTTCTCTCTGTTAGAATCCGAATGACATATTGGACAGTGTTCTAATCGTCTCTGTCGACATGTTTTTTATTGTTTTTCAGCCAAACTGTGTCTCTTCACAGATAACCATCGCTTTTATTAGTTCAGGAAGAGACTGTTTGTTGTTGAATTTGAGTGTGCGGTTGGCTTGTCTATACACGCACACACACATGCACACACACACACACACTTCTCCTGGGTTCTGAGACTGTCCATCTGTCCTAGCCCAATCCCTGGAGACGCGCTGGGCTGCCTTGTCCTCTTCTGTCCCCACCACAATGCTCTTCTTCACTGCAGCACAAGACTAACGGCTGTCTGGACACTTGATAAGTCACTCTAACTCACAAGAGCCCAACTGATTAGCTTCAAGCATAAGCCACAGTCAAAGCTTATTAACCAATGTTTCTGCTAGTGTAAAACAGGAATTTCACTCAATTGTTTTCAGCACATTTGTTCTTATTAAACCATGAAATTGAAAGCCATTTTGTACTTCTGTCCTAGTGAGATTACATTCTCTTTCAAGCAAAACAAAAGACCTTTTTATGATACAATTAACAGCAAACATTTGTTCTGTCAAATCAGGAACAGATCCTAAACAATATAGGGAGCTTTTAAGATTAGGAAATCATTAACTTCCACCTTTAATACATGCTTTTAACTCAGTGTGAGCTGACATATCTGTACAGTTGTGGTATGTATGTTTGGGATCTTAATCTGAGATTGACTTCAGCTTTGCCCTGTAAACCCTCTATGGATTTGCCCTGTTATAAGAAAGTTGAAACAGAGTTCAGTTGACACTTTGATGAGTACATCTAAGAGCGTGCAATGAAAAGTATGCATCTCCCCCTGCTTTTTATGTTCAACGAAATATGTCATTCACAATGGACAATCTGAGCTTGTTTTTTCTGTTTAGTTTCCGATGACCTTCTAGCAGCAGATGCTTCCATGAAAATGCTTGCTTTCTTGCTCGTGGTTATCACAAATAGCTATGGCCTGAAATGTAAGTTTGTAGAGCCTTATAGCTGTAAAATGCATTTGGCTTTTGAAATATTATTACATTACACAAAGAGTAAACTGCAACAATCTGATTACTTTTTTAAATAGCATGCCTTTAGCCAGTGAACTGTGTCCAATATACTGTTCATTACATTATATTACATTACATTCATGTTATAATATTGTTTCCTCATGAAAAAACATACCTAAAGTTGTGTATTGTTTCATTCACACACATTAAACGCAAATCCTGCATATTTATATATTATATTTGAGAGAGCTTTTCTCTCAAACATTCTTTTCCATCTTGGGATATCATGTGGTAAAACAGGAAGTGCTCCACTGTGTTTGTAAACTCCATACACCTTCACTAAAATCATTTATACAATTTCAGTCCTAGAATTGCCCATCTTTACTGAACTAAAGGTAAAAGGTAGTTAACTTGAGAAGTACCACCACATGGCATCACAAGGTGGAACAGAGCATTTTGAGCTTTAGAGATGCAGACAGTCCAAAAATGCAGGATTACTTGATCATGTGTGAATGTAAAAAAAAAAAAAAACAGAATTACAGGTATGTTTTTGATGAGGTAACAACATTTTCTTGGGATTTAAAGTTTATAAGATTCGGTTTTGCATAATATAAGATGTTTAAATATTTATTTATATCCAGGCTGTTGAGGAGCCACATAGAAAAGGACAGGCAATACAAGATCAAAACAGTTATGTATGAATATATTTATTAATAAACAAATGAGATTTGCTTTTGACAAGAACATCTTTGACAGTATAGTCACATGGACAAACAGGTGACAGTTTTAAGTAGGAGAAAAAAACCTATATTTCTATTAGTACAAGGCCAGATGCAGAATGAAATAAGTTTCACACATTTTCTTCTTCTTCTGTTCACAAAAGCATGATGATATTGGTATATTTGGGAAAAAAATAAATATTGTTAAATATATTGTATCTCTCTTTACTATTTTTGTAATCTAAACTATGATAATAAAAACATAAAGTGCTGGCACCACAGGCTGTCTGAAAAATCTAATGCATGGCGCCTGCTCCTCCATCAGAAACAGACGTGAGTATTTTTGGTGTCATATATTTTATGTGACATAATAGTACAATGTTTACTATACTGACAAGAGGAACCTGTCACTTTGACTGGTTCCTGAATGATGTGACATGTTTAGGTTTATTTTCTTTTACAGGGGAAATAATGATGATAAACAGGAAGTGTAAGGAGGGTTTGTATATTGCAACATGAAATAATAATGTACCAAGAGAATTTACATGCACAGTATGTTCGTATTGCTCTGACTGCACATGAACTGTGTCAACTCTCCCTGGCATCCTGGATTGTTCCTCTACGACAATATACTGTGAAAATGAAATGCACTGGGAAAAGTCAATTAATTTTGTGTCCTGAAGACAAAATAATATTATATTTTTTATATTTTTATGCTTCATATATAATATGTTTAATAATGTGTATATATTTCACATAATTTCATGTTAAATAAATGGTTTGGTGCGGTGGCAGAATGGTTAACAATCTTGCCCAACAGCAAAAAGGTGTGTGCTTGGTCATTACTCTTGATCTGGTGTCCCGGATGGCGGTCTTGGATGGATCAAATACACAGGAAAACCAATCGTAACAAATATACATTGCAACATGTTTCTAAAACAGTTCTGTACAGATCCAAATACATTTGAGATTGGCCTCGACCCAGTAGGCACAGCTATTTTCATCATTTAAAAAATACACTAGTCATTCACAGCCACCCTTATTGTGCAGACGGAAAGTCACCAATACACTGCACACTGGCATCAGCCAGCTATTGTCATGACTATCCACATGGCAGTTAGACTATTATAACATTTGTGCAGACAGTTATAGAGGTAAGTCAGAATGCTGTGAATAGCCCTTCACAATTTAACAGGACATCCTAATGTGTTCTAAAACTCTTCTTATTCTTTTGATGCAAATACCATCAACCATGGTGTCCTTAAGAGATCATTTTACACAGTTAATAAAAACAAACAAAACCCCAAACATATAAGACATATAAAACTCACTCACTCATGCATATGCACTAGACATTCACATGCAGTCACTTAGGCCAAATCCCCAACTAATATGTTCACAGTTATTTCATGTGCCCTTGTTTAGGGTAAGAGCGCATAAAGAGACTCACCACAGGCACAAAAAGTACAAAGTCATTACATTCAAAGCCGGAGGGTGAAAATCACAAGTCACAACCTTGTTTGCCATCAAATCAAGTGCTCCATGTTGTAAATGTGTTTTAAATTGCTGTGAATCCCCTTGACGTATTTGCCTTGAGCAGAACTAAAGCAGGATACAGCAGAATACATCTAATGTCATTTTTGTGGTTCTATTTTCCAGCAGTGTTAAGATTCCTATCCCTTGCGCCAGCATGTTTATAATCCTAAAGGCTGTTTGTTGGTTGGCATTTCACTCCCAATATCGTGTTGCAGGCAAACATCCAATTATTGTCTAGACAGTTTCCAGATAGCAAATCGCCCACAACATACACAAAAGAATTCAGTTTGGTGCAATGACTAATGTGCCACACAAGAGTTAAGGAAATATGTCCAATGATCCGGGAACTATGACCTTAAAATAAGTGGATTGAAAACAGGTCATAAAGATCAGCTGGTGGTGCAGGGCAGTTTTTATTCACACTTATGTTTTGAGCACACTGTAGAAAACTGAGGGTCCAAGTTTCTTTTCTTTCCTCCATTCTTGCCCCCAATTCGATTTCAGTTATGGAGGTGGTCTTAAGTCATGTTGTTTTAAAGCGTAATTCGCTTCAAGCCAGTACCAAAAAACACTCTTCCATTTGTTTTACACACAGGGCTATAAAGGAATGGAGCAGTTTGCATTAGCCACCAAACATGACTTCAGATAATACTGATTGACAGCTGATCTACCACATTTGAACACAGGAGCCATCAGAACAGCAACTTAAACATTATGTAATACTGTACAAATTGCATTTTTCTGCCTCCTTAAAAAGAATTGGACTGACTCCCAGTTTCAAGAAACAACGTTCCGATCCTGGACAAAGCAGATTATTCCTGGAAGAGCTATACCACAAACGACCATAACAACAAGTTAAGGTCTACAGTCTGAAGTTCTGAACCGTAAGTATGTTTCTGCCTCTATTACTTTTACTACAGAGATCTTGTGCTTTTTGCTCTTCTCTATCTGCCCACTTTTGCAGGATTTTCCATGCACAGAAAGTGTCTGTACATGGTAATGACTTGAAGATAAGTTATTCTTTATGTTTATAGCCTAATATTTACATTTAGAAAGGCAAAAAATTTGCTGTGTGCTTTTGACCATTTAATCCCTGTAGTTAACGTATTGTGTGGATGTGTACCCTGTTTGTATGGGGTATTCTGCACTAATCTCTTCAAGTAAACAACAGAACCAAAGCATCACAGACAAAGCAGACGGCACATGTTCACACCTCTTTAAATCTACATCATAGTTTCTCATAGAATTCAACTGACAGAAATTCACAAAGTGAGATTTACAAGTACATTCAAGAACAAGCTCATGATATATTCATGAATATACAATATATAAATGGCATCAAACATATGCGTAGAGTCTCTATCAGGACATTTAATCACAGAAATTAAATGTAAACTTGAGGTTGTTTGATGCACCACTTTTTTACATCTTTACAGAGGTATGTCATGGAGCAGCATGATCAGCATTATATTGTCCATAAATCCCATATCCTACAGTGGCAATTGCCTTTTTGTACTTTATTTCAGTATTTTGATTGACTATACTATAGAATTGTTGATAAGTTTTATAACTGTAAAGCTAAAAAGTGTAAATGAACTTAAGTAAGTGATTAGAATCTGAAATTTGAGGTTGCGTAGACAAAAGAGCAACACAAAAAATAACTCTTAAAAATTTACTCTTTACTCTTTCAGTATAGCAAATCTTATTAAAAAACACTACTTGTGGGAGTTGTGCCCTCTACTTATGCAAAGAGTGGACAACTTAATTTGATTTGACAAAGGCAATTTCCTGAAATTTAAATATGCCCGTCACCTTGGTGGGAATATATTCATATAGACACTGCGGTCACGCCACCACTGCTGCATGATCCTTTCTCAAGGTCCTCCATGACCAGGTCCTGTTCAGTCACGTGGTTAAGTCTCCGGCAATTAGTCTTATCCAGGCTATTGAGAGAAATGGGCTCCATAGAGGTTTGCACATGGTTTGCTGGCAGCACTGAGTTTCCTTGCAACCTATGGGAATATGTTTTCCTCCTCTGTCCATTCGCTGTGCACAGGCTAAACTTAAACACGGACTGAAACCCTCTTCGGAAATTCTCATTAAAAAATCCATAGATAATAGGGTTGACACTGCTGTTGAAGAAGGCTAGCCAGTGGGCGAAAGGATAAATGTAAATATTTATAATTCTGTACTGTTGTTCGGTAAGGCTGGCATAGTCGCTTAGCATCATCAGCGTCCACAGTGGCAACCAGGAGAGAATGAAAAGCAATGCTACGATTAAAAGCATTTTGATGACTCTCTGCTTCTTCTTGGACACAGTGTGGCGGTTGTCATGGCCCGGTTTACCTCCTGTTGGGACTGTTGTTTTGAAAAGGGTTATTCCGATCCGAGCATACATGATCACGATGAGGGAAAGGGGAGCCAGGTAGATGTTGGCGAACAGGACCGTAGTGTAGATTTTGCGCATTTCCTGGTTGGGCCAGTTCTCACGGCACCAGTAGAAGGGGCTGGTCTTGTTGTCATAACCCAGTAAAACCCGGATGGTGTGCTCCTTGGTCACCTGCAGCATCACTCCAGAGGGACACATGATGGAGATGGCCAGCACCCAAATGATGACGATGATCAGCGTTGCCGTGGAAATGGTCAGCTTCTGCTTGAATGGATACACAATGCAACGGAATCTGCAGCGACAATGGAAAATGTGATTGAAATAGAAGAGTTTTGTCAGGGGGGAAAACATGGCAAAGCTCAGCAACAATTTGTACACATACAGTATCTCTCACTGGGTCATCAACACATTTATGATACATGTTTACAGGAAATAAGTACACAGACTACTTAACACCAGGAGAACATCATGTGTCATTATAGAGCTGTTATAATCAGTATGAGTGGCCTTTTTACAGGACAGATGGGTGAGAGATGAATAGACTGTAATGACCAATTTCTAAGTTTGTCTAGATAATCACAGAGCAAATGCAATATGTAAACATATGCTCCTTTTTTCATTTCCATTATAAAGGAGATGCTGGAACAACTTGTCAGTTGACTCACTGTGAATACTGTGTAAAAGCTCTAACTGTAAATTACCTGGTAAACACTTAAGTAATGGTTTATTGCATACATGTGTCATATGTCTGTAAAGCACATTCCTAAAGCTGATGAAAGCAAGAAGATCATCTACCATCTTTGAAAAAAAAAAGCATTTAGATAGGGAATTTTGACCAAGGTTTGAGGATGTTGTAGCTGCAAGTATTACAGTATATATTAACCGTGGACTTTAAAAAGAGTGTGACGTCAACCATGGCATTCAGCTCCAACCAAATGAAGCTTATCAAAAAATGGAAATTATAGGGGTGAATTTGGAGCCAAGTTCCATATTTGTAATTTGACCGCAAGTATCAGGGCAACTAAAGAGCCAATTCAGAGAAAGGCTGTTGAAGGTAATGCCCGCACTGTTGGTTTGGCAAGGAGCGGGCGCCTATCAATGCTGTCAATCAAACCTGTTGCTAACGTTACCAGGAGAGACCTCAAGGAAAGAAGGCATCTGATTTGTCTGCCATTGCTGTTCATATCTTCATTTAGGGACAAGATAGCACAATAAATACAAGTATCACATAAAACAGGTTTATAAATATTTTTAAGACCAAAAGGACAAGCCCCACAGCAGCAGTTACTGAGAGAGGGGCGAGTTTTTCAGGAGAAAGTGAATTGCAGCTAGAGTTGATGGAGCCAGAAGCATGCCCAAGCTTACTTGTTATTTGGAATGCAGCAGTTGGTGGTTTAGCTATGTCCATTTATATACGCTATGATCTTATCCCACCGTCTGTTCAAAGAACTCAGGGTTTTTTGTTTGTTTGTTTTTTACAAAATTGCCTACTTCACCACTCTTTCAAACCATCGTTTCTCCCTGCTTAAAATGCAGGTTACAGTCTTCAAATGAAAGGTTTCTGGCTTCTTTAAAGGTAAGACACAGTCTATTGAAAAGCTGAGTGTCTGAGAATTTGAGCACTTTCAAAATCAGGTAAAAAAAAAAAGAAAAGCTGACTAACTGTCTATCCGGCTTTTATTCAGAATCATTGCAGCACACTAAACTCTAAATGTTCATCCTATTTAAATGTCTCTTTTTTCACTTAATTAATTTATTTGTTTAAAATATGTTCATTTTCAATAACAAATTGAAATGGAAAATGTTGATATATTTAAATAGGGTCAGCATTTCATTTCTATAGGTATAATAAACATTTCTTAAAGTGTTTTGCTGGACAAATCATGCAATAAAATCAGTCACAACATGGCAATGACAGTTTCTTTTTGTTTCACCAAGCACCACAGATCCTATCTACATAAGAGGAAGTTAGATATTGACTCTTAGTGCTTATTAGTAAAAATCATAATAATAATGTTTTTATTTTGCTACATAAAATTAATGGAATAGAATGTTCTTGTCACTACCAGGCTGTGACTTCTAAACATGTCACTCCTGAAAGGGTCTATTGAAATAAACACTCTCTTTTACAAGACTGACCTTGCTAAGAGGAAGCTACACACTATCTTTAATTGTGCTTGTGTCACTGTGTGTTCTTTAGGGGACAACGGTTTTTGTGAGGTGTGACAAAGTCCTCAAGATATTTTATTAGTACAAACAGTAGGCTACATTTGCCATAACCAAGAGTCCATTGTGTATCATGTCTGCTAATGTACATTTCTTTGTTCATGCTCTCCTAACCCTAAGCCTAAAAAAACCCACAGAGCATCACATGTTTTGTACACCATTCACGACTGACCCTCAAAGTAAATTGCCTTTGTTGTACATACTTGGCAGGTTTAATAACGTCACAGTGGACGCAGGGTGACTTTGGTAATTGGGATGCCAGTACATTTCACAGAGTGTGTCCTTGCCTGGACCTATGCCTCCTGAGGTGCTCCTGAATACTGGCATGATGGCTGTGTCTTTAAGGAAGCATAAAAGAGCAGCTTAGGTCTTTGATTCAGGTTTTAGATCGCTCTTATTCTCAAGTAACACAAGCTGAATCCATGTGTGGCATGTGCATGCTGGGTGCCACATTTATCTACAAAATGATTCTCTGTGCCACCCTTTGCTGTAACAAGGAAAACGGGCTGATATATAATTGTTTCACATTACTATTGCTTGAGATGAATGATGATAATTATCTTAAATGAAAAATCAGTTTTTGAGTCTTAACAAGGAGAGTTCTGCCTGGTGTTCACTTTGTGGATAATGCATGAAAGACATCCACTCTGATCTTGTCCTCATTATTACTCTCAGACCAATTTGCAGCTTCTGACGCCCGCCAATGCTAACAAATGTTTGAAAGGTAACTTCAGTGGCCTTCATGGTGCCTTTTTCTCTAATGCTTTTGTAGCTCTGTTTCTGAGAAGAGATACTTCAGCACAAGCTTGTGCAATGGGCTTCAATTCCACATTCAACAGAGTAAAGGGTAAACAGCCCTGATTCACAAGTAACACTTTGTTAAGTTCAGCACTAAGATTAACACTGTGTTTTCTATAAGCTGCTAATGCAATTTATTAGACAGATCATAGGTTGCGTAATTTATTTACTGTATTCTGTTTCTTCTTAGTGGTTTAAAATAGTAGCAGATTATTCCAATGACAAAGTGCACATATTTCAGGACCTAAAACACTATTGGATTGTAAATACATTCATTTATAAATCTTCTTTTAGTACTGTGTCAAAATCCATGGTTTCAGTAACACATGGAAGATATGCAGACACATTTAGGGACTCACGGAGAGAAAGGGACTATGGGTAATATTCTTGAGTAATGCATTAAAATAATAGTGCAATTCATCACACATGCCTATTATAGAGAGGAAGTGAATCTCAATAAGCTGAATGTCTGAATGTGTTTCCCTTGTGACTGTGCCCGAAAATACACTTAAATAACAGAAATACATTTTAGGAAAACTCGCATTTACTTAAAGGTCCTATATTACACAAAATTTACTCTTGTGAGCTTTGAGCCATGTCAGAATGTTGTTTCCTGATCAAAAACATACCTGTAGTTGTGTTTTGATTCACTCACATATGTTTGATTAATCCTTTATTATTAGACAGTCTACCGCTCAAAAGCTCGAATTTATCTGTTCCACCTTGTGATTTTATGAAGAAGAAGTTAGCAGCTACATTTTACCTTTTGTTTAGCAGAGATTAGAAATTCCCTTAAATGCTTAAATGATCCAATAACATGACATGAAGAGGTGAAGTGTTTTCTGTTTGAGAGAAGAACTAAAATATACAGGGTTTGTGTGTTAAACGTGAATGAGGCAAAACATAACTCCAGGTATTTTTGTGATGAGGAAACATTATAACATAGATCAAAAAATAGCGTAATATGGGCCGTTTAATTTTTAATAATAACCATAAGATATACTACTATATTATCCAGGTGAACATATTTATAAAGACATTTTTACTGTCTAAAGAAGAATGTGATTTACCTGTCAACAGCGATAGCCACCAGAGTGAAGACAGACGCTGACACGGATATTCCTTGCACCATGCCACTCATTTTGCACACCAGGCTTCCAAAGGGCCACCCTGTTGATACAAATACTCTGTCAGCTGATGCACTGTGACAACATGCTCAAACACAGATACAACCATAGCTGCAGGACCAATGCATTTCCTCAGTGCTATGTATGGATATGTTTTATGTAAGGATTCAGATGGATTACTCCCACTCGTTCAAATGGGTTTACGCCCACAGTCACATCAAAGCAATGAGGAGATTTGTGATAATGTCAGTTCTATGTGTCTTGAGGGGGAACAATGGCTTCGGCAGCACAATTTAATCAGGACTGCAGAAATGGTGGAAGGGTGACACCGGAGCTCCCTGTGGTCTATGTAATCACAGTGGGGACTATTACCAGTGACCTCTTATTCTAACCTCAGAGCACACAGCACGCCATGGGAAAATCAAAATGCAGAAATAGTTGAATATTTTTGGAGGTGCATCTTGCCATGAAAAATTCTAAAATAACTTGATGACACAAACTGTAGAAGTCACATTGTAGCTGTCAAAGGCTAATGAGGGACAATCACCCTGCTAAGTCTGGACCATGTAAATGATGACGTCAGAGCACAATTGTCATTTTAAATGCATACTTCTGAATGGCATGATTCACTGGCTTTAGCATCTGTCATGAACACTGCTTTACATCTATAACCAGCCAAGCGCTGAAAGCCATCTGCTTTGGTCAGAAAAACAAACTGTGATGACTATTGAAATCTTGATAAATCTATGTTTGTCATTGGATTTGAGGTCCCAAGCAGCAGTGTTTCTTAGAATATGTTGGCATTAAATTTAAGCATTGGTCATTTCAAATTAAGTAAATTCCCAGAATGCACTGTAGGTTTTAATGTTTATTTACATCTAACTATTTAAAAACATAAAACTCCAACTGCTCTGTTCTCCAAATATTTGTTCTCAAACTATGAGTCAGACAATTGTTCTGCACCATCGACAACACCAGTTTATATTTCAAAGGCCTTTGAGCTGAAGATACAGAACAGAAGTCGCTACAGAAGTATCAAATACGTTCCCACTCACACAGACCCTGGACTCTGAAACAAACAGTGTACTTGAGCCTTCAGTTCAGAAGATAGAGCATTTTAATATATTCAGCTATTTTCCATAATTCAAAGATCCACTGTTTGATTTGTAGTTACTTCTGTATTTTTTCATTTGCCTTTATACCAAAGTGTCTCTCTAGACAGTTTGCCTTTTGAACCAACCCTTAGGCAAAATATACATGCTTAAAAGCCTGTAATGTAAACCAAATGTCATTATGCAGGGAATGTGATGCCTGTGTCCTCTTCTCCGACAGCACAATTTTCTGCATCTTATCTCCATATCTATATTCCTTTAAATAAGTCTGAATGACTATAGGCGTTGTGTGGTGGCCAGTCTACTGTCCCTATTGTCCGACTGAACTAAAAAGTAGAGAAAAACAAGTGGTTAACTTCTCCACAAAACATGACTAAACTGCTCTCTTATAAGTTTATGATTTATAAAGGGGTTGTGGGTGAGTTTGTAGTCATTTGCATTACATAATTTGGAGGAAATATGAATCGGTTTCTCTGGAGTTAGTATGGGCATCAGCCACGCAAAAATATATAGTGGTTGATCTATATTAGAAAGCCAGAGGAATTGAGTTCATGGTTTTCTTCCATCTTTGCTCTTTGGTTGAATGGTCACCAGGTATCATTTGATTGAACAAAGTGTAATTAGATTAGATCATTTGATTGAAAGTGTAATTAGTACTAAACCAAAGTACAGAAAAACCATTAAATAGATTCATTTTTGACAATAGGGTTAATTGTTTCTGTTTGGAGAGCACACTCCATTATACCAGACAATAGTAATGACAAGCACAAATGATTAATATGTCTGCACTCAGGTTCACTCAGACCAAGCAACATACAATACAATCAATCATTTCTACCCATCTAGTAAGTCAGGACTCCGAAAGCTTCCAAGACATTCCTCAAATATATTATATATAAATTTTATATTATATGGTTATATGATAATTTGGTATTTTGATTCTGAAGATCCAATTCGAAAGTGGAATTAGCCTCACACGAGTCTCTCATTTGGGTTGCCAGTTGCCAAAATCCAGTTGGTTTGAACCTAAAAGGCCTCTCTTTTGGAATCCTCGCTACCTAAACCCCGGCACCTGCAGACAATCACTAACCAGTGCTAGTGCAGCCTCTGTAGCTCCGTGAGTGAATCCTGAGCTTTCACATCAGGCCTAGCTTAGTGCCTTTTTGAAAACAGTGAGAGGCTACATACAGTGGCTTTGCATTGATCAGTATTTCTCTTAATATATTTACTGCACTTTTATGTTGCATAAACACCAGCTCTCTCTGACACCTTCACTTTCCTAGAATCTATCATCAGGTTTAATTCTTTTTCACCAAGTCACAGCCATATTATACAGCTATAATGTTTTATTTATAGATATTGTTACAGCCAGTTACATGGCTTGTAGCCTATGTGATTTCTTTTGCTCAGTATGCTCAGACTGCTATTGTGAAAGTTACTGTCAAATCAGATCAGGGCAATGTGTTAAAAGGCAGGCTCATCACAATGTATGCAGTGAGACCATAGCTTTCATAACATCAAAAGGCCATGGTCCCAAAGCTCTTACATTTTTAAAACAGCCCACTGTAAAAGGAAACAATGTAGGCTCTGCTAAGTACACTCGGCTAAATTAGAAATGCTTCCTGAAATGCACTTGAACTTGAATTATAAGAAAATGGCACTTCTTTTTGGGCTATATTAATATTATTACTGTCACATCAGAAATTATTATTCAAAATATAAAGGCTCTCTTTCTATATTCAAAGTCTTCAAATCCTTTTCAGATCCTTTTAAAATTTTAAAGAGGGGGTATTAAACTCCTAAAGAGTATTAAATAGCATATAATATATTCAGATCACCATGTTACCTTTTATTACTTTGAAAATGCTATTCAAATGTTGAATTCATTTCATTTTCGTATGAATCAGCATTCCTTCATTCAAACGATAGATATACTGCTGACCAGACCATATTTTTGAGATCCTTTACAAAGCCCACTCAAATTTGTACACGTTTTATCACTAAAGTACTAGACAGGTAATTATAAAAAAAATCATTTACTTCATTTGCAAAAGAAAACATACACATAAAAACATACTAGCTGTTTATTTTTATCACTGCTATCACTAGCCCGAACATCCCATGGTATATGGTATACACTTACCCTCACATACACCAACACATTTTGAAGCCCGATACATTGCTACAGAAAAATATTGCGATAAACGATAATACTTTATGCCACTGATGCAAAGCAGGATAATCCCACTAAACCTATTTTTAAATATAGTACTTGTGAAGAATACCTTATGGTACTAAATGCTTGCTATATTTAAAGTCCAAAATTGTGGGTTCATGGGCCTTGAATCTGTTCTATGATACAGCGAGAGTTCCAGGATATTCCCAGACCAATGTATCAGCTAAAAAGATAACATTTATAATTAGACTATACAAAGGCGTTTCAACGCACAAAATTTCGGGCTTCTCAGGTACCTTACAAGCCTAACAATCAATTTTTTTTTTCTTGTTCCGCACCGGCAAAGAAGCAGCTGTTAGATCTACACTCCTATTGGCTCCAACAGATAAACTACGCCCATATAAACCACGCCCACATTAAAATCACCAATCAGTGGTGCCAAACTGCCGAACAAAGTTCTCTCAGCTAGGGTGTCGAGAAGCCGCAAGAACTTTTAATATGCTGCTGTATTACTCATTTTTTAATTTAAATTGTGATTGTGACTTTTTTTTTTAGTTAGATTTTCAGTTTTTGCCATTTAAATATATTAGCCATTTTTGTATTATTGTAATTGTGCTTTTAAAATTCTGATATAGTAGTCATTTTTTTAATGAGTTTGATATTGTAATTTTTAACTGTGAGCTTGACATTTTAATGAGTTAGATATTTTTCAGTAATCTTAAATGACATTTCTGATTGTCTTTAATATCTCTGAATAGTTTTAATCAAGATTCTGAAATTTTATTAAAAGAAATATTTAATTGAATTAAATATTTTCCCTTGTCACCATTATTATTCTTAGTAAATTGCTGAAATACTCTGAATTAAAATGTCATTGCAGTTTATATAATTTTCTGAACTCTCTGATCATCTTTGTGGCAAAATGACGAACCTGATCCAAAACAATCTAATGCTAAAATCTCACTCACAAAACCCCTTTTCAGAAAATATTGTGAAAAGCATTTCATACACCAGGGTCCAGACGCGCTTCAGCCCACAAAAGCACAATGGCAGAAAATCATGGCTTATCATCAAGTAAAGAAGCTACATTATCGTAGCATCTGACATGGGCTGTTTGTGGTAAAATGTTGAATCAAGCAAAAATCACGGAGTATGTGAACAGTGTCTGGTGTCCTTTCTCGTCATGAAACCATCCATCCATCTTCTCCCGCTTACTCCGGCTGGGTCGCAGGGGCAGCTTGCTGCCCAATACTCATAGCACCTGACCCCCCCTATGAACCCCTCTGCAGGTGGTGAGCCCACAGGAGGGTGGACAACATGGTCCTCATGAAACCAAACACCAAAAAGTCTACATCTGGAATAGAAGAATTGGATAAGATAAACAGAGAAAATTGTGGCATGTATCTGACCCTCAAGACACTCAGGAGTGGGGAAACGAACCAAGATACCTGAGGCAGAGGTCACCAATATTTAACAAGAAATAATCCAAGTTGTCATAGTAGCAATGACAGTGATGAAGAGAAAATAATTAGGTGGCTCAAAGCAGATCATGTCACAGATGCTTTAACGGCCAATCCCAGCAACCAGATTGTGGATCCTCCAGCAGAGGCGCAACCAAGTAAAATGGAGGGAAAACTGAAAAAGCCTTTATGGACAACAAAGATAATGGCATCCCACCAGCGGATACCATATGGGCATGGGCACATCATTCGAATGTGGATGCTACTTGCTCACATCCACAGCATGAACCACTCCTACTGTCTCCTCAGCTGAACCAGACTAATCTATTCCTCACTCCATTCCCTCAAAGGAAACCTCCTCTGTACCATGTTACTAACAGTGCTCCAAGTGTACCTTTTTTAACACCATCTCTTGTACCTCAAACACCTACAGATGAGAAGTTGGAACAATTGCATCAGCAAGTGCACACCTTAATCAGCATTATGAAAACACACATGCAAGACTACAAAACAAACAGCCACAGATACCGAAAACACTGAAAGATTTACACTACCCGCAACCACTCATTCCCAGGTGACTTAAGAGTTGACTACAGGGCAACTGCAAGAACTTCAGGAAGTTGTCAGGAGCCGACAGGGCCAACTGAGTAAACCATGTCTGAGCCAAAGATCACTGGGAAACACTGAATACATAGCTGGAGTCTTCTCTGGGATTGTTGACAACAACAATTATGATGAAGCATTCATTAGAAGTGAACTGGACAGAATGAATGGAGAACAGCATTACATTCACCCTAAAGAAGTTGCAGACCAAGCCATTTGTTCATACTCCTTCTCATCTATTTGTGGTGAAGAACAACGAAACACAATAAGAGAAAGACAAAACTGAGACTCACAGCAGCCCATACAGCGTTATACCAGCCATTTCCACTCAAAGATCTCACCTCTCTTATGCTGTTGCTGCCAAATATGGGACTCACTGAGTGATGTAGTGGGCCTCTACTCAAAGCCTGAAGAAGAATTTGATGCTCATTGCAACCATCACGTCACTAAATGGTTGGCAAATAATGAAGACATGCAACAGCAGAAACAAAACATGGAAGTGGCTGTCCTAACAATACAACTGCAAAAGTTGCAGGCTGAAGTCAAAGACAAGAAAAAGTCAGAAGCTTACTAAAGTCATGACAGTCGAAGAAGAAACTCCAGATGAACTTCCAGTCACAACTAACCAACTGGTTGCAGCTATAAAAATGGTTATGCAACCACAGTCACCTCAAAAAACTGCAGCACCACAAGCTCCACAACAGCCTGCCCCACTAGCACCCCAGCAGCAACCACTTCCTCAGGGTGTGGTCATGTATGTTGGACCCCCCAACATGCCCTCAGTATATAGACTAAGAGGTCAAAGAGGAGGAAACGGGAATTTCCAAAATATTTCCCCAAATCAATGCTACTCATGTTCAGGAGTAGGACACTGGAGCAGAGGATGTCCTTTCAGGAATCTACAGATGCAATACGAACCACACTCTCAAGGCCCAATGTAGGCTCCCATGGCCCTCATGCAAATGCAACTGCCATAGACCCAACCTTTGCAATAAAAATCGTTATGGATCTCACTAACATGGGCCCGGACATGCACATCTGCAGCTATCGATATATGCTCGTCATTGTCTGTGAATGCACCAAATGGGAAGAGGCATTTCCGTGTAAGTCAGAATCAGCTAAGTAGTACAACTCTTGCTAAATGATGTGATACCTAGGTTTGGCGTACCTTATCCAATCAGATCAGATAATGGTACACGTTTTACAGCTAAAAGAGTAAAAGACCTGTTGAAGTCCCTTAACATTTAGCAACGTTTTGATCACATTTATCACCCCTCTAGCCAAGGTCAGGTTGAACGCATGAATGCAACCATAAAGAGGAAACTAGCTAAGGTATGGCACACTAACAAACTTGATTGGGTCACTGCTCTTCCTTTTGGAAGGGTGGCTTTGCGCAAACCTTATTATAAATGATATGCCACGTTACGATCACTAGTGATCACTATTTACAGTTAGTTATTCGTAAGTGCTCTTTATCTCATACAATTGCTATCTAAGTGTCAGTAAGATTACTAAGTTTTGTTTATAAATCCATAAAAACTATAAAAGCTAAAAAAAAATCTCATAAGAAGAGTGATGCATCTTGCTAATCTGTTTTATTTCAGATTGCATCTGGCACATCTATTTTTGCATTATTATTGTACATATTTCATTATACTTTGTTTTAATTTGGACAAGGTTTAGTTTGTGAGGTAGTGCCAGGCGCCTCTTAGTGCGATCACATGTGCATGTAACCAAAAGGGGGAATTATGAATCATATCTTATTGTACTAAATGCTTGCTATATTTAAAGTTCCAGCTAAAAAGATAACATTTATAATTAGACTATACAAAAGCTTTTAGAGGGACAGAATTTCGGACTTCTCAGATACCTTGGCTCTAGATCAGGGGCGTCCAAACTTTTTTCAGCAAGGGCCACATATTAAAACACAGACCAGCATGAGGGTCGATCGAGGGCCATGGATTGTTAGTCAAAACAGTGAATAATTCAAATCTGTGCTTTTATAACAGGTTTAAATGACCCTCCAGACCTTTGTTCATACTTAGAGCCTCAAAAAGAAACACTACATTTGCTTGATGAAGGTAGATTTCAAAAACATGCAGTAAAAAGAATGACTTGTGGTGATATGGTCCAATTCACCTGGAAGCCTGAGGGCCAAAACAATTGCTCTGAGGGCCACATTTGGCCCCCGGGCCATAGTTTGGACATGCCTGCTCTAGATGCTTGAAGACTCTGACATTTTTTTGCCTGCTTGTCACCCTGATGCCTTGAATCCATGCTGTGACACCTTTAAAGGTACTGTTGAACGATCCGGTGCCTCTACGCCTGTTTTATCATTTTTGCAAATATATAAGAGAAGTCAACATACTATATCATTAAAAGGCCTGATCTGCAGTAAATAAATAACAGAATGAACTAATAATTAACCATAGAAGTCACTTATTCAACCCTCTATAGCCCAAACCTTATCATATTACATAAAATGGCAAAAATTTCTCCAAGTTGACAAAGAAATTGTACACACGATAAATACTGAGCCCCAAAACTGTTCCAGCTTTCATATACTGAACAATAAATTGATATAGTAATTCTCATGACAGGTCTGCTTGTACTCACCTGTTATGATGTTGTCTAGAAGTGTAGTGGGCATACAGAAGATGCCCACCAGGAGGTCACTGACGGCCAGGTTTAGGATGAACAGGTTTGTCACAGTTCTCATGTTTTTGCTTCGTAGCACAATGAAACACACAACTCCATTCCCGACCATACACACCAAGAATATGAGTAAGTAGGACACGATGAAGATGGAAGCCGTGGAGGGAGGGTGCAGGTAAAATCCCACATAGGTGATATTATTTCTGGGCTGGATCGTCTCTGGACTGGAGTTGTAAAATGTCCAGTTATCATACAGTTGAGTAAAGTTGGTTTCAAATCCTTGGTTCATTTTAAACCTATGGGAAAGAAAAGCAGAGATGTGATTTGCAGCAGTTCACTTGTTACATCGTTTTACATGTAACAATTTTTTTAAAGGGTCTCTACATGATTTTTCCCCATGTATTTGAGCAAAATTTGTCTTGCCCCAGTAGATATATTGTATAAGCAGCTTTTGAGGTTAACATATGTCTGTGTTGTTCTAATATGCATGTAATTATACATTGTTTTATTGTTCTGTAATCAGGAAGTGTGCATTAGCATGTTCGTTATTGTTGTTAGCTTTACTGTCACGGCAAAACAGATCTCTGAAAGTTGTGAAAATCTCTTAAAAACTCAACACAGTGAATAATCAGGATGCTCAGAGTGTACAAGGTGAATAAGGTATAACTTTAGACCACTGTTTTGAATTGTGTTGCTCAACACAGAATAGAGTTGTAATTTTTTTTTTTTTATAAATTTGATCCGAAACTTGGCCTTAGGGAATCTGCTGATACCAAGTGCCTATCTGATACCACAGTGTGTTGAAGACAAAAACATCGAAGCCACTATAAAGAAGCTCATCCTCTGAGCACAGGGCTAATTAAACATGACAGTATTCACAGTTAATTTGAAGTTCTTTCTTCACTGCATTAGCATCTCAGAGCCTAGTATACAGTCAGTAGTTAAGTGCTTTGGGCATTAGCGGTAGCATTAGTCATAAAAGGAAACCGCTACAGCCTTCAACTAGCCATCCTCCTTTAGAAACATACACTGTGTTACTGTAGTTTGCATAGTCACCGTTACCTAAAAAATGTGCAGTAGGCTATTAGCTTTTCCCACAGGTATCGGAACAATCCTACCCAGAATGACCAATTCATGTTTCTTGGTATGGGGTCCGCAGCCTATTTCAACATCCTTCATTATGACATGTCTCTGTTTAGACATCCCAGTATTACGACATGCCTCTATTTAGACATGACATTTTGACACTTTTTGGTATCTCTATTCCGACACGTGTTTTTTTTTTTTTGAGAGAGAGAGTTGCGATAGTCTATGCAGGCACGCCTCTCACTGTCTATAGTGTTGAGTGCAGCAGAGCAATCGATAGGTAGGTAGTAGAGAATGGAAACATGACTGAAGTCCAACAGGTCCACAGGCTATAACGTTAAAGTGTAAAGTTGGGAGCACGATCGCATCAGTTGTTTCCTGTCTACAGTACAGGAAACAGTAAAACCACTCACTCAGAGAAGTGTTCAAAAGATTGGCGCACTGCACTTTTAGTTTAGATACAAGACAAAAATAGGCTATCACATTAATGTTATTCATGTCGGAAAAGCAGAATGTTTGAAAAATAGTAAAGTGCTGCTACTCCAAAATGAAAAAAAGAAAAATGACGGAGTAGTGGGACGCTTGAAACCTAATATTTATGGCGCTACTTCAACAATTAGACGTCAATGTCTAAATAGTGGCATGGAGGCATGTAACCCAATTACAGATTGACAGTGCATAATTTATGATAATGACATATAACTCACCAGCAACCATATGGAACACAGTCAGAGAAGGACTGACCATGTTTGGAATACTGAGAGTCTGATGAATTTCATAAATATGGCCTATCTGTGTCCCCAGATATAAAGTAGACATGTTCAAATCAAAAATACGTTTTATTTATAACAATTGTAATGCTGAGTTATTCTTGATTCTTGATTATGTAATTCATGGTCTGTCCATACACTGAGAATGGGAAAAACAGGTTAAGCCATTGGCAAACCAGGTTCAGTTGTGATTGCAAGAAAAAACAAAACAAAAAACAAAAACAAAGAAGAGACAGTACATACCAGATCAATTTGAATCAATTCTTTTCATAAACGAAATCAGAAAGACTCAATTAAGTTCCTCATGGCTGGAATCCATCCAATCAATAAAAGTCAAGTCTCAGTGCACAATATTAAAAGGTCCTATTAATTTCAAGTATTTCATGTTATTGTGATATTCTCCAGAAAAGAAAAAAAACTTGAACTGTGTTTGCCAACTTCTGCTTCTGAAGTTGACCTTTGACCTCCTGTCGATTAAATGCCACAGCTCTGTCGCCATGGTTACGTCATACTCTAGTTGTTCATCCGATTAGCTGGTGTGGAATGCTAGCATAATGAGCGAACCATGTCGACTCATCTGCGCATCAGATAATCTATTGATCATTACGGCATTAGCACATCAGGGTGACAGGGTTGTAATAGAGGGCTAATCAGGGGCGGATTGGGCTCTGACATCCGGAATCAGGCCACAGGAAGAGTTGTTGTTAAGAGCATTTCTGTTACCTGACATGAAGCAGCAGAGTCTTTGAGAAAGAGAAGTAAGCCTTCCCAAGCGATACTGAAATGCTCTTTAATTTGTGTATTTTAATTAGTTTTGATAAGATTTTCCGCTAGTATACATAAAAGTGTTCTATAGAAGTATATATGATATTATGATGCTTATCTGGTGATTACTATTTGTTGTTTTAGCAGAATCTTGATCTTATTAAGTCTGTCACAATCATCACACTTGTGACAACTTTTTATTTGCACTCATAAGGAATGGTTTTGTATATGTGGTCAATTAATTAACATTAACTGTGGTGTTTTATTGTGCTATTTACTGAATGGAGCTCATGTTTAATTATGATATGGTTCATTTCCAAAAGAGTTTACCGGGATTATTCAGAGTAGTGTAGTGTGTTTTCCATAAAATTGTCATTATTATTCTATAGAAAATTTCCTTTTGCACTTGCTCTTTGAACAAAATTTAAAGTGAAACTTCACAGGACCAGGGAACATTTGTTAATTACAAAGCCATTTTAAAATAATAACTTTTCTAGTCATGTTCAAGTTCATATGCACGTTAATATTCTTTGCAATGAGTCAATGTTACTCTCAACCTGGTAAATTCAAAAGCCCAGGATTGATCACAGAAACACAAAATTTGCTCTGTATCAAAACAGACAGTGTATATATGAATAGTGCATGTGAACACAAGAATAAGAATCACACAAATAGTGAAGGCTTATGTCAACTCAATGTGTGAGGTAAGCAGCAATAAAATGTAGTTTGCTTTGTATGATCCAGTGATATTTGAGAAGTTATGTTTTCTGTACTTTAAATGATGCATTGAAGATAAGTCAAGCTATGGTTATAATATTTAATATTTATTTGCTGTGAATTGGACAGCGCTGAGTAATACATTATGTGCAGAGGAACAGCAGTGTAATCAAAGGAGAATTGTGAACAGACAATAGATGCAGGCAAACCACAGTATTATCAGCAAACCTCATTAAGTGGTGTATGAGGTTTATTGACACACAATCAGTCAAGTAAGTCTGAATGAACAGCAGACCATGTTTTTGTTTGTTTGTTTGTTAGTTGTTGTTTTTTTGTTTTTTTTTTCGGTGCCATTTTGAGGACTTTTACCCATCCAAAAGAATACATAATATTTTATTTTGAATTCCTAATTGCTATGGAAACAGTCCAAATGTGTTATCACTCTGAAAACTATGGACATGTTGCAGTGACGTTCTATAATGTGATGATGTCCTAATCTCACATTAAAACAATGGGAGATATATTTCTAAAGAAATCAAATCATGAACCTAAAAATCTACTCATGTTGAATCTTATCATTATATACAGGCAGTTTAGAGAGCTGTGATGTCATGTGAACCCAAACTAGTCAGTGAGAGAAAATGAACTCAATATCCTGTCACTCCTGAGTACTCAGCACATCAGTTAGCCACACAAAACTGAACAACAGGCTGAGCTGGCAAATACCTAGGAAAGACTGATTTGAAGCCAAGAAATTTCATCCAGTTGATCAATGGATGCTTGTGTCTTCTTTCTCTAGTCATCTTACATTATGCAAAAGAGGGAGATCAAGGGATTTTGGTTCATACTTTTCAGTTAAATTCATCATTAGTGTAATCTTCACTTCGACACTTCATCTCTGCAAGATTCAGATAATGTGTAAAAATAATCCCTATTTATGTTTGAATTATTACGTATAGGACAAAGAAAAATCAGTTACAGGTCAGGTATATGTAATTAATCTGACTCATAATCTGACTTTGATCTGTTAATCTGCATATGAAAGATCTGTACATTTGTAACAATTTCACAGTAACATATTCACATTCACAATTTGTAAAATGACATCAGCATATGATCAGCAGTACTTAAAGGTACAAATCTAATGAGCAGTGATGCACCAGGGATGCACCGATACGATCCTAATATTGGATATTGCTTTGGTGGCTCATATATTGGTCCAGTCGATATCCCATTTTAGTGTACAGATTATTATAAAAACAATTTACTGAACACTAGTGTATTTTCAAAGCTGTTCTGTAATTAATAAATAAGTTGTAAAATACATTTGAATAACTGTTTCTCATATGCCATATTTGTTTAAATGAAATGAACAATATTTTAATTTTCTGCCCTGATATTGGTTGATATCAGGGATCAGCAGAGACTTAAAGCCATAGCATCGACACTGGTATCGGAACTGAAAATGCTGGATCAGAGCATCCCTGGGAATAATAGACAGTTATGTGGGCAAGGGTGCATCCAAGCCAACAAAAGAGATATGATGCTGAGCGTACATAAACTCATTTCTGGATAAATCTCCTATTTAGTACAATTCCTGCTGGCCAGAAACATTTAGAGTCAGCATTTACTGACAGTGGCCAGGCAGTTAAAATTAAGCATGCAGTTTCTTGCAGTATTGTTAGAAACAGGGGTAGGTGGTCAAGGTTGGAAATGATAAATTGTTCCACCGGAGACAGTAAAACTAATGACTGTTGTTACCATTAAAAGGGGCACTATGCAAGTTGCTGTTTGTCTCCATGGTAATGTTAAAGGGACATGCCATAATCTTGGACATAGGGCCTCATTTACTAGTGAGTCAGAGTGTTGTCAATGTGTGGAGACACTTTTTTAAAATATTTCATCCAGTCCTTGTATTTGCAGTTGTTGCTCGGGCTAGGCTAACGCATGTCAATGGCCATAGTTGGTCTGTCACTAAAAACAGTCTTACCCACTCCACACCCGAAGCAATTCAATTATTACGCCAGACTATTGATGTAAATGTCTGTGTCGATAGAATAATGATTGAAATAAAACTAACCTTGTATCGCAGAATCGTCGCATGTTAAGGGACTATTTTCTCATATATCAATCCGCCACTGCCAAGCTTTCTATCAGGAAGTATAACTCACTGCTGCTGCTCACATAAATCCCTCAAATGCAAGGTTTGTTTTACTTCTAAAATTATTCTATCAATACAGATATTTACATCAATAGTCTGGCCTAATAATACATTTGCTTCGGGTGCTTTGTGGAGTGGGTAAGACTGTTTTTAGTGGCAGACCATCTATGGCCATTTACATGCGCTAGCCTAGCCCGAGCAACAGCTGCAAATATAAGGATTGGATGAAATATTTTAAAAAGTGTCTCCACACATCAACAACACTGGCTCACTAGTAAATGAAGCCCTATGTCCAAAATTATGGAATGTCCCTTTAATGCATTGCCGGAAGTGCGTAATGGCAGAATGGCATCTATCTTGCACAAGCGCTTTAATGGCTGAAAAAACAACAGCCTGAAAAGATGCAATAAATGTTTCATGAAAGCATTTCTTTGAGCAAAACCATTACTTTGCATTTAGTTATTTGTATTGTAACTTCCAATAAAACCTCAATCTGCCTTCAGGAGCACATTGAGATTACCTTGAAATGTTAAATGCAAAACATATTTTTCATTTTTATTGTTGTATGTAACAGTGCTCTTACAGGATGCTCTAGGTACTTCTTAATGGTACTATATCTATTCGGCACTTGTAATTACTTAAAATACACAGAGGTACCATTTAACCTTGTTATTTTCAGGTCAGTGCTGTAATAATAATACTTTTGTGACTACCGTAATTACTCCTTGTTGCAACATCTTCAAACATCTCCCAGATGGTGTGTCAAGGGGAGGAGAAACCATTGCTTAATGTTTCTCATTTTCATAGTTTTTGATAGATTTTTTTTTTCTGGAAAAGCCTGAATATAAAGAAAGCTGGGAGAATATCCTTTGCCTGCTTCCTCTGGATACAGGGTTTGTTCCGAATGAGCTTAAAAGAACATTTCATCATTGGAAATAGAAAAAAGGTAAAGTTTGTATCTACCTCAGCAAATATATTGTAAAATTGTCATATTTTTATATTACTTCTCCTCATCCTTCATCACCTCACTCATTACTCCTGCTTACCATTCGCTGCACCTCCTCTCTGTCCAGTCAGTGCCCAGTTTGCCCAATTTAAACCTCCTTAGCAGATACATAGCCTTTTCAGCTTGTGCCAGCGCCCACCTCCTCACCAGCACCCCCTCGGCTTTTATCATCTCATTGTCCACTTCACTCTCCTCATCCTCTCATTGTCCTCTTCACTCTCCTCAGCCTCACCTCTATCACCTCCAGTGTTCAGACCCCAGGGGAAGACATCTCCCAATCATTATCCAACTCATTTATCACAGTGTTTTCTTCCAGGGTCTGAGTTCATTCAATAAAGCTTACTAATGTATCTTACTAATATATTTGTTTGCGTCTATCTGAGTCTTTCCAAGTGAAATTGAATCGTCTTCTACTGTAGGCTAAAGTAGTATAACTTTTGAAGAATTCCATGCATTATTCACTCACAGCTCATTTATACTCACTAATGGAAGCATGTCATCAGACTTCTTAGACATTGTGAAGAGTATATATGTATACCTTGAAAGGGTAGTGGGTTGTTTTGCTGCCCTTTCATATTAGAAAGCATTTGAATCTTCCAGGACTCACATTTCCTAACTGTACAGGGGAAAATATCTTCCTGAAGTCTGCTTTCTGAAGCTGGCCATGGTTTTGACAGCAGGAACACTCAGGGTGGATGTAATAGCGCTACTGTCTCTTCCTGCTCAGGGAATCGGTTGAATAAAAAATAAGAGTAAATAAAACATGATCAGAATGCACGAGTGGTTAATTGAAGGAGCTGAGTTTGAATATGTAAGTGGAGGTCTCTGTGCCACATGATAACTCTATTTATGGACAAATGCATATGTCATGATGACAGGTGGGTGTGGACTGGAATCACAGCACTAGACCTGGAAATCACCTATTTAAATGTGCTGGATTTAGTTCCATTTCACTTCTCAGTCCTGGCTGTGAAATTTTAAGCTGTTTTCAGATTCGGTATAGTCTACGTTCATTTGGGCTAGGTAGCATAACATATTTTAATAGCATTTTAATTTAGCTTTTAAATGTCTTCCCCCTAGGCTTTTGTTTACTGTCATACTGTGGAATATTCCAGGCAAAGCATTGTTAATATCATCTCCATGGAAACAAGGAAGCAGAGGACCACCGACCATAAAAGTTACAAGGTTCACCTTTGATTAAATCCAGAATTCCCATTTCTAGAGAGCTAGAGTGTCGTCTTCAACGGAGCCCCACCTTATACTGTATTTATCATCCAAATGGTTCAATAACAGCTTCACTTTTACATGTAGTGGTTTGTGGTTTTTCATTAAAAACTAAACAGAATTTCTCATTGTTGTTACTTCTACTGAAATGTAGCTAAAACAATTCTCATACTCTAGGGACACATGGGCATACACATGAGGATTGCA
This sequence comes from Odontamblyopus rebecca, assembly GCA_030686955.1. Classification (NCBI taxonomy): domain Eukaryota; kingdom Metazoa; phylum Chordata; class Actinopteri; order Gobiiformes; family Gobiidae; genus Odontamblyopus; species Odontamblyopus rebecca. Next base: position 16,485,060 of record CM060661.1, read on the forward strand.
GATCCCTCAGACAAACTTTTAATCAAAGCAATGAAGCAACAACTGAACTCAAAAACAAAATAAAAGAGACAATATGAAAATACCAAATTGGACACTTTGGAACACTAAAACATGAACTCACTGCCACTCAATCACTCTGAGTATCCACAGCCTTTTGCTATTGCTTTATTTAATAACCAAAATATGACTTTATAAGCCAAATGCTACTGAGTTAAAATCTAAGTACCACATTAGCACAGCTGATAGTAGTGGTTTTGAACATTTAATAAAATCTTTTTAAAGGTTAAAATTGATTTATTGCCCTGTTGATGCTGGCTTGGAGTCTCCTACCATTCACCTATAGAGAATCAAACTGAAATTCACTTCCATTCACTAAAGAAGAGAAGTAATAAAGGGAAAAGTGTAGCTAATTAATATTTTCTAACTTCAGTATGTAAATGTAAAAGAAAACAATAGACGTATGTAACATCATTGTTTTAACAACATTTGCTGTTGTAAAATTTGGCTTTGCAAAAATAATGGAATTGAATTTTTCACTGACTAGCCTAATTATTTGATCAACCCTGAGAGCACTCTGATCCCAGTTTGACGAAGGCTAATGTCCAACTTCATATTTTCCACTCTCCCACTCTCCGTGTCAGCAGGAGAGGTCGAGGTTTAACATGTAGGCTGCTGTAGGCAGCATCTACATTCACATAGGCTACGCGGTCCAAGCACAGTGAAGGAGAAGCACACGCATGACTGGGCACTGCCCCCTGACAAAGAGCTCCTGTGTGGATAGGAGATGCCCCTACACGGAGAAAGACAACAATCACACAGTGGAACAAACGATTTCGAGCAAGGCTATTCACAGCACGCTTAAATAATATGGTAAAGTTCCATCACAGCTCTTTACTCCTCAAACAGCACAATATCATATCCATATCATGAAACTATTTATACAGACAACATAATCCCTCTTACCTTATTTACTTCAAATAAAACTTCCGATGAAATGTGTGAAATAAAATAAAAGTTAAACATCCACTTTGCTGGAGAAGAGACATGCAGAGAGACAGCAGAAAGTGCGCTCTAGTTTGTGTAGCTCCGCTCGAGCATCAGCACCTCTTCACGTGGGTCTTCTTATGGTAGCGCAGATACGCGCGCCTCCAAGCGCAGAGCTGTACGAGCTCCGAAGCGGAGCGCTATTTGAAGCACTGACGACGCCACGACAAAAAGGGGCGGGGTGAATGTGGATGAGCACTGGGTGGTTGAGCGGCTCACAACACGCCGGGAGTGATCCCTTCAAATGTGTTCGGATGGAGAGAGGGCAGGTCACAGATGGTCCGGTCAGCGCGCATCTTGCGCATGGATGTATGTACCAGTGGATCACACAACTGTATACACTATGTGTGGCAAGTACAACACAACAGTTACACGAGGATTATCCCAGCACATTACTCACAACATCTTTCTACCACATCTGTAATGATTAATATCCATAATTGTAAGCACAATATAAAACTGTTGAATATATCTTAAATCCTGTTTGCAATTTGCATCGTTTCTTTTTAGGCTATCTTTTACATAATTGCAAGGGTTCACTACTAAATAAAACGTTATTGTTTACAGAATGATGCCAGCACATCTCCAGTTAGTCATTGTGATTACTGTTATAATGCCCTTTATCTCTTATTTGAAGAGAATATATTTTGAACCAGGGTTAGGCCTGCACAATAACAAAATAAGAAGTGTGACATAATGAGCGTTGGGAAGTATGTGAATACATGTACAGATAATCTGTATTCTGAATACGAACTTTGAGTAACTGTATTCCAGTACAGTTACTTTCTCATTTGGTGGTATTTAGAATACAGTTACTTTTCCCAAATCAAAGGAATACATTATGGTAGTTCATAATGTAATTTAGGCATCAAACCACACAGAATAGGTGACAGAAATAGACAGCTTTGCTCATTTGGTGAGTGTGTGTGTGTGATTTTTCCATCTCCGAGAAATGCTTTAAAAACAGTGAAACATGTTGAAATGAAATAAGTCAAAATACAGTTTAATGCCGGTATTATTCAGCATTCTGCAACTTAAGTGGAGGAGCAGGGGCCACATAAAAATCAGGTGACTTGAAAATGGAGATAACCAGAGCACTGAACTCCAAGTCACCAAATTAAGAGTCTAGGAAAAAAATGGCAAAATGTTCAGAACTCCAAATTTTTAGAAAGGAGCCATGAGCTAGTTACCACATGAGGAATAACTGACCATCTGGCAGGGAGTGGAGGAAGAACCTAGGCCCATCCAAATGGGCTGGATGCACCTAGGAAGCTCCTTTTCATTGACCCAGATGTGCATCATCGTCAGCCATGACAAGGATCATCCATATTGAAGAGTGAAGTTATGGCTGCTTTATGGTCCAGTATCAAATCTATGCAGATGTGCTGCACAGCTGTCCAGTGCACATGAAAGTCAATCAGAAAGCTTGCATGTTTGCTGTTCCGAATAATGTACTTGCACCTCAGCCACAAAGACTATACGGAAAATGTTTTAAAAGCAGCAGGTTTAATGCAGCTCTTTCTTTAACAGCAGTAATTTCACTTACATACAGTCACCTACACCAACATTGACTGTAAAGATTGAAAGATTTAAATAATAAGACTCAGTAGTGGAGAAGGGTGCACTTGTTGTAGTCCATTTTATGAGATTTGCAATTTTTACTGAACAGTTGTTCCCGGATTCAGATCCACCAAAAGCAGTGATGACTCCTTTTCCTCACTGCTCATTATTGCTCCTTGGTCCTTATTGTTGACCTCATGACGAAGCTCTTAGAGGTTAAGGCAAAAAAGGAGGAAAGAACAAGAAAGATAATATTCTTGCCCCATTTGGGATGGAGCCCCAGGGTCCAGCTACAATCAAGTTGTGCCTTGATTGGAGCTGGACCTCAGGTGCATGGTGGAAACAGACTGCAGCTGGTGTGGGCTGGGTGAATCCTCCCAGGTGAGTGACACAAACACACAAACACAAAGGGAGGGGGAAGGGTGACAGGCCTAACTAGAGTGCAGTCCTGATTAAGGTTTTGCACCCGCATCACAAAACCACGAGACCTGTTGTTTATGGCGCTATACTGGAGGTCAAACTATCTATCTGGACCAGCATGTAGTATTTGTGTGCGATAAATTTGAATAACGATGGTTCTGACGTGCATTGCTGTTGGGTGTCTTGCCCGGAGTCAATCTGCTAAAGAAAAAACTCTATCTTTCTATCACATTCCGGCAGACAAAGATCACAAACAGAGGTGGATAGCAGCCATAAAAAGAGAGGGATGGGAGCCTACTGAGTACAGTCGTCTGTGCAGTCAACATTTCATTTCTGGTAAGGAACCATCTTCACACAAACAAAGAAGGAATTTACAGTAAATGAAATGATATATACCAAAAGTATTTTTTTCTCATAGGTATGAAGAATGATTCATACTTCCACCAGATTACGTCCCATCATTTTTCAAGTGAAAACCAAAGCAAAACATTTATTTATTTCCTATGAAATACATGAAAAAACAGCATAGAAAAGTGGACAATATACAATCCGCAGCAGCAACTGTTCTGTCCATATCCAGGAATATCTCATTGCCATCTTCTCCACCACCAAACCTAGATTCAAGAGTGACTTCATCCACCCCGCCTCTCCAAGAAACCTGCCCTCCAGTGGATTCATGTTACCTGTGGAACACAAACTGAACTCACATGCAGTGACATCTGGTCTCTGGAATATGAATGTCAACGATTGAGAACCACACACTCTTACTTAAGGTAATGCTACAAATTGTGTCGCTGATGAGGGCTCACTTTAGGATGATGATGAAAAGGTCTAATTGTACACTGGTTTGCCATCATTTACAACCCTAATGGCTGTATTTATGCACGTGTCAACATGTCTAAAAATGACCACCATTTCAGCAATTTATGTTGACACTTATGCGTTAATACGATTGAATCTTAATACAGGATATCTAGCTTGTGTTTTTAAAGTAAATGTGTCAACAGTGTCTAGAGTCTTTCACAATGTTGTTAACATTCTTGATGCAAGGCTTGTACCATCACTAATAATCTGGCCCAAGAGAGAAAGTCTACGTTTGACACTACCAACTTGTTTCAAAACCAATTTTCATAATTGTGTTTGCGTAATATTGTTTGGAATTGTTCATTGAAAGGCCCAGTGACTTGAAAACAAGGGCACAAACATATTGTAGCTATAAACTGCATAATACTGTTTCATTTTTAATTGGTATTTCACCTCAAGGAACAGTTTCATTTATATCCAAAGGGTGGGCTGGCCGCACAAGTGACAAAGTAATCACAGAAAATTCAGGTTTTTTATCAAATCTTCTTTCTGGAGATCTTGTCTTAGCTGACAGAGGATTTGACATAGCAGGCACATTGGGATTGTATGGGGCTACACTTAAGACACCTACATTCACAAAAGGCAAGAAACAATTTTCTTCATTAGAAATTGAGAGTGCAGCTGTCAGGATACATGTGGAAAGGATAATAGGTGTAATCAGGCAAAAGTTCACCATTTTACAAAACATCATTCCAATAATACTATTATCAAATGATCCAAGAACAAACCTGACGACATTAGATAAGATAGTGAGAGTATCATTTGCCTTGGTGAATGTGTCTGAATCTATAGTACCATTTAACTAGTGATCATTTTTTACTAAATATTGAAATAACTATACATTTTGGTTATTCATACCTAGTGAGTTTTCTATTTTCACTTTTCACATTATTGGTGTTGACAACTGAGTAAGGTGGCTGAGTGGCAACGCTTATGCAAGAGGGTTGCGGGTTCGATCCCCGGGTCGCCTGGGCCTTTCTGTGTGGAGTTTGCATGTTCTCCCCATCTCTGGATGGGTTTCCTCCAGGCACTCCGGTTTCCCCCATCAACCTAAAACATGCAGCACCTGAACTAACATCAAGGACCATGACGTGCACCCTCCTGTGGGCTCACCACTCACAGAGGGGTTCATAGGGGGGTTCAGGTGCTATGAGAATTGGGCAGCAAACTGCCCCCGCAACCCAGCTGGATTAAGATGGAAGGACAACTGAGTAATAATGTTTACAGTGTAATGATCTACATTTTACAACAAAGAAGGTATCAATAAGCATCACCATTCAAATATAAATTTAGAAATGTAATTGTAAATAACACCTGCAGTGCATTTATCGTATATATATCTTATGCATAAGCAATTCTGATATTTGTATTTCACGAACAATAAAGTCTAAAGTGTCTAAAGTAATTCCCATTTCAGTTGTTTTATTACTTGTGAACATTTACTTTCAGAAGTTTTCTACAATCTGGACAGTGCCATTTTCTTTTGGGAATATTTTTTAACCTGAGACATGACGTGGAACTTTACAATACCACAACTGTTGTTCTGACAGTGGACCATTGCTGGACTTGACATCTGTGGAATGACAGTAGCACCAGGCATTCATGTCTAGAGGGGTGGCAGAAAGGCAATCTGCAATATTTTGCTGCCTGGTGAACCATTTACCAAGAATTTTTGGAAGAATATTGTCCTGAAAAAAATTGTCATCTGGTACAATCCGTTGAATTTGAGGGTCCCCTACAGTTGTGTATACCACAAAATCACAGAACTCAGCTTGAAGAACAAAAAGTTGTGCCTGAACTTGATAATAATAATATTGCTGTTTCTTGTTTAATTCGAGGGTCCCATCGGGTGACTTGTCCAAGCAAAATTCTGCATCCTCTGCCGCCTCGGCCACCATGATGTCCTTCTTGCAAAATGGACATTTTATTTCAATACACCACTTGCCAACAAGATACCAAGCCATCTGGAGAGGCCCCAAAATATGGATATTGTGGTTTATGCAAAAACCTGCATCTTCCAGATCAAAATTATCATGGAATGCTGACATATACTGTTTATATGTTTCACGGGCATCTTTTTCATGTTCACACTCCCAATGTGTGGCTTGAGATGAAAATTTGTGTGATTGTGGGTAACAGATCCTTCGTATTAATGATTTTGATGCGTTGGTGGGGTCAGTCCTTGTTGCAGCTTTATACATGGAAGCAGTTACACGTCCTCCCCTCTGTTGGAACCAGGCTGACAATTTTGCTTGTTCTTTCGTTAGTTTTTTTGGCTTGGTCAGTTTGGATTACAATTTTAGGGAAGTTTTCCTCAAATTTGATAACCAACTCCTGGAATGACAGACTGAGGTTTTCTGTTGTGAAGAATGACGCAAGTGGCTCTGGAAGAGATGCTGCTTTGGAGACATACATTTTATTGTACGGAGCTATTTGAGAAAGCACAGCTGATTAGGTGCCAGATTGATAAAGTGCATCATATAAGGATTGGTTGTCATAATCTGAGGGAGAGTCAACTGTTCGGGATGGTGCTTTTGTTGGAACGGGTCCTTGATGAAATATCTTGTGTTTTTTAGCTGCGCTGCAAAAGTCTATATCAGATACCAGGCTGGGTGTGTACACATGTCAGGTCCTGTTTCTGTTGAAGTGTGGCCTCGATTGCAAACAAAACTGCAGCAATATGGAAACATGCCTCCCCTAAATCTGCCATGCAGTCACAGTGTGCCGCCACCACAGTCTCATCCGTCTCCACAGCAACCCACGACCTTAGCGGCAGCTTGTTTAAGGCTTGAGAATGACTGACCTATGAAATATTAAGATGCCATCACAATAAGTTTTTCTTTTTTAACTATATATTTTGACCAGTACCGTAACTATCCATTATGCACATTACACACAACACCTAAGGCACAAGTGCTTACAGGGCACCATGGGAATCCTCACAAAACTACAGTCGTGGCGCCCCGGCATGGAATCCCCCTCCCGTCCTCTCTTTTGCCGGTCCCGGTAGGGCACCCGGATGGATAGCTACGGCTCTGATTTTGACCGGCTTTCTACATACCCTGGCTGTTATCAGGAACAGATGTGATGGCTTGGTGATCAACAAAGATCTCACCCATCCTGCTACAAAATATTTATAAATCTCTAACCCCTTGTAGCTTTTCAGTTCTTGGTTGGTGTAGAACGGTGTAGAATGAATTAAATAGTTATAAATATCTGGATATTTATATAAGCTTGATCTAACATTAACACTTGGCCACATTGACACTTTATATTTTATGACATCTCCACCAAGCAATAGTTAAAGGTAAAGCTTTACTTTTAAAATACAAAATGTGGCAATTAACAGGCAGATAACACAATTTGACATATTAGTTGGTGCAAGTACTTTTACATATTAAAAAGAAATTAATCTGACAAGACTGCTCTACAAATATGAAAATTTGTTACAATGTCAACTGCACTCACAGAGTATCGATCGCGGATCTCCCACAGGACAAAGTGGAACAAATCCTCTCCTCCAAGGACTTTTCTTAGTAATACTGATGAAAACATTCAACACTGCAAACTGCACCCCTCGACGTTCCGGTCTGAATGGGCTTTTAGAGAACTTACGCATTTAATGTGTCTCTCACCTTGGTTATTGCAAGTATATTTCCCTTCTTTGTAATTGTACTTTTATATTCCTCAGACAGTTCTAAAAGTATTTTTTGTTCGACATGATCATGTTTTCGACAGTCTCTTGTTCTGGACTCCTTAGGTACCGCGTGCCCATGCATAATGCAGATAGGATAAGCCCGGTTGAAGTTAACGCCGATCTTTGGCACTCAGACCCCAGCATAAAACATTGCGATGAAGGGAGTGGCCGATTAGATGTTTTGGAGATCTCTGGACATTGGACATGATCTGGCCTGGGCACTGGACGTGGTACGATGAGAAGCTGAGGGGGTGCTGGGACGGAGATGGGGTGTGACAAACTGAATCTGGGGATTTAAATTGGGCAGACTGGGCGCTGAAGGAAGGATGAAGATGAAACTCTGGAGAAGCAGTGAGGTAGTTAGTTAGGTCTTCCAGGCTGAATTTAGGTTGCTCTATAATCTATAGGGACATGCTCTTGTGAATGTCTAAAATGCCAATATATTGACCTTATTCTGGAAGTTGCCGTGCACACTTCCATTATCATTTAAGTGGTATTATTTTGTATGGGGCTGCAGATCTTGACAGCAGATAACTTCAATACAGACTATAAAGCCTTTTTTAAGCACCCCAGAGAATCAGTGCAGTGTTGACTTGTTGGTGCACACGAAAACATTTTATACAAATTAACCAACTTCATGTCATATTTTAACTGCAAAACCTTTCCCAGATTCTCGTTAAAATGAATGGGTTCTTGGTTAAACTGGAAGTGCCACAATAAAGCTTAGTTCAGGAGCATTTAGAGACAAAAGTGAGCGGGGTGGAAAGAAAGATGAATAGCCTATTTGAAATGGGCTGAGAGATCCACCTTTTGTGTAGACTTATAACTGATCCAAAATACAGTTCTGTATTAATTGTTGAACATGGGACAGATTTGATGCCCTGCTTTGTACACTATTTCTGCGTGCACATGTTTTTGTCATTCTGTGCTTGACTTTGACTCTAACAGACAACACCTGAGAGGACTCCATTGAAATTCTAAATTCATGTCCTCTCTTAAGTGTTTTTTTGTGTGCCGGGCAGGACTCCCGCTGAGATGCAGACTGGATGAATAAGCAGCATATGCAAGTCAAATCCAATTCTCTAAACTCTAATTGCAACTTTTGCTTAATGTCTCTGTGGTGTGTTAAGGGAAAATTTGTTGAAAACACCACATGGGGCTGTAAACAAAGAATTCATTGGCTACATGATAGATATTCAATGACGCAAGGGCAGGTCTGGCATAGTGACTGGACAGTGAACATAAGAAAAAAATAAAGTGCTATAATACTATACCTTTATATAGGCGTATCCAGGAAGTAGTCTGGGAATACATTAGCTTTATTTGAACTTTTTGTATTTTTAAGTTTCAAAACACCAGTTGGGCATGAATTTGCTCAATAGTTACAGACCCTAAAATAAAGTAGCACAGGCCAACAATGCAGATTACCTTTTCTTTCTTTTTTTTGGCGCATGGGCTTTTTGAAAGACAGGCGAGCCATGTGTGAAATGGGGCCTGGAGTCAAACCCACAATGCTGAGGTGGTAATAGCCAAAGCATTATACCCATTCTGATAACGTATTATTTGTAACTATGAGGAGCATTCATACTTTGTATTCAGTCTGACTTTGAATATGAGAGACATTGACATAAAAAAGATTAAAACTTATAATTTTAGGATATGAAACCACTTTCAGAAATACCTTGGAACTTAGTTCAATTCAGGTACTGCTTGTGTGCTCCTCAGTGGTCTCCATAACCTGTCACATTCATATACCGTATTTTCCGGACTATAAGCCGCTACTTTTTTTCCAGGCTTTGAACCATGCGGCTTTTACAAAGGAGTGGCTAATCTGTGGATTTTTCTTCCACCGCTAGGGGCGCTCTAACCGGAATTTCAAAAACAAGATAGACGGAAAATTAATGCAAAGAAGAATATGCTACTTTTTATTTAGCAGATATAACACGCACGACAAATTACTAACTGGTAATTATTTTCAAATCCTCACCCCTTCATGAAAATCACACAAAGGAGTTTGTATGATGCAAGTTTTAAGTTGAAGCCCATCGATCTTGCTCTAGGAAGGAATCCGTGCTGTAGAGCCCTGCACCCGCGGGACCCGCGGGACCCAACACAAAACAGCGCGGCGCGGGACCTTGGATGTAATAAGAGCATTCTGAAAGAACATTCTGAAAGTTTTTTGCGGGCGGGAGTGCGACCGCATGGCGCGGGCGGTAGCGGGACTGAAAATTGTGTCCCGCACAGACCTCTACCGTGCTGCTGCACGTAAGCTCAGCGTCAATTTCAGCGGAGATGATTAAAGTGACTTGTGGTTTCACGGCACAGGAGAAATGAAGGTAATCATTTACCGGTTCTTTTCTGTTTTTGACCTCGTTTTAATCAGCACAGCTGCTGCCGTGTTAAAAGGCACTGTTCAGAAAGAATCTGTTCAGGTACATAAATGTACATTTACAGTACAAAATCGTTCTGTATATGCAGTAAATATCTAATTTTTCAACATGGATTTCAGCGGCTTATAGCCCGGTTGCGGCTTGTATAACTTTTTTCTTATTTTTTTTTTAAAATAGGGTGGTTGCTGCTTATATACCAGTGCACTCTATAGTCCGGAAAATACGGTATTCACTCTCTCAAATAACTCACAAAATGAGGCTAGACTTTTTATGCCCTTGAGTTCTTTTAACTGTGGCTATTTTTACAACTGAGCATCATTCTTTTTCCAAACTTCTAAATCCAATGTGCTGTATAAGCTTCTGAAATTAACTGTCTGATCACCACCTGCTTGTCTGTCTATATAGAAATGTTAGAACATTGCTCAAGTGTTTTACAGTGTGGCATTACATTTATCTTCACTGAGGTGCCATCAGTACAAGTTACAGGACCAATAAGCGGAGAGGAGACCCCACCCTTAGTAAAAATGCATGTTTTTAATTTTGTATATTTTATAACAATTAAAAGCACCTGTAATTCAATAAATGCTTGATGGATAATGATAAGTTCATATGAGAAATATTCCAAGAAATGCTTTAGCCCAACGCAGACAAGCAGGTAGCAGTACATTAGTGGTGTGCTTATTTGAGCACTTTCCTTTGCACAGTGCTGCACCTTAGGTGGGATATGTTCTGCTTTTGTTGGTAGTATAGCTTTTAGTACCAGACCTTTTCTTGATTGTGGCAGAATTTAAGTGTGGTTTGTGAGTTAATAGGTCAAAGTTCACTGGAGCGAATTGGGTTGTTGAAAAGCACTAGGGACAAGATGTCACTTCTTCACATGCACATGCGCTGACTTCTTAATGACAAAATAGCTTTTTTTCATCTCCCTGTATAGATATTTATTTCAGGCCTTAGAAGTTCTTTGTGCATAGCCAAGGGACTGCTGCTGAAAAAAGTATTGTCAACTAAGAAGGACCACTCTTTTCTTCTAAATGAATATTTGCTTTGGTTTCTGAGCCAGTGTCATTGTATTTGAGCAGTCATTTAAGAATTGGCAAAAGATTTGAATTGGCTGTTGCTGAAAAATGGTGTGCCATTGTGATGTGTCCAGTGCTTTTAATTAATGAAGAATTTAAAATGGACTTTGTGGCACTGAAAGCTCACTGGAGGGTGGTGATGATGGTGTGTCTAGTGGAGCTGGTCTGAGCTGTTGAACCAAGTCTCAGTCAAGTCAGTGCCAACAGATTAATCACTTTATTTACATGGCCTTTTTTAAAATTGTTCCCATGGTACCGAGGTGTTTTGGCAGCACAGTTGCTCTGTGGTTGCATTACTCTTTTTATACCTTTTTGACTAATAATATGGATTTTCACCATTAAAGGTGCACTGCGTAACTTTTCAGGTGGAGGGTCCACCGCCTGTTTGTCTCTTTAAAGATATTATTGCTTTGTCCAGAATTCTCCACAGTGCGGCATTAAAACATAACGTCTCCATGAGTGGTTAGTGCCACCAGAGCAAGGTGTTATTGTTCAGCTCTGTGGAGAACAAGCAGATGCACAGTGAACATGCATGTTTCAATGTATTTTTAACCAACTGAAACAAGCACAATGGAAAAAAAAAAACTGCTAGATATAGGTTAAATGCATAACTGTTGAATATTACAGGCAAAGTGATAACATTTCCATGGAGATAAGGAGGTGGTAGACCCTCCATACACAAAGTTACACAGTGCACCTGTAAATACATTATTTGGACTGGTTACATAGAGGATCGACACAGCAAATGTGTATTTTCTCTATGTTTTACAATTTATTATTTATTATAATATAGAAAAACATCCAAAAAGTCACTATTGGTCTCATGCTGGTAGAGTGGTTAGCAAAAAGTTTATTCGTCTGATTGTACAGCACTTCAACCTAATGCATCCACTGGGTTTCTGAATTATGAAATAGAAGACCTTTGTTTTAAGAATTAACGATTCAATACAAAATATCGTTATTGAAATTTGAAAGTCTTTAAAATGTCCCCTATAACAGGAAACTAAAACAGGTTACTCCAGAGAAGAAATGCACAGATTTCCCAGTGTGGAGTACAAAGTAGCATGGTATGTGACAAACAACTTCCAGAGATTGTCCATGGAGCTGGACAGGGACAAGAGTCCCCAGAGGTGCTTTCCTGTCTGGTGATGGAGATGTATAGAGGGTGCTATATCATAATCCTAAAATAGCAGCTAACCATCCATAAATAAAAATGTTTTGAGAAAAATGCTGTACACCCTATTCCTGTAGCCAGCAAGATCATTAGAGCAACTGTAATTTATTTGTTGATCACATGACTTCTATAACACAAAGTAGGTGTATGTATACACTATACAGAGTCATTGTGAAGGGTGGTGTTCTGAGAAAAAAACAGTCAAATGTTATAAGGTGCTGCACAGGTATGACAGTTCATTTGAAGAGCAGATTTTGTGTGTCGCCATGGGAACAGGGATGCAGGGTGCGGTAATGACAGACGCCTAACATGTTTGTGTGGCTCTTTGTCTCAGCTGCATATGCAAGAATATCTCCAAGAAAAGAGCACTCAGCTTTTGATTTGCTGTTTATGACTCCATATGGAACTAGAGTGTACTTGAAGTATAGTTCAAAAGCGGGTTGAGTACAACAAAGTGTGTAGTGTCCTTTTATGCTGGCATCTGGTAGAATAGTAATCTTATGAATGAAGATGACAATTTTCTTGCATAAGGCATAAGGTTTGAAAATCTGCATTTGACATTTTGCGCAACACTTATATACTGTAGCAAAGCACAAAAGAGCTTAAAGTGGCTGAAACAATGTTTTTGTATGTTTGACTCTACAGATATATTGTATAAGCAACTCTTAGGATAGAAATGAGACCACTGTGTGCTCTCTTAGTTGGAGGTTCGTCACCTTCTTTTTTCTATGGAAATGTTATGGAATCTGGAATCTTCCACAGTATAACATTAAACAGGTCTACCTTACATGTATTCAATTATAGGTGGTTTTACAGCTCAAATCTATCTAGCAAAAGCTATTTTTAAGTTTTTCTAGAAATACTGCTCTAGAAAATCATGCATTCTGACTGTGAGTGGGGTTGCCTCTGCACAGATCTGACCTATAATTTGGTGAGGGTTGGTCTCCATGAAGAAAGGATTAATGCCATATTTTGAAACATTCCAGACAAAGCAATAGCATCTCCATGATGAAAGTATCTGACGGACCTTTCACCAGAAATGCACCTTTAATTATAAAGAGTAGGGCAGAAGAATAATCACCTCTTCTGCACAAACAACTCCTTCCTATTCTTTCAATGGACATTAGTTTTCTTTTTACTTAGTATTCCAAAACACTTTCATGATGGTTTTTTTTAGTTTTTTTTTTCAAATAAACAGAGTTTAATTGTGGTCACACCTAAAATAGTGTGGATTAGAATGATCTATCATGTTCAGCAAGAACCTTAGCATTCAGTGGAAAAGCGTATTATCCGATGAAATCAATGACTCATGAAATAGATGGAGAGCAGCAGGGGAGCTCTATAACTAGCTTAAAGAAGTGCATGTACCCAGCCAAGTGTGACTCACGGGTCAGCGGCCGCGGGACACCTAAAGCCACATGAGAAACCCAGGCCCACCAGTGTTCAAAAGAGGACACTTTAAATCACCTCTGGCTAGTAAAACTCATCCTCAATGGAACCTGGAACAGTAAATGGCCTTTCTGCGATGTCAGTAACACTCAAAAACCTACTTTATCAAACCAACTTACCTAAAACACCTGATTAAAATTTCCCTCAATTCAAACTAAATATTTTACTGAATCCTTTTGGAGTACAGACAAATGGCGAGGCTCTTAGTGAAGTGGAGGCTCTATAGTTTTGGCCTCCATTAAATAATATAACTATTTTTGCACAGAGGTAAATCAGATTCCAAATCCTACTCTTTTTTTTGGTAAATATAAATACCAGTAAAGCTGCTGTTGGGAGGCATGTAATTACTAGGTTGAGTATGTGTTGGGTCAATTCCTTTTTCACAGTTGAAGCCAGATGATTTAGGGCCTTGGAAGTATAAAAGTCCAGGCATTCATATAAAAGTCCTATTAAAATATTGTGAAAATGTGGTTAGTTTGGCTAGGTAGAAAACTTTCTCCAGCTTAACCAGAACAAAACTGGGGTTATAGTCATTGGTCCTGAGGCCCAGAGAGAGAAACTTTTACCCAATCTAAAAGGACAGTCTTTTAACCCATCTGCTCATGTGAAAAACCTGGACATAATTTTTGACTCTGAGCTGACTTTTATCCACACATTAAGAACATCACAAAAATAGGTTTCTATCACCTAAAAAACTTAGCCAGAGTCCGCCCCATGCATGCTTTTATCACCAGTCAAATAAACTACTGTAATGCCCTGCTCTCTGTCTTCCTAAAGAAAATATTTCAGGTTTGCAATTATTACAAAATGCATCAGCAGCAGCACATGTCCTGACTAGGACCAGAGGGCAGGACCACATTACACCGGTTTAAAAATCACTGCAGTGGCTCCCTGAGAGTTTCAGAATTTTTTTTAATTCTGTTACTGGTTTTTAAATGTCTTAATGGTCTTGGGCCATCTTGTCTTTCTTTTATTCTACAAACCCTCACAGACCCTGCGCTCCTCCGGCAGCAGGCTCCTGCTCACTCCAAAAGTCAGGACGCACACGGAGAGGCATCTTTGCAGTACTACGGCCCTCTTCTATGGAACAGCCGGAGGATCTCAGAGCTGTAGAGAACTTTCATGTTTTTCAGAAAACATGCTTAAGACCCACTTTTTTAGCTTTGCTTTTGATTGAAATTTTATACTTTTACTTGTTTGCATAATACACATTTTATTATATTTATTTATTTTATGCCTATTTTTAGCATTTCCAGTGTTTCCTCTGTAGAAGCCCTCTGCACCAGGAGTGGGGGCCGGCTGTGCCTGCGGGGGTCTGGGCTCCTGCAGGGATGGTGCTTGTGTCCATCTCCCCTTGAGCCCATTGGTGGTTCCTGGTGGCGGTGGAGAACTCTCTGCTCCTGGTGTAGACAGCTCCTCCGATGGTGCCTTCTCAGCTGGTTCGCCTGTACTCAACCTCACATTTTACTAGGCATAGTTTTATGTATTTAGCGTGTGTGTGTGTGTGTGTGTGTGTGTGTGTGTGGGTTGTTTGGTTGTGTGGGGTTGAGCAGCTGTGGGGGATGGATGAGTAGGTGGGTGGAAGGCAATGTGGGATTGTTTTTAATAACTGTAAAGCACTTTGTCTTACATTTTTGTATGAAAAGGGCTTCATAAATAAAGTTTGATTGATTGATTGATATAAACTCACAGCTTTCAGCTTTCCTTGCATATTTCACATGCCAAGGAGCTTGACAGTTTTATTATTTAGGTAGCTGACAAAATAAAATAAACACTGAAAAAAGGTTAAGAAAAATCTGATCAGGTCAAGAGGACATATTTTCTACACAGGATGGCTGTATATTTCCCACCTTAAAGTGAACTTACTTTTACTAAGTTAATACTTGTAAATAAAGGGTCCCTCCTCCCTTTGCTCTCAGTGCTACATCACTTCCCCTTCAGAGCACTATCACATTTCAATCAGTGTGCTCCACATTGCATCAGGTTTGTGAAGTTGTGCATTGTTTTGTATTCGCTTTTGTATATTTATGGAAAATTGCCATGCAGGAGCTTGGGTGACTTAGGCTTGTGAGCTGAGGTTTGGATAAGGTTATACTGCTAACCCTAAGGAGGATTCAATTAGGGCCTGGGAGAGATAGCTAAATTACTCAAACATACATGAATGACATTGAAAACCTCTTCAGGCATGTTTTTGATGAGGGAACAATGTTATATAACATATCTTGAAAAAGTTAATTTTGCATAATCCAGCAGAGTTTTCAGTAGTAAATTACATATTGTACACTTGAGTTTCTTTTTTGGATTCCACAACCTCACATTGACTTAAGTTTAAATGTATTTAAAAGGTTTGATACTTAAATCAATCATGCACTTCATTCTGATGACAAAATATAACTGTATGTAAATCATAACTGTTTCCACAAAACAAAACCATGGAAGTTTGAGAACGCTATTGGCAATTCCTTTCCTGGCAGTAGAGGATGTTCATGATGCATTTAATGATGAGAAATTTCACATGCTACTTATCTGATCCGTACATCATCCAGGAACAAAAGAGGAAGTGTGTGCAAATTCCCAGAGGTGTTAAAGATGGGCTCTGAAGTTGAGTGTTTGTCTCTAGTCAAGGATGCGCTGAGCCTGGGGTAATTTTACAAGCCCCTCCACTGTCTAGGGAGCAAAATCCCTCTGCAATGGACAAGTCAGTACAGTGCCTCTTAGACCCCCAGGTACAAAGCAAAGGAAAACGACAACGAAATTCTGAAACATTTCTTACCCTATCAACTTAAGCACTAAATGGTATAAGAGACCATTTGCAACACATGAATTTGTCAAATAATCAACAATATAAATGAAGAACAGAATCAGAAACAGAATTTTACAGGCTGTGATCAACACAACTGATATTTGGTGGAGCCTCTCAGCATACTTGGCTTCTATCTTTGTTTCTTCAACACCTGAATATTTATTCATTTTAGCACAACTTGGCACACACATCCAATTGGACAGGAAGTAGTGACGCTAACTAGGTTGCCAGGTGATGTTCAGAGAGCCAATTGCTAAGAGGAACTTACTGCAAACCGTTTCTAATCAGGCCTGATTCTTTTATTTTACCTGTTTAAAAAAAATACATGAAATGACGCCATGTTCCCAGTCAGCAGAGATCGGCATCTATCAAAGGTCCAAATAAAGAATGGAGCTAAACCGTCACAGATGAAGCACAAAGAGCATAAAAGAGCATAAAATGAAATGTGCAGTAGAAGAGGACAGAATCATGCATGAATGTATTTTGTTAAGTTGCAAATGGGATATGTGATAAAAACTCAAAGCATAATGATTGGCAATAACAGGCAATACATGCGCTTTAAGGCTTGATTGATAAACAAGTATGGATGTATTTGGCCATTAATAAAGCCAACGTAGACTCCATGGCTCTTCGATCAGACCACAGCCTTGAGGAGGGCTGCTGTTGTAAAAGGTGAAAAGTCAATACACACAAGGAGCAGTAAATTTGAATGAGATGGATTTAGAAGTACATTAGATTAAATCACATGTCCACAGTGCTAACATGTAATTTAATGTAATTCTTAGTTTTTCAGAAGAGATCATACATTATTTGCTGAAAAGTTTCAATTAACAAAGTTTGCTTATGATAAAGACATTTATGTAACTGTTAGCCTAATTAGTCTTTTGTCATCAGGGAGCCAAATACATCTGTGACAAACAACATTTATCTGTACTTTGTGTTCTGGAAATAGAATAGAATAGAATAGAATGCCTTTATTGTCATTATACAAGTATAATGAGATGAGATTACAAGCTTCTCCATAATGTGCACACATAAATAAACAATAAATAATAAAAGATATGTACAATAAAACTACTATAAAAAACTACTAAGTACAAGAATAACAGGCTGTACAATAACTAATATGAGCTACTGTCTGTAAAAAGTTCCATAGACTGTGCATAGACTTGTGCAAAGCCTGGAGGTAAACAGGCACATAGCAGCAGCAGGTATTACAATAAAGTTCCTCAGTGCAGGTTGGAGTTGAGTATGGTGACTGCCCTTGGGAAAAAGCTGTCTCTGAGTCTGTTTGTTTTGGCTGGTATGGCCCTGTAGCGTCTACCAGAGGGCAGCAGGTTGAAGAGGTGGTAGCCAGGATGTGTGGAGTCCTTGATGATGCTTCTGGCTCTACCAAGGCACCTGGACTTGTAGATTGAGGTCAGGGGAGGTAGGGGGCAACCGATGATCTTTTGCGCAGTGTTGGTTACCCTCTGCAGTCTTTTCCTGTCAGCTTCTGTGCAGTTTGAGTGCCACACTGACACAGCGTAGGTCAGCAGGCTCTCGATCGCTGATCGGTAAAAGGTCACCAGCAGGTTGGTGTGGAGTTGCTCCTTCCTGAGCACTCTCAGGAAGTGAAGTCGCTGCTGTGCCTTTTTGACCAGTGCAGTGGTGTTAGCTGACCAGGACAGGTCGGCAGAGATGTGGACCCCTAGGAATTTGAAGGTCACCACTCTTTCCACACTCTCGCCGTTGATGTACAGGGGGGCAGGGGCAACCTTGTTCCGTCTAAAGTCCAGGATGAGTTCCTTAGTCTTGGCAATGTTCAGTGCCAGATTGTTGACTGCACACCACTCGCTGAGTCTAAGGACCTCATCTCTGTAGGGCGCCTCATTCCCTCCTGTGATCATCCCCACCACCGTTGTGTCATCTGCAAATTTCACAATGGCAAAGTGTAATTCCACTAACAAGCATCAGGCCAATAGAGACTGGAAGTTTTTTTATCTAAACCAACAATTTCAGGAATTTGCACATGACATTTTTCAACACAAACTGGATGACAAGTTTTAAGAAGAAATACCATGACAAGAACTTTACTGTTCAGCTATTGTGGCTTTTATGAAAATACTGTGCAGAAAAATGACAGTAATGTAACCACTGAGTGAAGCTCTCATCATAACAAACTTTGAAAGCCTCTGGTTTTCTAATACAGAACAAAAAGGGAAAAGGAAATGTTATTATCAATAGATGACCATGAATTGATGAAAAAACATTTTGGAGTCATTTATATGCAAATACAAAGACTCCAGTGGCTTGTGAACTAGTCAAGAGTCTAACAATCCACTCCTATTCACACAGTTTAGTTTACCGGTAGTTTATATTAGTTTAGTGTATCTTTAGACACTGATAGGATTAAAGGCCATAGCTCACTAATGAAGTTAAATGTACCTAAATGCACAATAAATATGGAGCAATATGTATTTGATGAGTTGTACACTATTGTAGTTATAGATTACATTATAAATGTTGTATAAGTTTAGTGTATGTTGTCAAAATAAATTATGGAAAATCACAGTTGACCAAACAATTTGTAAGAAATCTGCAAATTCATGCTTCTAACTTGTAGATTTCTTAAATGTGCCCTGTGTAACTTTTCTGGCAGAGGGCCCATCATTTGATTCTTTTTCTTTTCTTTTCTTTTAGTTTATTCCAAACTATGGCCTTACACTTATATTTCTCTATGGATAGAAGAAGAAGGTGACACCACCAGACAAAGCTACAGTTTTTCAAGTGATTTTTGAGTAATTAAACCCCAGTAATTGAAATATATGCATGATCAAGTTTAATGTCAACATTCCAGGCAGAACAATAACATTTCATTAAGACCAGCAAGTTACATTGTGCACATTTAACTGCAGATTCTACATAAAATCCCTGACTCTCTCTTACCCAGTCTATGGAAATGATGAAAGAATTGATACATGAGAAACGGAAATTACTGAGCCAAGAAACTGTTTTGTTTAAGTGCATTTTGCAAAGCCAATGTGCCAATTTGAGAGAGCTGTGGGAACCTAGTCTGAATCGTGACTTCTGACTTAGAAATGAGTTCAAGTGACTGACAAAACATAAAAGGCCATTCAAAATTATGTACAGCCTGAGAATGCCAGTGTTTTACAATATTCTATAAAACATAAAAACATAAGTGGTGCAGCAGAGGCATTACAGGTGACCCAAACACAGCATTTGAACAACAGGCAGCTGGTGAGTGAGATGTGAAGTGATGGGGTTAAGGGGAGTTCAGTGCAGACAAAGGCTTGTATGTGAGATTGGCACCACATGGGCCAGTGGGGTTCTGCAGATGCACAGTGACACTGAGCAGCTCAGGGCTGTTATTGGCTCTCAGCTAGTCTCATTAACATTACAAATTCTGTTTTCTATCTATACCTGTTTTACCACATGGGCAAAAAGGTACAAGGAAACAGCTGTATTTTGCAGACTTGACAAAACAAAACATGATTTATGACTGAAAACAAATTATTCTGACATTGCAAGTTTTATTGTATTACTGCTGAAAATAGGAATTGTTTTTGGTGGGTATTTGGTATGAATGGATAGTTTTGTTTTTGTTGTTCAGTGAGCAGTAGCACTGGAGAACATTTGTGTGAAAGTATAAGAACTGTGTGGGTTGTGTGGCTGGTCTTGGTCCAGCAGAACATGGATAATGGAAATTGGCTACAATCCTGCATTTTTACAGGTATATGTTTGTGTCTTTTTGATTTGAATATGTTGTTCATTATTACATTTTTTTTTTAAAGTACTTGCATTATATTTACAGGTTTATTTACAGGTTTACAGGTTTCATACATATTAAAATCCTATGGAGACAGGATAAGTTTTACTTTCAGCAGACTTCATTTAAATAACTTTTTGTTTGTTGGTTTACTGCGGCCATTCAAATTTTAATATTGCTGCACTATCCTGAACCCACTTGCTCATATTGCCATTATGCCCTTGTGCAAGGATCCTCATCCATCCAGCTTCTTTATGTTTAAGTTTATGTGCATTTTTGCAGCAAATGTGACTGGTTACATGATGGAAAATGTTTTGAGTTTACATAAATGTAAATTTCCCATTTCCCATATGCAGGAAATATGTAATAAAGCAACTTGAAAGACAACCCACATGTTTATGAGCCTTATACAGCATGATAGAAACTAACTTAAGTCAGTTTGTTTGTGTTTTTTTCCCAAAGAATCTCAGCTGCTGCCTTTCAAACACTGCATAGTATTCATATAACAATATTAATCATGCTGAGCCCTGTTTTTGATACACTGCCAAGATGATAGTGGAGAGGCAAAGCTTAAATGGCTAAATGAGACTGAAGAGTATGGGGGGGTTTGAAGACTGTCCAGCTGCTGCTCAGGTGAAAGCAAAGCTAATACATCTTTGAAATGGAAATATGCAGACAAAATAGAAAAGGGAAAGTAAATCTTTATTAGACCTGTTCTTGAAGCTGTATTTCTCACAGGAATTGCTTGTACAGGCAGACAGAGTCTCACCTCTGATTCTGGCTGTGGGGTGCTGGGGGCATTTACGTCAAGGTAAAGCCCACAACCATATGTGTGCTTAATGATGAAGGAGGAGACGGGCTTTTCACATCTCAGAAAGATGTCGACAATATGAGGTATGTGAGAATGATTTGGATAGTACATATTTTGGCATGGGGGTACAAAGTAGGCTACATGTGCCATGGGATTTATTGGGTTCTATAAGGGCCGAAGGGATTTTGTGGCTATCTTCATCTAATCCCTCAGCGATCCAGGGACCTAATCCCTCAGCGATCCAGGTGTGTTGCAAAGTATGAAAAGCGCAGTACTGGGAACAGCAAAGATACTGAGCAGAACTCTTTAGATCCCAGGCCTCTGTTAGAGGACCCGAGCTAATGAGGGTGAGAGAGGCCAACCACCGTGGAAGGTGAGAAACACATTATATTACATGAGCCTGGGGCTAGCAAACATGTGAGAGTAATGACAAACAAAGACAAAGTTTTTATGTTTATTGATAATTGACTGAAATGTATCTGTCAGTGAGTGACCTGTGAAGAAAATAAAATAAGTAAATGAAATAAGTGCATTTATTTAATTGTGCGTGAAATTAAGTATACTTACCCTCTGGTTGTCTGTCGCTATTTAGTATTTTTAAATTAATAAAACACTGCTAAATTAATAAAGGTATGTTTTTGTACTTAGATATAATTGAATATTTGAGCACTGTTTTTGATACGCTTAATCTTTTAAATATTGAATTGAAAGGACATGTACAGTACTTACCTGTACTTGGGAATGAGCTCACCCAATTAAAGGAGATAAAATGAGCCACCTTGATCTTTGAGAGAGAGGTGCTGTGTGTGCATGTTGTTGCCATGCTTGTTGCAGCTCACAAATGAGAGTGGCTGTGGCTCCTCACAGACATCTCTGGGATGGAAGCCAAAACATAAGCTTAAAACTTTGTCTAATTCAATACTTCAGAATCTCTTGCCCCATCTGGAAGCATGCCATATCTGATTTCAATTTTCATTTTTACTAAGGCGACTAAATATTTTACCACTAGAAATGTAAAGTTTATATTTGTTCTTCATGACCTTTTGCACCTGACAGAATTTTAAGATACCACAAAATCAAGCACAATTTGATTATGTTTCATCACAGCATCAGGTTATACATTGGCACAGTGGGTGAAGTGCATAAATCTTCAAGTGTGTGGGCACAAATCTAACCACTGGGCCACAGTCTCCCCATGTGAGACCACATAGGGCTGCTTAGGGGGTATCTTCTTCAGATCTGAACAAGAGGATCACTGACCTCCTGTATAATCAAACTGGATATCAATGGAACAGTCAATCATTTGATTATCTTCTAGGAACTGCATAAACTCTATCCTCAGAGAATGGGCACAGAGCCACTGGATGAATCCTTGATGTCAAAAGGATGATAGAAGTGTCCTTGCAGCTGGCCTTCTTTTGTATAAGACTCTTTCCCCCCAAGTCTCTCCCATGTCAGTTTTAGACTAGAGAGTGCATCAGTGCACATTTACATAGGTGATAGAATGAAATGAATGAATGAATCATATGACCAAAATAATTAATGATTATATCATGATATTTATTAAAGTTGCTGATAGTTTAAAAATGTTATGGGTATGAATAAGTACAATATTATATTATGAATAAGTTCCATATTTAAGCATCTGTTATAGTATTGTACTTGGTTATAAATTAAAACTACACTGATCTAGAGGAAAACATCATGGATAAGTAGTTTTTTCTGCACATTCTGGTGATACAGTGGCAACTGGTTATTCTCTTTTTATCATGGTAAATTATAGTATTGTTTATTGTCCCATCCCTAAGAGGTGAGTTCAAATGTATGATGGTACATTCACATCATGCCCAATTTAGTTGACTTTAAGATTACTCTTTGCTTTCTTCTGCCCTCATGGTGCAAATCATCCATCCATCCATCTTCTCCCGCTTAATCCAGCTGGGTTGCGGGGGCATCTTGCTGCCCAGTTCTCATAGCACCTGACCCCCCGTATGAACCCCTCTGCAGGTGGTGAGCCCACAGGAGGTGCAAATCATATCATCATATTTGACAAAAACAAAAACAATTTTAAAAAAAAACTCATGCTTTTAGTCTTCACTCAGGTCAGATATCTTGCTAGGCCCTATTTCAAGAAGCAGGATTAGCTACTACCCAAAGTTTGTAAAAAAAAAAAAAAAAAAAAAGCAACTCAACAACCTGCTTTATGAAATGGGGCCAATGACACACACCCACACATTCCCCTGTTAACCAATATCCCAGGTGGCCAAAGGTGGGTGAATAAACAGGCAACACAAGCTCACAGATACAGGGTGCATGTAAAAGCACTCACGTGTTCAGCCTCAACTGTATGGGGCATATGCTGTTATAACACTAACACTGTGATCATTCCACCTCTCCACGATCACACGCTGTGAGCACGGGTTTGGCAAGGATGAGCTGAAAATCATATCACTGAAAAGTTTTTAAAATCCCAGCAAACTCTGTGGGAAGGGCATGGTAATATTAGCAATACATTAGTCTTATCGCGCTTTTCCAGCTGCTCAAAGCTGCTTTACAATTTGGTGCATTAGTCATTGTCTCCATACTTGTGGCAAACTTCTATTGTAGCCACAGCAGCCCTGGAGCAGACTGACGGAAGCATGGCTGCCAATCTGTGTCATCGGCCCCTCCAACCACCACCATCACTCACACACATACCACTTTCTTACCAGCTAGTGTGGGTGAAGTGTCTTGCCTAAGGACACAATGAGTTTGGTGCCCCACTCTGGCATCAATTCCCAGTGGTCTCCCATCCAAGTACTAACCAGGCCTGGCCTAGCTTAGCTTTTGAGATCTGACGGGATCAGTCTTTGACAAGGAGATTTGACCACAATAATGTTTTTTGGAGAATTTTAATATCCAAAATGGTAAATTAGGATCAGTGTGTTCACTTCAGACATTCATTTTGACAGTCCGGTATTTGCCCGAATCAAACATACTTAAAAGCAGATTTTCTCAAGCTTCAAAAGTACATCCCAAATGATTTGATCACATTCACTTTGAACAATCTCAGATTGGCTGGTCATAACAAGAAGCTAGAACCTTTCATATTTCTAAGACTTTTGTTATGATCAATCAGCCAAAAGTCACATTCAACCAAACTCACAAGGGTTAGACAAGTCAAAAAACACTCAAGTGTACCATGTACTATAGTAGTACTCAAGCAAAGGTAATTATGCAAACATGCTAAAGTATTTGGTATATATAACTGTTACTATATAACTGCTTTATGTAAATGGTACTCAAAATGATATTCAGATATGATATAATTACACTATATTAATGTTCTGAGAGAGAAAAACACAATTCGAGCCTATAAGTACTGGCTTACATATAATTGGCTGTTTCAGTCAGACCTAACTGAACTGTAAACAGAAGAGTAAATCCCATGGCCATATAATAGACATTTGACTGGCCGTTTTCTCAGAATAACTTCCAGTTCTGTACTACTTTGTCTTCAGGGGAGAGAAATGATTACAACAGTCTCTACTGAGAACATAGTGTGTTCCTTCTTCACATTAGTTTACAGCTATGGCAGTGTAAAAGATTAATGTTTTGTGAAGCTACTTATGGTTGATGTATTGCTTTGTTTTATCCCTCATAATGTCTCTTTCCTCTTATATTCAAATATATGAGTGAATCATGTGGTCTATTTATTTACTCAACTTTTTAGAGGCTGTGGTAAAATAAAAAAGCATAATTTCCTGTCTCATAGCTATTTTCTGACAGTGACAATCATCATGATAGGATGCATTGTACGGCCTGTACTGCTCCTCATGTTAAAGGCCCATAGAAGCAAATAAAAAGCAGTGTGAATATGACACTTCTCTTCTTACAGTCTAACTAATAAGGGAATAGTTCATATGGGAGATCAGATATATTATACTTACATTTAATGGTTCCATATCAGGACATGGTATTAATCACAAAGTTGATGAAATAGCCTGGTAGATTCATTACATTTTCTTTTACTTCTTGAAAGTTGAGGTGTAAGTAACTTACTTTGGAAAAACAGGTTTAACTAATTCCCCAGAAAAAGCATGTGTGTACAGAAACTAAAGCTTCATTGTTGAAAAAAGGAATAGAACTGGATACACTATAAGATGCTGTAAAAATAGGCCACGTTACATGAGATTTTGTTTGAAAATACAGCCTACAGCATCTAAATATCAAGACAGTTTTCTTTGATGTCCCCTGTATGTCACATACCTGAAGTATCTGACATGCGAGTCAAAAAAATGCACATGAGCAAAAAAAAAACAATTATTTCAATAGCAAGATTTCTGCAGAAAAAGGCAATCTCTCACTCACAGAATGGATTATGTAGTATAAAATGGCTGTTTGCTAATCAGCAGCTGTACACCGTCTGAATTAAGTTGAAATAGATTTTGGTGGTGTAAATAACGAAATGAAATATGTTTTGAGCCAAATGGAAAATACCTGTATGCCAAATGAGTAATCAGTATGCATTACATAGAAATATACTGGCTATTGCAGCAGATGTCTGGTGCAACTTGATTTACTAGAAACACTGTTAGCATGTATAAATTAAATATAGTCTAATATCCACTGTGTCATACCCGTGCATGCTGGGAGTGTTGTATAGGGCTAGGATTTCATCAAAATTGCAATTTGAATGAACAATATTAGCTTATCACAAAGACAGCAATTTTTGAAATACTATAATTTCCTCCATAAACAACAAAATATCCTGTCTTATTCTATATTAATTTGTCCATTCTGTATATTTCAGTCAATTCACCTGGATGGTTTTAAAATGTAAACTTTATAAACCGTAAATCTAATCGCAAATGCAAGAATTGCAACGCTTGTCAAAAAAATCACGGTTAGATATTGTTAGATATTTTTCATAAATGGTTAAGTGGATTGGTTCTACTGACTGGGCTCTTGGTTGGTACTCGTGACTTGGTTAAGCCATCAGAACCCAGCTTGACACAAATTTTTGAATGATTTGGATGGGAAATTTGTGAACAAATGCTCAAACTTGGACTTTGAGGATTCTGAGGCAGATTTTTTTCACTCTAAAAGCTAAAAAAAGTCACTTCTCCCAGAACTGATCAACTTTATTGGATTTGGGGACAAATCTCAACTTCTAAAACATTGTACATAGTTTCATATTAAACTAAACAGAAATTTGTTTTGATAACCTGGATGCTGCTGTTGGGAGTTACAGACATTCAAAACTGAACATCTGTGTAATTTCAGTACAAAACTGTATGTTCAATCATTTGTAAGGTAATGCTAATGTTCAGTATCAGTATGCACAGAAGGCTTGGGCCGGCTTTGTTGTTTGGGGATATCTGAATAATTCATGATTAATAAATGACCATCATCGATACAATTACTGTTTCTGCCCTTACTTTTATAAGGGCCTCAGCTGGTTAGTTGTGCAGTGAGGGGGACACATGCAGTCCATAGGGAATAGCTGTAGGTCTCCAACCTGCAGTTTAATTTGGAAATCAATTTGTCTTTATTGCTTATTGCTAGGTACTGTAAAATGTTTCATTTAGTTGAGAAATGTAATGTAATTTGTGACTTTATTTACTGATTATTCATCAACTCAGTTTGTGATTTATTTGAGTCCAACTGCATCTTGACACTGTGGGATTTATTATACATTTATTTCTGGAATGTGCCATCTCATTTTCGTGGGGGTCCAAACAGGACTTCTTAGAAACTTGTGTGGCGGACAGCAGAGGAGCTCTCGTTTTTAGGCTACCTGGCACCACCTTCCGGTGCCAGCAGAGGTCAGGGCTTTAAAAGGGCGCCTCTGCAAGACCGCAGTCCCGACTTCTGCTGGCTGGTGACAGGTAGTATTGCAATACGTGTTTATATTTTTAATGATTTTTAGTTTTTAAACTGGTTTAATTGTTTTTTTAGAAGCAAGTCAACTCTGGTGGCAGATCTTTACCCCCAGGATTTTAAGAGATTGGTCTGCTACTGTTTTGTATGGGTTTTGTATGGGTTTTGTATGGGTTTTGTATGGGTTTCGTTTATGGGTTTTGTTTTAGTGTTTTGATTAAAAGTTTGTTTGATTTTTAGCTTGACTTGCACGGATAATACATCCTGTTTTTAACAGTTGCCGTCCCTGGGCTTTTAGCTCTTATTTGGTTTAAGTTTCCCGGGCCGTGCTTGGGAGGGGTTTAGCCCAACTTCTTAGTTTTCACTTTGGGGTTTTAAGTTACTTTGCTGTGAATGTACGGTAGCACTTTCTGTTTTGTTTCGGGTGGGGCTACCCCCTCTCAAGTCGTCTTCGTTTGGTTTTTGTTCTAATATTTATTTCTGTTTCAGGGCTTGTTCCTCCGCCCAGGGGCTGCAAGGTTTTATTTTGAATTTTATTATTTTAAACCCAAATTGGCCATTTTCTCTTATCATTGAAGAAATAAAAATAATTTTAGCAATTTTGACTACTTTTAGACTGTTTAATAAATTTTAATTACCCTTTTTTAAAGTCACGTCTCTGTTGTTCTTTTACAATTCTTATCTGTGGCCTTTTAATATTGTATTTATTGGTGATACAAAGCGTGCCTCGAGGTCACAATGTCGTGGCGTTGTCGGCAGGATTTGTAAACGGAGACGTGTACTTTTAAAAGCGTAATTGTTTATTTATTGGTGCAAGAGGCTCTTAGTTATTTTAACAACAAAACAGTAGCAGGCCCGGCGTTGGACCGTGGCCTGGCCCCACCTGTGTGCATCTGATTGAGCCGTGTGACTACTTGCCTGACACTGCCTGTTTCATCTGTAGTAGGCATGGAGAACGAGACGCAGGAGCTCAGAGACTTGGTGAAAAAGCTGCAAGCTGAGAATGAACGTCTACGAGCTGGAGATATGGACAATCCTTCACCTACTGGTGAGGGTACCTCATCACAAACCCACCGCAGTCATGGACATTATGGCCCTACTGGGGAACGTATTCTGTATATTCCTCGGGAACGCAAATGTCCAATTTTCAGAGGTAGTACTGGAATTGGGATTAATGATTGGGTTGAGGAAGTGAGGGCAAGTATGCGGAGCTAGGTACCTGTCAGCACTTGACCAGGCCCTTTTCATTTATGATCACCTTGAGGGAGAAGCCAAAGAGGAGATTCGCTATAGACCCAGGGCTGAGCGGGAGGACCCTGAATGCATTTTAGCAGCTTTGCAAGAACTTTATGGGTGTTCAAAATCCTATGTGGCACTACAAGAGAATTTCTTCTCCAGAAAACAGTTAGAAGGTGAAACATTGCAGGAATATTCCCATGCTCTATTTTGCTTAATGGAAAAGGTCACAAAAAGTGTACCAGGTGGTCTGAGTAATGCGCCGGTACTGTTAAGAGACCAATTTGTAGAACATGTGTTGGACCCGTCCTTGCGTAGAGAATTAAAACGTCTAGTGCGGTTAAATCCAGGCTACACACTGCTAGATGTGAGACGTGAAGCACTACAGTGGGAGCAAGAGGGCCAGCCTTCTGACACTAGAGGGCGCAGTCAGTCTGTACCTTCATTTTGTGCAGCGCAGTGCTCTCAGACTAGAAGAGTGATTGAAACTCCAGGTAGAGCTCAGGACAGTTTAGCTGAGATTAGGGAGCTGTTACTGAAACAACAAGAACAGATAAACTTGCTGACCCAAAATATGGTACAGATACAGAATGCTAGACCCCAAGGTTTTAACAGAGGTGGTCCCCTTATTTGCAGACAGTGCCAGCAGCCCGGTCACATCGCCGAAACTGCCGCCAGCCACAGGGGAGTCCGAGGGTAGGGAATTTTATACAAAGGGGACAGGTAATCTCAGCCAGTCAGCAGGCGGAAAACTGATTCCTTCTGTCTTGCAGAGCCACATTGCAGAAGGGAGTGACACTGGCTCATCCGACCCTAGAAAGGTTAACCCTGCTGTTCCAAAGCTTATAGGATCGTGCCCCATGGTAACAGTGAGTCTAGGTGGGGTAGAACTGGACTGTCTGTTGGACACGGGCTCTATGGTGACTACAGTTACTGAAAGTTTTTTTGCCAGGCATTTTAAAGAAAAGCTCAACTCGTGTAATTGGCTTGAACTTCGTGCTGCTAATGGTGTGGACATACCCTATGTGGGCTACCTAGAAGCAGACGTAGAGGTGCTTGGCAAAGTGGTAGAAGGTCGTGGCATTTTGGTGGTGAAAGATCCCCCGAGTCATTTGCCCCAACCCAAGGTCCCAGGTATACTCGGCATGAATGTTATCCAGGAGTGTTATAATGAGCTTTTTCAACAGCATGGTCAGTCAATGTTTGAACTTCCCTTCGTGACAGATGTTCCCTCCCCCTGGCTTAGTGCATTTCAACACTGCCAAAGGGCTCAGGTAGAAACAGGCCCCCCTAAAGCAGGTATGGTGAGGATAAGGGGTCGGAGACCAGTGTGCATTCCCGCTGGGACAATCAAGATAGTGCCGACCACATGTCCCCAAGGCAGGTTTGGTCTTAGTGAGTCGGGGCTTTTTGAACCATTCACTAGCAGGTCCTCCCTCCCAGCAGGTGTAGTTATATCCACTGCTATGGTGACGGTGCACCGAGGAACTGCCTACATCCCAGTGTTGAATGTGAGCACCACAGATGCTATGCTCCATCCTCGTACAGCAGTAGGCATGTTGAGTCCAGCAGACATAATTAGTCTACCAGAGGGCATCACTGAAGTTGTAGGCTACTCTAGTGAACCAGTGGGGGCTACCATTTTCTCTCAGGCCAGCTCACAGGCCATGCAGGCAGATCCAGTAGAGACCGTAGATCTGTCCACCCTTTCTGTGATAGAACAGGATAAGGTCAGGCACCTGCTTAGAGAGTACAGTTCTGTTTTCGCCACAAGTGACAGTGATTTGGGTTGTACGGATCTAATTAGTCATGAGATTCCACTCTTAGATGAGGCTCCTGTCAGGCAGAGGTTTAGGAGAATACCCCCCTCTGAGTATGAGGTAGTCAAGGCCCATATAAGACAGTTGCTTGACAGTCAGGTGATCCGGGAGAGTAGCAGCCCCTATGCGTCTCCAATTGTGATTGTTAAGAAGAAAGATGGATCCATACTCCTCTGTGTCGACTACAGACAGCTTAATAGTAAGACCATGAGAGACGCTTTTCCTTTGCCCCGAATTGAGGAGTCTCTAGATGCACTGTGTGGCGCAAAATGGTTTTCAACAATAGACCTCGCTAGTGGCTATAACCAAGTTCCTATGGCTGAGAAAGACAAACACAAGACTGCTTTTTGCACACCGTTTGGTTTATTTGAGTTTAATAGAATGCCATTCGGCTATGTAATGCACCAAGCACTTTCCAAAGGCTAATGGAGCGAATGTTTGGGTCAGAACACTGCCAGTCCTTACTTTTATACCTTGATGATGTTGTGGTGTATTCCTCATCGATAGATGACCACCTCCAGCGCCTGGGTGCTGTTCTGGACAGACTGCAAAAAGAAGGCCTTAAGGTAAAATTGTCAAAATGTGAATTCTTCAAAAGAGAAGTAAAATACCTAGGGCATGTGATCTCTGGAGAGGGCGTGTCCACAGACCCAGGCAAAGTGGCTGCTGTAGCGGACTGGCCTCGGCCTAACACTGTCACAGAGTTGAGGTCTTTCCTAGGCTTTGCCAGTTACTATCGGCGGTTCGTCAGTGGGTTTGCAAGGATGGCAGCCCCTCTCCACCGTTTAATAGCAGAGGTTCGGCGTGTTTTAGGGCGGCAAAAGCACCAGCTCCTGGCAGCCAGTTGGACAGGTGAATGTGAACAGAGCTTCAACGACCTCAGAGCAGCTCTCGTGAGTGCACCTGTGCTTGCATATGCAAATTTTTCATTGCCCTTCATCCTAGAAATTGATGCCAGTTTTAACGGATTGGGAGCTGTTCTTTCACAAGAGCAAGAGGGGAAGGTGCGGCCAATAGCTTATGCTAGTCGTACCCTTAGTCCCGCTGAAAGAAACATGTCAAATTACAGCTCCATGAAGTTGGAGTTTCTGGCATTAAAATGGGCATTAACAGAGAAATTCCGAGATTATTTGCTTGGCCAAAAATGCATTGTTTGGACTGACAATAACCCTCTTAGCCACTTGGAAACGGCAAAACTGGGGGCAACAGAGCAGCGGTGGGCTGCCCAGTTGGCATCCTTTAATTTTACCCTGCGTTACAGGTCTGGAAGGACAAATGCTAATGCTGATGCTCTGTCAAGGTTCCCTACTGCCCTGGAACAGTCACTGCCAGGCACAGCTCTTCCGGAGAATCTGCTGACACCTGTACCACCTGATGCTGCCCTCAAGGTAACTCAAGCCGCCATGTCTGTCCTCCCCTCCCATTCGGCCACTGAATTGATTGCACTCCAACAAGCTGACCCTGTAATTGGGGCCTTTCTGATTTTTTGGCGCAACAAGAGGCGTCCCGATAGGGCGGACCGAGCTAACCTTTCCCCCCAGGTACTGGAACTATGTCGGCAATGGGACAGAGTGAAGGAGATGAATGGAGTGCTCTACCGTCACACCCAGAGGTGTGATGGAGAGGGAAGGACCTGTATCAGCTGCTCTTGCCTCATGACCTGAAAGAGGAGGTGCTCAGGCAACTTCATCAAGGACATGGCCATCAAGGCTTAGAGAGGACTACTGACCTGGTAAGGCAGAGATGCTATTGGCCATTAATGCATAAGGACATCAAAGACTGGTACCAACAGTGTGAACGCTGCATTCTGGCCAAAGCTTCACAGCCCCAGAGCAGGGTTGCGATGGGCCATCTATTAGCGTCAAAACCTAATGAAGTGTTGGCCATAGATTTTACAGTGCTTGAGCCCTCACGTGAAGGAGTGGAAAATGTGCTTGTTATGACTGACGTGTTTTCAAAATTTACCCAGGCATTTGCCACAAAGGACCAACGGGCTTCGACGGTGGCAGACGTCCTGGTGCCGCAGTGGTTCTACAAGTTTGGTGTCCCAGCTCGGCTGCATTCGGACCAGGGCAGGAACTTTGAAAGCGCCCTGATCAGTCAACTCTGCAGCATTTATGGCACTCGAAAGACTAGAACCACCCCTTATCACCCTGAAGGAAATGGTCAGTGTGAACGCTTTAATAGGACGCTTCATGACCTCCTAAGAACACTGCCCATTGAGAGGAAACTGAACTGGTCTAAATACTTGCCCCAAGTCCTTTTCGCCTACAATACAACAATGCATCAGTCTACCGGTGAGTGCCCTCATTTTCTGATGTTCGGACAGGAGCCACATCTACCTGTAGATTTTCTACTTGGCCGGGTCCCAGAACCCAGCGATGGTCGAGTGGAGGACTGGGTCCAGGAGCACCGGCGGAGACTTCAGGTGGCGTTTGAAGGGGCCCAGCAGCGACTTAAAGCGGCAGCAGCACGGCGTAAGGAGCACCATGATGTTCAGGTAAGCTCCACCGATCTCCGCGGGAGCAGCAATTTGTTTACCTCCAGGATCATAGCAGGAGGGGCCGCTCCAAGATACAAGACGTGTGGAGTCCAGAGATCCATGTCATTGTGAAAGCCCCGCAAGCCAGTGGTGCAGTTTACACGGTGGCACCCGTACATGACCCCCAGAGGGTAAGAACTGTACACCGTAACATGTTGAAACCGGTTCCTCATAACCTATGCCCTCAGAACCAGCCTAGCCCAAGGCCGGAGTTTAGGAGGGAGTCTGAGGGAGGAAGATCAGCCCATTACATTTGTGATTAGCCGGCCTGTTCCTGGAGTAGCTACGACCACACCCTCTCCAACCACCGGTACCACAAACGCCGTCTCCTAACTCTCCTCCTCTGCCGTGCCCTCAGTGGTCCCCTCAGTTCAAGACTTGGATCCAGGAGGCCCCAGGAGAACAACCCGGGCCACCGCGGGCAACACACAACCCTCACCGTCTCCCAACTACAGCATCTCAGGAGCTAGGGGGGGCTGCTACCTCCCGGTTCAGTGGTGCAAGTAGTGCAGTAAGTGCTTATTTTAGGCCCTGGGACTAGGGGGTATTGCCGGGACGTCAATAGTAAACTGGGGGCAGATTGTGGCGGACAGCAGGGGGAGCTCTCGTTTTTTTAGGCTACCTGGCACCACCTTCCGGTGCCAGCAGAGGTCGGGGCTTTAAAAGGGCGCCTCTGCAAGACCGCAGTCCCGACTTCTGCTGGCTGGTGACAGGTAGTATTGCAATACGTGTTTATATTTTTAATGATTTTTAGTTTTTAAACTGGTTTAATTGTTTTTTTTAGAAGCAAGTCAACTCTGGTGGCAGATCTTTACCCCCAGGATTTTAAGAGATTGGTCTGCTACTGTTTTGTATGGGTTTTGTATGGGTTTTGTATGGGTTTTGTATGGGTTTCGTTTATGGGTTTTGTTTTAGTGTTTTGATTAAAAGTTTGTTTGATTTTTAGCTTGACTTGCACGGATAATACATCCTGTTTTTAACAGTTGCCGTCCCTGGGCTTTTAGCTCTTATTTGGTTTAAGTTTCCCGGGCCGTGCTTGGGAGGGGTTTAGCCCAACTTCTTAGTTTTCACTTTGGGGTTTTAAGTTACTTTGCTGTGAATGTACGGTAGCACTTTCTGTTTTGTTTCGGGTGGGGCTACCCCCTCTCAAGTCGTCTTCGTTTGGTTTTTGTTCTAATATTTATTTCTGTTTCAGGGCTTGTTCCTCCGCCCAGGGGCTGCAAGGTTTTATTTTGAATTTTATTATTTTAAACCCAAATTGGCCATTTTCTCTTATCATTGAAGAAATAAAAATAATTTTAGCAATTTTGACTACTTTTAGACTGTTTAATAAATTTTAATTACCCTTTTTTAAAGTCACGTCTCTGTTGTTCTTTTACAATTCTTATCTGTGGCCTTTTAATATTGTATTTATTGGTGATACAAAGCGTACCTCGGGTCACACTTGCATTCTACGAGTTATCAGCGTTTTAATGATTTATATAATAATGTCCCTGTCCATAAACCTTCAACAAACTTTGCATTATCTACATCATTGTTTTCAAAGTTGAAGAGAAAGGTTGCCAAAGTTGAAGAGATGTTAAGGTTGCCAAACAACCAGTGGACAGTGCAAATATTAGGGATATAACAATAACAGACAAACATCACTGTGATTCTATATTGTTTAAAGTCTCACTACTTTGACACTATATCAAGTCTTCTTTTGCTTAAAGTTATAGATTTATGGCAGCAACAGCTAAAAGAAATCATTTGCCTTATTTCAGTGCACATAGCATGAAGGAAAAGGTATTCAGCACTTTTATCATAATTCTTTGGATTCTGACAATATTAAAAGGAATAAGTAGAATATCTACATTCCTGAATAAAAATTCAAAATATACAGTATGGACAGTGCAGTGCAAAACTAGTAGTGCAAATGTATTGTTGAATTGAAATGTTTAAAGGGCCCATATTACACTATTTTCTGAAAGGTAAAAGGTAGCTGTTAACTTGTTTGGAGAATAATAAAGGATTATTCAAACATGTGTGAATGAAACAAAACACAACTCCAGTTATGTTTTTGAGGAGGTAACATTAACATTATAACATGGTTCAAAGCTCACAAGAGTCAATTTCACATAATATAGGACCTTTAAAATAACAGGTGTTATGAAGAGATGCAAATCGTGACCATATTGTACCATGAAATTTGGATTTTGTTACACCCCTGATCTATATTCAAGACCCATTCTAGCAGCTAACCCAGGCGAAGTGAGCTCCACGGGCTACTGCGGTGTGACATCACCACACTGGGCTCACACGCCTGATGGTGCCAGTGTGCTCTTCCATAGATGATTCTCAGGCAGCGACAGACGGCATAGACTGGCTCTAGTGAAGAGAGGCTGCACAAACCACTCCACATATTTGGGACATTTATCTGCAGATTTACCCTAAAAAATAAGGCTTTAGATCTACGTCAATGAGACATGTCCCGGAGTGATACAATTAAGTAAATCAGCTGTGATAGGTCTATACAGCTCAAATATATTAGATCCTAGACATATGTATTTATGTATTGATTATAGCAGATGATACAACTGCACTGATGCAACAGATGGTATTGGGTGAAAGTATAAGTATAAGGGCCCATACTCTTTCTAATGTCAAAACAACAAACAAATAGCTGGAGTTGTATTTTATTCCATCCACACTTGTTTAACATACAAACCTTGCGCCCTGTGTTCTTCTCTCAGACAGAAAACACTCCACCTCGTGATGTCATGTGGTAATACAGGAAGTGCCCCACTGTGTTGTTAAACTCCATACACCTTCCATAGAATCATTTGGATTTCAGCTCTGGAAATGCCAATCTCATGACATCACAAGGTGCACAAGAGCTTTGACTTTTGGAGACGTAGACAGATTAATAATATCTGATTACTCATGTGAATGAAACAAAACACAACTCCAGGTATGATTCTGATTCTGAGGTAAGGTATTATTTATCCAATTACACTGTGAAACAACAAATTAAAGACAAATCCCCACCAGTGCCATGCAGTAATTGATGGTTTAGTATTTATACATCTCCTGTGCAGCAAAGGGCTTTTTAACAAACTGACGGTATAAAACATTTCCTGTAGATGATGAAAATCCTTTGTATTACAGCAGTTTTTCTAAGTAGAAATGCCAATTTTATTTTTGCAAGGTTAGTCTAGGCCACAGAATCTCATTTGATATACACTTTTGTGAAAAAGTTTTCTTGTGTTCGGCCTTGTAAAGTTGTAACCACTTTCTTTTTTCACTCACAGGCTGGCCCCGCACGAGCAGATACAAAGTGAATGGTACACAATTGCTTTCAACGCAGGAGCAAATCTGAGGAATGAGGAAGAGGAGGATGCATCTCTGCTGTTTCCTTTCACACTCAGAATAACAGAATTGTTTGTAGGGAGTCGGGCAGGGGTAGTTTTTGATGTGGCACCGTTCCTTGTCCATGAGGTCCCTACTGTGGTTCAAAGTATGATGTGAATATGTGCGCATCCAGATTGGCTCAAATCCAAAGACAAACATAAGAGAAACATCATCACAACAAAAGTCTGCATCATGCATCTTGTACCTATCAGAGTGGTACAAGTAAAAAACAAGTGTCTGGATCAGCAAACGAGATTGAGTCACAGTCTACCACTTTATGCAGGGACTTCAGTGCTGCCACAGTCACATTCTCAGGGTCAAACAAGAGCTATTGGTCTGACAAACTGTTCCTTAGCTAATAAACGAAACCTTACAGGAGGAGGTACATTTTATTACTCTAAACCACTAACATTATTCTGCCATTACTGTTGTTAGTACACCTATAACTAACATTGTGTCATGAGTAAGTAAAGAGTGTCTTTTTATGATTTTTCTTCCATATTTACACTCTAGAATTCCTCTTTTAACTTTTTGTTGTTGTTTTACAACAAATGCAACTATGGGTATTCTTGATACTTTACAGGGCCCATATTGTGCTATTTTCTGATCTATGTTGTTTTGTTGTTGTTTTGTTTCATTCAAACATACACACAAACCATGCATACTTAGGCAGGAAGTTTCCATAGTACAAAGCAGTAAGGAGCAGAACCTCTTATCTAAAGAGCTCCTTGGTAAACCTTAAACCATTCATCACCCTATTCATTAATGGATTTCCTTTAACATGATTTGTAGATATAAAAGATCTATCAGTACTCTAAACTTGTGGACAATTGCTTATTTTAGTATTAGTATATATGTATTTGATTCATGTTAACTAAAGCTTAAAGTATGACTTTATATATGATCCTGAGGACAGTTATTACATGTCACGGGTACGGGTTGCTTCAGAAATGATTCTCCATCTTCTTTCAGTCAGCGTTTTGCCTTACGGAGCTTCAAAGGCACTTCTTTTCATTACTGCAGTGTGCTAAAGTAGAGGTATGTGTACATAGCAGCAGAGTTCAGAAATGAGCTAAATATTAGGATTTGGCTATATTTAACACCCTTTGGATCATTACACAATAGAGAAAATTAAATGGTTTTCATAGCATTTGCATTTCTATCTTGGGTGCTTTTCACTTGATTACAGGTCTGCAGTTGCCCAGAGGTAGATTGACTGAAATGATTCTGCCAATCTGAGATTGGTGTTATTCTCCTTCACACTCTATTGCCTGGAAGCACTAACAGATGTAATGAAACAATATGAAAGAATATTGGTCATATAAGCCAATCCATCTGCAGTGACCCTATATGAGAGTCAATTCAAACTGACTTGACTACATTCAGTGACAGACAGGAAGTCATTGCAATAGCTGCACTGCACTTTATGCTCGGGTGTCACTCTGTTTATTGATTTAAAGCAATTATTATAGGCCCACCATTACTTAAATTTAGATTAGTGGTTGTGACATTTTTTACAAATTAGGTGCTGATAAAAAATAAAAAAAACATATGGACATTGTAATTGCACAGAGGTGTCTCTGGTTTTACAGCTGTCACTCCCATCATTTCTCCCAGCTGTCACTCCCATAATTTCTTGGTCTAAAAAGCTATTTGAAACTGTATAATTCTGGCCATGTGGGTGGCAATCTCCACATGGTCTGATCACAGCTGGTGTTTCTTCCAGGTCACTGGTTATGTTAATGATGTGCTTTTCTAAGACACCATGGCATCATCTTGTCATTGTCATGGGTTACCAGTGTGAAAGTGAAATCATGTGGATTAAAAAAAGGCCTAATGTAGGCTATATCTATACAGCCCATGGATCTATTAAATCTATCTATTCTATACAGGCTTGTATGATATAGGCCTGTATTTAGTCTTTATTCTATACAAAGGTTTACAAAGGCTTTGGGTCATGGCTACAATTACTACATTTCTTAGAATGAGGAAAAGGTACAGGTGTTCAAAGTTTGACAAAACATGGCATATATCAGAGAAAAAATAATATAAGATAATTATTTATCTGATATAAAATGCTATTTTAAACCCTTACAAAAATGACTTCGGGCAAAATTCACATAATGCTGGCCAGGGACTGAATGCAGTGAAAGGCTGCCTGTTCCAGATGACATGCGCCATTATTGAACAGTTAACAGACAATTTTCTGGGTGAGAGGCTGAGAAGATGAATTGATTAGCTGAGGTAATTAAATGGACAGCGGAGCATCCTTGGAACGCACAGCTGCTACAGTGTGGTGACCTGTGACATACAATGTTGTCTGCAACATTAGCCAGAAGGTTCTACAGTTAGGCCTACATTTGGTGTCATTTGGTAAAGCTTAGCGCCATCTAGTGGCGGTTGTGCATATAGCCACTTTTGGAACCTCCCACAATTGTAAGCTTACACTTCAGATTTGAACCTATTGTATGTTCAGCATCAGGCCGAAGGTTCACAGTACACGTGTCTACACAGTGTGCACAGATGGCATATCGCCGTGTGTACACTAGGCTTCCACTGCTTTAAATGTATTTATTAAAGCGGTGAAAACTACCAGTAGGCTAAATATCAGAATTCGTTGTTGTAGTTAATATTTAACAATTATCATTAGTGAATGAATTCCACCAATAAAGTCCAATTAAACATGCCAAAACAACATATTATCCCTGTACTGTTTGGGCGTTTGTGGGGTCTGCAGTTTAATTCAAATGTTACAAATTATGTTCTTTATGAAAGTGAGGCAAAAACTAAAGAGTTGTATTTAGTAAGTGTGACTTTAGTTTACCTTGTTAAGTAGAAGCTGTTATTTAGCATGTCTGATTTTTTTTATGTGAACTAAGCCTAACATTTTATTTAATCTCCTTTGTCCAAAAGTATTAATACCCTCCCCCCGATAATACTTTATTGTTCCTCCTGGTCAGTGTTAAATTAACTTTCCGCTCATGAGCGATCAAAATAAACTCATGAGCGATCAAAATAGAAGTTAATCTTATAGTTTGTAGAATCGTTATTTTAACAGCAGGGGGCAGTGTACTGTAAGAAAATACTGATGCTAAAATGAGTGATTTTTCATCACTAATGGTCGCAAATAGGTTTGATAATAAATAACACACATTTATTTAAAAAGATAAGAGAATATTTTGATTTATTTTAAAACAGTAACAAAAGCCTTTATGAGGTCATGTGATAGAATAATTTTCAATTAGAAAGTGAAGCAATGCATCAAAAATCATCATATTAAGCTTGTCTGCACATACAACATATGCAGGGTTAATATACTGTTAATTTACTTAAAATAGCTACACGTTCTTGGAACTACAATAGACAAATATCATATGTTCAACAACTCTACAAGAAAACAATATATCAAAGCCCATGCTGTATTAAAAATCAACATGACACAACTGTTCATAGTGATAATTCTTTCTAAAACAAGAGGTAGAGCTATAAAAACAGCATTTCCCTGCTACAGGAAAATGAGATTAGCGTAACTGAACTCAAGGCTCATTTTTTCAATATTTCTGCCAAAGTACAGGGAGAAATATCCATGTACATCCAGAGGGTGTAGCATTTCCTGTTGATTGGCAAAGTGTTGCAGGACTTGCATAGACGAACAGTAATTATTCAGAGTGAGAGGCAGGAGGCAGAGCGGTGCCAAGACAGAAGTGAGTATCTGCATTAATAGAAAATATACATTTGTTCTATGGTTAGAGTAGTCCTCCTTTTTCTTGCAGTTCATGGGTCTTAAAAACATGCCAGAGAGTAGCTTGACTAATGATAAACTCAGAATGAGATCTTTGCTGTGGCACAGATGAACCAGTATTGACACTTGTCTACAGAGATGTTTCAGACCTTCGGCCCCTCCAGTAGAACGTGTTGTCTTCATCGTAGTCATCATCTGGATCCATGTCTATTCTAATCTGAGGCACAGACTTCAGAGGAGTCATGTCAGGGCTGAAACACGAAGAAAACCACATGAGGCTTTATCCATATTATTTTTATATTCTTTCTAAAGGAGATTGGCATGGCAAAGTCACAACCAAAATATGTGCATATAAAATTGGTCATCATACCAATGACCCACAGAATACACGTTATACTGTGGAGATGGCCTGGGTCATATGAGCACAAAGCAATTGCCTACAGTCTTAGCTCGACAGGATTAGTGTAGAGCAGAGGAAGAAGCATGTCATCAGTATCACGGCATGCGTCATCATGCAGTCTCTGCTCTGAGAGACACGTGCCAAATTACATTAGATAATATTATTTCACAATGACATTTTCCCGGCCAGAAATGCTAACTACAATCTATACCTTTATGAAAGTTGTACACTGTTGTATAGATAAACCCTGGTTTATTTTGACAAAAAGCCAATGTTCAATTAGTACATATCATGCATGTTGTTTGTAGACATCACAGATGTCCTGTGATCACAGCTGCTTTTCGCACATTGTCCCAAAAGCTAATCCGCTCCCCAGATGGGGGATGCACGGACAACATGTGACCCTTTACACATGACCTGTAGATTCTGGCCCTTAGCTGAGGTCCAGGGCATAAGACAGTAATGTTATCTTTGCTCCGGCTGTATAATCATAGATCTAGTGTTTATTGACCATTTTATGAGGTAGTTATGTACAAAACAGGTATTGGATTTTATTGCAATCAGGGAATTGTTGCCAAGATAAACATTCGTGTGCAAGTTATTTAAACACAAAGTGTTGTGTAATTCTTGATTCTTCACTTTTTGTGGACAATAGGACCAAATCAGGGTGCCGTAGGTTATGAATACTACCAAAGAAGAACCAATGATGTTCATAACTCATCATAATCATTCCAATATTTCATATAATAAAAAATATTACAGGCCAAGACTGTGTGACCCCACTGACCTTGACGTGTAGTCAGCGTGGTAGTAGTCCATGCGCTCAGCATGATGTTTGGTGTTCAAGGAATGCCGGGGACTTATCTCCTGTTATTAAAAACCTCCATTAGTTTGGACAATGCAAGTATATAGGCATTATGGCCCTGATCGATGGTCTACAAGAAACATGCTAGAGTTGCACCACAAAAGATAACATAAAATAAAATAATTGCATTTGAGCTGTTTGAAAAGCATAGGATTCTGTTTAGAGTGCACATTGTAAATTGATTAATTTAAACAAGAATACAATGCATTTCATGTTTGTAGAGGTTTAAACTTCAATTTTTTTTTAATTTTTAAAAATAAAAGGCAGAATATTTTATGTTTGCAGTGGACCCTATTATCTAAATGACTACAGCCTTTACAATTTGATGATTGAGCCAACTCAAATTGTGATTTTGATTTAATCTATGCAGCCCTAAAACATGCACTCTCAAACAAAATGAAAAATAAGAAAAGGTGAATTTGTTTTGTGAAAATGAAAAAGCCTTGCGCACAATAAGAAATCATTAGATAACAAGTGGAGATCAGGAAAGCAAGAAAAATGTGGAGCTGAGAAACTGAAAGGACAAAGTGAGTTAGTGGCAGTTCCTCCAGAGTTCGTCTCTACTCACTGTCAGAGGCTTTATCACCTAAGAAGGGCTCCTGCTCCATTAAGTCCATAGGGATTTTAATGCTGGGGACATTCTCATTGTAAGGGTAGTCAGACTGTCACAGAGAGAACAACATGTAATGCCTGAAGCTTGTTTTCCAATACGTGGACCTTTTTCCATCTGCTGAAAATATGC
This sequence comes from Odontamblyopus rebecca, assembly GCA_030686955.1. NCBI lineage: Eukaryota > Metazoa > Chordata > Actinopteri > Gobiiformes > Gobiidae > Odontamblyopus > Odontamblyopus rebecca. The sequence goes on from CM060661.1 coordinate 16,526,716, forward strand.
TTTATGTCACACCATACATGTAGTTTTGTCACACTTACATCTTCAGCTTCACTGTCTATACTGCCTCGCTTTTTCTTCTCATCCTCCTTCTTCTTCTTGTCCTTCTCTGGGATGACATCGTCCAGGAAGCTGAGATCATGTTGAGAAAACATGTAGTCCATGCCCTTCCTGACCGCCACCAAGGCCAGAATCTAAAGAACAAAAGAATTGTAGAGCATTTTTGGGCAAAGTATGTGCCCAGTTTTGGAAGTAAAGTATAGGTTAATTAATAATTTCTTAAATTGCATTACAAAAGTCAAAATCCAAAAGCAATTCCATAATTAGGCAATATTCTTTTCTAGATTATTTTATATGAGGCTTTCATGGTAAAAATATGTATCAAATATTCAGAAACTGTGGCTTACCATTACAGGGAACACAATTGCTGCTACAGTGGACTTGAGGATCCAGAGCAAGGCCAGACACAGGACCTGGATGAAGGTGAACAGGTGGACTTTGCGCAGGGGAACATGGCGCAGGTAGATCAAGTCTGGCTGATGCTTCGCTGGCATCAGTAACAATTTCAGACGGTCCATGAACTGTGCGGAGTTAAAACATTATGTTACATACTAGTATATTATAGTATATATTATATAGTAATCAGCAGTGTTGTCAATTTAAATACGATGAAAAATTTACCTGAACTCCATTTAGTGAGGCAACTCCCATGTACAGGAACACTCCATACAATACAGGCATAGGGATGAACTGGTCAAAAGGAGGGATCATTTTAATACTGGGCATAATGGATGAAAATCAGGAGATATTTTATAATAACTACACTTTTAATACCCTTAATAAAGCATGAACAAAGAATGAACTCATAATGAATAAATACTTTGTTAAGATGTCTATGCACCAGCTAAGGTAGTCCTGACCAAGCCTAGCAACAAGTTCGCGGAGATCCCAGGGTGTGCTACTGTGTGCCCACTGCTCCTGAAGAGATGCCCCAGAGGTATTTAAGAATGGGTCGAATGCAGAGGGCAAATTTCCCTACTGGGACAATAAAGGGTGACCATAACCTAACAATGTACCATAACAAAGACCTAACCTTAAACTTCGTACTCAAAACAAATACCCCCTTGTGGTTTAATAAAGTTTATCTTATTGCAAGACTGATTGATTGAGTCATCATTAGTGAAACCATACCTTGAGAATAGGGGACATAAAAACAGACAGCCCTGTCAGGATGAACACAATTACTCCAGTGAGCCGCTGCTCTCTGTGCATGAGAAATATATCACAAATTAAAATCATGTTCAGTGCATGGATAAAGTGAATGACTGCTTTAGTTTAACACCACCAGGATGACCTTTAGGTTTCTTCAAAGGCAACAATTAAATAAAATAATAATTTCAAAATCTGTATTCAAAGTTAGTCTAGGGGGGTATGATTAACTTTAACAAGGGCTGCTTAGTAGAAAAAATAAATCTTCAATAACATATAATAACAAGCAGGATAATAAAATAATAAGGATTACGAGATCAGCATAGCAACTGTGGCTGCTGTGGTAATCCTTTCAAAGACACAAATCTGCTACAGTTCGCTGAAGTCATTTTCTGTGTGGTACTCATTTAAATACATAACTGTTAAAGAGTTTTACCTGACACCCAGAAACTTGGGCTGTTCTCCGGGAGCAGATGTCTCTGTTTCCATCTTTAGACTGTCAATGTGAGCGATGGAAATCACTGTAGCGGCCACATACCAGGGCAGCCCCATGAAGGAGCACAGTGCCATGAGAACAGCCACCCAGAACAAGTCCAGATGGTACCCCGCCCCTTTCTGCCACAACAAACACACTACAGGTCAGAGGTCATGCAGGCTCACATGTGCACAGACTTGTCAATGTCCTTAAAACAATAAATTGTTCATGTAGAATGCAAAAAACAAAAATGATTTGTGAAAATAAATATGTGGGAATTTGTTCAGTCACCCACGAATGCTACACAACAAAGGGATAATACCTATTTAATATATCAATATGTATATAGCTAATGTAATCTTTTGGGCTCACAACTACAAATTACAGCAACAGGTTTCTGGTTGAATAGTTTGAGTTCTCACTTCTGACTGTCCATGCAGTCACTTCTATGAAACATCTCTCACTCTCATGAGAAGAATGACAAGCATATTTAACTGCAGTGTGAATGTAACCTGTATCCTGTACAAGTAATGTACGGACATCTCACAGTTATGGAGTGTCACTGTCTCTAATTCTATAATAGTAACTAATAAGTCTAGTGCAACAGTGTTGTGTGTCTGACCTTCAGCTTGTGCTCCTTCCTGTTGACAATAACTGCTGTGATTTGTTGGTCCATGAAGATTAGGATGGTGACCAGCAGTGCAGGCAGAGCGGAGGCCAGGTAAACCCACCATGGATTTCGTCCAAACACGGGCACAAACCAGCCTCGAGTTGGGTTGGTTGGCTGAAACACAACATTTACTTGTAATATTTCTTCACACTCAAACTCTACATTTACATTTCACAACACATTACGAAGATACTGACCTTAAATTCACTTGGCACAATGAGTTTAGGAGTCTCCACTCCAACTAGTATATCTACTCCACAGAAGATAAGGATGGCCAGGATGATGGCAAAGTCACTGATCAGCTTCCGCACCTGAAATAGAGAAAATGGTATCACGCTACATCATAGACAAGGCAAGTGTATTTGTATAGCACAATTTGTACACAAAGTAATTCAAAGTGCTTTACAGAATAAGAAAGGTATTACAATCACAACAGAAACAAATCAAAACATAAATAATCATCACAAAAGCAACATTAAAAGAGAAGAGTGTGAAATAAAAAAATTCAGTCATATGCACAGCTAAACACAACCGTCTTGAGCCTAGATTTAAACATGCAGTTGTCAAAGCAGATACCTGTCTCACATGTTAAGCACCTGGATGCTGCTGCATAAAACTGAAACATTGGTTCCCCATGTTTATTTCTGACTTTGGGCACCAGCAGGAGACTGGTTCCTGTAGTCCTCAGAGTTATAGTAATAGTATAGTATATAAGACAACAGACTCACAGTAGTGGGGAAGAACGGACTGGTCTTAAATTTCTTCAGACACATGGAGCAAGTGTAGGTCCCGAAGAAGAGGATAAAGGACATGAGGGTGATGTCGGGGACAAACTTGCAGGATTCTCCCACCAGCTCACCCTTGTACTTGAGACACTCGCTCCTCGTCAGGGTCGACCATGTGCTGTTTATTGGCTAAGCAGAGAAATCACACTCAACATCAAATAGATCTTAGCTGGACAAAAAGATTCATGAGATTTGGACATAACAAAACTCACCAGTTCTGTTCCATTAAGGATCCACATAGAAGAACTATCCAAAGAATCAGAATCAAGCTGTGTGCTGGTGCTGTTTTCTATTAAAATAATAAAATTAATACAATAACATATACAATTCTTATTAATAATTTTGAAACCATAATAAGTTACCTAATACAATAGGAGCCATGCATGCACAGTCATAGTGCGTGACATATTCTAGTTTGTAGTCAGAATTGATTGGGTAGTGGTGGGACAGTTTGATCATTTTCTTGAAGGCATCATAAATGAAAATGAAGCTAATGAGACTGGCAAAGCCCTCCTCTGTGAAGCGGGTGAAATACTGCACCAGGAAGCTGGCATCCGTAGCCACAAGTAGAAAACAGAAGAACGCAGACCATAGGCCAATCCACAGTCTGAACTCCAGGTAGTCAAAGGAGTTATCTCTAAGGAGCATAGAAAATAAGGGTTACTATCAAAAGAGATTTACTGATTTATTTTATTTCTATGTAGTAGTATTATTATTCTTCTTTGGCTTTTCACTTTTAAATTCATGTTGTGACTAAATTTGGCATGCAGTAGCATTTTGCATGAATGTAATAGATTTGTGTGGGTTATAGTGCTTGCTTTTGAGGCCATCTCCCCGTTGCTTATTGCCAAAAGGCCCTTTTGTGTAGTGTGAACAGTTTGTGCTTGCTCCTACTGGCTGAACTTGTAGAGGAGCCGTTCAAACACTAGAACAGGCCCAGTGCTGCTCAGAATAGTAAGAGGTTGTCCGGCCAACAAACAGAAGACTCCACCGGCAATCGCTGTGCCCAGAAAGCTCTCTAGGACTCCCTGTAAAACACACAACACACTTAGTTAGGGGCCTAGTCAGAGGGAAATTTATAGTTTCAGATTTGAATTATACCTGCATGTTGTTTGTAGCGTCCCCAAGGAGACCCCCAAATGTAATAGCATTTGTCACAGTTCCCAAATAAATGAACAAAATGGTTGACAGGGCCTGGATGTTCAAACCGTCTGTGAAGTCACTGACAAAGAAAGGCGCTTTTCTTTTGATATCAAGAATGAGGCCTCCACAAAACCTGCAAACACACAGATTCAGTCTACTTTTGATCACATGACATACAGTATGTATTTATATTCTCATTGTTCCCCACCTTCCCGTCTTTTTGAGCTCATCACCTACTGCATGTCCCCCTCCACCATGACCATCATCATGAGGCATATCTCCATTCATCTGTGGACCTCCTCCTCCTCCTCCTCCTGCACCTCCTGCATACATGTTTTTTCTATAGAACAGAAAACATATTGATATTCTTCAGAATGATTTTAAGAAGAAACCTTCGCAGACTTGCTCTACTTTTATAACTATCATTTTATAATTATCAGATAGAGCCAGGAGCTGACATGGGAACAAGTTTTCCGCAAAGAGCTGTTACATAAATGCGAAGAAACTCTGCCATGCTTAAAATGACCCATGTTCTGCAGAGACAGCAGTCTGACCAAGTACTGATGCATGTTTAATATCTTGCACTCACTGCTGGGAGAGGATGGAGTACACTTAAAGTACACATTTAAAATAAACTATAAGTAACCCTCAAATTATTATCAATGAATGAGGGAATGAATTCATTACTAATAACATGCACACTATTTGCCCGCTCTAGTCTCCAGTCAAATAATTGTTTATTATAAAAACAGACTAAACCATTCTATTCTATGGCTTAGTCTTTTGTTTGTTTAGTTAAGCTATCTCTGTCAGACTTAACCTTTTGCCCTTGTAGAGGTGCTAAACATGTGCCTTGAGTTTAATATACAACCTACATACTGATTTACAGCTGACGGTCTGGTTGAATTAGTAAACACTTGTGTTTTAATAATGGCTTGGATTTACTATACTTCGCTTTATAAAAAACACAGTTAGAGGTTGTAAACTGGTCACAGCTGCCCCAGGACAACATGGCTGCCTACCCATGCAAACAGCCTCACTGAACACTACCATTCACTCTCACATAACAGGGTCTTGCCCAAGGCCAAATGGCAGTAAAAAAAAAAGACTAAGGAATTTGAATAGCAAGCCTTAAGATAACACTTTGACACCTGAACCACCCAACTCAAAGTGACTAAGTTAAGTGTCTGACCTTTTGTCCGAAGAGGGGAGACTCTTTGGAGGCTCTATCCGGATGGCAGGGTCCCACTCTCCAGGAGGAAGCACAATGACTTCATCTAAGAACTCATCAATACCAGCCAGCAGATCCTGCCTGTCCTTGGCCTTATATGCAATGTCATGGAAGATCTGGACACAAGCACGAGATGTAGAGGCATTCATCTGTGAAAATGGTCCTCCAAAGCACGCAGTCAGGTGGACAAACAGATCCCAAGGTGAATAAAGGGGAACAAAGGTGAGAGGCAGAGGTAATGCCACACTTACCTCATCAGACATCAGCGTGGCGATAGCTCTGCCAATTTCATGATATGACTTGGCTTTGCCCTTTGGTCCAAGTAAGATGAATAAAAATCTGTTTGTGAAAAGAAATGTTCCAGTAATTAAATATTCTAAATCAAAATAGAGTTGATTCTGTATACAAAAACAGACTCTCCATGTTTTCCTGTTACAATATAATGAAGCAGACATGACTTTACCTTGTGGGGACAGGCACCTCGGTCAGCGCTCCCAGCATCACAGCTTGCTGCAAACGGACAAATGCAACAAAAGGGGCATCGAGAAAATCCACTTCACCCACGAGCACATTAGAGGCCTCCGCGTCTCTGGGCAACTTCTTCATGAACTTGTTTTTCAACTGGAAAAAAAAGAGAGGGTGAAAAGTGCCATTGAGTGTTCACACGTGATGTGACAAAAACAGTAATTATAAGTTGCATCTCATTCAGGACATTTTGAATAAAAAACATCACACACACCAAACTCCATAATGATTTCAAACAAGTATCAATACTGAACAAAATTGGATAAATAGGACTATAGACCTTTAGTAGTTTTATAATGGCCTTTATCTGCATTAGAACTACAAGATCACATATTCAAGAAACTATAATTATTTTGTGTTGAAAAAGAGACAGTGAAAAAGAGAGTGTTTATAATTTGTGGAATTGAAATTGGTATTGAGTATCAGACCTTTGCCTTAGTATAGAAAGTGAATAGACATAGTATCGAGACAACAGAACTTAAAAGTAAAAGCTGTTTGAAGACAAAAGTGAAAGTGAAAGACTGTGAAATGCTGCTAGGATTTTTGCAGCTTTGGGGTTGTTCTGAGCATTTTATTCTTCTTCAAAAAGACAAACATGATGCACTGAGGACAAATTCGGAACACAGAGACTGGGGCAGCTTAGAAAAAAGTTACAAAACTGATACCTGTGAACCCAATCCAATATCTCTGATACGGATATTGGAACCGATATATTGGCCATCCATTTTCAACAGCTTTTAGCAGTAAACATGTCCATGTCAGGTAAGGTTACACTTGAACTGTTTTCTTTTCCTACATTACTTCCTGGTTTGATATATTTAAATGGGATAATAGATTAAATATAGAGGAAAGCTTTACTATTTGGTCAGTGTCACGATATATGAAAATGAAAGATGAGTACTGTTTCTATAATGCACAGTCAGTATTCCCTCAAAGCTCGTAAATCCAATAAACTTTGACCCCTCCTGATTTGTCCAAGCAGATCCAATCAAAGCCTGTTGAGTCTGGTGGTCATGGGTTTCTATGTAAATGATTGAGTTTGAGGTTAACTTGTCCATCAACACATTGAGGCCTGTGCACCGTGGCACTGTTTCTCTGGCACTACAGCTTGCACTTACATAAAAAGTACAAAAAAGTAATTCAATTAAATCAATATTTTTCAGTTCAGAAAATTATGCAAAGGATATCAAATACAAGGTGTTTTCTATGGTAAGTAATGTGCCTATGTGTTAGTACAAAATGCTGCAAGAAATGAAGTAACACAGGTAGAGATCAGATCATACTTTATGAATAGAAGGGGGGCCTGTCTGCTGTATTTGTATTACTCCAGTGCCCCTAATAAACTTCACGGGGTAACTCTGATCCAGTTTTTGAGTCCCGGAAGGAAATGCCAAGAGTTTATGTGCTGAATTAATTGAGGATTTATATGAATATACTAACATAGCACTACCTAGTACTTTGACTTTGCCTAAAATCTTTGTGCAATGATATTACAATTAGTCTGTAGCATAGTCTATAATGTTGCCTATGGGTTTAATAAAGCATCTAAGGTACACCTTATTATCTCAAGATACTTCATTATTCATAACTTATATAGGTATAGGTAGTAATGGTAATACCTAAATAAATATATATCTTATGGCTTATGTCAAATTGTGTAGTGATGTACAGCAGCAGTCTGAGACATTACTGGCAACACCAGAAGGGGTGTTTTGAGAGGACTTCTTTTAACATAACAGACAATTATTCTACATACAGATGAGAAATTGGTAAGATTTTTTGGGGTATTTTCAATGGTAACAAACGCGCTGTGATTTTGTCAGATGCTAGACAAACTGTGTGGATTACATGAGCCATTAAAGCAGACAACCAACACAATGACAGCACCATTACGACAATGTTATGTGTGCAGTGAGCCTTAAAGTGCTCAAAAGGTTAGTGGAGTGAGACAAGGCCTGGGTGACCTTTGGTACATCAGGAAAGACATCTGCACAGTAATAATTGACAGAGTAACACTTTCTCCTTAGCATTGAAAATATACCTTGACCTTAACTATGAAGGTATGAAACATGGCAGTTGTCTAGTGGAAATGCAAAATTTCTGAATAATGGCTTCCACCAAGATTCATATATTTTAATAAAAAATTATACTTTACTTTATAGCTCTAGGTTGTGCTGTGAAATGACTAACCTGGTCCTTTTCTGGCTTGTCTGAAATGTCATTGAGGCTGCTAGACGTTAGATTCCGGTGTGTTGTGGTGGGGCTATCTGTTCAAATAACAAAAAAACAGTTATAACCTGAAAAAAAAAAATTATTATAAACATATTAATATTAAAAAATACTGCCCAGGGACCCAGAGAAAGACAAGTTGTTCCACATGCAACACCAATGACTCACCCCAAAACACCAAAGAACAAACATGACAACTCATCTTATTTTTCTTATTGCAACTTATTGTTCAGTAACACAAGAGTTAATTTAGTTATGTGTATAGAAAACAGTACATTTTTCCAACTGTTTATAAAATATGTGCTGTCCTTCTGTTTTGATGTAGGGATTGTCATATAAAAGTGCAACTTAGACACAACATTATCAACACTGTATCTCTAAATGTCCTTTTTTTCATATTTTCTATTTGAATGTTTGGGTATGTAAATGCCCTCCTGTGGCCTCACCACCTGCAGAGGGGTTCATAGGGGGGGTCAGGTGCTATGAGTATTGGGCAGCACGCTGCCCCCGCGACCCAGCCGGATTAAGCGGGAGAAGATGGATGGATGGATGGATGGGTATGTAAATGGGATTTTTCCATTATATCAATATCATTATTATATTATTATATCAATACCTCAAGTGTATTGAGTCAGTGCCCACTCATAATTAAGTTTATACTTAAGGTATTTAGCATCAATGTGCTCATGATTACTTTATTTTACTTTACATTACTGACCTACTGCTAAATAGTAGAAATAAGTTGATTGATTTTCTGTTTAAAAATATATCTGATACGTCATGCCTTTTCATAGAGACATTTCATTATAGCAAGCAATATATAACATTATAGCAATTTGTATCTGTATTTGTATTGACTGAGAATCAAATTTTTTCTGAACACTCAAATCTGGGATACAAGACAATACAGGACTACTCAAACAACTAACTAGTAAAAACCATTGCATGGTTAAGAGCTAATAAAAGTTGGTTTTACTTCATATGTCATCTTTAAATGATAATAAAAAATCCTAATTGTTTTGTAAGCACCTTGTGTATTAGCTCATTGAGGTACTGTTCATTCTACAGTCCTAAGTTTATGTTGGCCTGCTCACTCAAACAACTCAGTAAAAACCATTGCCAGCACGGTTAAGAGCTAATAAAAGGCAACGTTAAGTCTACTTTAATAGAAACTCCTGTTTTGTAAGCACCTTGTATATTCGCTCACTGAAGTGCATTGGGCCCTAAGTTTATGCCATGCTATGTGTTACTTCTGACATGAGTGACTGCTGTTAATGTGAATCCTTTCCATAGATGAGGTCATGGTGGAGGTGAGCAGGGCACTTGGAGGATGCAACTGATAAGTCCTCTGCTGACACGACTACTGACCGGGACATCACCTCAGTCCTGCAGCCTTCATACAGGTAATGCTGATGTCACTGCATATTTTCAAAGCCTCTGACCCCTGAGCATTCTGGGTAATAACATGTTTGCCAGTATGATGCAGTTTCCTTTATGGGTAACATATCTGGATATTGATTTAGTTGATGCAGTTAGTTTAATTAGCTTAGTTAATAACACTGAGAAGATGTTGAGAATGCTACCGATGAGCCTTTAACTTACTAAGCCAGTCCATGCTAGAACTCCTCTGGGTGTTCAAATCTTCCATAGACATTCGACTGGATAAGCAAGTCATAGAGGTGTCAAGAGGACTGCGTGCTTTTAGTGGTGCCAGAAGAAATCCAAGTAAGCAAAAGAAAGGATAAAAGGACAACAGAAAAGTGGACAGAGAAAATGATTGTTAGGAAAAGAAAAAATCAGACATCATAAAGCATAGAGTGAAAGTGTGAAGTCTTCATTAACTGATTAGAAAAGAGCAACACAAGATAAGCATGTAAACACGGAAAAACCATAAATCAAAGGTCAAAGTTATTTGGTGCAGCTAAATTTTACAACAGAAAAATGCATGGAGATTTCCGAGAGAGCCTTGAGAAAAAATATGACTACATAGACAACTGCCATGTAGTTCAGGAATTAAAATACACACTGATACTATAAATTTTCCAATGACTCATGGTTGACATTGACATGGTTGATCATTAAAACAGTGGCATAGCAAACAGAGCACTTTTTGTTCTCTAGCATGCAGGATGTTAATGTGTAATTTGTTTTCAATTACATGTTTTTATATCTTTATTTTCTTTGTTCAGCAGAGATTTTGATAGTATTATCAGTCAGTGTTTGGCACAACCCTATAACCAAACAGATCTCATTCATTTTCTAGGATTTGCTAATGTCACAATGTCAGATGGAAGACATGGGCTTGTGTAATTCTATGGGAGATTCATTGTTTTTGCACTATCCTAAGATATGATCTACAATACGGATCCTTATCATTATTTGTTAGAGATTGTATCCATAAATTTGCCTTTAACCATTGCCATAATTGTATTACTTTAAGTCACGATAACTAATAATGATAATAATAATAATACATCAGACTTAAATAGTGCTTTTTTGGACGCTCTAAGACGCCTTACTTGACCACAAGCACATGTTTGGGATGTATAATGGCACTAATTTCTGAAACTGTTTATGTTGAAGAAGATGTTAAGTTTTTCTTTCATGTGGATATTTCCAGTAATTACAGATATATTAATCATAAACAAGGTCAACAAATCTGCAACCATAGAATTTTGACCTGTCCTTCACCTCAGTTTTAAAATATAGAGATTGTAGAATGTTATGTCATATGAACCTAAACTATATTAAAGGTTATAGGGTTATACGTAACTACATTCAAATAAATTTGTGAAAAGCGTGCAAGCATGCATTAGTATTAGTTGTTTTTGACTGACCATAAATTATTGTTGTTTTTTCAATTTTAGGTCAGTATTGTGTGTTTGAAAATGCTGTCAAAGAAAAGACTGCACCAAACTGGCATCAGTATTACCGGCTTCTTGGTTGGTAAACAGCCTACTTGCACTGGAGACCGTTTTGCCGATGTCAGCCAGCGAGCGCAGGTTAGACTTCTTGGTCTGATGACGATGTTTCCGTAGTAACGTGTACATCACCTTGTCCTTCAGATCTGCTTTTAGTTGGCCATTTTCAATTTGGTTGTCAGTGATCAATTCTGTAGTAGGAAATAAAGCCATTCATTAGTTTAATACATTATATACCATATCACACGGTGTAGATCCTAGTCCCCTCCACAGTTGCCCCATTAACACTGGCATTCTATTTTTAATGAAGCCTTCAAACGGCCCCAGACCAGATACAGTCATTGACAGCACATAATCAGTGGTCCTACGCATATCTTCAGCAACTATTTCTCACTTAACACTTAATTTGTCCTTTGTTATATAATTGTAAATATCTCTGTGTATTAGTCTTGCAGAAGTAATATTTTAGAATTGAGATGAACTATTTTACTCATAATAGTCTAGCAGCGGCTGCATAAACATAAATAGTAGCAGTGCTTGTGGGCACAGGTCTTATTTTGCTTCTGTTTTGGTCCATTTAAAACGTTTTCATCTTAACCGTCTTAGCAGCTGTCAAGTCGATGTATTAAGAATCACCATAGTCCAGTAAAAGCACAGACGGGGGATCCCAAACTACTATAATAAGAGCAGTGTGGCATGGCAAACGACTCAATCCAAAGGTTTAGCCTATTTTTAAAAAGAAGGTCAGAAGCGTGAATGCAGTAAGATATCAGCTTAAGGCAATTCTGCTTTTGTGTGGAGCTAGTGCTGCTAATGGCCTCACACAGTCATGTTGCCTGGCATTAAACAGGGGCCCCAGCCTAGCAAAGCCTGTGTGAGAAAGGCCGCATACTCAATTATACCCCATAAATCACTAGGGGAGGTTGTGGGCTCATGCTGGCATAATTGCATGAGGTAAAACAAAAAAATGCAAACAACTAAAACAAATGTAGTGGCATGCATTGGCAAAAATATATGTATTTTTTGACAATTTAATCTTGATTTGAGTATTCAGTAGAAAGGTTTATTCACACTTTGACCTTTTTGCAGATGTAAACAACTCAACATATTAAATTTTTTTTTAGTTTTACAGTCTGGGGTTGACGACTGACTTACCAACAACCTGAGGCAGGGTGGAAGCTTCCATGTCCAGTATTATGGTCCCCTTCTCTATACAAGTGCGCAGTTCAAACAGGCTGTGTAAGGACAGTGTGGCCACATGGGGCTTGCTCCAGCGCTCACCACCTTTCTCTACCTTTTCCTCAAACTTTATCCACCTAGACAGACAAACAAATATACATAACTTATAATCAGCAACATGACAATACCTAGATAAGATTAGATTAGATTAGATTCATTGGCATTGTACAAAATACAACAAAATTTAGATAGAGCAAAACTGCAGCAGCAAAAATACTGTTGCTTTCGAGTATATATATTTTGTATATTTTGTAGGTGATGTTTAAGTTTTATTTTCATTAACCACAGGGCTGCATAGGCTACTTTCTATCCGCATGAAATTTCTTTCTGTCAGCATGAGCCCCACGTTCTCAAGACCAGCTTCACTTGCTCCATACTAATGACACTGTGCCTTTTCCAAATTATACATCCATCCATCCATCTTCTCCCGCTTAATCCGGCTGGGTCGCGGGGGCAGCGTGCTGCCCAATACTCATAGCACCTGACCCCCCCCCATGAACCCCTCTGCATGTGGTGAGCCCACAGGAGGAGATTTTAAACCTAAATTATACAATAGGTTTAAAAAGTATTTGATTCAAATATAAGACTAATATTTAATAAGCATATATGAGTATGCTCTGGGCTGGAACTCATGATAGTGATCTTACCTGGCGGTCTCCTTCCACTCCATCTCCTGTCCATCCACAGACAGCAGCTCGTCCAGCTCAGTGAAGAGCTGAGGAGGAGCGGGGCCATCATCATCTTCCCCTAGAATGAAGCGGACCCTCTCTGCTGCAGGAGAAACTGTGGAGAAAGAGAAAATAGTCCCAGTCAGAGGTGTGTAGTGGCCTCCGTTGGGCTGACAGTCCTTCTGCTGCTCTTCTGGTGGTGCCTCTGCTGTGGCCTCAGGAGCATAAGGAGGAGGCGGCACATCTACCATCACCTCCTCTTCTTTCTGTTCTGGGTCTTCTTCACTTTTCTCCTTCTCCTCCAGGTTATTGTTGTTGTTGGACATGTTTAAAGATCCTACTCCCCAGTCAGCTGTTCCTCTTATAATTGTCAAGTAGTAGCGGACCCTAATGCACTGCCTACAGCTTCATTACAGTGTGTCGTACAAGTGACAGGAACCCACAGTATCCTGCACTTGGTGAAGTAGTTCTGAAGAGGGGGCCAATGGGGTTTGGGGTCCCCTCACTGACAGTGTCCCCACATCACACCCCCCTCCATGTTTAAACAAGCCTCCATCATTGGCCCTCCAGCTTTGGCAAAATGCCCTGGAGATCCTGATTAACAATTAGGAAATGGACCATTCTATGCCCAGAAGCTTGGCTTTCCTTCCTTTGTAATCCCATTTGAATATTTAGAGTGCTCAACAAAAAGAGGCAGAGAGAACTTTGAATAGGTCACACATTTTTAAATACTTTCCAAGAGTATTCAGACATATTGCAAACAGTCGATACTGTCACAGAGACATCCACTATTGAAGTTGAGAATGAGAGATCCCCCTTGCACAAAAGAAGGCCCATACAAGCCAAAGACTCTCCACAAACACAAAGCCACCGACATAGGCCCCTGCCTCTTATTAGTGAAGCTTTGGCCATTGCCATCTTTTGACCATCATTATGTAATATTATGCACAGATGACTGTAAAGACACAAAGGAAGCATTTACAGCGATACAGTGACTGTTACTATAGGTAGTAAAAAAAAATCAGTAGTAAACAGTGTGTACTGTGTGGGCAGAAGTGGGGCTTCAGTGACTGGAGGTAAGGATTTAGACATGGAGCTGGAAGATTACTGGGTTGAGTAGTCTGTCTGCTGCCATATTCTCTGACCACCAACTGTATAATAATACCTTAGGACAAATAATTTACATGCACATTGTGCACATTTAGCTGTCTACTGCATCAAGTACACAAATTAAACACACTTAGCATAAATATATAAACTTGCATGTTAATTACATAGAATGCACTTTCATTGTAGCTAAAACATAACTTCAGACCTAAATAGTATCAAAAACCAGTAAGAATATTGATGCAAAGTGTAATATACTATGCTTGTTGCTAGGGCAATATGCTATGCTAGTTGTTAAACAGGTAGTGGTAGAGGTACACACTGAAGATGAAGAAAGGTGAAGGCAAGCATGAAGAGGAGGGATAGAAATGAAAAACCCATCGTTCAAATGCAATTTCAAAGCTGTGTGTGCTCTAGCCAAGAGCCAGGGGCGCACAAAGAACACTTTGTCCGGGCAGCAAGGGCTCATGGGATATGGGAAGGAGGAAGAATGCCCGCTGTCCAGCCCAGAGCTCAGTGTAGCTGCTACTAAAGGAGAGTTTAGTCCCACTGCTAACATGCCTCCCACACACATACCTTCTATCTGGTAACCTTTTTACAACTGTGTTAAGAGCTACAGGGGAACTAATAGCACATGCATTGTCTGTGTCTGTACATGATGACAATATAACATGGCAGCTCTCATTCAAAGCAGAGACACGATCAGTGAATACAGGAAATGTTTTCCATGCCACATAGTCTGACATTGAGCATGCAGGGCAGCAGTGCTGAGGGAGTAAAGAGGACAGGGTCTGAATGCCGAGTGACAGCCTCTGGGCTTCTCTCAGAGCTCAACCCAAACACCCTGTTATTCCTCTGATCAAACAATCACAAATACCTGCTGCAGGCCATAATAACGTGGAATGATCAGGCCCATGTGTGCTGCATACCAGGGATGGTGAGCATTTATGACATAACTATTTCATATGTACAATATTGCATTAGATGTTAAAGGAAATGTGATTGACGTGTACTAAAACAATGGAGCAGAAAAACTTCATACAGTAGCCTATTGCTGTACTTAAACAATGAAATGTTTGTGCGGCTTCAATGTGGAGGGGAAATTGTTGGCACAAAGACAACAATTTTTCTGTATTTTCGACATAAATATGAGTAAAATGTTTAATAAAAAGTTTCTGAGTAGGCTCAGGGGTCAGATGGTGAGTAGACACCCATGACTCCTCACAGCTGTATGAATCCCTGCAGCGGACATCTGACCAAACAACAGCAGTCCAGTCTGGACAACAGAGAAGTGTTTTCCCCCAGGGCCCACATGTTCCTCACAATAAAGTATCACACTGAGCCCAGAGGCAGCAGTACACAGGTATATCCTGTGTTTAATGCACACTCAAAAAGAGTCACAAACATTCATGGTTGTGAACAGTGACCTTTTGAACCAATTGTGCAAATTGTAAAATTAAATAGTTTTGAGAAAATCTTAAATAATTTGGCTTGACATTTTTGTGGTTGAAGGCTAACTGTCGATCTATGATTCTTGTAAAGTAAATACCAGGTAAACGTATGTACATGGATTATTATGTATATGTATCAAGCATGTTCCACACAAAATCAGTGCTTTTAGTAAATGTGTCGATAGTATGCAATATGTAACATCACAATCAATGATGAAAGCCAGCTGGGCTGACTGTAATCTATTCTCTGATTGGATTTAAGAAAATCCTTCTACGCATAAAACACAGTTTCAGGGAAAAAAAATTGGGCGTCCTGTAATATTAAGCAATTGCACAATGCAGAATTAAATATAAAATAAACTGCATTTAATACACTTCCAAAGAATTTGACTGGTTGTTGTCAATTTGTCACACCATTCTACATTCATTGTAGTATACAACAGCAACTGAAATCTTATCATGAACTTAGTGTAGAGTATCTCAGCAAACATAGTAGCATTGTGCGTTTGGGCCAGCAAGATGGCCTGGCCCAGTCATTAACTTTTACCTTTCGTATTGGTTCAGAACTCCTACTTGTTACTTAACAGTCACACCCAACCTGGTCCGTAGGTAATGTCTTTAATCTTTAGTTGTGTCCCGTGCTTTTAGAGTGCAAGTGCAGTGCCTGAAGCCCCATTAGTCATTACTACAGGACAGACCACAAAGCACAGCTCCACTGCAAGCAAATATTCACATGCACAAAGTCACACAGCCCAACAAGCAAGGACAAAAGCCTCACACACAGGCACTCACACCATCGCCATTGGATACAATACTATGCACAGCACTAGTTTGCCTCAAATTAAATCTGCAGTGTCTGTAGCACTCTAAGAGCTATTTTTAGGCAGGTAGTGGACTCAGCAACTGCTTGTGGGGTCATGGGGAGTCATCAGGACTTTTTGTGACAGACATGAGTAGTGATGAGAGGTGACATGGTCCATCACAACTTACTGAGAGGTTTGAGGATGCTATTACTGGCCTCTTCGTTGTTTTCTGCATCTGACTTCTCATCTGCGTTCTCGGACACTCTCTCCTTTCTGTCCTTGTGGCCAGTTTTACGTCGGTGGTGCCTCCTTCTCCGGTAGCTTTTGGGAACCCTCACCCCAATATAAACAGTGTGATGTCCTGAAATAGAAACAATAAATCAAATGTCAACCAATGTTAATTTAGTCAGTTTTGTTCATATTTTGTTGTTAAGGTGATATATTTTGCAATATCACAGAGGCACAAACAAGATCATAATATTTATACAAATTCAACTTTGAAAGAAAATATATTTGTACATGTGGTAGGTAGAAGGTGCATATTAAAAATACAACTCAAATGGTGCCAGCTTTTTGTACAAGACATTTTATAGACTAAAATCAAACTCAAAGAAACCTAAAAGTAGTAGACAAAACAAACAATGTCAAAAATTATTCCGATCATCTGGAGTATTATATTCAATTGATATAGTCATACTCTCACATCTGTCCCTAGTGTATAACTGCACAGCGTTATAAAGGTTGCAGTACACTGTTATGATCAATATTTTGTCAAGAAGCACAGGTAACATGTAGCAGTGAAGGGAGCTAAATCCCTGCTGTCTAACAGAACATGCAGTTTTACATAAACTTGGAAGTACAAAAAGTACACCACAATGTTGACTGGCGAGATACCAACAGGATGTATGTTCTGGGACCATATGTTGCTGGAGAATTTGCTGAGATGTACTGTAATTGCTGAATGTATTGTATTTGTAGACAGCACGTACTATAGGCGGGTGAGCAGAACGCCATATGAAACAATTGAGTCTAGTATTGTCATGTGAAGCAGGTTGAGTAATGCCAAGGCACCGCATTGGACTCAGGAAGTGACAAAGGCTTTGAAACAACAAACAATGATCTCCATTAAACAACAGAATTCATTCTTCTTTCATCACACAATGCTTTGACTTTGGGGGTTCATCTAAATTCACTGACACTAATGGGCAGAGACATTACAAATACAACAGTATGTAAAACAATGCAGCCAAAGTGTCGGACATTTCTACTTACCCAAAACAATGTTAGACAGATTAATCTATGGTACAAATGACAGACTACAGATGAGGAGCAAGTAGGCCTGTCACGATAATTACAATATCGATCAATATATGACAGTTGGAACAGTATATTCTAGGGCTCAGTATTTACAGATGATACATTTGAGGTATTTTTGTTGTAATACAATAAGATATGAGCTGTAGAGGGTTGAATAAGTGACTTCTATAGCTAAATATTGGTTCATTCTGTTATTTATTTATTGCATCTTAGGCCTTTTGAGTGATACTGTAAATTTAAAAATGTTCTACTGGGATTATCTTACATTATTGTACTGTATCAATGGCATGAAGTAATTTCTATATTATTGTTTATCACAGAATATCGTTATAGCAATATATTGTGCTTCAAATTTTGTTATCATTTTTCCTATTCATTACATTGCACTTTCATAAGAAATATCTAAAAGGTTAATTCACAAATGAACCCGAATCTTGAACCTGATTTTGTAGTGACTTTAGAACTCACTATACTACAACTGTATTTGTTGTAATACTGCATTTTAATATCATTTTCAGCTACCTCTATATAAATTTAATTAAGTCACTGAATGTTATGACTATATGACTATACCACTAGGCCTGTCATGATAATTGTGATATGGATTTAACATTCAATATATGAAAGCTGGAACAACATATTTTTTGAGTTAATGTTTATAGTGTGTATATTTTCTTTGCACAACTGGGTTATTTTTTTTTGTTATTTTTTACCCTATGCTAAGATTTGACATAAAAGGTTGAATTAATGACTTCTATGCCTGATGCAAAGTAAGCACTAAAGTGTTTCATTCTGTTATTTATTTATTGTAGCTCATCATTTTTTAACAACATTGCCCATTTAGAATAGTTTTTGTGGTTTAAATCTGCTCTTGTCAGTGGCATAAATTAGTTGCAATATTATGATTTATCATCTTTATTTACTTCAGTAATTTGTCATGTTTCAATTTTTTTAAGCATGCACCTAGCAACTACTATTAAAATCTGACAGGCAAGAGCTGAAAATGAGTGTAAAGGGTTAGTCAGTGGTTGGAGTGATCGGAAACTGTCCAGCAAAGTTATTACCACACACCATCTGTAGCAGATGGGTCAGCAGCAGCATATTGGAGGAAGACAAAATCCTGAGACAGTAGAGCCCTGATAAATGAATAGTACAGCCCGCACGGCCACAATAAAAGAGAGGAAAGAATAAGCAGGGTGATGGAGAACCCAAAATAAAACAGAGCTAAGACAAGAAGCAGCAGAGAAAGATTTGTTCTCTGCCAAAGCAGCTTTGTGAAACCACTTCCCCCTCTTTTTACCAAATTCTTTTGAAGCTGGCAGTAAAGTGCACAGGAATGAAATGAAATCTTTGTGTTTGCTGGGAGGTTTGTCGGAGCACTAGATTTCTGAGGAGACACAGCACCAAAGCCAGTTTCCCCAGTTTCCCCAGTAACTGCTGCTGCGCTGGGACCGGCCCACAACAGAGAGCATGGCACAGGGCCAAACAGAACCCAGAGGATTTCTAAAGCCAAATGCGGTGTCTAATAATGAAGACCTAGAGCTCATTAAAAGCAAGTCAGGTTTATTACTGGGGAGTAAAAAAGATTATTTTTAACATACCTACAACGCTTATACATAACACCTTCCTAAAATAATCGCACAAGTCACTTTTTCAGGTTTTTCAGGAAACAAAATAAAAAACTTACCCAAAACTTGAAATTATGAAGATTAAGGCAAAAAGGTCAATTTTGGCAAAAAATGACAGTGTAGAAAGGGTTAAATAACCAAAATAACAATAAGTAAAATGTCAATTGTAGTGCATGTAGAGTTGTAAAAAAGTATCAATTTGCACATATTACATTTCTAAACTACAGTAAATACTCATCACTTCACACTCACTCAAAAAATGTATGTTTCTTGAATGATTTTAGAAAAGTGTATATCTCTATATCAAAACTAGTATAAGTATATGGTAATTTTAAAGTACTATTATTCAGTGCTGAATAAATAAGTTTTTTTATTTATTATTATTACTGTGATATCAAAATTCAGTATTGGTGGTTTTCAGATTCTATAATGCGATCATGTCATACTCCCAGATGGGGGGCAAGAGGCATTTTTCCCTATTGATTACATTGCACATACAGTAGAATATGGGTCTAAAAAGCAGCAATTTATACATCCTAACTACCTAAAGACTCATAAATGTTATGTTTTTAATAGTATTTGCTGTGTCCCTTTTCAACCTCTACCGATTTATGTAGGTGTAGATCTATTGTTATTTAACCGCCGTTAGATTTAATGCAGTGGACTTGGTATTTCGGTTGCAGAATCAAGAATTAGGAAGTGACATCCCTGTGATAATGAGATTGATGGCAAGTTGGAACTCTGTAACAGCATTATTAGTGACAAATATTTATAAATATTCATCCATGCATGTCCCATAGTAACAACAGTTACTAACAGTTACAATTGGTATTTTATTTTTTTATTCTGAGGACACTGCTGATAGATGAGTGAAGACCCAAAAAGAAACATTAGACTGTAAATAAAAGTTAGCATCTATAATTTGCACCTGACATAGGAGTCAGTACTTATGTTTTAGGACAGTAGGTTCATCTCTGTTGTCTGAGCAGATTAGTGCAGTGAATCATCATCAGTGTGTTCTATATCTCCCTCATGCCAGCTTTTTAAGCGTCAGTGTGTGTGTAGGTGAGTAAACACAAACTTCCCTATATAAGACTTTAATGGGGCCCTTTAACGATTAATGGTTGATTGATGATTGTTCTTGCAGTGACTTATTTAGCCAGTTACTAATAGTATTATCTGTATTATAAAAGGTGTACCCATCCACACTGGGCTCAGAACAAAACATGCTGTGTAGGACTTAGGGATGGGCATGATTAGTCGATTAATTGATAATTGATCATTAAGATTTTCGTCGATCACGTTCATTTTAATCGACAAACCGAATGTAGGTTGCTGTGCGTAACGTAGCATGAGGAGTCGAGGCTGCGTTTCACAGAGCAAACACTGGAGTTGTGGCCCCACAGTCCCATGTCTCAGCTCTGGCTCCTTGGAGATCACTATATCCCTCAAAGTGTGTTTACCTGCACATCAGTGTCCCGGGTATGATAGTTTTTTGTTTTTCTTTTTTGAGTATCCCGTTTCGCATGTATACGCAGTATCTTCAACGCAACATACGCACAGAACAGACTCACCAGCCTCATCACATCTGTCACAGAAAGAATGTTCATATAATCCACTGAGTCATGCCCTTTAGTCCAACCGAAGCTGACCACATCAGCGCACAAGGAAAGAGCTGTTTTTTTTTTCGCTTTCTGTTTATGCAAATGAGCCGTTTCTGTAAGACGTAAACAAATGTGCGCAATACTGCATAAACACATTCTAATCTCACACGGGCTGATGTGGCTCTATAGTGCTTATGGTTTATATGTTGTAAAGTTGAATTTATTTATGCAGATTAGTAACAGTCATAATTATGATCATTTGAATATAAAATGTTAATGATTAATCAAAAATCGATCGTTAATTTTCCAATCGATTAAGACAATTTAATCAAATGCCCATCCCTAGAAGGACTATTTAAATACACAAAGACCTACCTTCCACTTCCTCTTCGTCACACATGTGTTTGAGTAGGGACGCCCCTCTGTCCAGCACCGCCTCGTCCTCCATCCTGTAGTAGTAGAAGAGGAAAAAAGACTGCTCACACTTCTCCTCCAAAGACAGTGTGGAGCCATAGCGCTTGTAGGGCGCATTGACCTGCAGCAAGTTTGGACTAGGACTCAGTCTAGAACTACCAGCAGAGCTCATCCCAGTCACAACACAGTAGCCCTATACTGAATACAAAATAAATATGACGTCTATTCAGGCAATAAGCTAGCCCCGAGACACAAAGTTGTGTTATCTTTCCAGTGCACAGCCGGTACGTTTGCCTAATGGAGGTAATCTGATGGAGGAGGAGGGTGAGGGAGAGGACAGGAAGTCTTCGCTAATTGATTTTGATGAAGAAGAGTGACAGGTAGAGGGTCAAACATATTAAAATAAAATGACAATTAATTTCAACAGATTTCAGACAATATTTTTCCATTTATTCATCCCAATTTGAAAAACACCTTTAATGATGCTTAATAAGCCCCACACCCACACAGACACACATTCCAAAGCCTCTCCAGCTGGTCAGTATAATGCCCCCTCTTCTATCTCTCACCCTCTAGGAAACAAGTGGGCCATCACATGTCTTGTCTACTCATCCGCCCTTACAGGATTAGGCCAGCTTTACTTAAGTGTCAACACACATACACATACAAACACACTATTACCAGTCACTGTGCCTTGCAAGACACCAGCTCTCTAGTTTCCCCACATAAACAGACTTGCACAACAACTAACACTGCAGGTGGAAAAGGATCAGAAAGTTTGGCTTTGACTGGCTGCAATATGTTTGTTTTTTATTGCACAGCTAGACCTGGTTTCCATAGTAAACACCCAGGGCTAAAGTCAAGCAATTAAAATAATGCCATGAATGTTTTATTTATAATTTGCTTAGTGATCGAACCCATTACCCCTTGGGCTGGGTATCGTTTAAAAAACTACTGGTAGCAAAAACGCTTTTGAGGTCTGGTGGAGGAGCACTAGAAAGTTATAGATGAACAATAAAAACAACCATTTTCTATCTTTTATGACTGTTGTTCTGTTTTGTCATTCTAGATCAGAGGTCACCAACACTGTACCCGTGGGCACCAGGTCGCCCCCAAACTGGCAGGTTCTAAAAATAGCACAACTCACTAGTGAGCTGCATCTAAAATTTTATTTTATTCGGTTGCTATTCTTTTTTAATCACCCTTGGATTTATGTAGATTTAAAAATGACTATCTAAAAAAAGTTCATTATACATGAAGGTTAACTGCAACTTTGTTATTTCAGAAGAGCGTATCAAACTCACAGCCCTTCGTATGACTCAGTACCCATGAAGTAGCTCTCAATTTCAAAAAGGTTGGTGACCCCTGTTCTAGATGAAGATTACTATAGGTACTAGGCGTGTAAGAAAAAAATCAGTTCAGTGATATATCACAATACTTCATTCTGCAATTCTCATATTGATTCAATATGTATCAAAATCTATTTTTTAAAGTAGTAAGTTCTGTTTACTGTTTTCATGATTTTTAATCAAATGAATTGCATTTCTTCCCATTTTGTTCTGCTGAAGGTATACTTGACCATAATATTATATTATACATAATTATTGATAAATCACAATACCTCATCCTTTGTTTTAGTATCGGGATATACTGTGATATATTGAATTGTGACAGCGTATCATATTACGTATTGTATTGTAAAGCACACCCCTAACAGATATAGAAAAAGGCATATGAAAACCAGATATCAAATTTAAAGGTACCTAAGACTAAGTAAGAAACAGTTACACTTTCGGTAAAACTATTTAACTGAATTGGGTGGGGCACAAAGATTACTGATGAGTACGGACCCCTTATGCTTGGTTAAGCACATATCCGTCATATAGTAAACATATACTAAGCTTAGTAGGATTACATTCCAGTGGACTGGAGCTGAACTAGAGGAAATTGTTGTTGCAGTATTTTTATCCATTCTTGGGCAGTGTGTGTTCAGACAAGAGTGAGGACAAACACAACCCAAGGGGATGTTGAGAGCTACTGCCAGAGAGCTCATCCCCAGGATTCAACTTACATTCAAGGACAGTTCAGCACTGCTGTATGGACAAAGGCATCAACATTATACATGAATTAGTTGATAAAGTTACACCAAAATCCTACACATCAATTTTGTTAAGCAAAGGATTACATTTTAGTGTCAAATTAAATCATACTAAGAAAAGTAACAATATAACCAGTTCCAATAAGAGATCTACAGTCTTTGGGGTCTACAGTCTTTGGGGTCTTTGCTGTGGGTTTGTTTCTCTGAAAATCAAAGCTGTGATGAACTCCAACATTGCCTTTATTGCCACCTATGGAACAATCCCGGTAATGACAGGCACAGGTGCATCCTGCACCAGACCACGAGTAAGGATAACAGCATCTCATCTCATATAAAAATCTGCAGCAAGTCAGAGATCACAACAGCAAATTGCCACGCAAGCGTCTATAGCACATATTCTTAAGTCATACCATTAAATTTATGGTAACAAGAGTAGCTGTAAAGCATAAGATGTTTATATCATAATAATAATGAAGATGCAGTTTAATAATTTTATTCCAATCTATAAATTCCTAACAATGACAGGTTATTCCTGCTAAGACTGTTACTTTGAACTCCTATCAGTCGATTGTAGATAGCATATCAGTGTCCTTGAACAGTATATCTATGTCGTATGCAGAGAGGAGGCTGGGCCTGTCACCTAAGGCTTCACAGAAAAACATCTCTGCCAAATCGTTAACGACTATTTCTTCAAGAAAAAACTTTAACTTTAACTGGACTGAACTTTATAAATCATTCAAAATGTTTGACTATTGATTTGGAATGTAGCCAAATGCACAGTACAAATATTACAATAAAGAAAAAACAGGTATGTTACAACATTTAAAAGCATAAATTAGTGTAATACTAGCGGCAAAACCATTGGTTTTCTTTAAAATAGCGTTATACCCCCAAATATTGCTATGGTATTTCATAATTAATTATCCATCACATCACACAATCTAGGGTGTTTTGATTAAAGTGATGGTTGTGAAATGCTCAAAGAGTTAAAGTAAAAGTAAAGGACCATAATTTAAGGGGGATGTTGACTCACTTCTTGGTGCTACTCATGTCTGCAGGTTGCGTGTCAAAACACTCTTCAGTCAGTGTGCTGTGTTCACTGCAGTGACAGCTGAAGTCGCACTGTAGAGAGAGACACATGGATTATTTTAACTCACCCATAGTATCGTTTTTAAAATAGCCTACATTTATTTTTATTTAAACTAAATAACATAAGACAATAGTCTACCAATGTCTGAGGTCGCTGTAAAAGACTGAGTTTAGAATAATGGTCACATTTTTATATAGCGCTTTTCCACCTCCAAGGCACTTAAAGCGTCTCATAGAATGCGAAGAAAAACAACCACAACAGCAACTTTTTTCACGTAAGATAATGTATACATTAATGTATATCTTAACTTAAGTCTATTATATTAATAAATCTATTTCTTACTGTTATAAGAGCAGGGCACTGACGTTGTAGAAGTAGTTTGGATCGAACACCATCCAGCTGTTGTAGCTTTACGCACAATATGAAATGTGCAATTGTCACAAATCAAAAATATTTCAGTTATAATTATACTGACATGATATCAAGCACCCTTTTAAACATTCAAGACAGACGCCTACACAACTGACAAGGTCAGAGAAGTTACTGACATGGGTGCGAAGGTATGCTATAGCCACCATCGGACCCGTGGCGTGAGTTCAGAGGCAGCCTACCTGGCTCTTGCTGAAGTGTCCGAAGTGTCCGAAGTTGAAGAAGTGTCCTGTCACAGCTCAGAAAAGTTTGGAGAGAAACATTGCTGCGCGTGTGGCACAACACGCTGCCTCTGTCAGGACCATCCTTCAGCAGCTGGCCACTCCTCCTCCCGCGGCTGGTGAACCCATCTCCCACTGTTTAGACTGGAGCCTATAACATCATTATTCATCACACTTCTCATCTGCATTTAGTCCATAATCCATGAGTCTACAGTGAGGTTTACATTTACAAAGCGCAACTCAACACGACTGCATGTTCAATTAGTCACTTTGAAGTCAATGCAGAAACTGCCATGGCCCAAGTAATGATAATTTAGTTACAGTTCTACAGGTCTGTGTAAACCAATAATTTGGGTCGTAACTATACATGGCCTTATTTTGAGCTAGCAAGTTGTGCTCATGCATTTAAAATAAACAGATGCTACTTTCTAATAGGCCTGCACCACAGGCCTCAGTCTGCAATTATGATTTTATTCGACTTCAAAAGAGGATAATCACTTCACAGGTCAATTTCAAGTCCTCAGATCCCCGGAGAGCATGCGCCTTGAGAGATTAGCAACCAATAGCACCATCTGGTGGACTATTTTTATTTAACCTTTATTTACCCAGGAAAGTCCCATTGAGATTACTAATCTCTTTTTCAAGGGAGTCCTGCCATACACACATCACTTTCATACTAGGCAATGTGGGTGAAGTGTCTTGCTTAAGGACACTACGGCAGTTTTTTGTCACTGGCGCCCCACTGTGGCACCTGGAATTCCCAGTGGTCTCCCATCCATTATTTAGGCCTATGTTTTTTACTCATTTATTTTAATAGATCCATGATTTCACTCGAGCTACTGCCGATGGTGGTACAGCGACTGTTCACAGATTACGACAGAATCCTGCAGAGTTTTGTAATACAAATTATATCAATACTAATTAGAACACGCATTAAAACAATTACCTTAAACTAGACAAACATAATATTACATTTGGAAGCCTATTACAAGGCGTGTAGTCTTATTTACTTTTATTTGGAATCATAAACATACAATCTGTTTAGAACATAACCAGTGTAGAAAGGGTTAAATAACCAAAGAACCTAATAGTAAGGAGATGCACCAACACGCACATGTACTATGACGCAAAGACTCATGGGAGCGGACTCGTCGCTCATGTTGCTCAGTCAACGCAATTCGATCTCGATTCTGATTAGTATTTCTGGTTAAATAAACGGATTGCACGGGTTGCTGTCGCTCTTCTCGCGAAATTTGGAGCATTTTGACCAATAATTAGGCTATTTCCGGGTTTAGATGCGACCGTAGAGGACAGATCGCGCATTTGAGTTGCAAATTAAATAGTTCGAAGTTACACTGTTTCGAGGACAGAGCCGTATTAATCGATTGTGTGCTGTTAAACTAAAGGAATGCATAGCCTTGGTATGTAGCCGCAGCTAATATACACAGTGCCTGCTCGATAAGTGTGCTGTGGGTCACATGAAGTGAGTTTGAAAAAGAAAGCAGGCAGGATGGCGGATCTACAACAGGAGGGAAGCAGTCGAAAGCTCAACTCTTCGGACGAAAACGGCCACAATGACAGCCCAGACGAGACCCTGTCCCCCACTTCTGTCATTTATTTCAAGGAGGCTCTGAGCTCGTCCAGCGTAAGGTTTGGTTCACCCCAGTCTCTGTCACCCACCCCACTTCGACGAGATGACTTCCAGATTAAGAAACCCGAGTCAAGGCTCAAAAGTAAGTAATCTCAGATAAACCAGTGACAACCTGCTTTTTTGATCTTTGTGTTTGCCATTAAGTTATTATCGGTTAACAGCTGATCTGTCAACACAAGAACCTGCCCCACCTGCTTGAGAGATTTAAAGTAAACCGCCCAACATATATTAATGTGCCTTGTCTCGCACGGTTATCTACAGTATATACACCAAATCATTACACTTGAATAGTTCTCATGATATGACATTAAAATCCCAACAAGTTTTGGCGTTGTTTGTTGTCATGTGCTGATTTATCACCCTGAACCATCTGACTTAGAATGAACGGACTCACACATTTTTTTATTCAGGGCTACAGTTTTGTCAAACCATAAAATCAATCCAGTGTTAAATTACCTTGTTCTGGACTTATCAATAAATAATGAAAGTTCTACTGAAAATCAATAGGATAAAATTAGCCCCTAGCCCATTGTTTAGTTTATGATTCCAAACACTTCCAGTCATATTTTAATAGCTGCTGTAATGCTGTTCTACCATTTTGAATTATGTTGCTATTAATATAAGATTAGGAACCTCCAGCTCTGGTCCAGACTCGGAGACTATGTTTAGAGAAAAGTGTTAAAGAAAATTGTTCTGAGTATTTGTGTAAGGTACATAAGCGACCCGGCATAGTATGCATTAGCTTAGGTCTTGCTAACCTGAGCTAATGCACTTCACAGCAGCATCTTCGATTGTGTTTAACTAAGATGACTTCCACATTTGTATGTTGTGCCATTTATTGTTTCCTGGGATATGTGTGTCCTATTATTCTGTTACCGAAGAGGAAGTCATTGTAATTTTAAACCAGAGCCAGTTGATGCTACAGAAGGATTCTGCTTCCATGATTATACATCCATGCCTGCATCATTAGCATTAGCTCAGTACTCTGGGGGGACCCCCCCCCGCACCATCTGCTCACGTGACTTCTGTTGCTCTACTCAGCACCACTGTCAGCCATCTTGGTCTACACCCACCCAGTGCATTCTCTGCAGTGCACAGGCAATCCAGTCATAGACCACAAGCTAATCTCAGTGACACTGGCCCCTGATTAATCATCACTGTTCTTTGCATTTGAAACCCCCAAATTGCACAAAAGCCAGTGGTCAAAGAGGAGGGAGAGAAGGCTTGGAAGACGGGAAGCGCTTGGAGGAGCCTTCTGAACACAGCAGCTATTTATCACAAGGAGGAGAAGAGGATGCAGGCCTAGGAGGAGGACCTTTTAAACACCTGCTGAAAGCTGCCGTGGCCCTCCTCTTTTTGGCTTGTTTTTCTCTTTGTTTTCAGTCTTATTTTTTCTTCTGATTATATTTGAGCGTTCTTAAATTGGTGGACCACGTCTTCAGCTTTTCCCTTCCTAGTTGTGTTGTTGCTTTTGGTCCACGTCAGCTGAGTCATCATGTCTGATCTGACGCCTCAGAGCGAAACACCCACTCCCACCACGGACAAGATCACCCAGGCTGCCCGGGAGACCATTTATCTGTGCAATTTCCGTGTTTCTGTCGATGGAGATTGGCTTTGTCTTCGAGAGCTTAATGACATTTCCCTTACCCCAGACCCAGAGCCAGCACATGAAGGTAAAGAGGCTAATGTAGACAAGCTTTGTGATAAAGGAGTGTAATTAAATGGGTGTGGTGAAGACAACCATGAAGCTGTTGTGTCGGAGCTGTGTCATCATCATGGGTTTTGTAGAAGATACTTTGGGATTTGAGCGCAGTAGACGACAGCACTTGTAAATAACCAAGACCAGTCTGCCTTGCAACTGGAAAGTATTACGCTGATTGGGAAACAAAAACATATATTTAGTCACTGTTATTAATATTGCACAAATTAACACACTTGTCACAAAGGACCTTATGTTTAATTACATTTTTTCCCCTCATCTTCACTTATTTCTTTGTCGTGTTAATGTGCGAACATTTGCATTTCATTGGGAAGGTTCTATTGATTGTAACTCCTAAAAGTCTTAAGCTATACCTTTTTAAGCCTTCAAAAATACTTCCTGCAGAATCTAAAGCTAAGTCTTGTTCCAGGCAGTTAAACATAAATTACATAAATTATTTAACATTGCCCTTCTCTGCTTAGTCACAAATACAAAACATCTTTGTCAAAGTATGGACTGTAAAGTAAGACTCTTCTCCTGGGTCGGCTTCTGCAAAAGAGTGTATTTTCTTTTTTTGTGCAAATATTGTGTGTTCTTTAAAGTTGTTTTTTTCTGTTTTGTAGATCCTAAAGACCCTATTGCAATTGAAAGGCTTAACTTGATGAACATGGCCAAACTGAGCATCAAAGGTCTCATCGAGTCAGCTCTTAACTTGGGACGTACCCTGGATTCTGACTATGCACCTCTGCAGCAGTTTTTTGTTGTGATGGAGCACTGTTTGAAGCATGGTTTAAAAAGTAAGTAATGGTGAACTAAAACACATACATAACATATACTTATATACTCACTTAATTTTATGTCTTGAAAATTAGCCAAGAAGACGTTCCTCGGTCAGAACAAGTCATTCTGGGGAGCGCTTGAACTGGTTGAGAAGCTCAATCCTGAGGCTGGAGAGATAACTGCCAGTGTAAAGGACCTCCCTGGACTCAAGTAAGTGTCATACATGTAGCTTTACAATTTACATTTTTTTCTGTATTAAAAGTTTCAAATGTTATTTTTAATTAATGTCTTGTGGCAGGACACCTTTAGGACGAGGGCGTGCCTGGCTCAGACTGGCTTTGATGCAGAAGAAGCTTTCTGACTACATGAAGACTATCATCAACAGAAAGGATCTGCTCAGGTTTGATTTTGGTGCCTCATAAAGTATATTTAAATGAAGTAAACTTGTAACCCAGTTCTGCTTATTTTATAGTGAGTTCTATGAGCCCAATGCATTAATGATGGAAGAGGAGGGAGCTGTTATTGCTGGGCTGCTTGTTGGGCTAAATGTAATTGATGCAAACCTATGTATGAAGGGGGAAGACTTAGATTCACAGGTAAGAATCTGAAGATAATTTTATAACAGAAATTGCATTTAACATTTACATACACAATATATTATTTTTTTTCAGGTTGGGGTGATTGATTTCTCCATGTATCTTAAAGATGGTGGAAACACTAGTAAGAGTGCAGAGGGGTACGTGCAGTTCGCTGATATTACAATTACAGATTTTAGTAATTACTTCTGACACCATTTCAATTTCTTTTGTGTTGTTTTGACAGCGACGGTCAGATCACTGCTATCCTTGATCAGAAGAATTATTTAGAAGAGCTAAATAGACATTTAAGGTGTGTAAAAATGCTCTAATGTGTTTATTATAAAGCTTGAAGACGCAAAGTAAAACACATCTGTTCTTTTTAGTGCATCGGTTTATAACCTTCAGGCTAAGTCTGATGCTCTGGAAAAATCAAATGCTCGACTTACAGAAGAGGTAAGACCTTCATTAAGTAATTAAAAATTGTACTTTTATTATACAGTTGTTAGTTTTACGTTTTGCACTTTGCAACAGCTTGCTGTGGTAAACAACCGGTTCATCACTTTACAAGAAGAAGTGGAAAGAGTAAAAGAAGAGAGTTCACATCAGTTGGAGTCGAGAAAGGTGACCCTGTGTAATAGCTGTTTAAGCATCTGATTATTGATTTCTTTTGAGTCTAAAATAATTTGTTTCATTCTATTTCAGGCAGTAAGAAGTGACTCTGCAAACGGCCAGGCACTGGGTGAAACTCGCAAGCAGCTCAAAGAGGAAACACAGCTCAGATTGGTATGCATTAGAGTTATTGTAGAAAGTTATTCTAAAAGTTAATATTGAGTCTATATTTTGTGTTTCCTGGAAATTTTATAAAATGCATATTTTTAAAATTGGTCTGAAAGATATCCTCAATTTGTCTCAGGGGGAAATTCATTGTTCCAAAATTCAAAAGCAGCTGGAGAATAGAAAAATATAAGGCTTAAAATGATGTAACGAAGTGGTTTTGTTCTGTAA
Organism: Odontamblyopus rebecca; assembly: GCA_030686955.1. NCBI lineage: Eukaryota > Metazoa > Chordata > Actinopteri > Gobiiformes > Gobiidae > Odontamblyopus > Odontamblyopus rebecca. The sequence goes on from CM060661.1 coordinate 16,557,683, forward strand.
TATTTAAGATATTTGAATATGCAGGATGTGGAGAAGGAGCTGGAGGTACAAATTGGGATCAAACAGGAGATGGAGCTGTCCATGAAGATGCTGGAGAAAGACATTTGTGAAAAGCAGGATGCGCTGGTAGAGCTCAGACTGCAGTTAGATGACATGCGAGCCATCCACCTACAGCTTAGCCACAAGGCACAGGTGAGTTTATGTACCCGAACATTTAGCTGGGATCATTTGAACATTTACAGAACCTAAACTATATCTCCTAAAAGTCTGAGACACATAAGACCTTTGCAAGTATGTTTTTTTGTTTTCTTGTTTTATCTGATTTACATTACACAACAAATATGTAATGATCAAATTCACAAATGGCAAAAGAGAGCTGCTTTATCGCCATCAGAAAACAAAGCATGGCCATGTAATTCCTGATTCAACCAGGAGGTGTTCTTTGTAGACATGGATACCTCCTGGTTGGAAAAGGTGACTACCTTTGAAACCAATACCATAAAACAAAATAATATGTATATTTAGATTCATCTGATGTGCTTTGCCTGTTTTTAGAGTGCAGAGGCCAGCTCAAAACAGAAAAGTGAAGCAATTAGCCGAATGGAAGAGAAAATAAACCAAATGTCAGGAACTATAAAACAACTGGAAGCCAGGTGAGTACCTTTTTAAATAATTTTGTGGCTTGGTGTAGAATAAATTCAAAATCAAGCATTTTCACATATTTACCAAAACCTTTTTTTTATCTTGTCTCTCACCCTATCTGTTTTCATTCATTATTATTATTTCTGTTTCTTTTATTATTAATAATTTAAATCTTTTTAGCGACATGGATTTAATAAAGCAAGCCAAAAGTCTAAATTTAGCTGCAGGGAAAGTTCTCCAGCTGTAGCAGTCAAAGTGCTTCACTGACCTAAACTTAAACTACAACCCTCTCTTATACATATATCCATAACTGACTAAAATAGTTCTTTAAAAATGGAAACATTCTTCCTGCAGTAATTGTATATCAGCTTTAGATTACGTTACTATTTTTCGGCCTCAACCATTTTTTCTCTTTTTTTATCTTGTGTATGATTTGGACTTTTTGATGCACAATGTGCAGAATAAATCTTAATATTGGATGGTTTTCTCTTGTACTTGCCAACACAACACACAAACACTGCAGACTGTTGATTAAGTAATATTCCAAAGACTAAACATATTGTCTCCAGCATTTTAGCATTAGCATTTTATTGAAAAATCACAAAGGGAGGAGCTGTGTTTCACATTTTGGTAATCAGTTAACTGATCAACTTGTTAATTTGGGGTTTGTGAATCTAAGATTGGTGTAAACTGTAGTGATCATCAATAGTCTAATAAAATGTAAAGTCAACACTGAATGGCTTGTGTTATCCTTAAGTTTTCATCCATTCCACTCTTCCTTCTTTGTTTCTTGCCTCTTTTTAACCATGTTTACATCACGTTTTTGTTTCACAATGTTTTTGTAACACCCACCCTCCTAAACTAGATGCAAACAGGCTGAGAAAGAGAAGGAATTGGCCTTAGAGGCCAACCGCCTCTTCAAACTCGAGTTTGGTGATAAAATTGAGAGTCTGCAGGAAGAAGTGGAGCATCTGAAGAAACACAGGTACAATTTACTCGAAGCACACATTCATGTTCATTTTTAGGTATATATTATATATACTATTATATAAGAAAAAAGAGAAATTTTGTAGTGTCATTTGTAATAATAATCCATATAAAATGACATACCTGCTCTTGGAAGTTAAGTAGAGTTGGACCTGGTAAGCACTTGGATAGGAGACCGCTGGGAATACTTAGTGCCACAGAGGGACAGCAATGTGTGACAATATTCCAACAATATTCCAACATTGCCTTTCATGAATGTGGTGACGGGGTGAGTGATAAATAGTTGAAGACCGGATAGTGCCGATTAGCAGTCTTGCTTCTGTCAGTCTACCCCAGAGCAGCTGTGGCTTGCTTACCACCACTAAATATGGAGTGAATAATGCAATGTAAAATTCTTTGGGTATCTTGAAGGGCACTATACAAATTCAATTAATTGTTGTATGAAAATATAGCCATAAAAATGGCACTCTGTGGGGTGATATTTCCATGTTCTTTTGTTCTTCAGATCAAAACTGCTGTATCAAATAAATAGGCAGCAAGAGCACAGAGGTGAACATCAAGCTCACATTGTACCCAGGCAGTTAAGCACACCTCAAAGGGAAAGGAGGCAAACTGACACAACGGCTACGGTAAATCACAATCTATTTAGCCTGAGTAAAATCCTGTTAGCAGCCGCTTTAAGGGATTGCATTGTTATGTTGACTTTTTTCTGGTCAGAGTCTGCCAGAATCTACTTTGGTAAAAAAGGGTAGTGAGCAGTCCCTCTCAGGACAGGAGGACCAGGCCAGTCTGAGCTCCAGTTTGTGAGTAGTTTGAACCATACACCTGCTTGTGTGTTACATTGGGAACTAAATATAATGTAGTAATCAATTGGTTTCCTTTTAAGATCTTTATCACATCTTGAGGATGAGCAGGTGAGATATTCTAGCACCATAAAGCATATGAGATTAATGAAAACATGCTGTCTTATTTCTTTGCTTCATCTTGTTTCATTTTCAGGATGAGTCATTTTTAGAAATCACTCAGGCCTCTGTTTGTATCAAGTGTGAACAGCAAGACTCCATGCTCAAAGTTAAGGTAAGATACTACTAACAAACATTGGCTAAAAGTATTGGACTGGACACTTATTTATCTTCTTTTTCAATTCAGAAACAGTGTAAGAACTGCAGTGGTGTCTTCTGTGAAAGCTGTGTATCCAATGAGCTGCCTTTGCCATCCTCCATTCTCCCGGAGTGTGTGTGCAATGACTGCTATGGCTTGCTACTCCAACAATATGCTTCATCCCCAACTTGAAAATGCTTTTACAGCTACACAGGCCTTCAGATGATTTAAAGGATGAACTGCCAAATATGGAAGTATGCTAATGCACTTTATAAAGAAATTAACTGGAGTCAGGGATGTCTTATTGTTTTACAATAATGGAGTGTTTTGCAAATATGTGATCTAGGGGGAAATCAAGTTCAACTTTTAAGATGTGAGGAGCCCATCATCTCATCAATTTAATTTAATCATGTCCACTATGTGGATTTTTTACTTTTTAGCTGATACATTTTATCATATTACTAACAAGGGTAAATTTATTCATTCTATTTGCTGATGCTGATGATGTGCCAGTGCATACCAGTAGTCTATGCAGGATTATCCACATACTAACAAATGAGCCCCCCATTTAACTTTAATTTAACTGCTGTATAATTCAATGGTCTCAAAGATGGAGTGATGGGTGTTCTAGTTCACTGTAAAACCATACATACCAAGACTCTGCATTATATAAAACTGCATGTTTGCAAGCATTAATAAAGAACATTTGTTTAAAACTATATTCTTGTTGTGGTAGCTTTAAACCAAGCAAATGTTAAAATGGAAAACAGAATGATGAGAAAATACAAAAACAACATGTTTGGCTAAACAGCAGGAATGTTTATTTAATGTTCATGCTGACTTAATATAACATTTCTTTGTGTTGCTTAATTACTGTGTCTATTCTCCCATCTTCATTCACCTATAGTATAAGAAAAATGTTGCAGATTAATCAAGATCAACTATTCAGGGTTGTATGCTTCAGTTCTTACCTTCTTTCACTGTGGTTCAGAGTTAAGGAATAGCTCAATATACCTTTCTCCTGGAAATATAAAAAAATGCATTGTGTATAGTGTACAATTAACAGTTTGTATTTAAATTGAATTATCTCATCACACTCGACTCACCTATATGCATTCTGTCTCTGGACATGGCTTCCACTGCCTCCTGATGACAAGTGAAGTACACATCAGCTTCTCCACTTGGCCTTCCATCTGGGCCAAACTCAATTAGCACTTTTGACACCACCAACGGGGAGAAGAACTGGCAAAAATACAACAGCCTATTTATAACACACAATGACATGACAAATAGACTTGGAAACTATATCATAAGATTGTTCATATACCTTGACAATGTCTTCACCAGACACACTAAAAGGGAGACCCCTCATATGAACATAATGTGATAGCAGGGATGAACTCTGAGGTGATTCTAAAAAGCAGCATATACATTAATGATAAACCTTAAATATCAAGACCAACAAGACATAATCTGTCCTACAACATCCCTCACCATTTCTATGGGAGTTGTTTGCCATAGACGCAAATCTTCTGGGAGTAGGAGAACTGTGTTGGGGTGAATCTGTATTTGAGCGGTTCCTCCAGCCTGTACGGATCTCATCTCGTCTGCTTGGAAAGACCTCAATGTATCTGAAAGAGTCACATGCATCAGGTAAAAAGACCATTAGGGAAAATCTTACACTCAAAGATGTTTTCCATGCTAAGGATATTTCTTTTACCGATTTCCAATCAATTTCTTATTTCTCTGCAAAGCCTCTTCAAATCCTTCTTGTGAAGTAAACTCAACATAGGCTTCACCAGAGTTCCTCCCTTTGTGATCTAGAACAATCGTTACACCATTCTGCACGACAACCAAACCTAAAATATAGAATATAGATTATGCAGAGCTTTTAGTAAGGGCAGTTGTTAAGACTGAAAAGAATCACACATGAAAGTGAGAAAATGTATATATTTAAACAGATGGAGGGTCCACCACCTGTCTCCCTGGACATTTTCTTGCTTTGTATAAAATGCTCTTCACTGTACAGCATTACACTGGGACAAGCAAGAGACACTACCAAGCCAAGTTACAGGTCAGATCTGTGAAGAGGTGATCTTTCTCACAGTAAAAAAAGGTATTTTTTTAACAATAAAAACTTATACAAATGTGTAATTTATTTGATGGTCAAATAAGACATTTATTGTAATACCGTGGAACATTTCAGGCAAAGCAAAACCATCTTCATGAAGAAAAGCTCAATACACATTTTAGCATACCTGAAAAAAACTGTACAACATCTGCCTCAGAGGAGGAATAAGGCAGACCCCGGAGACGTACCACCCAATCTGAGGATGTCTCGTCCTCAGCATTTTTTAAGATTGCGTCAGCATCACTGTTGGTAAATTCAAAAACTAACAACAAAAAAACCAAAATATGAATACCTATGTATTTGCAAGTCTTTGTAATTTAATGAATGCATCTGTTTTGCATTTATAACCTTCTACATAGCGAGGACCCAAATACTGCCGGTGCTTCTCCAGGGCCTTCCTGACATCTTCTTCATGTTCCACTTCAATGAAGGCTCTTCCGGACGGCCTGCCTGATCGATCAGTGGTAAGGTGAATTCCCTTCACACCATCACGAATTCTGCACTCTGGAGTGTAACAGAAAGAAACCATTTTTAACTTCAACAAACATACACCTAACTATTGATATGTTTAATCATTGTATACTGAACTTACCAGAAAAGAAATGTAATAGGTCCTGAGGTGTACAAGACCATGGCAGACCTTTCACATGAATAATGTAAATCTCTTTTTTCTGCAAATCTGAATCAGGCTGGTAATCTGGCAGAGGGGGATACTCATCTTCTATTGGTGACTGTAAATAATAAATTAGCATAAATAAATAAATATCCAATAGTATCCCAATTACATTTTAACACTTGGATCATGGGTTGATGTAGTTTACTGAATGACACAGCCCTGAACTGCCATACATACCTTGGTACAGAAATGAAGACAGCTGCTCCTCAAAACAGTCTGTGTCTCAAATGCACTTTTAGTCCTGATATCTCGAACTGCCGAGGACAATAACCTGTGCTGGATAAAGCCACGACTACCTGATACATTTGTTTTGATCACTCTCGGTAAAGCTGTTTGGACTACTCTGACACTTCTTTGCAGTAAAAACAGTAGCGGTTTATAATGAGAAGTCATATTTATAGGAGCCGGAATACCGGAAGACTGATTCGACTTAAAAATCCCAGAGTTTCACAAAATAATCAGCCTAGATTTTACTCATGTTTTTAGTGTAAATATAAATTATAACTTGGCTAACTCACGTGTCTCTGTCAAGGGCAGTCTGGGGGTTTCGTTACAGATTAGCATGTGAGCTAACAGGAAACAGCAGTGTCCGGGTTTTTCAAAATAAATCCGGAAGAATGAAGGCACCATCGTGGAGCCATTACAGCCATTCACAAATTGACAGATCGATAATTAAACCAAACAGCTACGGACCCTAAGCAAAGAGTTAACACAGAAATTAAAAGGCAGGCCAGCGGTGTTTAGAACCACTTTAGCCATCGTTTCATTTTACGTATACAACACCGCCACCTTGCGTTTGGCTGACTTATCTTCACCCAGAGCGTCACTGTTAAAATTGGAAAATCTGTAAACAGCATAGGGTGTATGGTAAACAAACACATACTTTACCACGCAGCATACAAAACAAAATCAAATATCCTATGCGGTAGATGATGTAAATTTTCTTGTAAATAAATAAATAAATAAATAAATAAATAAATAAATAAATAAATAAATAAATAAATAAATAAATTCTTAAGCAAGTTGGTCTATTGACGTTTTTTCTATACTTTTCCAAAAGCCATGAGCCAGAACAGTATAAGCAGGAGATAGTCACGTGATGACCTCCGTTATTTCCTGCAGTAGAGTGGCTCGGTGCTCTGCTCAGCCTCCCTCCGCCTGCGCTCTACATTACAGCAGTGTGCTCACTCTGAACGGACACACACAAACACTCTTTACATGTCCCAGGCCCACCGTGATCCTCGCAGATAGGAGCTTCGGGTCGGAGCGCACACTCGTTACCTCTTCTAATTTTTCTGATTTTTGGCGTAGTTACCAGAAAACTAGTGCTCATAATGGCGACGGCTGCGGTGTCTGCCCCTGCTGGCTGCGGCCCCAGCCCCGGGCCAGGTACGGAGCTGGTCCGCGGGCAGGCCTTCGACGTCGGGCCTCGCTACAGCAACCTCTCGTACATCGGGGAGGGAGCCTACGGGATGGTGTGGTAAGTAAATATGTTTTACCATCTTTTGTGTACAGCCACTTCTAGTGACATCGACATTTCACTCGTAAAACTAGGCTAATATGTACAGACAAATATTGTAGATGTATCATTGTTGGCTAACCAGCAGCACCAAGTCCGCGCTACTTCCGCCACATCACCAGGAATGTCTTTGCTTTTTTCATGTTTTATAAAATGATATTGTGGTCTTCATTACTAGTCACTTGGACATAACAATAAACTATACGCACAAGTTTAACTCACAAGTTTTGCCATGCAGCAACAGTAGACTACTACTTGCATGCAACAAGCTGTCAGTGTTTTTTTTGTTTTTTTTTCCTTGAATTGCCATACACGAGTAATGGGGTGTGTGCACCTACACTTGGATTGTGGGAGCTGTATATTTCTCCATAGACATCTTAGCCAGTGCATATTATATTTTGACAAAGGTTTTATTATATTTTGGATGTCTGCACGCTTATCATTATACTGACCTGATAGGATTTTGTTGTCATAATACTCATTTGCCAGAATAACAGGTTACTAGAAGAAACAATTTCCTCATTCTTTTTTCCTGACTACTTGGAAAACCGAATTCAAGAGCATACATAAGAGACATTTATACATGTTAAATTGTATTGGCCTGTGTGGTTTTCAGTCATGTTTACATTACTCTTCCATGCTTCAGGAGGTGATGAGAAGAGAATAGTCCCCTGAGTTACAAAAGTTTGCTTCAGTTTGAGGTTTAGTGGGATGATTGTAACCACCATCAGTTCTAATGCCCCCTTAGTATGTCACACTATTCATAATATAGATTGATTTCCTTAGATGCCATCTTGACCATCCAAGAAATACATTTTTTACATCTAAAACCTTGATTTTTATGTCTGTAGTTGTAGTTTTTATATGAACCTGGACAAGCTTTTACTACATGATAGTGACCAATACTATTATTGCAACATTGGTAATAATAACTGCCATCGACAAAAAATAATGTAATAAAAATAAATAAATCTTGTTGGATCATTTACTGGTTGTAGCAAAGAGTGGTATACTTGAAATAAATATTTACTTGTGTATTTATTTTGCTGGCTCCACCTGTCTTGAGCCGTAGCCACTGACGGTGTTCAGTTTCATTCTGCCGTGAGCCGTCCTCTTGAAATGCCACCGTGGCGCCCGTCTCCATGGCAACCCCTCTGTTTCTGACATCAGTACCACCATGTTGCAGCCAATGGGAGAAGGAAGGAGAGAATGAGAGCCTTGACACTCTGAAATCCTGTTGTGCAATTCAAGAGGCGATGTAATTTGTGTGATTATAGCGTAGCAACCAAGACAAGCGTGATGAATTCAGGGTTAGGAAGGATGTGATGGCCATGCACATTGTTGCATTGGAAATTAAAGCTTCAATCCATTTAGGCATTCATGAATCATCTCATGCTGAAAGAGCTGCATTAATGCTTAATTTGAGGTTAAAATGGTTTACCAAGTAATGACTTTGTAGCAGCACTATCTAATGTGATCAGCTTGCATGCATCCTCGTGTCATCTTTTTTTAGACCAGAATATAGTTCTGCCTGGCCCACAGTGTTCAGACTGAAGAGCTTTGGGTGCTGCTGTTTTCAAGTCCTTCTCTAAAGCTAAGAGTGCCTCATCCAAATGCAGTGTGAGAATCTGACTGAAGAGCTGCTTCTTTATAAAAAACAAATAATCACTATTATTTAATTGTAATTGAAATCATGATTATTTGCCCAATGCAATGCATCAGAAAGCTTATGATTAAAGAAGACATGTCATGACATGACATGTACTATATAGTTACAGTTTGTGACATTTGTGGACCACTATTTTAGATTTTGGAGATTACAATATTGCTTTAAAACAACTTAAAGGGGAACTCCAGCACATTTGAAGCGAAAGTCCATTGCTAGAGGTGGTCGAATACTGTCAGAAGCCAAAAAACGGCACAGATCAGTGTTGCCTAGATGGAGATCTGTCTGTGGCAGTGAGCCTGTCAAGACAACAAACTAGCTTAGTGATGGGGGAAGGTTTTTAACTTCCACGTAAAATGCCAATTTGCACACTGAAGAAGCTTAACACCACTTTCTAACCCATCTTACAAAAGTAACAAAAGAGAATCGACTGACTGTGAAGAAGAGAAACTGAAAGTTGTTGAAAGAAAATGATTTTGAAATGTATTTTTTAGCATTTTCAAAAAAATATAATTCACTTGATGGGATTAGAAACATCGGCTTGTGACTGTTGTAAGATGGGTTAGAAAGTGGTGTTAAGCTTCTTCAGTGTGCAAATTGGCGTTTTACGTGGAAGTTAAGAACTTGCCCCATCACTACACTAGTTTGTTGCCTTGACAGGCTTACTGCCACAACGGGATTTCTGCTGAGGCAACACTGATCCGTGCCATTATTTTGGCTTCTGACATTATTCGACCACCTCTAGCAATAGACTTTAGCTTTAAACGTGCCGGAGTTCCTCTTTAATATACGAAACAAGTCGCTGACTTTTTGAAAACTCAGATTGAAAACTCAGACTCAGATTTTTCCCCTGCCTGGATGGCTACAGATCACACTAGAGAGCAGAGGATGAAGTTTGGGTCTAAAATGGCTGAGACGCTGCCGAATTGTAAGTGCATCACCAATTAAGAAAAAAACATGTGGAACGTGGCGTTGTATTCTGTGCAAAGCAGCAATGGATTCTTGAATGCAGGCAAATAAAGATTTCTGAAAACAACATGCATGAAGCACTTTTAAGTACAACTTTAGGTGGATACAATTATTATAAGATGGATAAAAGCTTGATTTAACATCATGTCCCCTTTTAGAGGTGCACTGAGTAAAGTTTCTCCCAATCTGAATTTTGTCTATTTAGTCATGTATTAAAGACGGACTATACTTGATTTCTCTTTAGTTTATTATTGAGAGATCTATTGAATTAGCCACACAACACTTATGGTAGATTCATCTCCTTATTTCAGTCCATGTGTGTTCCAGTTAGACTTGGCAGTCATATGTAACAAAGTTGTCATTAGAATTGGCTTGTTTTTCTTATATTGAGTTAGAATGGACATCAGGATATCTTTTATAAATGACATTGATTTTGGGTGATGTGTTTGTGACTCCAGACTATATTGGAGCAGCCAACCTCTTCCAGATGCAAACTCAAAATATGTAGGTGCCTGCAATTCTTGCTAACTTTGCTTAATACATCATATATCATACATCTTCATGTGTGTCCGCTAAATTAATGAAATAGTGTCACCATATATTCTGATGGTGTAGTTCTTGTATTGTTTTTTTTTTTTTTTTTTTAATTGCTGTGTCCAGTAATTGTCCTTGTGTTTGTGGATCAGTAAAGCTCGTCTGTAGTGGTGTGGGGGATGCATATATCACACATTATTTTAATACCGCTGTCCTTAAATGTGGGCTTTCACCCCCCTGAACTTTGCCATGGAAACAGAGCAGGCTGTTGCATAACTGTGCGGCTGCAGTGTGAAGCCTTGTATTGTGGTCTCCATGGAAACGCTGCACCCTGTACTCCTGCAGCACGCTCTGGGCATGCTCCCACAGCTATACAGGTGCAATGTGTGCATGGCTCTTATCAGCTGTAAAGATTGTGTAGATAAGACACAGGCTCCACAAAAGCCTGCTGTGCTGCTGTGAGTGTCCTGGGCTTGGCTTTACACTGACACACTTCAGAAAACACGTGGGCTGTTTGTCCATGTTTATATAAATTTAAAAGATTTAAAATGGTCAGCTTTTTGAGTGTGTTACTAAATGTATCAATTTGTCAATAGAGTAATTTTGAGTTGATATGCTGAGTTTGTGTGGAGTAGGTGTGATTATGGGGAAGAGCCTTGTCTTTGCTCTGAGCATGAAAAGCTTCTGCTGTAATAGTTACATGGAGAACTGTTTTCTCCCACACAGTCCATGCACACACAAACAAGCATGCACATGCAAGAGCACACAGCTGATACAAATGGAAGAAGGTCACTCATATTTCTTTTGCTGAAGGCGGACACTCTTATGTTTACATTTCAGTCTTTACACCCCCATCTCCATAGCAACACATTTTCTTTTATTTTCTCATTGTAAGTGGGTGCTGTTCAGTCGGGTTGGTTGTTTGTTTATAATAAAATGCCTGTTGCGCTTTTGGATGTTGAAGTAAAAATGTGTTTCTTCTGTTCTGTTTCTCACTTATGAAATGACCACATGGCAGGTGTGAATTACTATTGTAATAACATCTTTATGTATAAACGGCTCCAATGTACAGTATTTGTAAAGTGTACTCTCACTACTGCAAGATTGTGCCAGTTACATACAGCACAGCAGACGTCTCATCACTTGGGCTGCATTCCCATACTGTGGAGGAGGTACTGTCTTCTAACAAGGGCCAAAAACGCGCTTTATACTCTGTCTGCTGGCACCACCATTTTCCTCTACAACTGAATGTTCCTGTGTATATTTAGAAACAGACTAGTGTAAGGAGAGACAATAAAGTATGCTCTTGTATCTCATTACATGTTCATTTGATAATTGAGCCCATTGTTTTTCATTTGTCTTTCAGCTCTGCCTATGACCGGGACAACAAAATCCGTGTTGCTATCAAGAAAATCAGCCCCTTCGAGCACCAGACGTACTGCCAGCGTACGCTCCGAGAGATCAAGATCCTGCTGCGCTTCAAACACGAGAACATCATTGGAATCAACGACATCATCCGCGCTCCCTCCATTGACCAGATGAAGGACGTGTATCCTTGGGCCTTGTTAAAACGTCACTGCTAATGTTTCTGCGCAAACATTGTTAAGTGTCCTCTTGCTCTATTCAGATTCAGTACATTGTCACTGATGTTTGGCTACTGTTGAAGAGGGGCTTTTTGTTACATAATAGCCACTTGTCTTTTTGCTTTTGGCAGGCCTCCTATTCACTGTAGCCTAGCAGCCAACTGTTAAATCTTCTACATTGTTTGTGTATGTTTTACACAAATGAATCTCATGGTTAAATCCTGAACCAATCCTTATCTTATTTTGTTAATTTGTGTCAGAATAACTTCCCTATTATTAGTTATTCATTTAATGTGCTAACATTAATAACAATAAGATAACCTTTATTTGGCTCACAATGGAGAAATTTCAGTGTTGCAACACAGTTTAAAAACACCAAGAGAAAAGAAATGGGCACTCAAAAGTTCAGATAAATAAATTAACTTGAAATAAAAACAACACTTCAATATAATAAATAAAATAAAACCTTACAGTATTATTTTGTACAAAAAGGGGTTTCACTATTATGTGCAATGTACTGCATGAACAGGATAAATAGCAGGCACAGTGACTTTAGTGTGTTATACAGGAGATGTATTTAGATAATATAATGCTCTCAGCAAGCAACAAAATACCTTGTCTTTTTTTTCTGACAGCAGTTCATGTTTCAGTCTTTTCATAAATGTTAATTCTATAGCACTTGTTTACTTTTTAAATATAGCTTTAATCTATTTACAGACACAATGCGTGACTATTATGCAATTCAAAGTAGCGCTGCCTTATCTCCAACCACTAATTGTTGATCTTTTGAATGTTTCTGGTATAAACAACAATTTAGTTCCTGGTAATTTCCTAAACTTTGTGCAGTTATATTGTTCAGGACCTGATGGAAACTGACCTGTACAAGCTCCTCAAAACCCAGCACCTGAGCAACGACCACATTTGTTACTTTCTCTACCAGATTCTACGAGGTCTCAAATACATCCACTCCGCCAACGTCCTGCACCGTGATCTCAAGCCCTCCAACCTCCTGCTCAACACCACATGTGATCTCAAGGTCTGCACATTTGTTTTGATTTAGTGATGATATATTATGGTTATTTAGTATTGGACTATAACTCGGAGATCATGATTTTACATTTTGTTCATTATAAATTGTAATACTGAGCTAAAATTCATTGACTTAGTAGTGGCAATTCATTGTAACAAGCAGCGGATTTTCAGATGTGTTTTTGTTTGAAAAAATACTTATAATATGTTTACTTTAGTTTCAATTGTTTATTCTACATTTCGGATCACTGATTAGAGAAAAAAATCACATATGCAAACTCCACAAGCTAGTGTTGTTTTGTTTTTTTCTCATTAATTCTTTGCAGTTTGAGTATGACCAAATATTTCTTAGATTTTAGGAAAATAACTGGAATACATTTACTCAAAATTAGTACTCTTGGTACATATATTCAGTTAAACAATGGGTCATCACTGCATATGACCCATTGTATTATGGCTATTAACTGTGCAGAACTGTGCACTCAAGCCTTAAATATGAGACAATACAGGCTTACTCTTATGGATATCTCATGGTTCAGTGAAAATGTAACTTTGAGCAGGCTTGTGTCAAAGGAGCACGGTTATAGCATGGTTGAAAACTCATGAAAGTCAATGTGTTTTTGTCTGTTTTGTAGATCTGTGATTTTGGTTTGGCCCGTGTGGCTGACCCTGACCACGACCACACTGGTTTCCTCACAGAATATGTAGCCACACGTTGGTACAGAGCACCTGAGATCATGCTCAACTCCAAGGTACACGCACTTATTTTCAGACAAAGCAACATAGCATTTTTATCATGATTATAATTATAATATGTTGTAATTTTAGGGCTATACAAAGTCCATAGACATCTGGTCAGTTGGCTGCATTCTGGCCGAGATGTTATCCAACCGACCAATTTTCCCTGGAAAACACTATCTGGATCAACTTAACCACATATTGGGTAAAATTAAACATGCCACACAATGAAATAACAATGAATAGTGGAATGTTAATGTTAGCTTTTCTTTAATATACAACAGTGGATTTACTTTTTTCCCCTCAATTTCTTAGGAATTCTTGGCTCTCCCTCTCAAGAAGATCTCAATTGCATCATCAACATTAAAGCCAGGAACTACTTATTGTCTCTGCCGCTGCGCTGCAAAGTTCCCTGGAATCGCCTCTTCCCCAATGCTGACCCTAAAGGTCAGATGTGTAAAAAACAATGTTTAACACTTGTAGTCCAGCATTTTGTATTTCACTATGACAGTGGAGCCCTCTGCTGGTTCAATGATGTAATGATTTTGAGTCTCTAAAGCAGTCACTAACTGAGTGTGTGTGTGTGTGTGTGTTGCAGCCTTGGATCTGCTGGACAAAATGTTGACCTTTAACCCTCACAAAAGAATTGAGGTGGAGGAGGCTCTAGCACATCCTTACTTGGAACAGTACTATGATCCCACAGACGAGGTGTGGCCTTTATTTTAAGTCTGAAAATGCGTAAAGTTTTCAAATGTCTTACTGTTTATATATTTCTGCGCAGCCTGTTGCTGAGGCACCATTTAAATTTGACATGGAGCTAGATGATTTACCCAAAGAGACACTAAAGGAGCTCATCTTTGAAGAGACTGCACGTTTCCAGCCGGGCTTTAGGTCCTAACACCCTTCACTGGTCAGTCAGATTTTTATAAGCTTGGTCAGTCTATCTTAGGTTAGTAACATAATATTTATTTTATTTTTGTTTCCTTTTTATGCATTTACATTCCTGTTTTGTTTGACTTTTGTTTGCATCACATTGCATTTTTTGGAAATCAATACGCGTTTGAAATTTTCTGATCAGTGATGTGCTAACTAATGACCCATCATATAATTGAAAATCTTTTCCTGATACTTTTATAAACTGCTAAGACATCGGGAAACTGAAAACAACCACATTAATAGAAATTAGATGCTACATAGCTTATAAACCTCTGTCATGCCATTAAATTCTTACTATTAGATTTATAAGTATATGAGGAAAATTTACTTGCAGAACCACTACGGGATTTGACTCCATTGTGGGACAAATTGGTTTATTACAAAGTGTAATGGAATATTTATTTATAATGTACAAGGACCAACGGTGTGTTGTCACTTTACAGGCTTCTAACAATCTGTGATTTTCCTTACATAGGAAGCTGTGGACTGGCCTCTGGATTGCCACTGCCCCTCCCCACCTCTGCTACATCACAGTAACTTTTGGTTATACCTTAATTTCCTCTTTTGTTGTCCTAATCATCTGGATCCCTTGGGTCTCGTGTGTCAAGGTCACTTTGCTCAGGAATGGCGACCGGACTCAACAAATCAGTCATTTTGTGTGACTCTGTTGGAGGTGAGGGGCGGAGGGGGTCATATCACAGGTTACAGTCCGGGGTGGTATTTGTTTCAACGCCACGATCAACCGTTGTTTGCGTCATTGTCAAAGGCTGTGTGGCTCTGGCTATTCCCTGTGCATCTTTTGTTTAGTGCAGTCATAAACTAGCTGTTGTGCTGTGGTGACTTTTAAACAAGCGAGCAATGCTACTCAGTCATCATCTTTAGTATTTCATTACCTGTCACACTGTCCCAATGAGGATGTATATTTTCTTGTTTATAGAAAAACCAATCGATTTATGCAAACAAGTCAGAGTTAGCCAGAGACCTCATGGGCCAAAAGCCATCTCTGAAGAGGGGTCACTCTTCAAAAACTGTCTATTTTATCATAGTTTATGTATTTAAAATTTTTGACACACAAAATAATGCCCCAAAACAAATGTATACACAAACATATAAACATATATTATATATAACATAAAAGTCTTAAATATTTTAATGAAATATGTGCAGTTAGAAGATAAATCGGGAGTATCTATGCTTTATTTTGAGTATCTATTCAAACGCCCTTGTTTGTTTTTGTATTGACTTCCAGTTGAAGTGAAGTTAATAGAAAATCAAGTAAACACAAACTAAGCTTGTGCTGTGGGTTTTGCCTTGGCTGTGAGAAAGTTGTCTGCTTCCTACTTTCCGAGCTGTGTTCACCGTGGTTTGATACAGAGAAGTTTCTATGTCAAAAACATGGTCGTGCCTCCCCTTTGTTTTTTTCTTCAGTCTCTTTTCCAGTCTTTTTTCCACCTTGTTGGAATTCTACTGTGCCCTTTGCATGACTGTTATAAGCTCTGTATACAAAGACGACAATGTTAAGTGCCACTCAAGCCAGGCCAGCCCATCGCGGAGCGCCTGCGCTCTTTTAGTTCTACCTTTGTGGTATATCACACTTTCCAATCACATGGTGCTTTTGTCCTCTTTTGCTTCATTTTGTCTTTGTTGTAATACAAAAACAGTTCCCTCTCTTTTTAAGGTTTGCATGTAAATCTTTTTGTAAAAGGAGAATAACCATATACAAATATATATAGTAATGCCAATTACAAAACCTTTTTTTCTGTATTTGAGTGAAACGAAGTAACTTTGCACATAAATTTACTTATTATGATCATTATGATTATTGCTGAGTGTCAGTAGTACCAAGTAGAAAATGGGCAGTACCACATTTTCACAGCTCTTAACTGCTAATTGAAGACTGTTTAACAAAAAAATTGTAATTACACATACCTTTTGAAGTTGCATCTTTAAATGAATTGGCTAATTTTCAAGCCTCCGTGTTGTGTAGTTTTTCCTGATCTTTTGGTACGTCATCAATTCAGTATTTGTTTTCTATTTTTCATTTGTGACATTGCGAAATGCAAAAAAATCATCTTAACAAAACCGATGAATACAACTCAGTACTACAAAATTCAAGCACTTAGTAATAAGATGGTCAAACTTGACCTCAGTTAAAAGCTATTTTTAAAAACCTATTTATGGTCTACATTATTTTTCTCAAAACTTCATTACATGTTCTGTATGAACATTTTAACTGTTGGTTTTGTTTCCTGTGTATTATTGAAAGAGATTATTTGTTGATTGAAAATGCAAAATAATTTTGTAATGTGGAATATTTGTTTTGGTCTAAATCATTGACAATTAACAATTAATTGAAAGCTTCATGAATTTTCATGCAATCATGTAAATTGGCATTTTGCACAAAACAGAAATGATGTAAATCTTGTACTGTTTAAAGTAATCTGAATGAATTACTTAAAAATAATCATGTATCCATGAATTTTCAAGTGTGTCTTTACAGCATGTCCAAGGTTTTCAAATCCCTTTTTTCTGTGGGTTAACTTGGGAAGGTAATGTAAAATTGGAAGTTTGCCTGGTCGACTTTTATCTTGTTGCACGTTGTAAACAGGACATGACTTTGTGCAGAGGTTTACCAATGTAATGCCATTTTTGACCAAAATGTATTTATTTATTTTTTTCAAAA
Organism: Odontamblyopus rebecca; assembly: GCA_030686955.1. Taxonomy (NCBI): domain Eukaryota; kingdom Metazoa; phylum Chordata; class Actinopteri; order Gobiiformes; family Gobiidae; genus Odontamblyopus; species Odontamblyopus rebecca. The sequence goes on from CM060661.1 coordinate 16,574,877, forward strand.
ATGACTTTGCTCTTACCAAGTTCATCTGATGTGAGATTTCAGGTTGAAGTGTCTCTAATGATCCTCACCTTTGCTCTAGACAGTACACCTGCGTGTCCATTTGAAATGCACTTCTTCTACAGTAGTTGGGGCTTGTAATCCGAGGTGCCTGCCGGGACTTGACTGGTCTGTAGATAGTCTTTGCCGTGTTCAGTGTGAGGGCAACTAGACCTGGGATTAGTTGTTTTAAGCTTCTGCTGACTCTATGTGCAACCTGTCTGTCTGTGCCTTTTTGATAGTCTTGATATCCAAGATTTGATGTGCAGCTTTTGTTTAGTCGGGGACTTGTTGCAGATATTCTCTATGAAAATGAACACAATCAAAGAGGGGCGGGAGGCATGGTGGGTGGGATTGCTTTTTCATTTCTGTAAAATTTTAAGAGATGTGTTGCCACAACCGTGATTTGTGACTATTGAAAAAAATGAAACAAACATTTATATTTTTTGATGCTTTCTTTATTCCTTGAGCCTTTTCTTTTGATGTTTTTGTGCAAATATTTTTATTGTAAAAATGAATGTTATGTTTCTATCAGACACTAATCTTCTTTGAAATGTCTTCAGTGGAACTACTTCACTCTGTATGTTTTGATCAATATAAACCTTTAATTGTGTACTTAACATTTTGAAGAAAAGAGGTCTTTGGTTGTATTTTAAAAATGTTCTGTTAGACCTGCCATAGTAATTATTTGAAGGATTTGACTTGAACGAAGCATTTCTTTGCTATTAAAAACTGTCACTTTGAATTGTTGAACGTTTATATTTGGCCTAAGCTATTTTAACATGACTTTTATTTTACAATCTATACTTTTATTTCGTTAGCTGCAAACAAAGTAACCATTCATGTCTTGGCATTAGTAATCTACAGGACATTCATTTAATCATCTGTAAATGGGTCTACCAACATGCAGCCAGTTAGTGAAACTCAACACTGCCATCTAGTGACTGTTTTAGCTGAGCTCTTCCTATGCTGCTTCATGTACAGTTTGACAGCAACATTTCCTCACGTCACACTCAATATGACAGATCTGTGATGGCGGGAATGCTTCAAACTAGGTAAGGTCCTTTTACTCTTTATATTAAATAAAATTATGTCATAGCTTTGTGGTTTTAATTTATCCATCTGTTAATATTATATTGCCCCTTTTTGAGTAGGTGCCTAGGCCCAGATTGCGTAGTTTAACTAATGCTATATTTGCACATACATTTGGGGCATATCTAATGCTTGTTAGCTAATAATAAAACGTGTTTTCAACCTCAAAGCTGCACCATGCGCCAAAGTATGGCAATACATTTTTACTTTAAGTCTATCACCATACTACCAAGGGAACAGCTCTATGTCCCCACGTTTGTTTGGCTTCTTTTTCAGATGCACCTCTTTTACGGGAACACAGATAAAAAATACACATTTTTACTTTCTCATAATTATATTTTACCACTACGTTTTTGGGCTTGCCTCTAGAGGTCACTGCTGCTTAAGCCTCATATCTGATGGCACTCTTGTGTTCCCTGTTAGAAGTTAGACACATCACTCAGGTCTTCAACTTTGCTGCAAATGTGGTTGAGTTCCTTTTGAATTTTTCCTTTTTGCAGGCGAGATTTGAGGTCTGTTATTTCCTTCAGTGTTTCGATGGCGTCGTGCACAGACCTGAATCCTAAATAAAAAACATAGTTGGTGTCAAACTTTTCTGGTGTATAACTTGTATTAATCATCACTTATGTTAGTTAGTTTAGTGTATGTCTTAATGCAAACCCTTTTTGTAATTCTTGCTTGATAAAATGCTCTAACTTGCCTGATGAAATTACAAAACTACAAAAAAAGACAATATTGATACATGATAATTAAACTTCAATTGGATTTAGACCCTGGAAGTTAAAGGGTATAGAGATATTATTTCCGTCCTAGAGCGCCTAGAATATTTATGACACATATCAGTTTTACATGGCGTAATTCTGCTCCATGTCCTCCTCCTCTATGAGGTGTAGAGTGAGGGATGGGCGGCTCTGCTGAGCAGAGCTTTGGCTGAGGGATGATGTACTGTGCAGTTTAACTCTGCTCTTATTTAGTGAGGCAGCCTTCGACCCGCTCGTATGAAGCGTGTCTGTGAATGCGGAGATCTACTGCCAGGACACGGGGGAAATGAGTTCTGAATTGGCTGTGCTCTGAGACTGCCATAGATGCCCAACACTGAGCCTCCTGGTTTATCATGTGCATTAGCCAGGCTACGGCAGCTACAGGATAAGATCACAGCTCCTACACTTTATATTTTTAACTGGCTGTTTCCTTCGGGGTTGTCTCTACAAATCAGTTGAGTCCAAAGACAAAGATAGTGGTGTCCGGAAAAGCACCCTGTGTAAAATAAATACCAACTTAAACTGCAAAGCATCTGATACTGCATTACTTAATGATGAACACTTATAGGTTTGTAATAAACCAGGGATGCAGATATTTTGTTATACTCCAGAATTTTCCTAAATCCTAGTTTCTACATAGTTATAAAATATTCTGAATGTTTTTTGAAGCATTTGAAGCCTTTATGTTATGTGTGCATACATTTTCCCTGATGTGGCGTTTGGGTGGACAGATGCGGCTTTTGTTTGCTTGCTCCTGACAATGTGTGGCAGACAGACCTTTGTGGTAGTTGTGTTTGAGCAGCTGCACTTCATGACGGAGGATCTTCTCTAGGGCTTCCACCTTGTTGCTGAGTCTCGTCTGCATGTTTTTGAGCCTCTCGGCCTGATTGCACACAGCCTGTTCCTGCTGACTTCTCAAGTGCTCCAGACCACTTTCAAGGGCCTGCAGTCTGTCGAGTAGTCCACGATCTGCCTCCTGCTACAAATTCAGCACAATAACTTTTGAGTATTGAAATTTTGTAAGTATTGAATAGTGTGTCAGTGAGTTGATCTTTAGCCACTGTCACTCTACTTAGCTACACTAACCAAATTCTCATGGAGTAAACAACATTAATTACTCCAATATTTTTATGATACTGACTGCGACAACCAGTCTAAGACATTTTAGCAATTGCATCTGTTTTTTTATGTATTTATTTTATTTCAGTATTGATACTTCACTGATGCTTTCAGTGATTTCAACATATGGCCCTTTTCTGCTCTAGCCAAAATGTCCTCTGTAGTGTAAGTATTATGTTTTCTTTAGAGCTCAAAACGTAACACAGTTTGAAGCTTAAAATTATGAGTAAAAATGCACAGTTTAATAACTAGAAAATTGTTACTACTTCTTCATTCATCAGTATATATTTGCTTTTGTTAAATGGCCAAAAAATACCATATTTTCTTGTAGTTGCCGATGGCTTTGTTCAAATGACTGGACACAGTGCTGAGTCTGTTGTTCTGTCCACTTCTTCAGTGTACTGGACTGCTTCACAACTTCCATAATCTTTTCTGACAGTCTGCAGAGCACAGAGGTGTTCTGGGTTAGGGTGAGACCCTTAAGTTAATTACCATGACTTTAATTACAATTAAAAAATTATAGTTTTACGTATTTATAAGTAGCACCTAAAAACAATTTGCTTTATGCTGACTGTACTTAGCCTGATAAGTCAAATGATAAAATTGAAGTGAAGTGGTGACAAAACAGTCTATTGTTGTTACCTCTTCACTTCAATTTTCACTCTTTTGACATAATGGAGGCTAGATTTGCACAGGGAGACGGTTGGGAGCCATTTTGACTTATGTTATACTATCAATAAAGACCTGTCACTTTTTCTATAATTAGAATTTAAGCTAATTATACAATGGGGAGTGTTGCAAACTTGACCTATATATTTTGTATTTTCTTCCACTAGATATTCAGTATAAAAAGATAGGGAGTCCTCTTACACAAAAGACCATATCACAGAATGGTCTTTTTCACACATCCTTGTGATGCGCTTTGTTTCTTGCTCCTTACAAGATATAGATCTCAGCATTTCCTGTGTAAAGTGACAAACTGATGCACACACCTCCCACTGTTCAGACACTGCAGGCCTATGACTAAACTGTACAACCATGATTTTACTCTGGTCTGTGGAAATAATAGTGGATATGTGCAGTAATCATACTGGACTTTGAATTCTCTTATTAGTTTGTCAATGATCAGCTCAATGATCAATGTACATTCTGAAGAGAGTTTTAATTTAGAAACATAAATTGCAAATGTAAGTCACCATACCTTCTTTCCTCAAATCATTCAACCCACATGCAAATGTTTCTCTCAAGGATACACCAATACTGATACTCGTATGAAATAACAGCGTCCATCCAGGAAAATTTGCTGGATCAAGTATCAAGTATTTCTGACTGATGTAGGCCCAGGATTTCTCATAACCTTTGAACTTGAATTCATAAAAAGCTGTTTTGTAGTTAGTTGCAGTATAAATAAGTTTCATGATACAGTTGGATCAAATTTGTTAACTGTGATTTGAGAGAACCTACACTGAGAGTTCATATCAGCTATCAGCAGATACTGAAAACCATAGTACCCCTCTCAATCTACTGCAAATGTATCAATATTCATTTGGAATATTGGTATTATAAATAGTAACATGTATCCTTACTGGGTTTCTATTTTTCCAACTTGGTTTTGCACCTCTGACATGAAGCTCCTTTGGACTTGGTACACTTCTGCCAAAGAAGCCTCCAATCGGCCAAGGTCACGCTGCAGCTGAACAGAAACAAGCCCACGACATGAATACTTTGTAATGTAATACTGTAATACCTTCTCAATATATGTATTTGTAACATGACCTCTCCCCTTTGCAATTTGTGCTGAGTCTAGTGTATCGGGCTCCAGTGTGACTCCAGAACTAGCGCTGCCCTCTTTCTCTGCATTTTCAATTATCTTTATGGCACATGCTTGACCACGGCTCCACAGCTAATGTGCTCCTTGTGATTTACTCTGCACTAAAACTGAGAGTGGAAGTGCCAGCCCAGGGCTGTTAGTGTGTCGTGACTATTGCATTTAGTGGCAGCATCTACATACTGCCCTCATATACAACTGCATGTACTGTATGTAGTAGGCCCCAAAAAAATCAAGACTCAACATACTGATACTAAAACTAGTCTCAGAATACTAATTTGAACAGATACTGGAACAGGACAGATTTATACTTTTCCTATATAGATCAAGAATTACAATTTGACCTCAGAAGTCGAGTGAGACCACATGATAAAATACATTTTAAGGTGCATTATGTAGCTTTTCTGGTGGAGGGTTATTGCTTTGGTTGGAATGCTTCACAATATGGCTATTTCTATCATCATGGAGACCAAACTAGACCAAATTACAGTTCAGATCTGTGGAGAGGCATCTCTGCTCACAATCAGAAATCCCTGTTTTTTTTTGGTATTTTTGAGCTATAAAAACACCTGTAACTGAATAAATGTTAGGTACAGCTGTTTAAAGCCATACTGTGGAACATTACAGGCAGAGCAGTTACATATCCATAGAAACAAGGAGGTACCAGACCCCCAAAACAAAAAGTTACATAGTGCACCTAACTATTATTCTTCTGTACTATTAGTATATTATTGTATTATATTAATTGTATCCTACTGTAATAAAATGTGATTATCTGGAGATGAAAAAGAAGACAGAATCCAGAAATTGTATACTATTTTACAATGTGTTCAATATGCCTTGTTTAATTATACATATCTGCGGTATCATATTGAATTCCAAGCTTTTTTCAAAATCACGGATAATGGATAACAGCATGTACAGTGCAGACTTCCAGTGCTTTAAATAAATCAAAACCTCACCTTAACATGCACCTCTTTAATCCTGAGCTCCACAGTTGATCGGAGCTGGCTCACCTCCTGTTGCAGACGCATCACGTGTCTCTCTGTGCTCTTCACTTCAGCACTCAGCTGTACCAGGCTCGCATCACACCTGAGGACACAAGATACACATGGATGACCTCAAAGGTACAGTTTGACTAAGCAAATACACTGTTCACTGTTTTATAGAGAACTTAAGGATTTTTTAAACACTGGTGACTAGTTCAAACTATGACTGAGTATCTATGTATATATGTAGTATCTAGTATGCAAGTTTCTTCTGGTGGTCTTTAATATTTCTCTGAAGTTCAGTTTTTTATTAGATACCAATTTATGTTGGTTTACAGATAGATTTTGCCATAGCGTAGCATTCTTGCGCTTCTTTCAAAGCTAAATATCTTGTGTCTACTAATTTAAATGTGTAACAGAAAACTGCTAACAGCCATGTCCTGCAAGCCCTGTGATGCAAAGAGAAAAGGATATGTGTGACCTGTGACTAAATGTCATAAATGAATTGTAATTTCTTGGTTCCTGTTATAAACATACCTGGTTACTCGTCCCCTCAGGTCCCCGATGCCAGCCTTGCTTTTGCTGTCAAGCCATTGAACAGCTTGTGTGGTCCCACTTGTAACCCAGTCTCGCTCTCCTATTTGCCGCTGCAGGCTCTGCTCAGGTAAAACACAAGCATTTACACTTTTATTTTATTATATGTATAGTCAAGTCCCTCATCTTTCACCCTTTGTCAGATATAATGTATGGAGCATGTCCATTCTGATGTCCATCCATCCATTTTCTCCCGCTTAATCCGGCTGGGTCGCGGGGGCAGATTGCTGCCCAATACTCATAGCACCTGACCCCCCCTATGAACCCCTCTGCAGGTGGTGAGCCCACAGGAGGGATGTATTTTGTTCCATTCTGATCTATTCTTAGTAAATAGCGATAGTACTCTATATGTGTAATGTGAGCCAGTGGGGACATGGGTGTTGTTAATTTAAATGCATTATTAATTTATGGCTTGAATTATTACTTACTTACAATAAGTAATGACATCCACATCATTTATGCTAATGGTTGAAATGGTTTGCACTATCGCAGCTGTGCATGTTGATTCACACATATCAAATTTTAAACAGAAATGAATCTTACACCTTCTGTTCACACAAATACTTCTTGAAATGTTTTATTTAATTTTATTCAGGTATTCATTTTTATTAGATGTATTATATTATTTAATCAATGTACTGGGCAGGGTCAAGGGAGTCCAATGGACTCCTGATACAGCCTCATATTTGTGACTGGAGAAGCCATGTGAGTGAATTGGCCAGTGATACAGTACTAAGTTTGATTGGCCCTGAATATAGTGTACATGTGATGTACCTGTACATTGACACTAAGCTGCTGGATGATGTGTGTGATGGTGAGGATGTGACTCTGCAGCAGTGTGCGGGACAGAGTCTGTGCCTGGGCACTTCCCTCACACCTCTGCAGACCAGAGGACACTTCCTCCTTGATCCTGAACACTTGCTCCAGCAGAGCAGCCAGAGCCTGGTCCTCACCATGGCCCACCAGGACATCAGGCCTCACACAGGGAGAAAGCAGAAGCCCATTTTAGTATTTTAGTCACATAACAGAGCTCACGTTAATGTAACAGAGAAAGACAGAATAGGACGCTGTGTAGCATTAGGTCATCCCTGAACCAAATCTGTTATTGGTGTGATGTAACTGTGCCCCCGATGTGAAGTAAGCCTTCATTTTTATTTTTTATTTCTGTGATTCACCGCATTATTAGAAAAGGTCACCACTGGCTCCCCGGTGTAATTTAGTCAATTTGTTCAAGAAACTAAAAAATGACAAATGTAGAGTTCAGTCCAATCTCTTACCTCCGGTTGGTGTGATGTGAACGTAACTCAAGCACATTTGACATTCTAGACCAAAGAAGAAAAGCATTATTAATAGGACTGATAACTGATCACTTACCAAAACAAGGCAACCCCAGAGTAATACAAGACTTTATATTCTGTTAAGTTATTACACCCATCCATCCATCTTCCTTAGCTTTATCTGGCTAGGTCACGGGAGCAGCAGTTCGCTGCCCAGTCGCCGGCCCCTATGAACCCCTCTGCGGGTGGTGGGCCCACATGAAGGTGGACCCATGTCGTCCTCTTGGGCTGAGCCCGGCTGGGCCCAGCTGGGTGACATCACGGTCCTCGATATTAGGTCACAGGGGTGCTAGCATGTTTTGGGTTGATGGGGGAAACCGGAGTCCAGACACGGGGAGGACACGCAAACTCCACACAGTAAGGCCAGGGCAACCCGTAGATCGATCCTGGCCGGATTAAAAATTAATTATGGGATCATAGGAACAGAGTGAGCCCTGTTTTGCCTGGAAAGTGTATATAAACAAACCCTCGTTTAATAGGTTTGACAGTGTATTCTACCTTTATACCTATACCTTTATTCAGGTCAGTAGCCTGCATCACACTAAAATCTATGGGGTATCATATATAAAATGCCTAAATAGTAAAAACTAGGCAGAATGGGCAAAGCAATGAGAAAGGCCATAAAATTCTGGATATTTGACCACATGTATGCTGTGACCCATGGTTTCAACCCCCTGATATTAAGGGTTCTGTCACAATAACGCATTTTGAAGTACAATATATTGTGTAAGAAAATATAGAAGGTAAATGATAATATTGAATGCCTTTATGGTACTGACATACTAAGCATAAAGCAGGATTTTACCCCAAAAAACAATTCCATATGTACAATATTTTAATAAATATGAGCGGCAATAAATAAATGAAACATTTAAGACGTTATAGAAGTTACTTCCTGAACCCTCTTCTTCTATCTTATCTTACAACAAAATTAAAAAGAACAAAGAAAAATTACCTATGATAAATATTACCCCCTCTCAAATAAAAAAAATTATAATATTAATACTACTACTACTACTACTACTACTATTACTACTACTACTACTACTACTACTACTACTACTACTAAGAATAATAAGAATAATAAGAATAACATCATGAGAGGTCTAATTACTCAAGAAAAAAGGAGGTAAACGTGAACATTTCTGTAGGTTTTTTAGCATATAATGGCTACACAACAATGGGCTTATAAAGTTATTTTATAATGGAAGTCAATAGGTTTGATTGAAAAGGATACAACCGTAGGCCAAAACTTAAGCACAGAGATGGGAGGGGTGAGGTGCGATCCGATTAAAATTAACAGCAAAATAACTCCCCCAAAATGGATACAAACGATCCCCAAGGGTATCAGAGGGAAATACAAGTGGAACTTTTATTCTGTACATTAGAAATAAACATGTTATCTATCTTACTATAATAAATACCCCCTTAAATACTTTTCACACAGACTAGTAGTAGTAATTTCCCTCTAGATCAATAAAGTATCTCTATCTTTAGTAGATACAATTCTAGAAAACAGAGTAGAACAACTGTATTCTTTTTGTATTTATTCCACAATTTGTGAATACTCACGGGCTGCTTGTGTGTCTTTCAGTGCTTGTTTGGGTTGTCACTTGGTAACTCTACAGACTCCTCGGTGGGTTGGCCTGCTGTCAGAGTGGATTTGTCACATGTAGTGAAAGCTGCGCACTCAGCAAACCATTTGACCCAGCAGTTAGAACTCCATTTTAAAATAAATGAAGAAGTTGCTAAAAGGTTTTTGAATTAACTAATTAGATGTTGGAGCACAGCTTTTTATTAATAGATATCAAAACCACTCTTTAGTTCACACTTAATAATTTAGTAAAAGGGAGGTAGTGAGTACATTGTCATTGTGCCAGCTATATTTAATTTAACTTTAATTTATGAGTATTGAGCAATCTAATTTACAGAGACTCCTAGAGATACTGCATGCTATTCATTTCCAAACACTTATGCTAACCTAGATTAACTGTTATTACCTGGTCTATACACGATGCTTATTATTTATCTTAGCCCTAATAAAATCTAAATCCACTCTTCTTACAGATCTTCCTATATGGAATAAAATCATACATTTTGTATTTGACAAAACAGCAAAAAAGTCTGTCAGAGTTTGACACATAGATTATAAACGTCTGGACGCTTTTCAACAGGCCACTGCTGGCTCATCGGTTCTCTCTATAAACCTATAGGAAATGCCAATAGCAACGCAGTATTTGGTTCTCTCTCATCTCCATTAGGACTTAGGGCTTCTTGCATTAGCCAGATTTTACAAGATTGCTTATATTGTCCATAGACACAAAAACACATACAATCTAACAGCATTGCTTACTTTTATCATACAACCTGGGTGTCCAGTTTGTCTTTTACCCAGGGACAGTGCTGCTATAAACTACAGCCAAATCACATCACTTTCTCATGTGTCAAGGCCATGACAGAGTGACTTTATCCATGTCAGTTAAATCAGCATAAGGATTTTTACACTGCCTTATGAGTTTGGGTTTATTCTAAATATGTTGTAGGAACCATCATGTTACATGCATTTGTTATGGAGAAGACTATTCATCAGTTTGAAGCAAGAAAGAAGCCTGCTCCTAGTGTGCCAAAAAGACTTTAGACTCTAAAAGACTCTTTAGACTGTGCTGACTTTCGGGTTACAGACACATTCATCCTTAGCTCTGCATTGGATGGGAAGGCACATGTGGTTAGTTGACTACAAACCTACACATCACTACGGCATGGGGGGTGCGTTATGCAACAGCATTGGGTTTGCAGCCAAGAGACACGGCTGACCAGAGGGAGGCGCGGTGCACTCTCATCCTGCATTTTAAATAGAGCAATTAACTGTGAAGTTTGATACCACTGAGAATAGACCAGCACGACGGAGATCAGCTACGTCCAATAATACGTTTTATTTATTTATTTATTTTCTGGAGGAAGTCTGCGCTCGGCACCAACATAGGAAAACTTTATTGACCCGTTTTACAATTTGGAATATTGGATATCTTAATTTACAGTGTCGGCTCTAAGGGAGTCGTAAAGGTTCGTTAGAAGATAAACTACCTTTTCTACTCGGCGTCTCTCGGCCACTCAGCTGATCATCAGGGCAAGGCATCGTCTCACCACACACAGTGGGCTCTCAGGCTGGCTGGTTGCTGTTCGGGCACTATGGAGCAAAAATCACCGAAGGCCGAGCCCGGTCCAGAATCTATGTCTTATCAGCGGAGGATGTGGAAGAATTTCCAGGAGAAAACTAAGCCATGGCTAAGCCCTAAACTAGGATCCGAAAGGCGCGGAGGCGGCGGTGCTGAGGGGAGTAAAAAGGAATCAGGATTATGGATGTTTAAGCGGAAGAAAAAACAACTGGACCGCGTGTTTTCATCGTCTCAGCCCAATTTATCCCCGTCCTTCGAAGATAAGAAGTCTTATGGCTTGGAGTCGGGTCCCAGCACGAGCAGCGGCGGACAGAGCCTTCTGGAGCCCCTTGGTGCTGCTTCTGGCGCCACGGGAAGTAAACCGGAGTTGTCGGCTCATGGAAGTCCTAAACTGGCAGTATCCTTGATTATGCATCAACAGAAGAGCTCATCTCTCGGTTCAGCATGCTTTGAGAAATTGGTGGTTGAGCCGGCTACTCTAGTGGCAGAAGAAGAGCAGCTGCGTAAAAACGCAAGTGATTCTGTGAGTAAAAACACGTGCAGTCAGTGAGATACAGTTCAGTGATAACAGGTTCTGGTAAAGAGCATCTACGCTGACAATATGGGGTAAATTATAAGATCAAAGATGTAAGAAAATGTCTATGCTAATTGGATAAATATCGGTGCAGCGCTTGCGTCATGTGCGCACGTCGACCGTGAGTGCGGGTTCCTTCCCGTTGCCCCGTACAGTGTGGAACAGTTAGCCCTAGCTGTTGGGCAGCACTTTTACAGTGCCAGATGTGTCATAACTAGTTACCTAGAGATCACTAGGTTATTTGGCCACATGTCATCGTCACAGAGCACGCGTGTAGTGCGTGTGTGCCCTATCCACAGCAGCCTTGCTTCTCTCAGCATGTGTCAGTCCCAGTGTCCTTGAGCACCGTGGCTGCATCAGACTCACTGATGGCTCCGTGTGGTCTGGAGCTCCAGGTGCTTACTCATTTTCATGACAGAAGACTAGTTTGGCAGAGATGCAGCTGTAATGCTACAGAATGGCATGGCAGGTCCACCGCGATGCACCTCCCCGCGACGTGCTAAGTCAGAGTGCTACTTGATGGGAACCCTGTGACAAATAACTCATATCTAGAAGGAATTAACCCAATTAGAGAAAACACTAACTGATGCCTGTATAATGTGCTTTTTCTCTGTTGTGAAATCTGCCAGTGCGTAATCTTTACCGACCAGTGACAGACCAGATGCACTTGTTGTTTACAGTAGTCTGCCCTTCGTGCCACTATGTGGGTCAGTGCGGCTTGGGAACGCTACTGAGGATGGCTTGATTATTGAACACAATAAGACATTTTAAATGTAGCCCCAACTGCATCTTAATTCAAAATTAAATGGTTGTATTCATTTAATATTTTGACATGAAATGATGGGCGATGTGCCAAATTACTGACCATGTCAAATGCATACTTCCTGTAAATGTGCACTGGAGTTTGTAGCACTATGCAATTTGTTTTTAATAAGTCAGCAACAATGTCTCTGGGCAGTAGCTTTATAGCCATTTTCTAATACAGTATTAGGTGAGGGTGTAGTAGTATAAGTTCACATTACTTAAATGAAAGCTCACCGCTCCAGGCTGTAATTTCATAAATGGATTGAGAATTTATAAATCACTGAGCAAGAAATCACTTTCAATCACAAATGAAAAAAATATTGGAACAATTCAGTGGCACAGTTTAACTAAGGCATAGAAAATGATCATTCATAATATAATTCCAAACTGTTTCAGAAAAGTATAACTTGATGCAAATATGATACATGTTGAATACCAGTATTTTGAACAACTATCAGTGCTATGAGAATGCATTCACCACTGTTCTTTTTTCAGTTTTTTTTTTTTAAATTTTGCACTAAATTAAGCATAGAATCTGTCACAGACAGTTGATTTTCAAGCTTTAAATATTTTTACTTCACTGACCTAAATAGTGTTTATAACTATAGTTATTTTTTTCTATTCAAGTGATACACTATCCAATACATTTTAAAATAAGAGGATGGCTAATGAATTTGTTTGGCCCTTAATAAGACACATTGTTAACTTGTATTTTGTGCATTTTACGATACTAGAGTCATTACATCTGAATCAGCTGCGTACAATACATTATGAAACACTGCTGGCAGAACTATGAGAAATAAACTGACAAGCATTTGAGTGAGGCTCAGCTTGCAGCTCCTCAGGACCTTTGCCAGGAAATATAAAAATCTGTATTAGTTGGTTAATTTTATATATGTATAACATCATAGAGGAGAATGTAAGATGTGAATTAGTTGGAATTTAATCTGCATGTTCACTCAGAAATATGCTGTTTACTTGCACTTTGCTGTGTACGTAGTTTTTGTGCTTTTAAAAAGTGAGAACTTCAGAGCCACACAGTCTATAACTGACAGCTATATGTTTCACTTAACATTTGTAATCAAATATCGAACATGGGTTTGGTATTTTTCAGCTGTGGATTCTGTAAGAATTATAGGCTATTACAGGTTATAGACACAAGATCTTTAAAGACATCCTTTCATATTTGCTTGAAAAATATGTGTGCATTAGATGAACAAATTCTCACCAAGAACCAAACAAAAACAACCAACAACCATCAATGAATATTATCCATTAAAGATTTATTTAGTCTCATGATTTGTGACTCTATCAAAACTACAAATATTACACTGCGTAACCCATCTGTCTGTGGGTTTAATAAGGTAGCCAATAGAAATGTCAGCTTTTGGGGATCAATAAACAGCACTAGACAATTTACTTTCCAGGTTTAAAGATTTACTAACCCTGCCACATCGATTTATTGTGTTTTTCAACCAATACTCAAACTCAAAATGTAGAAATCACTGAGGTTTATGTTCACCAAGAGATAAAACTGGTATTCTGCTTTCTTGGTTTTACCCTTTAATGAATGTTACTCCTCTGGGCATGCTTATTGCCCTTGCTTTAACATTTGCATGTATTTTTTTGAAAGTAGTAATAGTAGTTCTGTTTTGCTGCACAGATGAAAGCCCAAGACACACTGGACATAAGAGACCATTAGCACACACAGGTGGGTTGTGGTTTATTCTCAAAGAACACAACATGTAGTGACCAAAGGCTTTAGGATGCTTTCCATATTCCCCATGCTAATGAATCATACATTATTTGCAACTCAATGTGGACCCCACATCCTCAGTGGTGAGTGGATATTGAATATTTGCAAATGAGGTTTTCCTGCTACAAAGATGAAGAGTCCTGGTCATCAGTGAATCTCTGTCCTGTGGAATCAGTGCAAATATAGAGATTCTGCACCTTTCTGAAAGATGATCTTATTGTCAGAAAGAAATTTTGTTTTACATTATGCATTGTTAGATGCTAAGAAACAAATATGACTATTCATACATTTAAAATTTTTGGCCATATCTCTTATTATAGATTGTGTAATCACACTATAAATGACTACAAATAAACTAATGCCATAGATGAAATCATGGTGCAGTTGAGCATCTTGGGTCAATTATGACTTGTCTTTTTCTTTTCTAGGTACAAAAGTCAAAGTCACATTTGGTCACAAAGTCAAAGTTACAGTTGATTTGTAACCAAACCAGACACTAAAAAGTATTTAGTATGTGTTTATAAGTGCACACATGTGTTTGATGCTGTTGTGCTATTATGAATGCCCTTAAAGCAGTGTGGATATTTTGGCTTTTTATTATTGTATTTCCCCCTGCCTTATTAATTCCCTTAGTATTCATCAGCATTACAGACAGTCAGCGCGCAATTTTCTGCCTCAAAACTGTGTATGTGTGACTGATTAATTTTACACGATTTAACATATTGAAAGCTTTGTTAGAAATAGGCAATTGCATACAATTGTAGATTTTTTTATTTTATTTTTTTGTCAGTTCATTAACAATTAGATTTCTGTGCAATATTTTGATACAAGTTGGAACAAATATAATCCCTGGCTGTTGTTGGAGCTTTAGGCTGTTGATGTGTGTGTGTCAGTGTCATGGTCAGTGCTTAGTGTGGCTGAGCAGGCCTAGTTGGAGCATTAGGGACTTAGCGCCCTCTAATGGTGAGATTGGTGAGGCTGATGATTGGGAGCACTAGTGACAAACTGACAGGAAGTCCATTTTTACTCATTTCCTTTCCTACTGAGGGACAGGGTCTGCATTTTGAAGGTATAAAAGTCACACATGAAGTTGTTTTAGATTTCACGGTTTGCCTTTAGCTTATATTTGTCAAATCTGTTTATAAACTTTTACCCGTAACCACTGTCTTGCATTTCAAATTATGTGTAAAGAATTTTAAATGACTTATGCAAAACCACTGGTGTGAGTTCATTGTGCAGTCAACAGTTGTACATGTTTAAAACAAGTTTAAAGAAACCTATCTATAACTGGCATGCATTATGACCATTTTACACATTTCATTTAGATATAAAGGGCCCATATTACCGTACTCTATTTTCTGACTAGTGAGTTTGAGGGATGCACTGTTAAAATTCTAGTATCAGATATTGTCACACATACTGAAAAATTAGCTGGATCGGATATTGACTTCCAAAAATCTGTTCAGCCGATATCCTGACTAGACATAAAATTGATGATTTACTCTCATAATGTTTGAACTTTTATTTCTACAAAGTTCAGTAGTAACTTGAGGGATAAATAACAGCTACATACAACTTCCTTATCAGTTTTGTCTTAGTTTATTTTAGTTTAAAGGAAATAAATGCTGTTCAGTCTCTGCACTGCTATCGGGTATCGGGAGATACTTAAAGCTATACTATCGGACTCGAAACTATAAAAGCTGGATCAGTGTATCCCTAATTCATACATATCCAAGCTTAATACAGTTTGTTCTATTTAGTTAATTTTTTAACTTTATTACCACCCAAAATCAATTTCTGGACTTTACTGTAGAGTTTAAAGGCTTGATATTTGTATAATCAAATCAAACTTTATTTCTATAGCACCTTCCAACAGCCAAAGCTGACCAAAGTGCTGTACAAGAATAAAGCAAGATAAAAAACAATAAACATCATACACATATGTCAGCAAACATTACACCAATTAAAACAATACACCAATTAAAATAAAGAAAGTGTCATAGGGCCACTAAGTGTTAAAAGCCATTTTAAATAAGTAGGTTTTAAGTTTGGCTTTGAACAAAGTCAGGTCAGTGATGGAACGTAACTCAATGGGCAAAGAGTTCCAGAGTTTTGGACCGGCCACTGCAAAAGAACGATCACCCCACTGTTTGCACCGGGACCGGGGGACCTCCAGCAGATGTTGCCCAGCAGATTGTAGAGCTCTGCTGGGTTGGTGAGGGGTCAAAATCTCACACAAGTAGGAAGGTGCAAGACCACTGACTGCATTAAAAACAAAAATCTAAATTTTAAAGTGGATTCTGAGCTGGACAGGGAGCCAGTGCAAGGAGTACAGGACAGGGGTGATGCGGTCATGTTTCCGACTGTTAGTGAAAAGGTGAGCTGCAGCATTTTGCACGAGCTGTAAACGGTGAAGACCAGCTTGATTAATCCCCACATAGAGTGCATTACAGTAGTCTATGCGGGAACTAACAAAGGCATGTATAAGGTATAGATAAGTATTGGTTATCAGCCACAGTAGCAAGACAAATATGGGATATCGGCTAAGATAAAAAAAATAAAAAAAAAACATTATCAGATGATTGTTCTGTTTTGCATTCTGTTACTAGGACACACTTACATCAACAGTTAAATTAGCTTCAATTGTGTGTAACAGGTGGGTGCTATGATTATAACTGTGGGCACTGGCATTCTATGAAAAGAAATGTCCCTTCGCACTTCACAGCTTTGCTCATCATTTTTGTTTGGTTCATTATGGAGCTTCTGGCCGTTTTGTATTTCAGTGTAATAATATTTTCCCATTGTTTGTGTAATGTATTATATATTTGTTTATTAATATTTGACCTCACCTATGTCCCAAACTGCATAATTGTAAAATCTCTACTAAGACTTGTAGGTATGCTGGAATCTCGATGGCCTGGTCGGATTTCAGTGACAGGCACGTTCTCTTCTAATGTGTTCATTTATTGTGGTGACATTTCTACACAGCCCTGTCTTCTTTGACCTCTGGACTTAGAAGGGGATTGGATTTATTAGCCAGATGATACATCTGTTGAAACACACCAGCTGAGTGACAAATGCAGTGATGTGCTGTACCTAAATCAGTCTAACCAGCTAAAAGGCAGACTATACTGAATGGCTACCAGGAATAGTTGTATTGCTTTTTAGTTATGAATCCCACTCAGGTAAGTTCTAGTCTATTTTCCATTCTCTTTATTAACTTTTTGGCAAATAATATTGAATTGGCAAAGGTTTTATTCCTCATTTCAGAGTCTTGAAGAATCAGGTTCATGACCAGTCTTGTTTTATTATTACTTGTCTTATTATTTGTCATTAAATTAGGCTTGTAAAATGAATTGAATTTTAATCAAATTGAGATTCATTTGTTTCAAATTGTGTTAAAGGCATTGATTTAAAAGATGTATGTTCAAGAAATTAAGACTGAAATATATATTTATGAATCTAAAAAATAAACAATTAATAAATAATACATTGGAAAGCCTTAGAACACAAGGAAAATGTTTGCCATATCGCCCATCTCTACAGGGTAGGGCCTGATATATAGACATATAAAAGAAAGAAAGCATTACGTAGTCCAGATACAATTTTACAATCACCAGAGAAACCACTGGGGGATGTGAGGAGACCAACAGAGCTTTCACTGTAATGAAATCTTGAAGCTTGCGGAGGGTTTCAATGGGCTCGCTAATAATGCAACACACTGACTCACATGGGTAAAACTTGTTAAAGTTTGTTACTACAGTGTGATAGTGTGAGGTTTATTCCAGATCTGGAGCATTGACAGAAATATCATGTACAATCTTAGAGAGCTTTTTATACTTACACTGTCAATGTGTAGTAGTTATTTTCTGAATAATCAAACATTTCATTTAGATTATACTTTGTCATGCTGAGTAATTTCAATTCAAAGTGGCAAACAATACATGTCAGGGAAACATAATTTTCTGCTTTGTGTTATGCTTTAATTGTCAACAGCAAAGTTATCTTTAATATTATATTGTTTCTGCCTCTTACAATGTGACCGTGAGCATAATTGGAAAATGGCTGTTATGATAGAGATTACATTCTATGAGGGAAAATCTCATCTCAGTAAGAGGAAGTAGATTGTCTCAGTTTCACGTTATAACAGTGAAATACTTCTCACTACCCAGAGCCGATATATTTGGTATTTTGATTTATAACTTTATACCATTAGGTCCCAACACCCAAGAGCATAATGTACTGCCATTAGCATGACATGACATTATTTTTTAAGCAAGGTTGTAAAAACAACAACAGGTAGTTTGCTGTACATGAGTTAAGTGACAGGTGTAACTTTGCTATAAAAGTCACATTGTAATTCTGCTTTCAAAAATTCACATTCATTATGTATATAATTTCAAATTGTGTATTCTTGTTAGTGAGGTTTTCAGTTTGTTGTCATATATTTTGTTGTATAACATACAGACAACAATAATCACTTTGGTATTATCCTCAAGGTAGTAAGAATTCTTGCTAAAGTTAGTTTTCTGTGGAATTAGAAAAACAATTACAGTTTACAAAGTTTCCCCCGAGTGAACATTTTAGATGCAAATATATTCTGGAGTTGTGGAGCAAAGTAGTGTTCTGCTTGGACACAGGGAATTGTCCACACTTTGTGCCGAGTCAAGGGTCCACACTCACCCAGAGGACATGAATCCTATTATCTGTTTGGAAGGCTCTGGAGTCAAGTTTGTTACCGAGTCACGACCTCCATTGTCTAGTGATTGAGTAACTGTAACTGAGGGGAAGTAAAGTAATAGAAGAAAGTTGGACCTTTTATTAACAATAACAATAGATCTGCAAATTATTACATTGTGTGTTCTTAATAAAATATGGCATAGTAGCATTTTTATATTCTTTATTGAATTTATTAACCCTTCATTTAGTATAGATTTATATTTATTTAAACTTTTGCTTCTTTTCATACTTCTTTAATAATAAAAAAGTATTGCTAAATATTTCACCTAGTGCTTGGGATATCTCTATGTTACTTTAGATTTGAATGTGCAAACCAGGTCAGGATAGTATTAATTTAATGTCTAAGATGTGATTTACCAAAGGGATCAGTAAACCACATAATTTATCTGCTATGCAAAACTGGCCAGAATGAGAAATGATGCTGTAGACGAAACAATTGCCTGAAGGTCAACCATCTTTGTTTGTTTTTTTCCCAGTGAGTCTGGGAATAAATGGTAAACTGGCACAGTGGACGCAACTGGAGCCCACCCTGAGCAGACTGAGGGGAGAGACACAGTCAGAACAGTGACAGCAATAACAACTGATGAAGTAAGCACAGTGGAAGAGGGATAGAGTGTCAGATAGAGAGAGAGTGAGGGAGACAAGCAGACAGAGAGAGACAGGTGGAGAGAGAGGGGAGACAGGGGGAGAGAGAGAGTCACACAGGAGTAAACAAAGCACTGAGGTAAATCCATGTATAGATCTGTGAGAGGCAGTGACTGTCTCAGGAGGGGGTTTGTTTTGTTGGCAGACTCCAGGGCTATTCAGCTTTTACTGAATTAGACTTCCGTTGGCTTTCACCCCTGTTTTTTTCTCTGAAATAGTAATACTTCCCTCTAGTGAAAGTTTACTTAGTGCTAATGGTGACTGATTTTCATTTGTAGATGTGAGAATTCATGTGCATTTTAAAACATATTTTGGAAAATATTATGTCATTACAGGCCAATCGTGACAAGGGGCGGGCCATATGCTAAATTGTTTCCAGATTATAATTTTTGATTCGATCAAAATTCATGCAAGTTTTGTATCTTTGTATTGTTTGAGTCATCTGCATCCACTGAGAGGTCACACTTCACTGTGATTGGTTAAATCCACCTGTCACTCACTTAGAGCATGATGGAGGCTGACCAAGAGGAGGAGTATGAACTGAAAAGCAGTCAGTCATATACAGCATTATCAAAACAGCAGATCCTCACAGAGATGAAATCAAGATTAGATTTTTGCTCAACCCTAACCATGACTGTGTTTAGTTAGCTATCAGGAAGAAATATTGAAACTGTATTGCCTCGGTTTCAGATGTATTACAGTAAGATGGGTCAGAAGAGAATTTAAGCACAGTGTTATTTTTCAAGTGCCTGCTAGCTGTGTGATTCTTCCCGCAGAGAAGTAATATACTCTGTAATGGTAAGCTCACTGTGTATTCCCAGAGCTGCTTTACATTCACTTAATTCAAAACAAATTAAAATTATATGGGCTAGTTTTGCAGCAAGTAAATAAATAACCCCACTCTCACATCAGTGTACAATCCACTATCTGCCTTTGCATTATCACTGTCCATTAGTTTAATACTACTGTAAAGCCTGTTGGCACTATATTACCCATGAGACTTGGATAAACATAGAGAATTATGAACATGTATGGTGCATTCTACCATGGTGGGCTTGCGTACGTGTGTGTGTTACTGGATGTGTGCTGAGTAATGAGGTGACAGATGGCGCACCCTACAGGATGCGTCCTCACTCACATGCTAGCACAAGAGAGTCAGTTAACAGCCTAGTGATTGTAGCATCACGGTGTGTTTGTTTACCCAATATGTGCATTTATCATCATGCCTGGAAGGTTGTTGTGGTAACGATGCACCAAGCGTTGTAGCCTCTCGTGGGATGCTGTAAACTAAACTATGGAAATATTGTTTTACTTAACACATGCTGGCCAGTGCATACACCAGATGCTTAAAAGGCCCTTATTGCACGAGTTGTGTTTTGTTTCATTCACACACATTTAACACATAAACCCTGCATATTTAGACCGAGGTCTTCTCTCAATCGGAAAACACTCTGCTCCACCATGTGATGTCATCTGGTAGTACAGGAAGTTTTTAAACTCCGTACACCTTCACTGGAATCATTTGGATAATTTCAACCCTGGAATTGCCCATCTCTACTGAAGTAAAGGTAAAAGGTAGCTGGTGAAAGCTACACCTTGATGACATCACAGGGTGTAACAGCATTTTGAGCTTTGGAGATGTAGATGGACTAATAATAAAGGGTCACTCAAACATGTGTGAATGAAACAAAAGACAAAACCAGGTACGTTTTTGAGGAGGTAATAGCATTCTAATAAGACTTAATGCCCACAAGAATCCATTTTCCTTAATATGGGACCTTTAAAAAGGAAGTAGACTGTGCAATAGTGGGTTAGCATAACCAGTATATTCTTTTCTATTCTTTTAGTTTAGTGACAGGGCTATCTATGCTGCTTAATTACAACAGTGGCAAGCAGTGTCTCTTAAAGGTCTTATGCATTATTCAGCACTTTAAATTACATTTTGAACTCCATGGCCTGATGTTTGTGTAACCTAAAACCAATGTTGCCAAGAAATAGCTAAGATTGCAAAATGACTTGCCCTTTTTATGACAATAATTGAATTAATGTGTTTTGGCATTGGGTGTATATTATTATTATTGGATTTCCTTTTCTTTGTTTTCTTACTTTAACTTTTTGTGTTAAAGGGTGGAATTTGATTAGGTTATAGTTTCAGATAAAATTTTATGAGAGATTTAATGTTTTTTAAAGAAATATTCAAAAAGAAATTTCACAAAACATCACTAGTTCATTTTATTCAGTTTGCTGTGTTTCATAGTTATCCAAACTCAGTTAGCGCATTGTAAACTTTCTCAGTTATGGATTTATGAGTGCATTTCACACTTTAGAGGCCAGAGCGGATGTTTACCATCACTGTAATGCCAACAGCT
Organism: Odontamblyopus rebecca; assembly: GCA_030686955.1. Lineage (NCBI taxonomy): Eukaryota > Metazoa > Chordata > Actinopteri > Gobiiformes > Gobiidae > Odontamblyopus > Odontamblyopus rebecca. The sequence goes on from CM060661.1 coordinate 16,596,697, forward strand.
TGCATAATAATAGTGCACGTAATTAAATGAATACAGTCAGGTACAACAGTTTTTTTTCTTGGCCCACCAGTTCAAAATATATTTTTTTGTCATAGAACCACACCCCATAGCTGTTGTGTTGTCTTTTTATTCCACATTTGAGAGGGAAGCAAGAGGAGGTGTGATAATTAACTTTAATGTTCAAGATCACTGTCTTGCTCCATCAACTGTGGAGGTGAGTAGGCAGGCAATCCCACATCAATAAATGTGATAATTACAAATCTGCACGACTAAACGGGTACAATTACTTTACCTAAGCACAGTTCAAATCATCATTATACTTTTACCTGCGCTGGTTCACAGACTCCTCTGACAGACGGATAGCTGAGCATTTTAGCAATATTATTTTCTGTGTCTCTCAATAACTGTAGCTTAAGGAAAATGAACTGTATTATAGAGTGCACTGAAGTGTGAGATAACCATTTTCTTTTTTCTTTTTTTTCTTAAAAGATACCACAATTTGTTGAACATTTTTGCTGGAGAATGATTGGTTTGGCTGAAATGATCACACCTGCTGAAAGATACGCCACTTATGAAAGCCACATCTGCTGGGCCCGTGGGTCTGTGTGCTCCTGTCTAGTCGTGACTGTGCTGTTCAAATGATGCTGGAGCAGCCTGGAAACACCCTGCTGTTAAGCCCTCTGTTTCTAAAAATAGTATCTCTTTAATTAGTATCACAAAACTGTTTATTACATTGCTCTCATTAAAAATCGTTTTCTTTTATGTCACATTTTTATACTGGACGAGGCAACAACCAAAGAGTGTTGTCATGTTCATACCTCGAATTTACATAACCCGATATACAGTATAAATCACAATACAAGACTTATCTTGATACTGTGCACGTTCAATTTGATACATTTCTTTATGATATATTTCAAATCGATTCAATGTGGTTCAGTCAAAAAAACGTTAATGCTGCAGTTATCTTCCATTTAGTGAAGATTCATGAACATAACTACTCATGGACTCATTGATTGTTAAACCACTAGTGCCAAGCTAATATGAATACACCCTTTTTAATCAAAACAGTGAATATGTCAGATGTGCAGGACCTGTAAGTGGTTTCCCTTTTCTCAACAAAATATTGTTTCTCAGATATAATATTATTTATTGTATTTTATGATGTATGTTTAACCACACAGCTACCTCTGTAGCTTCCTTGCTCTCAAAACTGTAGAAAATTTTGGCTTGGTATATCAGGAAATCTTACCAATATATGAACAATATCACAGATAACAATAATAATATAGGCCCATTCCTGCTAATATTGACAATATGTTTATGGCCTGCAGCAGTCTGTCAGTCTGTCATTGATTCACCACCTAGTAAAAACTGATCTGCCTTGGCATTGGGTTTAAAAGAGAAGGTGCTCTATCAGCTGTAAAGTTATGTTGCATCCTAGTATTGATGTGGAGGATTTTTAAAGGCAGCAGGCCAACAGTTTAATCCTTGCCCTTGACATGCAGTGGCTGTGTATGTTTCTTTTCTTTTTAGATGATCACACTTGAATTTAGTACTTTAAAGGCCCTATATTTCACAAAATGGACTCTTATGAGCTTTATGTCATGTTATAATGTCCTCATAAAAACATACCTGGAGTTATGTTTGTTTCATTCACTCATGTTTGAGTTACTCAAACATATGTGAAGGTTTTATTATGATTTATCCTTGGATCTAGGAGGAGCAGTGTGGTTTTCGTCCTGGTCGTGGCACACTGGACCAGCTCTACACCCTCCATTGGGTGCTCGAGGGTTCATGGGAGTTTGCCCAACCAATTCACATGTGCTTTGTGGATCTGGAGAAGACCGTATCCCTTGTGGTGTCCTGTGGGGGGTGCTCCAGGAGTATGGGGTCTGGCACCCCTTGCTAAGGGCTGTCCGGTCCCTGTATGGCAGGAGCAGCAGCTGTGTTCGCATTGCCGGCAGTAAGTCAGACCTGTTCCCAGTACATGTTGGACTCCGCCAGGGCTGCCCTTTGTCACCAGTTTTGTTCATTGTATTTATGGACATTTCTTGGTGCAGCCAGGGCCCGGAGGGGGTCTGGTTTGGGGACCACAGGATCTCATCTCTGCTTTTTGCAGATGATATTGTCCTGTTGGCTTCATCGAATCAGGACCTGCAGTGTGCACTGGGGTGGTTTGCAACCGAGTGTGATGCGGCTGGGATGAGAATCAGCTGTTCCAAATCTGAGGCCATGGTTTTTGACTGGAAAAATGTGGCTTGCCCTCTGCGGGTGGGTGGAGAGTCCCTGCCTCAAGTGGAGGAGTCTCGGGGTCTTATTCACGAGTGAGGGGAGGACGGAGTGTGAGATTGACAGGCAGATTGGTGCAGCTTCAGCAGTGATGCGGCCGCTGTCTCAAACCATTGGCCAAAGTTCATTGGTCATGAACTTTGGGTAATGACCGAAAGAACGAGATCACGGATACAAGCATCTGAAATTAGTTTAGAGATAGGGTGAAGAGCTTAGTGACACGGGAGGAGCTTGGAATAGAGCCACTGCTCCTCCATGTCGAGAGGAGCAGTTGAGGTGGCTCAGGCATCTGTTCCAGATGCCTTCTGGACGCTTCCCTCGGGAGGTGTTCTGGGCATGTCTCACCGGAAAGAGGCCCTGTGGAAGACCCAGGACTTGGTCTCTCGGCTGGCCTGGGAATGCCTTGGGGTCCCCCTGGAGCTGTGTGTGGGGTAAAGGAAGTTTGGGAGCCCCTGCTTAGTCTGCTGCCCCTGTGACCTGGCCCCAGATAAGCGGAAGAAAAGGGATGGATGGATATTCAAATGAATGTAGTGAAGGTATGGAGTTTCAAAACACAGTGTAGCACTTACTGTATTACCACATGACAGCACAAGGTGGAACAGGGTGTTTTCCATATGAGACAAATATACAGGATTTCTATGTTTGATTTTGTGTGAATGAAGCAAAGCAATCAGAAAATAGTGTAATATGTGCCCTACTTGCTTGTGATATCATTTTCATGCTTATAGGTGAATGGCAATTAGGATCACCTTTTAGCAAAAAGTTTTACAGCTGTATTTGGGTTGTTTTATGATACAGTGCTTCCACCATCATCACAATTGACCGCTGGACGTATTTAGTGACGTAAATGTGATATTGGCGTTGTAGACAGTATATGTGGCCCTTAACTTTGAAATATCATTCTACCCACACAAACACTGGGGAGGTTTGTCACCACAGGCTGGAGTCTTAAATGAAGAGCCGTATCACTGCATTCACTGTGACTGTGGGGAGTAAGAGGTACATTTATAGAGAACACTGTGGGTGTTGGGGCTTCAGAAGCAACACACTGAGATGTATGGATGAAAGCAACCATACACAGTAACACAAAACATACAGAGTGTTGTCATGTATAAATTGTAAGTAGCAGTTGTATGATTCTTGAGTTATAATAGTAAAACATCTGAATGCACTGATCTGATAATTTATGAGTCATGAGTAACCACAATAAAATATCCTAAAACCTTGCAGTAATCAAGACAGTGCATAACTATTTAGTATATTATAACCAACAAGGTTTTGTTTGTTTGTTTTACATTGGACTATCACAGCAGACTCCCCTTTTTGCAGCTTTCTAATCAGAACAGATCTTTCATCATTCAGATGCTTTATAACATCAAAATGTTTCAAAAATGAGCTATCAGGGCTTTGCATGAGTATGATTCAGCAAATATTAATGTGTTCCTTATAGTCTGCAGCACTCTTCATGTATTAACAAAGAATTTCAAAAGGATTTTACTTTATTATTGGTGAACTTTTACTTTAAACTGTTTTCAAATTGGCTAGACATGAGTCAATAATTTCACATCATCAGTGATATCCCTGGGGGGTTGAAACATCGTGTTAATAAATGTTGATAGTTTTTTTTATTTAAAGGCCACTCACTAAACATTTGTCTTTCATGAAATTGAAACCCATTTTCATGTGTTTTAATTAAGAAAAAAAACATTGATTGGAAAATCATGATTGATCCATACAAGGGATGTTTATTGCCATATTGCCCAACCCTTATTCAAATAAAAAATCAATACTCATTATCTCTAGTAGTATCTAGTAGTATCTCTAACATCTGCCTGTTGTTTCAAGCTTAGTTCATACCTCATTTTTTTCTTTTTTAATTGCATCCCCGCAGATTAATGATCATGAGTGACAGAGGGTATTGGAGAGAGACAAGCCAGTGATCTGCATGGATGGGGAGGAGGAGTACAGCTCGCCTCTCCCCAGCTGCTTATGTGTGTGTCTGTGTGTGTGTGAACAACAAGGTAGTATGGAGTGTGCGTGATGTGAGTGTGTCTTATAGGGGAGTAAGCCTCAGCAGCAGCAGCAGTAGTACATCAGGAGCGTGCTCTGTCTGGATGTTAGCGCTGTCTCTCTCCACCGCGGGACCCAACCTGACTGTAGGTACACATGTGTCTTCCTGCTGTTTTAAAAGCTGTTATTTTGTGGAGTATTTTTTATTTTAAATATTGTAGATATGGCAGGTTAGTGAAAGGTTAGAGAGGCATTTCATTTACATTAGCACATTCACACATTTGCATGCAGACCAGATTTTCCTACCAGATTTCCATAAAGCTCTTGCAGCACCTGCTTTGTTTATTGGCAGTTTTGTAGTCCTATTTTTCCATTGGGCTTATACTGGCTGCTGTGCTTTGTGTCTTGTTTCCAATAATGTGCAACCTGAGTGGGCTGCTTGTGTGACATGACATGGGGTTTACAACAAAGTGAAAGATGAGAGGTATGGAGTGAACCTTTTATCTCTGAATGTACATAGCAAAAGCGCAGTGGGCATTCCTGTGAATATTTTGGCACCTTATCACTATGTGGTCCCCAGTCCACACCCCTGTGCCTCTAGCCGCAGTCGCGTTCTTGTAGTTTTCAGAAACGTGCCTGGAATAAAAGAAAATACGGGCAGTATAGTGGGAAGTATGTGTGTTTTACTGTACAGGGAAGAAATGGTGTGGCAGTGAGGAGTGAGAATGGCATGGTTGTTGTGAGAAGCAGAAAAGAGGCAGAGCACAAAAGATGAATGATCTGATCAGTGAGTCAGTGTAGCTAGCTGTTCTTTTTGAGATTTGATTTGATTAAGATAATTCTCTACAAATATGCTCCTACAAAAGGCTAGATAAATATATATATATATATATATATATATATATATATATATATATATATATATATATATATATATATATATATATATATATATATATATATATATATATATATATATATATATATATATATATATATATAATATCGTTCACATAAGAAATAGCATAATTCCTCACAATATTTTCTCATTTATCTTATCACATAGAGCCTGAAATGCACTACATTCAGTCATAGTTGTTCTAGATTTCTGGTTAAATATTTATCAAACTAATTAGTGTTAACCTCCGAGATGAAAGTATCTTTTTGACAGAACTGTATAGTATACACAGTATTTGTGATAGCTCTTCACAGATATATATAACGCCCTGTGTATTGTTCTATTTGGAGATCATGTAAATAAAACATCAGCTTTGATTAGGTTATGAATTTATGTTTTTGCAAACCATCTGCAGCCTAATAACAGTTCTTTTATCTGAAAGTTGGTACAGAAAACTCCAGAGAATCCAGAGATAAATATCCAAATATAAGGGCCAAACCATACATTCTCTGCAGGTGTTGCAGCATTTATCAGGTGCTTAGCTTGCTATGGAGCCTAAATGAGGTTCTGGGAGTAATAAGGACTTCTTAAGTGTGACTGATTACCTGTCTGCTGCTGTGCTTGTGCGCACTGTCTATTGTTGCAGAGATTTGGAGGGAAAGGAAATTATTTCACATTGTGAATCAAATCAAGTGGTTGCAAAAATCCATCTTTTCTCACTTCAATGCTCAGATTTCCACTTCCTCTAAGTCCTCTGGGGGAATCCTGAGAGGCGTTCCCAGACCAGCCAAGAGACATAAGCTCCCCAGTGTGTCCTGGGTCTTCCTAGGGGCCTCCTCCAGGTGGGACTTCCCTGGACCATCTAGCTCCCCTCAGTGTGAAGAAGTAGTGACTCTACTCTGAGCTACTCCCAGGTGACTGAGCTCCTCACCCTATCTCTATGTAACCCACCCTGCAAAATGCAAATTGATTTCCGACCACTGGTATCTGTAATCTTTTCATGACCCAGATCTCATGACCCTCAGTGAAAGTAAGATCGTAGATTTACCAGTAAACTGGGAGCTTTGCGTTTTATTATTGTTTGCAAAAAAATCGTATATTAAACCACACGTTTTTGGGTAAGAGAAATTATTGCAGTTATTTTTTATGTTTGGAAATGAACTATATGTTCTGTGTTGATTTCAGAAAGGAAAGCAATTACAGTTAATGTCTCAGTTAATGTTTTAGCACATTTTTTGTTGAAACTTGGTTTAGTTTGATTGAAACATGTGTCTGTACGGGCCGATAAGCTCGGCTGATATTTTTGGGCGATTTAGATTATTTACCCCTAAGTGTGTAATTTAAATTTACTAATTCCCCCAAACCCATTTCTTACCACAAACATGTAAGAGAGCCGTGTAGTCACATTTTGTGCAGTAACCTCTTCATATTAAAGTGTTAAAATGAAGCATTGTGTGTATTGTTGAGGCCGTAGATTAACTTTATTATTATTATTTTTTTTATTTCATTCATAAAGTATAAAATGACATTGACAGTATCACAATATCAAACATACAAAATATGAATGAAAAGGAGCAGAAAGAAGAGTCATCTTATGTTATCTGCACCCTAAAAGAAAATATTGGCCCATGCTGGAGCTTTAAAGTTTAGGTAGGTACGCTAAGCATTCAAAATATATGAGCCAACTGATATATAGGTTTACCTCTAGTAAATAGCCTTTAAGTGTCCCTGTACGTGTGTTCCCATTTAGTATATCCTCGCAAGTTGCATAAATGATCAAAACTGACCATACATCTTGGCCTATGAAACAAATATACATCACTTTTTGCAAGTCATTTTACACATACTCGTAAGTGTCAGATAGGCATCATCTAATGCTGTACAGTACATCATTTCACAATATTACATTAAACTGTCCTGTGTGCTTGTGTTGCGTAAAATTAGACTGACAACATTTCTTGTTTTAGGTTTTTGTTGTAAACTTGCTGACTAGAGAAAGTCATTCTGTGGATCCAAAGGATATAATATTTGTGAAGCTTGACAGGGAGCGTTGACTGGCACTGCATAGACTGGTTTGCTGACAGGCTCTTACTGACCAGCCTGCCTGTCTCTATGTCTGTCTGCCATATCAGCAACACTTGTCCCAACTCACTCAGTGCACCAAATATATGGATAAAAAGCTCATGGAAACACCTGCTATTCCTGAGCAGGCTGCCAATATGCTCCTTGTGTAAGACATGTTTGTGATCTCACTGAGTCATTTGGCCTTCTTATCACCGGTGCTGCTACTTCATCGACAGTTTTGAGCTGCGTGTGTTTCTTCGTTGTCTCATTTTCACAGCATGGATTCACTTGTTGTTGCCGCCCCTCCCATATTCACTGTATTTAGAGGAGCTGTCCCTTTATTATTAATAGAGGCTTGCTGTGTTGTTGTCAGAAGCAGCTGACACACATGGGGTCTGTTCTATTAACCTGCTTTGGCTCAAGGCTTTTTCTGTCTATCTTTTGTTCCTAGCCGGAGACTGCGTTTGTCATCTATCCTGTGAAAATAATGTGTGGCTCTTTATCTCACGTGGTGTTTCCTCTAACCTTAATGTCTCCACCACAGACGTTTTAATCAAGCTGCATCAGTAAGTGTTGTTGACTCATTTAGCACTCTGTCCTCACACCTGTCACAGTGTCATTTGCACATGTCAGTAAATAAAAACAAGTCCTAGAAAATAATTTAACCTAGAGTAGTTCTAGATGAAGTGCATGCACAGTGAAACAAACTCAACCATTGTATTGTAAAACTCAGTTAGTCAATTAGTCAATATTATAATCAAATTACTATTTTAATTTTTCTTATTCTTTTTCTTATTCTCTAATTACTCTGTGGGATCAATGAGTGGTTGACCTCCTCAAAAACAGGTCAAAAGGTCTGTTTATTATACAGGAAATGTAATACTGGTAGCAACCTATACAATTCCCTTACATTTTCAGTGGCAATATTATTATGATGACAAAGCTTATTGGTAACCCAAAAAGGTCAGTGTTTTAATTCTCACTGATTTTGGTCATATTTAAGGATTACTTAACACTTGTTTTGTACAGTTGTTTTATTTGGTTGGAACTGACTTAACAAGACGAACTGCAATTAATATCAGCCAGTGTCTGACATCTTTGACTCTTGGTCACAGAGTGGATTCTCCACCCATTGCATCTGCAGTCAATTTCTGTCAAACATGTGACCAACAGCAAACAGAAGCAGTCTGTCAAAGTAATCGCAGAAGAGCTCAGTTGTGAACTATAGCCCCATTTCCATTTCATTTACCAACTTTTGCAAACCAATGCAAGAACACTGGCATGTATCTTCATCTAACTGGTGCAAATAGAGTGATGTTACCACACGGAGCATAAATTTGGTCATAAGCATGACTGTTCAAGATATTTTCAAGCAATTAACAGACCTTTAATTTAATATATACAAGACAAATAAGTTAAATGCTATATTGTGGTACTTTTTAGGCAATAATTTACACAAGAAGAGAAGGGGTGGACCCTCTTTCAAAAAAGTTGTGAATTGCACCTTTAAATCTGACCACTTGCATAGGCATAATCCTTAATCACACAGCAGATTAATAGTTCACTGTGTTCACAACCAGCTTCAGACTTTCTCCACTTGTGGTCTCATTATACTATGAACTCCTCACTAACTTACCACAAGCTAAAGTGGGCCAAGGGGACATCTGCAGAGACTGCACATCTGGCTCCCTCCACATTTATATTAGCCATGTGTAGAGGTCACTAACAGAGATTATAGTGCACAGGTGCAGTTCGGGTGACTAAGTGGTGACCCAGATGCACAAGCTGATTACAACTCTCTGCATCTCTCTTAATGCGTAAAACTCAAAGGATATTTCTACTTAGCAATTCTCTGTATAATCCTTATTTTTATCCTTTGGCCACACATGTTTTAATATGTTTTACCAATAGATACAAGATAGTACTTGGCATTATGAGCATAATGTTTTTTATTTTTATTTTATTATTATGACATTATGACTAGGGGCCGACTGATATAGATTTTTCTGGATCTGATACAATACCGATAAAACAGGCATTATAGTCACTTTATAGTAGGCCAATGTAAGAGAGTGTGGTTGTCCGTGAAAGTAAAAATAAAATAATCTAGCATGTTGACAGCAGCTGTGTGCATGTCCTCTGTCTATGGAGACAGTCCTCTCTTCTCCCACTCACACTTTGATAAAAACAAGGCAGCGCCTCACAGTGCTATCTCAGAGCATGAGACCACACTAGCATGTGAGTCATGTAATTCTGGGGGTGCATTCAGGTGCTGTACGCCATCATAGTCACAGACAAATTACTAATCTGATAAATATTGATGGGCGACCACATATTAGGACATTAATCTGTCTGTAAATTTGATTGAACTGCTATAATATAGAGAATCTAAGCTTTATAACGATCAAGGTATAATGTGCCCACATGGGCTATCACCCATATCGACTAAATTTAGGCCAAAAGCCTCCAAGTGCCCATATCAGTTGACAATATCGGCCAACTGATATATCGATCCGTCTCTAATTATGACGGACATCAAAAGACCCATGCACTGTTGTGTATAAAGCAGGAGATGCACTGGATGTTTTATGCTTATAAAAAAAAGTCCAGCATGTTTCATGTGAACAACTGTGAGATTTTAGTCATAATTTCTAGTTAAAAGCATGCTAGTATCATAAGTACCTGTTACTGCTGTTATTCTTCTTCTTACTGTTACTATTGTTTCACTTGTAAGGTTTTTTTTCACATCACCTGACTAACCACATATTTCCTTTTGCCTTTCCTTTCATTTTTGTTGAAACATGATTTATATTTGTTTTGTTTCTATCTACTGTGTTATGAGTATTTTTTCTTGTTTTAACTTTTCACAACTGGTGTCTCAAATGTGAGGTAAGATAAATATTATTAATTACAGACAACAACACAAAATCTCATCAATACAAACATAAAGAACTGCACAATTGCAGCCACAGTCACAGCATAGATTTAGCCTGTGCATCTTTCTTCATAGACCTGTATAAGATTAAACACATTTCCTGCACTCACCACAGAAAAACACGTTCTTTATTTTTATTTAACAATGTGTGATTTGGCTATGTGCTTTTATAGACACATTATCTAGCTGAGTGACTATGTACTCAGGAGACCTCAGTAATGGCTTTCAGAGTGTTTAAATTTGTGCTTTGAAAAGTTTCTAAGCTAAAGATGTACACAATTTTCACACAACTATGATATGAATGCTAATATGTATGCTAACATGTATTCATATTATATTGATATTTTGAAAGTGATTTTGTTACGTGGCTCCACAGAAAGTAGGAAGTGCATTGGGCAGTCTTGTCTATGAAGGCTAGAGATGATTCACTTTCCAGTGATGCACTGATGACTAGATTGAATTGCTGGCAGATACCTCTAGCCTCTATACCTCTGTGATTAAAGAGAAAATGAATTACTCTGCACTGTGTGGGCTCCTTTGACACTACAGTTATATTTTACTGTTCTTGAAGTAACTGTTTAGTTCAGTTAAAATGTTCAATGAAAATTTGACTTTTGGATGTCAAAGCCTCCTCTGCTTGTGTAACATGCAACTGGAAACCGAAGCTTGAGTGCATTTTCCTTCGCTCTTTCCCTCCTCCATATGTTCTAAGAATAGACTGGGACATAAAAGATGCAGTTCTACATCTAATAGGACCTTGAGAGCTGTGTGTCCTCATAGCTGATGTGTTAACAAGTTTTCTTTAGTTTTAAGACACCTCTGTACAGAATACATGTATGTGCGACTCTCTTTTGTCTTGAAATCCTTGAAGTACTTTGTTTGATGGATGAGGCATGTCTAGTGCAGGGAAAGGATGCACAGGGGGTAAAAATGGAACCATAAAATGAAAAATAACAACAATATTTTAAGTCACCGTTTTGTAAATACGACACAAAATCATTATTTACTATGGTGCAATGCAACAAACGTATTGTTAGTTATATTGCTGTTATATTTCAGCCTGGTTGGGTAGGATGTGTGCCAGAGGGTGAGGGTACAGCAGGAAAGATTGTATTCTTCAATCACCAACACAAAAGAGCTGCCATAATGCCCCGCTTAATGAGCACATGTCGCAAGTTCTTATTGTAATACAGGAACTTGTTTTCCACGGGTGGAAATTAGCTGCCATTACAGTGAGAAATGAGTCAACGCCCAGGGCTGGATACAGGAGTCCCCCTCAGCAACCAGACACACATATTTAAACCTGGAAAAAGGGATTAAATGTAAAGCCTTACCATTTTGTCAAACAAACAAAACAATCCAACATTTAATATAACATATATATATACACACACACATACACAGGTTTAGATCTGGTGGTACTCTGACAGCCAAATATTATGGTGTTTGGTGTGAACAGTTTTGTGTGCCATTGTTATTTGAGGCTGCTATCTGAGCTGCAGAGTCATGCCAGTGAAGAACAGCCACAATGATGGAGTGAGATTCAAGGGCTGAGGTTCAGTCTGTCCTTCTTTAAAGCAACACGTTTTGTTCCTATAAAGGGATCCATTTTATTTCAACACCTTGATGCATAAGGCGTTTTTCATTATGTTGTCAAAATTTTTGCATTATTTGGCAAAAACAGCACATTCAGTTACTACCAGTACAGTTTTGTGCATAATAAACACTAAATAGCATGTATGAAAAGCCTGAACCATACACATAGCTAAATGTGCTTTACTCAGCTTTTGCTTGTAGTGCAAAATACTTAACAAAATGCCCCATGTTGTCCTTCCTGTAATTTTTTCTATGAAACAGCTTCTTCATTGATCCCCTGGTCTTGTGTAATCCCTTTTAATCCTTCCTTTAATGTGTGGTGTAGGCGCAGGTGCATAGTTTTTCTTCATTGTAAGGCATGAACACAGGAAATGCTGCAAATAAAATGGTGTGAATGTTGTTCTTGTGAACAGACAGAAAGAACAAAAACGTCGTCAGCTTACTAACATATGTGGCTTAATCACTTTTCAGCCTATTTGGAATATTGGTACCAATAGCAACCCATAAACGACACCTAAAGTACCAGCACTTGCTGCATCATTATTGTAATATCTTTAAATACATATGTTAGGAGAAGTGAAAATAAATATAATTTTACTGGAATTTGCAAACGTTTTTCTTAGTTTTCTCAAAACTACTCAAAAATGAGTTAGGCACATATGTTAGTAAACTGACGATGTGCAGCAGTGGTTCTTTCCCTGATTGTTCTGTCACACTGTGCCCTGACCTGGCACTGTGTGTCTCCATCAAAGACTTAACACTGGTCTCTGGCTGTGATGGGTGCTGTCCAGTCCCATCATCTGTAGCTCTCGCTTAGTGACACACAGTTCCTCTGCTGTAAATTACAAGCACTACTAACTTCTAGTTTATCCAATTCAACTTCTTTGTGGTATTACCTGCTAACACATACATATTTAGATCACCATGTTATCTTTTATTGTTTGGAAAATACTATAATTGCAGAAAACAATGTATTAGCATGTTTTATAGGTTTTGCGTTAGTTTTTAGCTCTCTGAGTCTCTCCTCTTACCCCCTTTAGAGCACTATCACAACACAATCAGTGTATTCCGCTAATAAAACTACTTCACATCACATCAGGTTTGTCAACTTGTTGTGTACAGTTTTGTATCATGTCTTTTTATATTCATGGAGAATTGTGGTGTGGGAGCATGGATGATGTATAGGGTAGCTGGAAAGATACTGGATACTTTTACTAGACTTAGATTAACACAGTGTTTTTGTGCAATCTATGATCTTGTACATGATGAATACATACTATTCATATATTGCAATAAATGCTATCTTCAGATGTAATGCTGTAGTTTGTTCATTCTTACTCTGGTGACAGCTGTATAATTATAAAGTGCTACACATCTTTGTGGAAGTAGTATTATGTGTGACATTTCCAAAGATACAGAATGCATGGTAATTTCTCCTCTAAATATGCAGAATAGCTCTGACTAAGCCTGTTAACAGCCTACAAGGCATTGTTCTTGAGGGAAATATCTTATTAACAACAGCAGAATTACAATGAAGGCTCATTTAGGGTGTGATTATCAAGCTCATGGTTTTAATTGGACATTCCCTCTTGGGTGTTTTTCTGGTCTCGTATTGTTATTTTCATTTTGACCCTGTTTCCATTGTGCATCTTGTTGGATTTGCTCTTTTTCTGCCTTAGTGGGCTGTCAGGATCCCACAAGCATTACTTTTCTTCATAGGTATTCAGAGGATCACCTTGGAGACCAGATGACAGAGCACCCACTCAGGGGTCAGTCAGGAGAATAGGAGTAATAGAAGGATGTAGTGAGGAGCTTGGTACAGAGAGACCTACAGCATGTGGACTGCTAATGGGTCTCGCTCCCCAGGGTAGAAGATGGGTGCTTCTCTGAGAACAGCACTCACTCCAGGGTTAAAAGGCCATCTGTAGAGACTACATAGACTGCACCACCACCACAATGCTACAGGAACTATGTGCACTATTGCGTAATGTTTTATTAGACAGATCATGACTCCATTCGGTGTGTTATGGTGAATATCGATGTATTTATGGTGCTTTGTAGTCCTATACATCCCCCCGCTACCTCTTTTAAGATGTGTTGCTGTCCAAATTTGTTTGAATATATATTGTTATATGTATATTATAAATTCTAGTTTTTTTAATAAAAAATTTGCTTTTTTGCCACATTATAACACTAATCATTTACTTACTCAGAGTTGCATTTTGATTGATTGATTCATGAATGCTTAAAGGTCTTTAAGGTATTATGTAACTCCAAGTCATATGTTGCTATTGTTGTAACCCAAGCTGTCCTATGTCATAATCCTAAATTAGTCCCAGGAATTCTTCTGCTTCTTAAGGTGTTCTTATGTGGGGTCTGTCCATAGAGGTCTCACGTGGAGACCTGGTGGTGCTGGCTTTGCAGAGCAGGTGAAGAGTTGCAGGGTCAGATATGTGGAGCTCAGAACTGTCACGTCTGCATTTTTCAGTAATAAAACCCTGAAAATGTAAGAGAGAGAGAGAGAGAGAAATAAGTAGATGTGTGTGTGGTGCGGTGTTCAGTGGAGCACTTCCTGCATTGCCACATGTCATTTGTTCACACAAGAAGTGTGAACAAAGTGTTTTCGGTTTAAGCACTCAGCCTAACGATTTTTGTGTGAATGAAACAAAATACAATGCCAGGTACGTTAATTATGTTTATATATAATATTAATATTGGCCCTTTCATATGCAGTTCCATGAAAGCCAAACATGAATGCAGTGTGTGCTTTCAACATGTTTCTTTCTTGTACCACAAGAAACTAATTTGTTCTGATTTAAAACACCCCCAAGAGCTGGAGCTTTAGCCCAGTCCTATAACTACTGTAATGTTGCCCTTGGGTCCATAATGTGGTTAGAACAGTCACTTTCTTAAGCTTGAGTGCCACAACAAAAAGATTTTAATGCACTTACTGAAAGCACTTTGGTTCAGTTGCTGCTGATGTCAAGCACTATACACAGATACACAGATAAAGCTTGATTGATTGAAATGTCATCACTGCAGTAATTATTTTTATGTTATGAATAAAATTAAGTTCTTGTGGTTTATTGTGGGTTTTGTTATTTGTTCAGTGCCTTTTTATGTCGTATTGATTAGGTTTGTATACTTTAAAGGGGCCATATTACACTGTCTTCTGATCTAAGTTATAGATGATATAGATCTATGTTATTGTTCTGTCAGTCTGCCCCAGGGCAGCTGTAGCTACAATAGTAGCTTACCACCACCGGGTATGTAGTGAATGAATAATGCTCTGTAAAGCGTCTTTGAGTGTCCAGAAAAGCGCTATATAAAACTGATGCATTATTATTATTATTATTATTATTATTATTATTATTATTATTATTATTATTATTATTATTATTATTATTATTATTATTATTATTATAATGTTGTTTCATTCACACATGTTTAATACACAAATCCTGCATATTTACGTTCACCACACACTACAGGAGAATTTGCCCGATTTTAACTGCTATTTGCTTCTCCCTGAATTCGGGGAGTCGTGACCTGCTGCGCTTCTCGTGTGTGGTGTATGACTCTGAGCTGCTCTGTTGGATTGTAACCATCAAACACTAGCAATGCTACGATAACAGCCAACAAAACAGAGCGTCAGGGCCAGACTGAGGGACGGACACAGAGGCACAAGATGCAAACTCGGGATATAGCGAAAATAATGAGAAGACTACTCACCGCTCATAAAGTGGTTAATTTAAGGTGTAGCATCATCCACTTTATCCATAGAAATTGTCCTCCACAAATAATGGCATCCAGTGCGCAAAACTATGCTATTAATCCAGTTTGAGGAGTTCTTTGAAAGTAAAACCCGAGAGTAGCTCCTCACGTGTGTTTGTTTACATCCATACAGCACACGGATCAGGATGAAGCTGCAGATTAGTGATTGTGACTCTACCCTGTGGACTTTATCGGCACTCTTCTGTGCATTCAAAATGGTGTATCTGAAATATTGCATCACATTTCACAAATAATAATAACTCAGTTTTGACTTGTATCTAAACTAGAAGTGCAGTGCTCTGATCTTTTAAACACTTAAGAGTCTCAAAGCAAGTCATTTTTGTATAGACAAGAAACAGCTGACGCGATTGTGCTCCCAACTGTATAGCCTATGGTCTGCAGCCATATCCCGCTGCAGTCTTTGCAAACAAAGATTTTAAATCTCATAAGATTCTCCTCGTGTTTGTGGTGTGCGTTTTTTGTCACACGTTTAAAAATTGTTTAAGAAGAAAAATCCTGTAGTGTGTGCCTCTCTGTTCGGTCTTGTGATGTCATGTGGTAATACAGGAAGAATTCCACTGTGTTTTTAAACTCCATACACCTTCACTAGTATCATTTGGATAATTTAAGCCCTAGAGTTGCCAATCTCTATTGAACTAAATGTGAAAGGTAGCAGGGTAGCATAATATAGAACCTTTAAGTTATATATTTATTTTTTGCAGGGCATCAACATTGTGGAAACCAGTAATGCAGAGCCCCCTCCACCACAACTCCCGAGTCCAGCCATGTACCAGCTGGATATCGTCCTAAAGAAAGGGAGCAACCTGGCCATCCGAGATCGAACAGGTAGGTTTGTGTTATTCAAATGTAGGGAGACATATTTATAGCACACACAGAACTGTTCATATCCCAGTCTTCTTTATTGTCTCCCCACACTGCTGCACACTAGATAATGTTTTTTATAGCCACTTGTGCTTTGATGTGGCTTCATTTCCTGTCCCTTTGAACTGTGACTATGTGGAGTAAGTGAATTTGAATGGGGAGGTGTGATATGGCACTTTTCCTATGTACTGTGGCATGGTAAGTATTCAACTGCTGGCTTAAGAGAGAGCGCAGCAGTATTTTTAGCCTGACAGTGGATACAGTCACGATCCCCTCATTACATTGTTATAA
Source organism: Odontamblyopus rebecca (assembly GCA_030686955.1). Lineage (NCBI taxonomy): Eukaryota > Metazoa > Chordata > Actinopteri > Gobiiformes > Gobiidae > Odontamblyopus > Odontamblyopus rebecca. Next base: position 16,613,439 of record CM060661.1, read on the forward strand.
TAGGGTTAAGCTGTATTGTAAATCTATTTACAAGCATAGTTCTAATAGTGATGGTGTTGTGAAAACGCCCCACCAAGACTCATGTTATAGTCTTGAAAAGGAGCCATAATAAAGTCTAAATCTTTCTTTAGAGAGTGGTTTTGGAGGTGATGGACGCATTGGTCTTGTTAGTGGTTGAAGGGGGTGCCATGCCGACAGAATCTCTGCTATATATTTTACCTGACTCTCCGTCCCTGTGGATAATGAGCATTGAAGAGCGGCTCCCTCGGCCTGTCTATATGCCAGAGTGCATCTTGACAGCTCATTACAGTCAGAGCCCAGACACAAATAATACAAGGTCTAAATGAAGTAATATTAGTCATGTTGGCAACACAAAGCAATGCCTGATTACAAATAAATAAATACGACCATTAAGTATCACCATGTAATAATTAATTTAAAGTAAGAGATGTCTCCATTAAATGAAAGGATGTATTTGTCCAGAAAGTGCCTCTACCTTTCTCAATATTTTGTTACCTTAGAAGACCATGAAAATAAGGCCGGGAGCTTTGATCAGGTTTCAGGTTTTCATTTATTTTGTCTCATGGAGAAATTTGGCTCAGAGCAAGGGTCAGCAGCAATAACATGATGTGTTAGTGTGTCTGTGTTTTTTATGTGTGTTATTTATTTGAAAAGAGGCATTGCACATTAATCAACATTACACAATATAAATTAGCAGATTGAGCTCATTTTCATCTGTAGTACTTTGGCCAGATGTGAGAAAAGCATTCTTAGAATGGAATCACACAACAAATATTACAATATCTACAATAACATTGGAAAGACAAATATATTATGTTGCAAGCAGTCCTCACAAATCTGTGTTTCCACATTTTTGCGTTCTTTTTAAAGGACAGGATTGTCGAGAAGCTTTAAGAGGACGGCCTGACCATAGGCAGTTCTGCTGACAAAGATAAAGATGATGCCAAATCAGTCAATCAGTCCCATCTCTGATTATATATCAGTTGTGTCTTTGGGCAAGACATTTTACCCACTTTTCTTTTAGTATGATATTTGTTTGCCTGAGTTTGATTTGTAGTCTATGGAGGGCTTGTAGGCTCAGATTTCCACACATGCTTCAAGGCAGACAGAAGGAGTGTATCACCTACACAGAGAGAGAAGTGTCTGAAAAATGCTCCAGTGTGACTTTTAGTGTCTAGGAAAGTGCTGTATAAGCATAAAGAATGACCTTTGATATTAAAACAAGGGTAATGCGTTTTATTCTTTCTTAGGCTATATTGGATATACAATTTAATGTATAACTTAAATATTACACTTAAATAGCAAAAAATCATTTTTACACAAGCTGATGCATATGAGTTTTTACTCTTCTCCTACTTGAAGCACTGTTGTTTTCATTGTCTTTCAACATATCAGAATAAAATACTAACTACAAAAACGTACTCAAATATTTCATGGAGGCTTAATATGCATAACATATTTTACCTGGTTCAAGATATACAGCAAATCATGTCTAACTGAAAGCATCCTCAACTTATCAGACAGCTTTCCCCGTAGACTGCCCTGTCACTGCAGCTCAATAGATCCACTATGACCTATGGAAGAGGTTCCATCCTGGTAATAGGAATTCCCCAGAGCTGCAGACATCCATCAAAACTGACAGAGCACGGGCAGGAACAACCAGAGAGCTTATCGGAGAAAGAAGTTATTCCAGGATCTTGCACAACTGAGGAGTTTTATGGGCAGCTTTTCAGCCATCTCTCTCTACTTCCCCATTCTCACATCCGACAAGCACCGCTGAGCTCCCCTATTGTAGAGTTCAAGAAGTTTGCCAACAGACAAGGCGCTGACCATTTAAGAAAGTTCTTGCACTTTGTATTTGAAGTTTAATACACTGAAAGCTGAACAGTTTAGGCAGAAAATTCAGTGGACTTTGTGTGAGAAATGTTCCCTGTTTGAGATCCAGTTTGTCTTGGAGGCACACTGCAGGCATATGCTATGAGTGCCTTTTGGTCCTAACGCTTTACTGTAGGCCCATGTTTTGAGTTTTCCTGCACAAACCTCCACAGGCATTTTCCTTGTTTCGTTTTGTTGTGTGTTTTATTCAAGGTGCAGTTACTGCCTCTCACAAATAACTGTGCCTGAAACTTGACTATTGGGACCGTTTTATGTACCATAACATTTTGCTGTAGTGTTGTGTACAGAATGCTGATCAGCTCCATGTTGCCAAGGTGTCTCAGTATGGTTTTCCTGTATCAGTGGCTCTTTGGGTTAAGTTTTGTCAGTGAGCATTAATCCTTAGAGACAGTGTCAAAGTTTTGAAAATATTAGATCAATTTTTTGCAATGCTGTGTAACTTTCTTTTGCACTTCGTCTGCATGGTCACAAAGGAATAGAAAGTTAAACCTATACTTTGTAACATTCTCCATAGAGATAGATATGTTTTATGTGCCTTTTATGTTGTGGTATTGCGTGTTCAGTATGTCACTAAAGACTGGCAGTTGATCTTTAAGACAGTGATGTTGATTAAGATGTCACAGAGGGTTCTAGTTGGAGAATAAATAAAGTGTATCATAGATAAATCAGTATAATAATGCCACTGTTTTTGTCATGTGTTTTAAAATACAGCCCAGATAACAAGGATTAAAATAAGTTTACTTTGCCCATCTAATTTGAGAATTAAATATCTCTATATTTTTCTACAGCGTGATATCAGTGTAGTCACCACTCCCTGTGCCACATCTTGAGCCAGGTCCAAACACAACAGTGCAATCAGATCATTTCAGTGACACGTGAAAGGAGCAGAGAAGACAGAATAATAGAGTTTTGTGGTTCACTCATTGATTTTGCAGGCATTCGTTTTTAGGTGATATATGTGTATATAAACATGTTTTCTCTCATGCTCGAAATAAAGCAAAAAAAAAAAAAAAAAAAAGCTAGTGTCACTGTGGCTGTGACACTTTATGCAACATGATGTGACCTCTTTTCAAATCTATTGAATCTGTGTTATTTAAAACTTCAATCAAATAGTATCTTTTTAGAAGGAGATGACACCCTGTCCCAGACGGGATATTATCTGTCAATGATTCAGTATTCTGTCTGCCCTGTTCTGAAGTAAAGCTGTTTATATTAGACCCCATTCATTATATGCTGCATAGGCTCAGATGATTGTCAAAGAAAGTTGTGTGTTAATGTTAATGGCATGTTGATAGATATATCAGGACAGCATCTACCTGCTCTGCTGGTCACTCACTGTTGTTCAATTGTCTTAAGTGTTTTCAGAATGAGTCAGCATTTTCAACAACTTAATATTTTATACTTGTTTTCATCATCATGCCCTCATTTTTATTGGCAGTTCAGCCTGACTTTTAATTATTGCACTAAGGTACAAATAGAGTCACAGAGCTTGTGACAGATTTGCTGAAGTGGGCAAAGGCAGTTTTTCTAAGGGTTGCAAAGATGTCTTAACTAGTTCTGTTTTTTTGAAATGGAATTTCCTTAAAATGTAATTCAGTATAAAATAACACTTGCAATGGTTGCACTATGCCTGTAAAGCAGTGCAGTGGGCAAAGGGAAATGTGAGCAGGCCAGAGAGTGTCCAAGAACTGAGGAAATGCAGAGCTACACATCACAAAACTGATAAGCTGAACAATGAAGGACATAATGGAAAATAGTGGAAAAACTAGAGACTCAGAGAAGGACTGATGGAGCTGCATTGGATGTTTGTAGAAAAAGTACATTGTGATTGTGTAAGATAGCAGCACACTGTGTGTGGGGGAGTGAATATTGATGCTCTGAGAAAAGGATCAAGGCTGCTGAGAGAAGATACTCGGACAAAGAAAAGGAATTTGTAGGATTGTAAAGATCAATTGGTTAATCAATAAACTGGACAATTCAGGTCACAATACAGTCATAACCAGAAAAATAATTATTGCGAACATTTAGACACAAAATTATTACACTGAATTATTACACTGGAAAAAAAAAAAAATATTGTATATGTCCCATTTTAGCTTTCAGAAAGTTTGACTTTAAACTACTGCTGGTCATGTAGGAAAATCTATTAAATCATGTAGGTAATCTATTAAATAATGTGAATTAAAGGAAATTAAGAATGTTCTTGTCCTGGTGTCAGTAATTGTGTAAAAGCAAGAAAAACTAATTGTAATACTCAAATTTGAATATTGTGGCAAAGTTAGCTTGATAGAAGAAGCTGGAACTGAATAGAGTGCCTATACTTATCTAGTGCCATGTTTAGTTTTTTCCTAAAATACTTTTTCAGTTAACATCTTGGGTCTTAGTGATGGAGCCATGCAGTGATCCCCAGTGGTTTCATGGCTGCTGCCCCTTAAGTGAGGGCTGGAGGTGCATGTGGTGGATCATGATTTCAGATGCTGTCAGGAAGACAAAGCACTGGCCCCACACACAGTCTATCAGGAGCTTTTACTGCACCACACGTTCTCCAGTACTCCAGCTGAGTGCACCACTGGGCTGTTCTGCATATTTACTACTCACTACTACTAATTGTGGTCCACTTCAATTGCATCGCCCCCCCTTAAGACTCATAAGACTGAACCTTTTGAACCTTTCAGTACAATCAGCTGTTTTTAATGGATGTGTATGTATTAATCTCTACTGTGACACTGGCAGATGTTTCAGCACTATTATGTTCTTTTTGATCAGACCAAAAGGTATCCAATGAAGCATGCACTCTGTTTTACTGAGCCAAATTCTGAACTGCTTTTTTGGGAGACAGTTTAAAAAGAACAGCTTTGGTACATGAAATCTCTCCACACAATGGGAATACAGGTGGGTAATTTGAAGGTATGCAAAATTACAACGGCAAACAGATTCTATACTACTACTACTACTACTACTACTACTACTACTACTACTACTACTACTACTACTACTACTACTACTACTAATAATAATAATACTGTCAAAAGGCTACAAGAAGGCTTGATTAGAATAACTTGTATAGTGTAATCTTCCAAAATGAAACTTCTGGATGTTTGTGGTTCATTTTAGAATCATTAATTTACTTTTTGTGCAAAACATTTACAGGAATATTTTAGCACTTTCCCAATGAACTGCAAAATGAAATGAAAATTGAGTGAATTTAAAATAAAGTGACATTAATTCAATTACTTCCACTTGGGAGAATCCACTTGTGAGTAGCTGAGATTGTGTGATGCTGACAGTGTCTAGACGCTTCCCACTAAAAACTACCAATGTCAGGTAGGTTTCCAGAAAGCAGACAAAAATCTGAAAATCTGTCAAGTGCCCGACTGAACCAGATTTATTCAAAACTGAAAAGAATTTAAGTACTTTTTATTTTCCTCTAACTGTGCATCGACTCAAAGGACACGCTTGATAGTTGAAATGAACTTGTCATGACACATATTTCTCAGTCTAAACAAAACAATTTCCTTCCAAAAAATTGATATTATTTAACTCATTTTTATTATAACTTTTTCTAACATATTGGTGTACCATCCAACCGGGTGGGCGGGTCTGTTGTATCCAGCGCCGCTCATGGCTGCCTGCCTACGTTGGACTTCCTCCACACCCCTCCCCTACCCCTGTTGGTCCTGTGGAATCCTGTGAGGTGTTTTTTATTTTGTGTACACATTCCAAACAATGTCCCGTTCTGGGGCAGGTCTGGGGTGGTCCTCTTTTTTTTCTCCTCCCCCTGTTCTCATGCAATGCTGTTTTTTTTTGTTTATTTCTATCTGCCACCTGCCTTTCTGTCCGGTTCGTGTTGTCTTCCCCATGTAATATTGTTTTGTATGTTGTAATGTACGGACAGGTCCAATTTTCAATTTCTTTGTATGTCTTGTACATGGAACATGACAATAAAGGCTTCATTCATTCAGTCATGACAGGACAACAGATCGGCCACTGGCATAAAGCCATCGTGACTCTAAAATACCTCCCAAAGTAGTCCTTCACCTACACACTCAGAGTATCCAACTTCCTACTCTGCAAGTCCTTTATATATTTACACCTGTATTTTACACCTCAGGGTCCCACTGTTCATAGCAGAATTAAAGATGAACAGCTCTGTGGGAAGCATTGAGTTGGACTCAGTATGTGTCTGTCAACTCTGTGGGACTGAGAAATACCTGTAAAAAACAGTTACATTTGGAGTAGAGTGCATTTTTCATTCTTAAACACATTGATTTTGTTTGTTTTTTTCTTCACTACATCTTTTTACTTATAACTAGAATACACTGTTAGTGTTAAAAGGTGCATTTTTGCTGTAGTGTTGTGGAACATACTGCATTTGTAAAAAGAGGTTCCTGTCAGAATATTATTTTTATTTTACAGATTTTGTAAGATTGTCACCAATTATCAGAAAGTGCTTTCCACCCCTGCTTAACTGATCAGTTGAGTCATTGCATTTTTGTGTTTCTCTTGTTAAAGTAAGCATCTGTAAACCCGTTTCTAAATGCTGAAATAATGAGGAGCATCAGTTGAGGTAGTGGAAGTTAAGCCCTTCATTATCTTGTCTGCTTGTTGTCAATAGCACTTGGCTGTATCTGTCTAACATTAAACAGTAGTTGTTCATTATCAGTATGATTTTGAGCCCTGCTCATTCAGTACTTGAAGAGGTCATATTACCTACTACATTCAGTATCTCTGTGGGTGTACTCTGGATGTCAGAATAAAACCTATCTATCTATAACATGTACGTGTCAGAAATGTGGCATAATGGGATTTGTTTCTCCTCAGGATTTGCTTAGTAATCACTTCAGTCACAGTAGATGATAACATGGCACTGATTCAGTGCGTAAGCGCATAAGATGGGCTACACTATCACTGCTAGCATTGCTTCTGACTGCAATATTACTTGTTTAATATCCTGCAAAGATTTACACAGTTATGGATTTTTTCAGGTAATGTGTTTGTGAATCGTTAATGAAATGGTCATCTACATATAATACATTGTTATGATCTTGTAAACTAAATGTCAAACTAAAAAGAAAATAATGAGTTTTTTTTTTTTTTTTTGGGACAATCTTATTCCTGTGTTAGAGGTTCCATCTAGTGGTGACCACATGTTGTATCAACCAGATACTGCCCCCTTTTATATCAGTGGTTGCGAGTGCAAACTAATCACACAGTGATTTAGCAAATTTTTATGCTAGGTGCTCTTATTGCTGCAATTTTTCACATGAATGTGACTGCAGTGGGCATTGAGGGGGAAGGACATTTGTTTCACCCACTGCACTTAATGCATCAGTGACTGGTGATATGCATAACATAACATGCATACATACATGTATGTTATACATACATATATACATACATTAACATACAACAGCATTCATACATTAACATTAAGCTCTTTTGTGTCATTTTGCCACAGGGACGAGTGACCCATATGTGAAGTTCAAGCTTGGAGGAAAGGAAGTGTTCAGGAGTAAAACCATTCATAAAAACCTCAACCCTGTGTGGGACGAGAGAGTGAGTTTTCTGGTGGAGAATCTGAGGGAGCCACTCTATGTAAAGGTAACAGGAGCTTTTGTTGTATCAGGTGATGTTCCTGCATGAAATAAAACCTCTTTCTCCCACCTGTGATGTCCAGGTCTTTGACTATGACTTTGGACTTCAGGATGACTTCATGGGCTCAGCTTACCTCCACCTGGAGTCACTGGAGCATCAGAGGTAAATGTAATCACATAGTCACTGGAAATATTGGAAGTTTTGAGAATGCTAGGTTTTTAATAATCAACATGCCTTGGGCTGTGGTGGTGAAATATAGAGTAAGACTGCCCTCTAGTGTCACTTTGTTAGAAGCACCTCAAATGCAAATAACCCATGATTAATACAAATGTGTTATTTATTTATTTTGTGTGTGTCTCCTATCTTAGACTGGCCTATCAAATGTGTGGGATTGGTGTAATATGTTTTTTTCTGGTTTTCAGTTGGACAGTATACAAAAACATACTGCAGCAGTTAGTGGATTTCCATGTGCAGTCTCTACAGATCTAAAAACAAATGATTTGACATTTATCTACAAAAAAAAACAAAACATTAAAGATTATCTCAAGTGTAAACTTAAGTTAAAAGTAAATAAACTATTACAAATGCTCCCTCTTGTGGTTATAGCTTAACATGACATGACTGTACAAAAGTACTGAGCATGAAGTTGTTTTTGTGTATTTTTATTGTTTTTGTGATACAAAAACTTTCTTTCACAAAGCTTAAATTGCACTGTGTACCACACAGTTACATAAGGTCAGACTGTGACACTGAAATGCACACATTCATCCATTATCTTTCACTGTGTTGTCTTTTTGTAGGACACTGGACGTGACACTGGACCTAAAGGATCCACAGTATCCTGAACATAATCTTGGAAGTTTGGAACTGGCGGTCACACTGTCACCAAAGGAGGGTGATATGAGAGACGCTGTAAGGAAACTTCATTGCCTCATTCATATTTGTAAATCTACCTTCAAACATACAAATGTGGCCTTGTGTTGCCCAGAAATCCTAACATTATTTCACTTACAGAGGTTGGTAGTACTCATTTACTCAGTTACATTACTTGAATATTTTTTGGGAAAATATATTTGACAGTATAACAATATTCTCATGTAAATAACAGTTTTGATTATATTTATTTATTTGTTTATTTATTTATTTGGCTATCTCTTGAAAATACCAGTGCACCATTTTACTTTTTGTCCTTCCAATCAAATTATAAATGAAATCCAAATGTTGCTCTTACAATTACGGTTACTTGAATTGTAGTTTCCTCAAATATTTATTTCATTAATTTATACTTCTACTTGAGTAATGTTATTTTGAAGTAACGATACTCTTACTTAAGTTAAATTTTAACTACTCTACCCAGCTCAGTTCAGTTGTGAGTTGGGTTCATCTAAAGTGTAGTCTTAGTTATTTGAACCTTGTCACTGCATTACAAACATAGGCTGTATTGCTTGTTCACTTGCGCTAGAAACTCTTCAACCCAGCAGATCCATATGCATAAGCACAAGTGTAATTAATATGTTTGGTGGAAAAGTTCCATGTTCAAAGAGCACTAGATTCTTCTTCCTAATTACGTTGGCTGGTTCCTCTGTGGACATGCTCAGTGTTTGAGAGTTGCATTTATTTCTGTTCAATTATTTGTTTGGTTAATTGGACCCCTGCATGTTGATCCGGAACAAGGCAGTGTCATGGGGGAAATATTTTATTCTCTTTGATCTGATGTCTTAATTCTGCTGCTTATTTGGTGCTGCAGTTCACAGAGTCCATGTTTGACAGAACAAATAAACTCTATTTAGGTTAAGCATCTTTTTTGATTTTGCTAACTGTGAGGAAAATTAGTACAAGGTTAGACTAGTGCACTGAAGATGCACTTTTCTGCCATCTGTTGATGAAATATGGTACTTGTTACTTGTAAGTAGCAAAAGTAGCAATTTTGGAGATTACCAGACTTTCAGTTTCATTATCAGTTGTTCAAAAACACATAAACATAAGCCCAAGATTGCATGATAACATTTTCATGACAATTCTCATGTTTTGCATATTTTCCAAGTATTACCTCACTTAAATTTGCATGACTGACGAGAAGAAGAGTCCTTTGAATTAACCCCTCCCATAGTAGGCCTGTGCCCTCTAACCCCTGACCCTGCACTCTTGAGACACTAGGGGGTGCACTGTAACCACTTTGTCTCATTTACAGACCTTGCTTTTGAGAAGGAACTGGAAACGAACCAGTAAGGTAAACTAAACCAGCATGAAACCCCCTCAAACTAATAACTTGATTGCTCTGCATCCCCCTGTCCTGCACTCTGCACTGGTGTCTGGTCCCATTCATGGATGGAGTCTCCTTTATCACTTTCATTTTTCCTCAATGTGGTTGCCTTCGTGCGTCTCTCGCTGGTGATGACATTTATAGCTGCAATATAACACAGTGTATCATTCATCTTTGTCTGTAAAACACAATTTCTTATAAAACATTTACTAACTTAACAAAAGTTGGTTAATGCCCGGCAAGTCTTCTTGTTTATATAAATACAGTGTATAGCACCTTGTGTGTGGACATTATTGATTTAGATGTACTGTTTTTAATGCCGTTCTATTCCAGTCAGCCTGAGCAGATGTTTTACGCCTAATCTTACATCATATTGCTGATTGCCACATATGTTGTCTTTTATTTTCCATTATGTTGTGCAACCTTGCAGGTTTTGTGATTATATGGGCTCATCAATCAGAAAAGCATGCAATTCGCATGTGACAAAGAATTACCTTTATATTTTTTAAACTGTTCTTACTTAAAGGTGCGCTATGTAACTTTTTTCTAGTGACAGGTTTGCTTGCTGCTTATCTCCATGGTGATGTCATTACGTTGCCTGAAATGTTCCACAGTATGGCATATTGCAGTTAACTTATCTTTTTTGTTGTTACAGGTGTTTTAATTCCTCAAAACCTTAATAAACATGCATTTACTGTGAGTAGGATCTCCTCTACAGATCTGATCTGTAACTTGTCCTGTTAGCGTGTCTCCATTTGTCTCCATTTACTGTAGATACATTTACTGTAGATACATACTTTTTATGTCATACTGTGGAACATTCTTATCAATGCAGTAATATCTCTATGGACACAAGCAAGTTACATAGTGCATTTTTAAGATGCTGTTGGACTAGTACAGTATACAAAGGGAGTTTTCTTAACATTAGCCTACAGTTGAAATGCACCAGGAGACTGTGCTCTACATTTAAAGCGCTAGCTCGGTTCTGGCTGGGCAGACGTCCTGCTGTAGTGCGCTTCCCAAATCCACGTCTTTGAAGCCTCCCTAACTGGGCCACCCCGCCTGTGACTCGGGAATTAGCTCAAACACTAACAAACTACTACTGTGTAAGCCCACCAAAAGGCTGCTCCTGCCTCCTGACTCATACATACACTCTACTTAGCTATTTTTAAACAACCACTTTTTAATGAAGCATCTGTTGAACAAGATGCTGCAAGTAATAATTATAATGTCTCTCTGTATTCGTTCATTGTAGTGCAGCCATGAATTTTGCGAAATCACTGACAATGTCGACCATCCACAAGGCCACATTAGTTTAAAATTGAATCTTAGGGTCTGTTATGAGACTTTGAGACTCCACAAATCTCACTGCATGATTGGTCTCATGCTGTGCTTTGGCAGAAAGATGCACATTTGGAATCCAAATAGCCTATGTCTTTTTTTTTTTTTTTACTGAAAAACAAATATGGAGCTACAAAACAAGGCAACAATTAGGACCAAGTATCGAAGGACATACAAATGACCTCATGATTAGCATACAGTGGGTTAGTGAGAGTGGAAGATATGGCAGTTTGTATAAGGGGAGTTGGCTGTATTGCATGAAGCTATTGTTTAATGTCTCGAGGATGGAAATTAAGATGCTCCGTCCTCCAGATCAAAGCCTTAGCAATTGTGTGGCAGGGTTTGTTCAGAGTTTAATGAAATTCACCCGCAAAACAAAAGCTATGCTAATAAATTCTCTCCTAACGAGGAAGGAGGAGAGAGAAGGAGAGAGGAACCATGAGAGCGGGTTGTATCAGTTTGACAAATAAATACTCAGCTCTTTGTTTTAGAGAAAGATACTGACATAATTCAAAGGGAGGTTAAATAGGCCTGTAAATGCCAAAGCTGTAGGGAAAAGCTGTACTTAAAATAGAAGTATGATTTATGTGAATTTGTTATATTGTCATTGTGGAAGTGATAGAGCTGAATCAAAAGCATTTTTGTTGCTGTGTTTAAGTAACAATTTGTCATATTAAATACGATTCATTTTGGTGTTTTGTTTAGCGATTATATTATGAAAATATTGTTCAAATTTAAAAAATAAAATATTGTATTAAAATAGACTCCACTTAATTGAATAACTATATTATAAAAAAATAAGGAAACATGCAGTGTTATCTCAAGGGGAAAAAAGTGGCATTTCTTAAGATGATGTGGTCCACTGAGTTTTAGTCAGGCCCCAACTTTGACTTCTAAGGCACATTTGAGCACATTTTGAATAGACTGCTAATATTCTTTCTCTATATTGTTATCAGAATGATCCCAAACAATATCAAGATCTGTTTTTTTTTTTAATATTGTCTACCCTCAATTTAGTATTAAGGCGTATAATGGCATAATGGCATAATGGTGCATAATGGCGTATAGTTAGCTGTGGTGAAGAACCCTCAGCAAGAAACAAACAGAACACTGTATTTTTGCTTTTATACAAAGTTTTAGATTCACTTGTACAGTTATGTGTGTTTTATTTATTATTAATTACTGTTTAAAAAAGAACACTGCTACATTAATGTCATGTTTATCATTTTGTTTCTGTTTCTCTGTGTTGCCTTGCGTGTCTGTGAGAGGTGGGAGATATACTGAAAAATGGATAATATCACAATTGTTGTTCTGGAGATTTTCTAATAGAATAGAATATTGAGCATATTGTTTAGAATAATAAAAATGGACCTCAAAAAGAGCATAAAATTAACAGAAACATGTAGCCGAGGGTATTATGGTAATATTTCTTCACTTGTATGGTATTCTCACATTTTGTGCGATATTTGAACCTCAACTAAGACATTTCTGATTAAACAAACAAAAAAAAGAGATTCATTTTTGCCAATATCGCCCACCCCATACCTGTTTTAGCATACATTTCTATTTCTATATTGTTTGACTAATGCTTGTATGTTTGTGTTTTGGGTGCTGCTGCAGTATCAGAGCATGCGCCTGTCAGATGTGCACAGAAAAGCCCAGCTATGGAGAGGCATTGTCAGCATCAGTCTGATTGAGGGCCGTGACCTCCAGCCCATGGACGCCAACGGCTTTAGCGACCCCTACGTCAAGTTCAGGATGGGCCACCAGAAATACAAAAGCAAGGTCCTGATCATTCAATGGGATTTGTTCACATTCGACAGTTTGATGTTGTCATAATCGCAGATGGAGGGCAGCAGCTTATGTAAATCTATGGGAGAGTTACTAATTTTGATAGAAATTTCCTCAAAAGTTGAATGAACCTTATCACTATTTGTCTGAATTTGACATATTCATTTTACGTCTTTAAGTCCTTTTAATGCTAATAACAGTTGAGTATTGTCATACTTTTCTGAGGCCATTGTGAAAAAGTAATTTCACGTTTGTGTATTTATGTTGACAGAGAATAAGTTGAACTTTATACCATTTTTGTTTCATGTGGATAGGCCCAGACATTCAGTAATTACAAAGATATTAAACATAAACCAGCATCTCTGCAATATGACAGTTAAACAGCAAATGTCAATATATAATTTGTCAGTTTTCAGATTTGTTGCCTTGGTTTATGGTTTATGTCTCTGCAATTACTGGGCCTATCCACATGAAACCAAAAACTGTAAAAAAAAAATAAAAAAAATAAATAAAAAATTCAAGACAGTCTTGTCTGTCTGCACAAATGAACTAAAGTGGAATTATTCTTTAACCACAACTTCAGATAGTGGTGCACTGGTGCCATTATTCAATCACAACGATGATTGTTGTTTGATTAATATAGTTAGTTTGTGAAGTCTGTTACTTAAGAATATTGATAAGGTTCAACATTTGTGGATAGGTTTGGGTATTTCTTTCAAAATAGTTCCATGGGTGATGGGTGAACAAAATATACTATGTTTTGACTGGTTTCCTCTTAACAAGAATCTAAAACACACGCCCTCCATGTTTGTTAATTTATGACACCAAATTCTATGATGTGAACGCAACATATTAAAGTGAATGTCATGTAATTTACAGTGCTGCCAAAATTATAACATGTCATATTATTTCAGACAATGCCGAAAACCTTAAACCCACAGTGGAGAGAGCAGTTTGATTTCCACCTCTATGAAGAACATGGGGGCTATGTGGATATAACAGTGTGGGACAAAGATGCAGGGAAAAAAGATGACTTCATGGGCAGGTAAGGTGTGCCAAACTGATCAAGCATAACATTACAACAGCTTGTATAAAGTGTCTGTTCATAATGTCGTGTCATTTGTCCGTTTTGTAATCCCTCAAGCAGAAACGGTCATGCTCTGTATTTTCTCATCAGGTTCCACTAGAAATTTGTCATCAATTAACTAAGCTTTTTTGACCAAGAATTCCTGACTAGATCTCCATAAAAATGCTATGACCAAGAAACTTCAACCCTGAATAAACTTCTGCTTATACCTTATTTATTTGATTTTAAGTTAATCAAGGAAATCCCTTTGTAATTCTGAATCTCCTCATACAGTTGAGTCCTGATCACTTCTTGTGCATGTCTAGGGTATAAACAATTAAGTCAATTTCAAATCAAATCAACATGAACAAGATGAAAACTGTATCTTGTTGTATTCATGTTTTGGGATAACTAGGTGTGTACAAAAGCAAATGTTTAATATTTTCTTTTTCACAATTTTTCTTACTTTTTAGGTCTACTATTGACCTATCGCTCCTGAGTAAAGAACATACGCATAAGTTAGAGTTCCCCCTGGAGGAAGGTGAAGGTGTGCTGGTGCTGCTGGTCACACTCACAGCTTCAGCCGCAGTCTCCATCTCTGACCTGTCCATCAACATGCTGGACGACCCCCAAGAGAGGCACCAGATCATGCAGAGATATGTAAGCTCCATTTTAGGCTGTAGATAATTTGCTTAATGGAATAGCTCAATAGAAACCACTGTCAGCTGTCAAGTATTACTATGCAATATTTAGCTGAAGTTTTTATGTTTGTATTGTTTAGTAATTCATGGTAAATTTCCTTATTGATACTTTGCAGTGACAACATGCTTCTCTATTGGCTGAATATTTAGTTATTGAGTTACCATGGTGACACAATACATACATAAAACATAACTACCAAAATAGAAGAAAAAATAGATGTATTTAAACAGCACATTTGCAGTCTGTGATCAATATGAGTATCCATGGTCATGTTTAGGTGTTTGATGTGAACAACAACAATGCTGGAGGACCTAACTGAAAAACTGTTGACTAACGCTAGCAAGCTTGGGTCTATAAAGTTATTTTAGAGGGAGTTTTAACAGTAAAATGGTAATTTAAATAAAATATGTTTCAAATTGGTGCACACTGTCCACTCCGCTCAAAATAAATAGTAGTAAAGTTGAATAAGATCAGTAATAGACAATATAAGTGTAGAGTAGGTTAGATGGTTAGACTTGTTTGATGCAGAGGAGTTTGGAAAGCTTTCATGCTGTGCCCTGATTGTTTGTGTTGCCGGGATTATCAGCCACAGTATTGTGCTGTATTTGCATCAGCAGCCTGCAGTGTGTTGCACATCTATGATTAATGCATGTGGACTCTCTCATTCGGGTGGTAAATGTCTTGACTTGTTATCTAGTTGTTACTGATATGAGTTTAGTCGTGGAGAGAAAGTCATACAAGAGACACTGAGAATCCTCTGGTCCTTCTCACCTCATAATGAAACAGCATTAAAGGGACATGCTGGAATTTTGGACATAGGGCCTCATTTATTAGTGAGGCGAGTGCAGTTGATGTGTGGAGACACTTTTTAAAATATTTCATCCAGTCCTTAAATTTGCAGCTGTTGCTCGGGCTAGGCTAGCGCATGTAAATGGTCGTAGTTGGTTTGTCACTAAAAAACAGTCTTACCCACTTCACAAAGCACCCGAAGCAAATGTATTATTATGCCAGACTATTGATGTAAATGTCTGTGTCGACAGAATAATTTTAGAAGTAAAACTAACCTTGCATTTGAAGGATATATGTCTGAGCAGCAACAGCGAGTTATACTTCCTGATAGAAAGCTTGGCAGGGCCAAGCTTTCTCAACATGTGACGATTCTTATGTAAGCTTTTTTTTTTCCAAACATTCTATCAACACAGACATTTACATCAATAGTCTGGCGTAATAATAGATTTGCTTCGGGTGCTTTGTGAAGTGGGTAAGACTGTTTTTTAGTGACAGACCAACTACGACCATTGACATGCGTTAGCCTAGCCCGAGCAACAACTGCAAATATAAGGACTGGATGAAACATTTTAAAAAGTGTCTCCACACATCGACTACACTCGCCTCACTAGTAAATGAGGCCTTATGGAATGTACCTTTAACAAGCATTTTCATAAACATTATCTAAGTCTTATTTCACTCATTTAAAGATATTGTGTTGTATTGCTATCTAATAGCTATTTTTCAAATGAAAATTCAGAGGTGAACTAATTAATGTATCTCAAAAGTAATTGAAAATTACTATTAAAAACAGTCAGTTTGATGATTTATAATTATTTTACTCAAGAAAAACATGTCAAACCTTTGGACCCTTACCCTGTCCTAATAGCCTCTTGCATATGGTCAACCGTCATCCCACACTGCAGAGACTAGTCTTCATCAGAAGGGGGAGCTCTAGGACTGACACAAACATGCCTCGATAATCGACAGAAGAGGAGCTATATGGTGTATGTGTGTGTATGCACAAGTGTGTGTGTATGTGTGTAATAGAGGCCGAGAGGTAAGGGGTGAGGGTTGAAGCAGGAAGGGAAGGCGTGTAAAATGAAAAGAAAAAGCTATTTCACCTCTCTCACAACTCGCCCAGACCCCGTTTTTCTGCTCGGCTAAAGGCAAGACATTTTCCTTTCCTTCGACTACCTGCACAACCCATTTCTGTGCCACTCTTCTGGACGCCCGGGCTCTTTGTCTGTCAACACTGTGGCCCTCGCTGAGCGTGATAGACTTTAGAGGGAGGTGGGGGTTGCAGATGAAGGGGCAGAGCAAGGGTATAATTTGAATGCTTTCTACAGATTAAAATAGTACATTTGCCCACCGTCAGGTGAAGAATTTATTAAAGATGAACCTTTATAGAGCACTGATAACTCCAAGTGGCTCTTTTAGAACATAATAGTGTGAGAGTTCTAAGCAAATAAGTATTTGACTGATACAAGCCATCACTTAAAAGTCAGCTCTGCAACTAACCTTTATACAAAGAAACCACTTCTGTGGTTCACAGCCAATAAGACTTCCTCTTGTAGAGCTTTCATAAAATTAAGATGGAAAGGGTAACATTAAAATTATGGCTGTGTTATCATTATTATTATTATTTATTTATTTTTTTTTTAAATCATTATCAATTTCAAATGGTAAGTCAGTTCAAGCTTCAGTGGGAAAAGTTATTATTCAGGTCATGCTCAGTAATTTGTACTAAAAAGTTTACTTAATGATTGTCAGAATCTTTTTTCCTTCTTTAAAAACACATAACCAATAATATTGGTACTATCACCAGGTTGACAGAATTTTGTCTGGTGAAATAAAACAAGATATCCCATTGCAAACGATTATTTAAATGACTCTTATTATCAAGTAGCTTACCACAGCTCTTTCAGTATGTTGCCTGTTAGAACAATCTGAATAAACAAATGAATGTTTTTATCTTTTTTATTTTAGCTCCTCTTGCAGCAGGAGGCAATTTTGTGAAGTCCACTCACTTGGCGACGGTCTTGGATCTATTAGCGCCCAGTGTAACCTTTCCTTCATCACTAATTACTGCTCCTCTGAAGTAGAGGGGGCCAAAGGAACATGGCAAAGGGAGATTTATGCATTATGATGGCCAAAGAGCACACACACTAATGCCTCTTAATGGACCTGAGGTGGTCCTAAGAAGAGCGGAAGACACAGTGACCTCTGCTGGAGTGGTGGCACTTCAGCGCCCACACACCTATGCTTACTCTGCATTGTTCTAGTGTAAAAACAACTGCTTATACAGGAAGTAGTAGTACATAGCAAAAGAAAGACATTTACTTTTGACACTTGATCTCATGATTTGAATTTGATTTAGCGGAAGCTGAGGTTCTTAGTGGTAGTTGGTTAAATATTCTGATCTGATTGGTTGTGGCTCAGAATCCATGTGTTTGTCTTTGTGTGTCCGAGTGTGATGTTTTTTCTGTGCTGATGAAAGGTGACACGATGCAAAAATGACAGCTAGTCATGAGCCCGTGGCAGAGCTGATTCATTTGTGTGTGTGTGTGTGTGTGTGTGTGCGGCATGTGACAGAGAGGCAGACGTCACACTGACAGAATGTCAATCACACACCGGACGGGGGAGGATTTTGTGAACACCAAGTCCGTCTTCCCCTCCTCTCTTCTCTCTTCTCTCATCAGCTCTTCATTTCTTCCTTTCATGTGCTCCAGTCTTTACCTGGTTCAGGCCTGCTGGTTGCTTGAGGGAACGGGTGATTGGTCTCCTGCCTCTTCTCTGCCTCTCTGTCTTCTCAATTCACCGCTTTCTGTGTTTCTGATAGGGACTTTATTAAACTTGTGGAGGATGGGTTTTGCTAATCGTATGTTGAGGATGAACATTAAATGCCCCCTTAGGGAGACTATAGTATATAGATATGTATGATAGGATATGAAAGGAAGGTATGGGTGGAGGATGGGTGTGTGCAAAGATTAATTTTAAACATATGAATTCAATATATTGCTCCATTGTAATTGTTTAGAGAGATGATAGATGTGTAATCTTGCATTTTGTAATTTTGCTTGGTTAAAGTGAGAGGAAAAGTCCAATTCAAAATATCAACATATCTCATTCATTGGTTTCAGCTTTGTGTTTATTGGTACCATTTTGTGTACTTTTAACCATTCAAAAGATATAATTTTTTTATGAATTGTTAATTGCTATTGCAACGGGACTACTTTAACGTTACACTAAAACCCATATTGAGCTTGTAAAGTGGTAAATTCACAAATATATTTTGTTCTTTTCAAGGCTGTAAACACATGTAAACTAGCGTGAGTATCGTATCAGATCACTGTGGAATAGTTAGGCCTCTTTTAGCAAAGTGTGAAATTAACATAGTAGTTCTTGTTTTATGGGGAGCATGCAACACTTTAATCCATTGGCCTTTCTCTGACTCTGCAGCTGAATCTACAGAAAAGATCACACTTGTTCCCTCTCTCTTTGCATCTTCCTATTTCTCTCTCTTTTCTAGTCTCTCTCCGCCTCCCTCTCTATCTGTCTCCCTCTCTTTCTCCCTCCCTTCTCATCTGCTTTAGAAGGCTTTTGGACAATGATATCGCTGGAAACAGGCAAGACTCTGACAGAGTTAGTAATAATGAATTAAGTCTGTAGCCCGGCCCTGACTCTCAAATTTAAATTATAATTACTCCAGTGGGGATGGAGGGGCTATTGCCAAAAAATACTGAAATATAGTGAAGTGAAGTGCTTTTTCATTTAGTTTTAAACACATGCACTCTTCGCTACTTAATTTCAACATTTATACCCAAGCTATACCTAATAATATATACCTAAGCTATTTCATTCTATGCATCTAATTTTGTTGATCAAATCTTAGAAGCAACTCTATAGCTTCAGATATGATAAGGGTGCGTGGTTATTTCTACTTATTTAATTATCATGATTGTTAATTAGAAAATACTCATTCATTAAAATTTCATTACTATACATTTGCTAATATGGCATTCATATTGAGCACACAACACAATAACATAGAAAGCGTGTTTACATCTAGAAATATATAACACACTGTTATCTAAGACCGATCAACATGCTTCAGGCTAACTAATAATCACATGAATGCAAAATATAATTAGAAATTTCACCTAAAAGCACTTCAAGTTATTGACACGCTGTACCTGTGCATATTAATGACTTTTAATCATTTAGCTTTGTATCTTCTATACCATTATATATTATGAAAGTTGTAATTTTATAGCCTCTAACATTTCAGATGCACAATTTAAGAAATTAATTTTTGTGGTAAAAAGAAAAAAAAATCAGCAGCCTGCACTTTGAATAAAGATATGCAGTGTGTGCCAAAAGGAACAGACTGACATCGCCTTGAAGCCGTCAGTGATTTAAACTGATCGGAGTGGTAGATTAATGTTTTTAGAAAAGAAGGACACAACTGCGACTGAATTTTTGAAATCTTAAATTAATAGTTGAAAATCGTGATGCTGAACTTGTCTAATGTGATTCATATTTGTTCTGCTTCCATTTACATTGTATTATATTTGACCTTTCGCAATTTACTGTTGCACCTGACTCACGTCTTTATCACTTAAGTCCAATTTCATTAAAAAGTTACACAATATATTTCAAGGAGCCATCTGTGCTATTCAGTGAAATTAGATTCCGCGTGACTGTAAATGCCAGCTGTACATTTTCAAATAGGTGCTGTTAAAGGACATATTCTACCCTTTTCTCTGGCGCTAAAATGTCAGCCTATTGACCCGCCTTTCTCCTCTGTGCTAATTTGCAACACTCTTTGACCTTTGGCCTCTGTTTCAGAGCCTGTGGAGATCGCTTCACAACCTGAAAGATGTCGGCGTGGTGCAGGTGAAAGTCATCCGGGCGGAGGGGCTGATGGCCGCAGACGTGACTGGTAAGGGACAGTACTTAAGCTAGTACGCACTGCTGTTATAATAAACATACTGATATTCAAGAAAGCTATTATTTTGAGTGCATGAAAATCTTAGTTATTTTTGTACATTTGAATCAATATATTGGGTATTTGTGTATTTTATATTGGATATTATATGTTTACAATTGTTTATTTTGCCTCTCGTATGGAATGACGCTGCTCTGGTATGCAAAAGTAATAATAAGTATATTTCTATTAGTAATGCTAGTTTTTAAAGTATGACATTGGTGGAGTAGTAGTAGTAGAGATTGTAACAACCATAGTGGTAGAATTAGCCATATTATGAGAACAATCTAAAAGTAGCTTTCATTATCAAGAAATTTAAATGTGTCCTGGTCTACGCTTTATTTTACAGTCACTCATACCATATGATTACTAAGTGGTAGGGACAGGTCACATACTGGAACAGGTACACGGGATTAAGAGTAAATACAGTGTTACAATAATATGTTAAAGGAATTATTTTTACTTTAAACAAAACCCTAAATTCTTCACTTAAATGATGTATTTGTTTCAGCAATGATGCATGAATAGTCATTTGAATAATTGAGAAAAAGACATTTGGACCAACAACCCCCCCACACCCCCACACCCCTCACGCACACAGCCACACCTCACCTCTCTCTGCTTGCTCTCTGTGAATCCTCCCTTCTCCATTAATTCCTACTTTTAATTAGGTCTGCAGTGGACAGGCCTACTTTTTCACTCTGTATTATCCAGCTGAATGAGACAGAGCTTGTGTGTCCTCCCTGAGAGTGTGCTGCTGTGAGATTCCCTCTTTCTTTGCACAGCCCCATTAGCAGCAGAGTGGAGCTGCTTGATTTGGGTTATTGCATTGGGCGACCTGAGCAGCCGGGAGTGCAGGCCTAAATGGCTCTTTGCCTCTTGTATTTCACTTGGACCAGAAATGTGCTCGCTGACCTCGCCGTGGACCTCATCATTTAGTCTGAGCGCAGCGCATCTGTCAAAGGAGTAAAACTGTACAAATGTGGAACGTCTATTGACAATTTGTTTGGCTTTCATTTGCTCTATCATGACCCAACTATGAGTTCACATTTACTTATTCTGTTGGCTCATAGCAATTATGAATTAAAGCAAATTTGGTTTAATGTAACCGATGTGACATAGGGCAAATACTGTAGCTTATCCCTCTTAAGCATTAGGTATGCTTTCCAAAAGATTTGGAGCAATCCTTGGTTTTATTACATTCATCCAAATAGACTATGAAGGATATTTGTTTATAGTTGGGTCATCTGACAGTTTACATAAAAAATATAAATATGTAAGTTCTAGTATAATCTAGTATAGCAGTTACATGTTATATAAAAATCTATAAAAAAAATACTTGAGTTCTAAAAGTCCCTATGAAAACATATTATTTCATACAACATATAGTTATAGTTATATAGTTTCAGATTTATTTACATTTACTATTTAAATACATTTGAATTATGTACAGAAATCATTGGAGTATTTTAATACAAGCAAAAGTACATGTTTGGTATGTGATCTAGTACAAAGTGAAGCATAACATCTACTTATTTAAATAGTGATCATTATGCTAACAAAATAACATTGCTTGGCTGTGAGTTTTCAGCCTTATACTTTTTCATCTGGTACTGTATGCTGTTTAAAAATACATAAATATAAAGATGCAAGGCTCCATACAATTATCCTGTTCCCGCCAATCATCTCTGATTAAATTTAAATCCAGTCGCCCAATATATGATATGGAAATGAATTTCTACCCACTCCCCCACTTTCTCTGTAATATTCGGTTTTTTAATGATACGGTGGAGGTGCACAGTTGTCGTTAGTGTTGAACTTTCACCTTATTGGCCGCTAGCACTAGAGGCGCTGTCTTAACCAATTACACGCTCCTGTTTGAGTGCCACTCAGAGATGGTCCAGGTAATGTCCGAGTAGAGCCTGCCCCCTGTACCCGGGCCCTCTGGGTACTGTGGCAAGAGTTTTACTCTGAAAAGCGGCAAACCCATTTCACCACGCTCTAGATAGTTATAAGTATGACTCTGATGCAAGTGAGATGAGGATGCACCGTGCCATAATTGCCTTGGAGGTGGCTTAGACTTAGTGAATTTGAAAAATGCATGGTTCTGTTTAATCATATTATTCACAATTTAAATTGTGAATGACAGGTGTAATATTTATTTCATGGTGTGATGTGTGCTTCAGGATCTTCACCTTATGAGGTGTAGCGTACATAGCAAAGTAGTGTATGCTGCTTGTCCCCTTATGAACTCTTTATGAACACAACTTTCAAATTAAATATATAATTTTACAAAGAAGATAAAATGTGAAAATTATTTCAAATTCTGTTTTAGTCTTATATTGAGCTTTTCTGGACCTATACATTTAAATATTAAACTGGATTAAACTGTTTATGTAGGTACAACAAATACTTACAAATAATTTTGGTCGCTAAAATTACAGATTTTTCCCATTACAAAATAGCACAAATGTCTGCCGTTTTGGTTACCACTAATTTTTAAATTATTACTCACTTTTCTACAGATTTTTTTCAAAATCTCCTCACTACTTTCTTTCGGCACTGTGAATGTGTCACCATTGAAATGCTCCAACAGTCCAGTCGCCACTCAGAGGCACAAGAGCTGACAAACAAAGGGGATTGTTGGTTTTAGAGACTATTTTCAGTTATCCTACTCCAGGCCTGAGAGGACCTACTCCACAAAAACACTTGAATTAGAGGCATCGAGGAGGAGGAGAGGGGCTGTGTGAATGGTAGGGAGATGGGGCTCTCTTTTCAGCGCGCCTGTGACCCTTTCTCACCCGCGCTCCTGTCTGTTTGTCTGTCCGCCTGTCGCGCCCTCACCTTGAGCCTGACCCACTGTTGGCCAGCGCTGTTAATATACGGTGTTCATGTGGTGAGGGCTCTTATGTGGCTCTTGCCGAGATATTGTTCCTGCCAGTGACACACATAAGAATGCACACATGAAGCGACAACGGATAACGGGTAGAAGCATACAATTTTCCAGAGAAATAAATAGTATTGTCCACCTAAAGTTAGAGAGAATATTAACAAGGACCATTTATATTTTTCTATTATAGTGTAATGCATTAGGTGAACGAAGTCAGTTTCAGTTATAGTTGTAAAAGAAATCAAAACAATGTTCATTTGAGCAGATATGAATACTAAAAAATACATAAAGTAGGCCGTTTCCTGAAATTTTGAGAATGGTCTTAATCTATATCAGAAGTAATAGAAGTGTGCATGATTATATTAAAGAAACTTCTATTATGTTGTGTTGAAAAGTATACTTTTTTTTTTTTAAATTTACCTTATGTGGTTTTGAAATTGAAATCTATGGTGTTGTGTTGAAGTTTATTTAAATTTGTAGTTCAATTCATATATAAAAAATCCTAACATTTCCAAAACAGTTCACTAACCCTAGTCTCTATATATCTATATCTATCTATCTATCTATCTATATTTTTGCACAGATTTTTGTCTATACACAATCACTAATATTAAATTAAAAGAAATGCTTGCTATATTTTTGTTGTCGATTTCATACCAAGAGTCACACCTGTCAATATCCACTTGAAGCCCCCACATCAATAAACCAGCACAAACATATGAAAAGCAACACCTACGGCTCAGCATTGATCACCCTGACATTTACTTTGCAGACCCACTAAATGTCCTGGCCTTGTCACAACATTTACAGAAAACCACACCAATCTATGACACACACACAGACACACACACATACACGCAAACCAAGTCTCACATCTTCCAATTTTATTATGCTTCAGTAATTTTTCAATATTTTCAAATCATTTCCCTGGGACATATTTTCTTCACAACTTCCTGACCCAGCCTTTTCAAGTAATAAGCAGGAACAAACAGCCCAACAGCTCCCAAATGCTTTAATAAGAAATCATGATCAAAGATGGAATTAATACTTCTGTTGTTCGGAGGCGTTAGGAAAATAGGCGGGCTGGCAAGTGCAGGGAGTCACTTTTTCTTCATGTACAATGAAACTGAGATGTTAGTAAACAATAGAAAGTATATCTATAGAAATTCAGTATATTGTATCCTCAGGACAGGCTGTGTGCACTTATTTTACACATAATAATTCATCAGTCTACAGGACATAATCTACTATCTAGTCTAGTAAGATATTAATTTATTTAAGATATTTTCATTTTCTGTAATAACCATGAGACCTGTATACAGTCTTAAAACTCAACTCAAATATTTATTTATGCATTTATTAGCATATATGGATATATAAATGTCAATTACTGCATTAAATTAATAGATTTTTTTTTTTTTTTGCAGGTAAAAGTGATCCTTTCTGTGTGGTGGAGCTAAGCAATGATCGGCTACAGACACACACGGTCTACAAAAACCTCAACCCTGAGTGGAACAAGGTTTTCACTTTGTGAGTTTTTTTTCTTTTCTGTTGTTTTTTTCCAAATTTAAATGTACAAAACAATAATAACAATGAATTTTTGTGAACCAAGTTTTGTAACAGAGAGCAAAAATACTCATTAAGTATTTTTCCTCATATTTCTAAGATTTTCTTTTTCCTTTTCTAAGTATTTTTCCTCATATTTCTAAGATTTTCTTATAATTAAGCCGATCATATTTAATGGATTCTGTATTCTGGTAACATTTGAAGTACTTGATGTATGTAGTTCTGGTTAAATATCTGACATCTTATTTCCCTGGTGGTGTCTCTGTGGCTCAGTAATGTGAAGGACATCCACTCAGTTCTGGAGGTCACAGTCTACGACGAGGACCGCGACAGAAGTGCAGACTTCCTCGGAAAAGTGGCAATTCCTTTACTCAATGTGAGTCAGAAACAGTGTTTGTGTGGATTATCCTTTACTCCTGGGAATAACATCAACTCCATAAAGAGCAGAAGAAAGAATGATAACACATAGTGGGTTCAGGTTATTTTCTGCAACTACACAGAAGGCTGTTTCACAAAAGAAATGTCAGGAAAGTAAAAGTGCGTGTGATAGTAAAGAAAAAAGGGTGTGAGGTGGATAAGAGCGGATGTAGAAATGACACTGATTGAGGGAGAGAATGCTGCCATTTGGAGAGAAAAGACGCTGTGTGTTTCTGGTATCTGAAGCGGTCTGTGTGTCTACTACAGTATATGTGTGCTCTGCACTACAGTGTGATTCCCCAGGATAGTTAATTTCTGTTTGACAGAGCTGAGCTGCTCTGGGTAATGAACAGGTACTTGTCAGAGTTGCCACAGTTGTTTTGGGTTCCCTGTCAGCGGCAGCAGCTGGGGTTCAAAGGTGGCCTGGGGAGCCGATTCAGCCGGGTATTGCCAGACAGACGCCTGTCATGTCCCTCTCCCACAGATCCAAAATGGAGAACGCAAAGCCTACGCCTTGAAAAGCAAGGAGCTGACAGGGCCAACAAAAGGGGTCATCTTTCTCGAAATAGACGTGATTTTTAATGCTGTAAGTCCTTTTCTGGTTTTTTTGATTCACTGACTTTTTTTGCCCCTACTCCCATTATCTTTCTCATTCTCTCTCCAGCAAAGCACCCCCATTGGTGCTGCACCTCTCCCCATGCTACTGTTGTCTTTATTCTGTTTGTCCCTCCTCCCACCCCAGCTCCATCTCATCCCTCGTCCCCTGTCCCTTGTCCTGATTTTGGCTTTAATTATCGAGGACTCCCTCTCAGCAGCCTTTGTTCACACAATCACCATCACTGTGTGTGTCCTATAGCGGCCATCTTGCAGCTTTCAGTGCTGCTCATCATCCTCTAATACGGGTTGTGCCTGCAAACTGCTATGTTAATGCTTTCTTAGAATATTTTGTTTAAAAAAACATAATCTTCCCCGTGTAGTTGCTTCATATCCCTTTGCTTGATATGTGCCTCTGATAAGTTCATGATATGTTTTTCTTACCATCTGTTCTTGATTATGAGTCCTCGCTGTTTCCTCAGGTGAAGGCGGGCCTCCGAACGCTGATCCCCATTGAGCAGAAATACATTGAAGATGAACCCAGAGTGTCCAAGCAGGTACTTCCACCTACTGCTTATGTACTACAGCTCTACCTTATTTTTTACTGCTGTCTACCTCTGTAGCCCCAATTCTACTACTGTCAAAACCAAAAGCAACACGCCCGGAGAGTGGCATGTTGTAATGCACAACAACTGTGTGGGCAAGATACAACAGGGTGATTGAAGAAAAAACAGCATTTAATTTTTTTCTCTGTGTTCTGCTTTCTCTCATCTCGCCCCCCTCACATCCTCTGAGCGGTGAATAGAAATGTCAAGCTGTCAGCTCTGGGGTGCATAAGTAGATTGGCCATCCTTATAGTTGGCCCTCTTTGCCACTGCTGCTTTGCAGTTCATTGTCACGCCGCTCAGTGTGGCGGCACCACAAAGGCTGAATAGCAGGGGCTGGCCCACATCACACATGTCATATAAGTGACCGTTTGGGCACAGCAGTCACAGCTACAGCATGCATAGCCGAGCGGGTCCCATACCACCCCTTTGTCAGACCCACAATCGTACCCTTTCCCGGCTCCTCTTGCCCTCTCGGTCCCTCTGTCTCAGAGCACTGCCCAGTCCTCTCCTGTGTGCACTTCTTTTTTCATCTTCATTTCACCTCTGACTCACAGAGATGACCCTGGGCAGCGTCTTGCAATGATGATGTCACCACTGCTTTGGAGGGATTGTCCCGTGAGGGCTACTTTTGTCAAGCAGCGCCCTGCTGTTGCTTTTTACTCACTGTGCGGCATTCTCATCAGCTGCCTGCAAAACACCAGCCATTTTGTTTTAATTATGACTTGAATTAATAAACAACCTTTCCTCTTTTAGTTCAGCTATAGGGAATATGTTCGTATTTATTATGGTACTTACAGCTATAATGAGCCAAAACAAGTACAGCACTGACAAATAGAAATGGATGTTTCATAGTGTTGCAGACCTCAGGGTTCCTGTGTCCTCAGCAGGACATCGTACAGTCACTGTGAGTTTGGCATAAAAAGCTCATCAACATTACAAACAGGTGTCATCCTTCTCTCATCTTACACAACTGCAAGACCAGTTAAACAGTGCTCCAGCACCTGCACTGTTCAGACAGTGGATTCAAAGGCCCAGTCTTCCAGAAAGTAAAATAATGGCCTAGAAATGGTGAGGAGCGATATGCAGAGACAGTGGGTCCGGTGGGAGCACTTTTTCCTGGTGTTGACCTGATTGGGCGGTTGGCGTTCTGTGCTGCTATTCCCTGAATGGTAGGCAGCCCAGAGGGAGGACAGCAGTTAGCCAGTTCTCTCTCATCTCTGGCCAAGTGCCTGGAGAGCCCTCAGGGAGCACAATCCTGGGACTGTCTAAGAAACTGTTGTGATTGTGCTTAACTTTATTACTGAGAGACTAGACTTAAAGAAACATAGTTGTGAGTCAGCTATAGTCATGCTTTGAGTAGATATTTTCATGGATAATATTTGCATTCTTAAGCCGTAGCTTTTTAATGAGGAGAGACTTTTGCTTGCCCCTGAAATTTTACTTTTTATGTTGAAGTCAATGAGAGGCCAAAGCTACAAATTGAATAGACTTTTGAAGTAACAATTCTCATGGATTTACATTTGCTACAGTAACTGGCTGGTTATGTGTTTGCTTTATTACAACTCATTTCTTAATAAGTTCTCGTTTGTCCCTCTTCAGCTCCTGTTGCAGAACTTCAACCGAGTCCGCCGCTGCATCATGTTCCTCATCAACACAGGCTGCTACATCAACAGCTGTTTTGAATGGGAATGTCCACAGAGAAGCATCTGTGCATTTGTGGTAAATATCTGCAGTTATTCGTTTTTAATTAAATATGAAAATATACAATGTTAATGATGCTTGTGAAGTGCAGTGTAGGAAATACTGTTATACTGTTACTATTACGTTTTACTATGCTAAGTACATTATCTATGGTACAAGAATATGTTGTGGTTTTGTGGTGAAACTTTTTACCACATAGTAGGACCAATTCTCTGATGAATAGTATAGTAATATATACTATATACTTATCCTCAAATATATTTTAATCAAATATCAAATTAAGAAGAACTTGTACTCATTTCTATTAAAGATGTAGAATATTTCCATTATTATTTTATGCATATATATCTCATAGCAAGTAAGTAATATGTGCCCACTCAACAGACATAAATCACTTTTTTGGCTTTAAAATGAATGTCCACACAGCAGATGTATAGAAATCTGTTGTTGCTTTTGGTGTGTGGACAGTTGGTTTTCGGGTAAACTCAAGTGTAGCTAAGGTCCAGAGACATTGGTATAAAAAAAAGTCAAGTTAAATGTGACAAGCTATTCACGTGACATGAGCAGCTAGAATCGCACTCTTTCCCATCATGCTCCTCTTCGTCTCCCCCATCTCCCTCTTCTACCTGTCAAGTGTGTGGTATTAAAAGGTGAGCAGTAATTGGAGCACAGAAGCATCAGTAAAAGACATGGCAGGATGGGAGGTGATGGGCTCCATGTGCGCTCCTTACCCTAGAATGACAGAGTGGCCATTTAATCCCGTTTGCAGCAGCATTTTGGACTTAAGTAGTAACAGGACAGGCAGACCCACGTCGCCCCAGCCCTTTACACCAATGACACCCCACTCACATATAAAACATTAGAAGCATTTGGCACCAGCTCCGTCACTGTACATGCCTTTTATATGCATTAAAGCAGGACGCATTGGTAAGTCAAGACATGGGCCAGAGAAGACAAAAGAAGTGATTGTTGGCCTATTTATGATGCACTTTCAGACAACCGGACATTCATTATATGTAATTAAATGAAATAAGTTCATTGGAATTGGCATTCTGCATTTTGAACACAGAGACATTTGATCATGTAACCTCCAATTGTCATCACAATCGGTTTAAATACACCGGGCCCACTATTCATTTTCTCATTGTGCTTACTTATATTCACAGTATTCATATGATGATAAATGATGGATCTAGGCCAAGGACATGGTGTTTTATAGTTTTCTGAAAAGTCTGAAATGTAGGTGTCATTGTGCTTCCTCCCCCGCGCTCTTTTGGGAGTGTGTTATTGTATAAAAATTTGCACTTAGCTAAAAGCATGGCAGTATTTAGGGCCTCTCCTCCACACACAGGTACTTCCTCCCTGCTTCCACTTCCATTTCTTCATCCCCCTCTCATTTCACCTCACTTTGAGAGGCCTCTTAATCACTTCGCTCATCTCTTTAAGTGGCTTTTTATGGGGGGCCATCTGGCCAAGGTGGTGCGTTCACCAAGGTGTGCTGTGTCTGCGTGTGATTAGCGGCATGTGTGTGTCTGCTCACATGTGCACGTGCACTGCTTGTCTGGCTGTCTCTCTAGACAGATGTTACACTTAACTTTCCAAAATGGCTGTCGCTGCAGAGGTGGAGTTGTGACTAATTTACCCTGTAAACTTACAAATATATGCACTTGTGAACCGCTAAGTAAGATGCAGGGCAAGAAATGTGGGTGCTTGTACATTTGAGTAGCTACATATGAAAATGTAGTTATCATAAGGTGTCAGTTTACAACACTCCCTCGACAAAATCACTCAAAATCACTTCTTCCTCTCCTTCTGCCCAGTGTTGCAATGCCAGCCGCATGTACACGGTGCCCATTAGTGCCAGCTGTGATGAGTGTGTGTTGTGTGTGTGTTTGTGCACGTGAGAGGAGATACCACGTCTCCTCTCTCTTTCACACCCACACTGCTGTCACCCACCCGTCCCCACAGTGAATCAGCCGCTGTGGCAGCTTTGCCTCAGGCGTTGGCACAGTGGACGGGCCTGCAGTTCGCTCCTGTCCTGTGTGACGGCTGCCTTGTGCGCTGACGTGCCTGTGCTGGCCTTCATCTCTCTGTCTCGGGGTTAAGCGTCATCCTCCTCTCCCTACACCTGCTGGCAGACTCCTCTCTCTCTATCCCTGCTTTCGCTTTATCTCTGGCCTGGTCCCTCCCAGAGAGCCGGGGCCATTGTGGGCCACACACTGTTGGGTTATGTTCTCCCGCCGCTGCCAGCTCTCCCTACGGCCCGACAAGGCAAGACAAGGCTGTTATTGCCCCAGGGACGGCAGGCCTCAGCAGCTCTTCCTCCAAACAAATTTGCTGTAACTTTATCTGCAATTGGGCCCTGAATTGGGAGCAAATAGAGGCAGCTTTGTGCAGCTTGGGGAAGGGCGAGGGCAGAGAGCTGGGGGTTGTTGGGGAGGCAGGGGAAATGATACCGGCCTCTTTTATGTCAGGCAAAGTAGGACTCTTATCAGGAAGAGAGCCCAGACAAGGGAGCTACTTCTAGAGGAAACTGGAGCACCTATCACCTGCTTTGCATTTAGATAAAAATTCACCCTACTGAAATAAAAAAGGAAAAGAGCATAGACAGGTACTGAAGAAAACTACTGGAGTGTATATGTCGCGGTGTGTGTGTTTTTACATGTCTGGCACACAGTTTGATACACACACGCAGTACAGAGACTCCTGCACACCGAGCACACACCACTCCAGGTCTCTTTAAATTGCTCCTTTGACTCCTCTTCAAAGATTCTGTCTAACTTTTAAAAGTTTTAAAGTTGGGAGTTCGTCTTTGCCCACAGCAAGGGACAGCTTTGAAAAGATATACCTTCACATTTTACTGCTCATCTGATTTGCAAAATGGTTAATTTAAAATCTAATAGCATGACTAAGAGAACACCAAATCAGCACAATCACTGGAGATTTAGACACAAAATGCACTAGGCCTGTTTGACTTTGAGTCATCAGAGATGGAGCTCTGCACTTATATTTACTATATAAAGGTGCATTTGGTGGATGAGCAGAGATAGTCTTTTTCTGCACAGTTCAGTCATTTCTTTTTCTGTTTATAGAGTTCAGTCTATTAAGTGGAGACTGCACATTTCTTTATTTTACAACAGAACAGCAGGGGGCAGTCTACCACCACTGAATGAGTGGAGGGTCCAGTCACAAGCAGGACAGTTTTTCTCAAACTTAACAGGACTTCTAGCTGCTATCTGGCATCACTTAGTGCCAGTGTTGAAATTGATGTAAGGGAGATAAAGGGGAAGTCTGAAATTCAAACTTCAGTTTCACTCCATTGAGACAGAGCAGAAGGAAAGTTAGCCTGGTGAGTGGCTAATGTAAGCCAAAGCACTGAATATTACCCTCCCACAGAGCCGCGGCTCATTGCCGTACGGACCAGCCCTGTGTTTTCACATAAATAACATAAGATATATCTCGAGTGCTCTGCAATGAGGGCCCAAATAAATCATTTTGACTCCTCTTCCATTTTTATTTATTTTTAACTTTTGTTTTAGTTTCAGTCTGTGAAAGAGCAGAACAATGATAACAGTGTGTTTTTGGGTGGACTTGTACCCGTCTCCAGATACTGAATACCAGATTTAAAATATGCAAAAAAAAGTTTGCTAATTTAATTTAATTAATTTTTTTTAAGAGTAGTTGTACTCAAGGTTTTATTAAAAAGTCCAAATTGAAGTTGAATTATAGTTTATTTTAACCTTATTCAGTTGTTTGTTTAACAGTTTTTTCTTAATAGCACATTAAAAGTAAGTAAAATACATAATCTGTGAAGTAACATTCAAGTTAAATATTCTATTAACTGAATACCTGAGCCCCCTCTCCCACCATGTGCACAGCCACGGACCGGACAGTCTACAAATCACTTGAATTCCCCCATAAGATTTAGATTTCCATTTTTCTTTTGGTGCGGTGTGTTTTTGTATCTTTTTTCACCCCTTCGCCTCTGTGGTCACTGACATCCACAGCGGGTTTCTTCCCACTCCCTCTCCCCAGGCGCAGGGACTGCCGTCTGGGTAGTGAACTATGAGCTGGTGCCTCTGATGGTGCGGTCCTGGAGGAGAGGTGCTGTAGAGCCCACATTACTCAGCCCGGGGGGCACCAAGACGGGGCAGGTCCAGTCACTGCTGGTGTCCGCTTCCTCCAGCTGCCAGTCAAAACCTGGCCCTCAGCTACGAGAACCAAATGTTGGAGGAATGAAGGGGGACAACAGGTTAAACTACCGCAGGCTGCAAGATTTTTTATTTAAAATTATAATATTATGGCAGTGAATTACAAGAATATATAAAAGTACCAAATTGAAAATGTATGATACAACTATATGGTTATAGTTTTTATTACAATGAGTTTCAAAGAGGTATTGTTGTGTGCCGATGTGCGTGTGAGCTAGAAAACGTATGTTATTAATAGCCACGAGAATAGATGAGAAACAAAGTGAGCTCCTTTGTTTGAGTGATGTTTTTGCACTTCAGTGACCCACTTTACTTAGGTAATTCTGGTGTTTAACGGCTTTACACATGACACATTTTGTACATTATTACCACTTTAGAAAGCCGGATAAATATAGCAGCACCGAAAGCAGACTAGAAACGGGAACACACTTCTGCCAGTGAACTGTATCCTTTTCACTTTTATGAATATACTCTATTTCATAAAATTTAAATTACATAAAGTGACAAAACCTTTAGTGCTATCAAGAACATTAGGTTATTACAAAATGAGATAGATAAAGCTGTCAAAGTTACGGACAGTTTTCTGTGGCAAAAGAAAAAAAAAAGTTTTGATAGTTTATTTTTATTCTTGAATTGTTGTTTTGACTCTTGGTTGCCGAGATTTAAGAGATGCATTTCGTGAGTGGGTGAAAGCCAGATACGACACTGCTGCTTCACTATATGCTAATACACTCTCTGAAATAGACTGTTGAACCCGATATCCACATTAACCTTCCACTGTAAAATAAAAACAAAAGCAATTCTCGCCTCTCCACCTATTTGCCTTACATGCACAAATAATAATGAATTTGATTATTGTTTTCTGTTTTGCTGTTGTCATTCAGGTTAATATAATTGAAACAGACCCTTAAATTTGCTTTTGTGTATCTAAGTCACTTAAAACTATCACATAAAAAACTAAACAAAATTAGCATTTCTAGATATAAGAAATTTGTTCCTTATTCCTTGTTTATTGTTCCTAATTTGATACGTGAATATGAAAATTGCATATTATTAAAAAAGTAAATTATTTCTTTCTTCTTTTCGCTATTTATAAAAAGAGGATGCAAAGTAAGTAATTGTGTGCTTGACATGTGGCAATATTGTCCTGATTACTCCTAAAGGTTCACACATAATTTCCAAACTTTTGCTTTTTTGTGCTAAAGAGGCCTGCCAAATTCAATTGCAAGGTTTTCACAAAGGTTAATTTCTCAGATGCTTCTTTCTTGTTTGGAGATGAGATGGGAGGTATCGTGGGGTTATGTTCTTGGCAGATGTGAGCAGGGAGGTTAGGCAGGGCATTGGGCTCTTTTGCAGCCAGAGGAGTGGGTTTTGGGGTTTGGAGTGACAAGGTTAGGTTGTAGGGGTAGAGGGAGCGTGGGGTCAGCTGAAGAGGTTCGGCCTTTGAGTGTGGAGGGGTCAGCTTTGGTTTGGTTGTTTTGCAAAAGTACATGACCTTAGCTGGCGGGATGATTGGCATGAAGGGAAGAGTTTTTGACGTCTTGTACTCATCCTAACTCCAACCGCTAAAGCTTAGGGTCCAGAAAGCTTTTTTGGGGAGGTCATGGTGGCACCAGACCTGTACCTCTGATTGAACCCTATTCCACAGCAGTTATAATTCTGCATATGAATGTGGACAGCCTCGTTCCCATATGGGAACCACTAACTTTTGTTCATTTTTTTTCTCCAGAAATAGTCCCATTGACTTGAATACTGACACATTCTATTTGCAGTATACTTTTTCCTATTAACTCATTAACTTGCAAATTACTAACTCAAGTTTTTAGCCACTGACGTACATGTGTACGTTACATAAAAAGTGAGCTGCTTTAGTAATTTTGATGGGTTTATTTGACTTTTATTTGAGTAACAATTGTGAAAATAATATTTTGGCTTTATCCTCCTCTTCTTTCTTCCTCCAGCTTTTTGTCATCATCGTATGGAACTTTGAAATCTATATGATCCCCATGGCATTGCTGCTACCCTTGGCCTGGAATTACATTCTGATCGCATCGGGGAAAGATACCAGGCAAGACGTGGTGAGTTAGACCTCCCTCTCTCTATCAAACACACACATCTTTGAACAGTTTTCATTCAAAATCAAACAAAATATGCAAATGCGTCATGCAGATAGATGTCAGTGTCCCTCACGAGACAAGGCAGATGAGTATAACTCAATTAAAAATATCTTTTTGATTAAATTGCCACTCTAAACATTGGACAAAAATTACTCTCGATGTGAATAAAACAGAACTTCTACAAAAATTGAAAAACATCCCATCTGCCCCTTGAGGAAGAGCATTCTCAGTGCAATCTCACATTTCGCACCATTGCGTTCCTTTCAGCCAAAAGAAAAGGCAGAAATAATAGGCTGTCACCTTGAGCAACGTTACGCCACTTACCTGGTACTATATTTATTTAATTCATTTATTTTTATCTCTTCTACCAATTAAATAATGTCAAAGCAATGTCATGGAGAAACAGACATGTTTTAATCATTCCGAGAGTAAGGGAGCGAAAACGAGCGAGAGAGCTGGACTACGGAGCAAGCGTGAACAATGAAGTGATTAATTTTAATAAGTGCCTTTTTCGAAGTTAGAAATATCCGGTTCGGACACTGCACTCAGTCTTGCAAGCTGTCCCTGACTCTTCTAAATGTACAGTATATACAGGTCTTCATTTTAAGGGTTCAACTTTTGGTTAGATTAGACATTTATTAAAGCATTATTGTGAATTAACTAAATTTCATTGTGTCCAATGCCATCACAATGAATGTGTATCAAAATGTAAACATCAGATTAAGCCTTTGGATTTTAATTTGCTCATAAAACTTGTGGACTCAATTAGTTAATTCAAATTAACATTCTACCTTTTCATGTAATAATTGTATTTTTGCAATTGTATCTGTGGCTTAATCCCTACTGTTAGAATTACATTTACTGG
The DNA here is from genome assembly GCA_030686955.1 of Odontamblyopus rebecca. Lineage (NCBI taxonomy): Eukaryota > Metazoa > Chordata > Actinopteri > Gobiiformes > Gobiidae > Odontamblyopus > Odontamblyopus rebecca. The sequence continues at coordinate 16,648,841 of CM060661.1, forward strand.
GACTATATGAAAAAGCTCCTCTTTTGTGAATGACATTTCAGTGGCTTTTCCTTACTGCCTATAGATGGCGACATTGCTTGACAAAAAGTCCATCAGATGCCTTGAGACGAAACCGCAGCATTGTGCCTGGTTCCTGATGTGTTTATTCAGTGCTAATGCTCTCCGCTCACCGTGCACTTCCTAATTAAAACAAGGAGGCAGGGGTTACATATCTCTCTGATGTGGCAGTCACTTCACATATAAGCACATGTAACTTACACTTGATGGAGGATTGCCTTTTCCACTTTTTATGAGTGCCTTTGTGCCTCAAGTACTTTTGTAGATGCTTGGTATATTAACATGTTATTGATACTCTTTAGGTATGTGTCTGTGTAGTAACAGCAATTTAAATGATAGTTGTTTACAATATTTCTAAGATATATAGTCACCAGCTTTGCTTATTCTTGTAGATTATATTGCCACAAATTGATTTTTCGTACAACACTGATTTAATAGCTTTGCACTAAATATGGCATGACTGCTCACGTTACTTTAAGTTGTTTTATTTTGCATGTGGCACAAAGTATTCCAAAAGCTGCTCTTCTATTTTCACACAACCATCCATAGTGTTTATAGAAATGTCACAATTCTAAAATTTCAGTTTTGATACTAGGGGAAAGGCTTGATGTTTGATGATCCCACAGTGATTATGCAAAAAAAGTAGTTAAAGTAGTTCTGATATAGAGCAAGGCCCTTCTAATCTTAGCTGGATATGTGTAATTTTTATTAGGTGTAAGTTATATTATATTGATACTTCAAATGAGTAGTCTTACAATTTATTATGGCTATCTATATTTTTTATATTCGTTTACATAATATACTATTGAAACAGTTACAGAGTTAGCATCATTTGTGGTCAAAATACTTTGGTTATGCACTTTTGCTACATAGGATCCCTAGTAACAGTGTAGGTGTATCAGATAAGGTGGCTACTGTTTGTGTAATGTATGTTTCATTGTTACCTCTGGTTTCTTCCTTAAGTATAGGAAATATGCATATTGATAATTCCCATTTGTTTTTATGGGGTTCTTAATATGTTGCTTCTATAGCCACGTCTTCATGCCCTTTGCCTTCCATATGTGTGGGCAATCATGCATATAAGATAACTGTGCTTGTGCAGGAGTGTGTGCAGACATTCTTTGCGGCAATTCATCCTAGAAAAGTGGGATTAATTGTCGGAGATTAGAAGCATTATTTCTGCTTTATTTCCCATTGCAACTATTATAAGACCAGACTTGGTGTTGTATATACGACACAAAGATAGTCACTGTCTTTCATTCTTGTGCTACAATTGTAAATTTCTATGTCAGGATCAAACCATTATCAGCTATGCTCTACAGTCTGGGTATGTATGCGATTTAAAAGCCATAATGCAATAATGTATGTGTTATTTCTTTGTGTTTTTGTTTGCTGCGCATTTAGACGCCTTGAATCCCCTGAGTCTTGTTCCTGTTTGTTTTTAGTTTCTCACTGTGTGGCGATACACAAACTGCAAAGGCATAAGGAAAGATACAGCCCTGAACAAATCTTATAGTGAGAAGATAAATTGTGATTTAAAGAATTTAGTAGCAATTTGAATGAGGGCTTCAAAGATGTTTAGTTTAAGTAGTTTTTTGGTTCAATGAAAAGAGCATTTATCTCACTATTAGACAATCTATGAGTGCAAGGCATATTCTTTCAGAGAGCTACTAGTTTTATATGTTGTTATACCTTCCTTTAGTCATTGCATTACTTATATAACAGTTTACTTTCACGCAATACTGTACACTGGCTATTGAGCCCTTATCAGGTTGAAGTCATTGTTTCCCTTTGTGTACTTGGCAAGGAAGAGAATAAGGATCAAAAAGAAAACAAAGGGGGCGGGGGGTACTTTTAATTACTTTAAACAACACACCAAATTAAAGCTTTGTGCTTATGTGAAGGGTCAGCATCCGGAGAGGTGTGGTTTTTCCAATAGTCTGGACAAAGAGTAATGTTAGAGGAATCTCCATTCGCTTAGCCTGAAGACAAGAGGGAGAGTAATGTATTCTTAAACTCCTTTGACTTCCTGGTTGGGCTCGGTAATAAATTGAATTTGAATCGGGATCGAGATTGAACTTGAATCTGGATTCAATTCAGTTATGTTTTATAATCAATTATCAGCTTGGGTCTTTTTAATTGAGAGGTCCACAGCCAATCCTCTGTCAATAAAAGAATGCAGTGGAAATTGAGTAAAATGGTCTATTTTTAGTCAAATGGCACTGTTTTGTTTACATCAATGGAATCAATACTTGCCATGTTAAAATAATAAAACTGAATAGCAAGATTTATCAATATCATGAATAAAATGTGATTCATTTTTTTTTGCCATATTGCCCAGGTAATTCCTGGATTCAAATTTACATTTAGATTTTCTAGTTCTTCTTGGTTGTGTGTATGGTGCATTAACAACCACACTATTTGTAACGTGCTGTAAGTCACACATCAGGGTCACCTCCTTAACTTGTATTGCTTACACACTGCTTCACAAAAGAGTTCCTGGATCAGTGCTCCTTTCCCTCGCCCCAACCTTGACCGCTACCTTCCGAGCACAGTCTACGCATCTTCAGAAACAGCGATTAAAGGAAGGCAATGCACCAGTGAGGTCGCGCCCCTTCTCTTATCTTGTAACACGCTGACCTGTGAAACTCTGATGCAACTGCCTTGACCTCCATGACACACTTTCTACATGCTCACCCAAACAAATAAACAAAAGGATCTGAGCAAATTCTACCACTGGATTCCTGTTTGTGATGGGTGAACATTTCCCCTACAGCTTGTTGCAAAGATGTTGGAGTCAGATGGCTGGACGCGGTCAACCAGAGGACAGTGAAAAGGGGAGAGAAAACCTGTAAGCCATGTGTATAAATGTGTGTAGCTTTAAGCCGTAGTGTATTGGATTTCTACATTCAAATGATAGGCTCCAAGATTAACCAATATGGACACATCCCAAAAGTAGTGCTTCCTAGCTGTTCAGTTGGCCCAGGAAGACCCGAGCAGATGTTATGAAGGTGTTAATTTCAGTGCAGCCTGTCGTAGAGGGCACATACAGAAACCAGTGATGTCTCTTTCTACCACAAGATGACGGGCAATTAGGCCTCGTCACACTGGAGGACCATCCTCTTTATCCCATGCTCCAGACCATTACATAGATTCACCCACTGGATCCGCCAAGCCATTACAGAAAAGAAGACCTTAATGGCCCAGAGATACTTCACACTCACAGACATCTCTCCAGTGGTGAGGAAGAAGATGACTGCCTCCAAGCACACTCCACATTCTGAGTTTAAGACTTTTTTTCTGTAATAATAAATATATGCCATCAATATTTGCCATCAATCAATATATCAAGTTATTTTAATTACCAATGTGTTTATATTAACTGTTTTATAGAACTTTTACACTTCTCCTTCTGGGGTCTTCTAAAACCATTGCCTTTATAATATTTTGACATGGACAAGCTTTGGTTTTGCTCTTTGCATTTTTTGCTAAATATTTAATATTCAGTTTATCTAAGTCTTTCATGGGGCAGCAGTGTAAATTAACTGTCCCCCACTGTGCAGTGGTTTGCATTATAATCTGATGTTTGGGACGAGTTCAAATAACAGTATCTGATTTTAAACTGTGTTTCAGTTTGTTTTCAGTTTTCTTTTATTATTTTGTTCTGAACACATTCTAATCTCTAAAACAAGCCATACTTTGACACCTGCCCTCATTAAGACCCATGCAAAGCACCGGTAGCAAAAGAATAAATATTAAACAAAGAAAATGAGAAACGCACCTTATTACACATGAACTTTTACCAAAACTTACACTTCATCCGTTTCACACTAAAAAACCCAACTTTGGAAGAAAAACTAAGAATGGCAAAAGGGAGATGGAGTGGGAGCTGGAGACAGGCTAAAAAAGTTGGATCGACAGAAAGACAGAGGCAAAGGCGTGCGGCGGTGGATTGCAGACTCTCCTTAGCGCAGAGTCAGACATGGCAGTTGGTGACAGGTGACAAAATCAAAAGGTCATGTCACTTTTAAGTGGGAGCGCCTGTGCCCCGCTGATTTCCCCCGTGCCGCCCCAGCATCATCTCAGCTCCTCTCTCCGCAGCTCTGTCTCTGCTAAAAACTGGCAGCAGAATGGCAGGGAAGAGAGGCAGCAAGACAGGCGACTGGCAGAGTTTGAGGCAGGACGGGAGCATCGGGAGCATCAGGAACGCCACTGCCTGGATCCTGGCAGAGCCGCCCTGTTTCATCTTGTTGTCGCTGCCTCTTCCTTCCCCTGTTTGCCTCCGCTGAACCTTTGTAACTGTCGCTACTCTTTGCTGAACATCAGCTGCTCGCGATGTCTGCCTCCATGCGTGTTGTTGTTTTTGTTTTGTCTACACTTTCCAACAATTTTTGACTTTCCATTTTAAGCCTTGAGCAATGGATCACACATCAAGTGCTGTACATGCAAGCTTCCATTCTGCAATTGATTTCCTAACAAAAGTTGTCACTTGTGATAGATGAAAAGTAACTGAAAGTGCTGTATTCACTGGCTATCAGGGGATGCTGGTCTTATACAAATGTGATCCCCACATGAGTGCGTACATGTGCACTTATCTGTCCCTTGATGAAAAACATACATTGTGCATGGATTATAAAAATAAGCATCACAAAACACGTCTTTGTCAGCGTTTGCAGATTTGGTGATGCTTTCATGAATATGGAGGCCCCCTTCTCACCTCCACCCCCAGCATCCAGCTCTTGCAGCACCCCAGCCTCGCCCCTATCTGGCCCCCTGCTGGGTGTGCCCTGGCTGGGGCAGTGCAGATGGAAGGGCCCCCCTCTGAGGGCCGCAGCTCTGACAGCTTGTGAAGGGCCCGTTTGGGTCAGCCAGACTCCGCCAACAGCCCTTATCAGACGAGCAGCCCTCCCCCAGTTGGAGCTGAAGCCAGAGAATACGCACATCCTCACACAGACGAAGCCGCGGTGGACAGTGCATACCAAATAGGGCCTTGAGATCCCCCAGCCAGCCAGTCGGCCAAAGCTCAGCAGCTGGAGAGGTTAAAACCCCCTCACGTATCAAAGAGGAAGAGCAGCAGGGCAATGGAGGGAAGGAGAGGGAGCAATGGAGGAAAACAGGAGGAGAAAGTATATCTTCATGTTCACAAGGATGTCTGCTTTGGCGTCTATTCCCCCCGCAGCTGTCATTGGGAAGGTTAGGAGTGGAGATAGTGAGACTGAGCCCAGCCCTGGAGAGAGCAGAGGTTTTCCAGGCGAGGGTGAAAATGATGTGGCTACTTGTCCAGCCTGTGGTTTTGCTGGTTCTCTGTGGAGTGCTTGTGTTTTTGTCAAGTTTACTTCAATGAAAGTAAAGCTGACTCCATTGTTGCACAACTCACGTAACAAGGCAGCAGCAGCCACACTAACTACAAACCTGCAGGGACCTTGCCCATTCTCCTTCTGGGTCCAGCCTGATTCTTGGCATAGTTTTTAGAATATTCTATGGAGGCAAGAATGCATTACATCAAATTGCATACTATAAACCAAATACACTATAAATCTGATAGCATATAAAAAAATTCCCATATGTAGCACTTTGATTTGTATTTTCATCTGACTTTGGTTTATCTGTACAGGCTTGGGATGGGCATAAAACATACACATATGACCCCCTGTTGCTGTATTTGACTTCTTGACAGTGAAACCAGCTCGCAATATGCATTTCAAATCCAGGAAGGGCATAAGGTTGGAAAATATCAACAAGACACATCAAAACAATAACAAAACAATGGAAACAATCTTTACCACAAAAGGCGCACACTTTCACATCGCATTTAACTCTCAATGTCATTGCTTGGCTTGTTTGTGTTTTATATTATCACCATCTCTGTGAGCATTTACAGGGAGCAGTGTAATCTGTAAGAGTAGCCACGCTGCTCCTGTATCATTTGAATAGGTCTGAATATGTTAATCCCCGCCTCAGCAGATATTGAATTGACTGGAGCGACTCTACAGGCAACGGCAGCCTCGACGTGATCCAGTCAACAGCGGGTCTTTGATGCCGGCATGCTGTAATGATAGTAATTCAAACAACGTGATAATGGAGGGATAAGCAGACAAATGATATCATACACCAAACAGGTCTTGGAAGTAGAGCAGAGTATAGGACAAATAGAGAGTGGTAGGGGCATAAAGAAAGATGCTGGGAATTCATCAGGCGCGCAGAATGTAATTTATATCCTCCCTTACAGAGACAGTAGCTTTAGTGCACGCATTTAGCCGTGGCAATCTTCAGGGCACATGACATGTTCCGTGTCTTTTTATTTATTAATTTTACACTGTGTCTCATCACGGGGAACACGGCTGCTCCCTGTAACCAGAGGCGATAGAGGGGAGAGAGGAGAGAGCGAGCAGAGAGGGGGTAAGCTCTAGACAAATGACACTATCACTCTCTCTGCCTCTTTAGGTCATGCTTCTTCAGTGCTCCGCTCATGCTCGTTGCCTTTGTTTAAAGTTGGGAGCGTGTGCCAGCCATGCCCCAGCAAAGCCTCAGTGTAGAGGAATCCATTATGTTTGTATTTTGGCACGGATGAAAGGATTTGTGAAGGAACTGTGATGACTTTATAAACAGTTATAGTTCATTTATTCAGAGATGCCAGAAGGTTTTCATTGCTTTGTAACAAGTCTGTCTGTACTGTCAGCTGTGCTCAAGCATTCCCTTTCCGCTGTGTGTACCATCTTTTTTATAGATTATAAACCTATTTGTACCATACTGTGAGGAAAAGAACAGAAAAAAATCTTATCTTAAAACTTGATGAGACTGTAAATTATGTCACTCATTGAATAGTATGAAATAGAAGATTGTCACAATTCAAGACCATTTACCATTTCTATAAGTCGGTCTTTTTTTTCACTCTGAGTTTGTGATTGGCAGACAAATTCATCTATTCAAAGAAATCCATGGCATGTTCTTGTCTGATATGAGGAAAAAAGTAAACAATAAAGAAATAAGTAAAAACAAAATTGGCCTCGGACATGTGGAAGCGACTGGTGACCCATGTATGAGATCTTCTGTATCAAACAATACCAGAACCAGATTATAGTTGTTTGGCATCACAACATAATTACAATTATTTTAATAGACGACATTCTCGATTTGGGTCATGCTGAAAGATTTTATGGTTGGTGACCCATAGTGCTATTCCTGACGTCCTGATATTTGTATAGTAATGTATTTAATGTATCACTGGGAGGAATGCTAAGTGTGTCATTTGTTTAGGCAGCAATGAAGTGGGTATAACCAAATAAAGATGGAGGAAGGAGTGTGTGGTGTGTGTATGCCTTTTGCCCTAGTGACTCTGTGCTATTGATAGAGCGTGTACACTGGCACACAGCACTGCACAAGCCTGTTCTCAACTCCTCTTTGTTTGTGTGGGAAGCTGCATTTACATAAGAAGCTTATGTCAGCTGCCACTAAGTTTCCCCCTTATTCCAGTGAAAACAAAAAGGGACAAAAGCTATTGTCTTGTTAAGTAATGATTTTTGGATTTCTCTAAACGACTTTTTGCCATTCTGGAGGAGGTTATGTGGTTATGGTGATATTGGGACCATTCAAAGTTCTCTCTCAATACTGGGGGTGGCGTAAGAATAGATGAATGGTTTGTTTGACAGCTGTAGAGCTTATGATATGGCTGTTTGTTTATGTAAATTTAGAGCAACAATGTGACTTTGTAGTAGTGAACCATGATTGACAGAATAAGGGTGGATTGGAGATGCAGCAGAGGTCTGTTGTTTTGAGATAGTGTTACAACCAACTTTGTACATTCAATAAAATACATAATTAGAGCTAAAATGTCTAAATGTTGTGAGAAAGAGTAAAAAGTGAACAGTCAGTTATTTCAGAACTATACAGAAATAGACAAAGTAAAAATTATAAACCATTTTGGTGTAAATTAATCTGTAAAGGATTTTTTTTTAGCAGGCCTGTCATCATAACACATTTTGATGCGTATATTGCCACATAGAGAGATTGTGATAAACGATAATACTGAAACTACTTTATGTTACTGGCACAAGGCGGGACAATCCCAGTAAACCAACTTTTAAATATTAAGGCATGAGCTGCACAACAAATAAATAGCTAAATGAACTGATAATTTGCCACTGAAGTTACTTATTCAAGCCTCTACTGCTCAAATCTTACATTATTACATAAAAATGTCAAAAATCTCCCCACTGTTGCAAAGGAATTGTTTCAACTTTTCACATATTGAATTCAACTTTCACATATTGAAGTCAACTCAACTTTATTTCTATAATGATTACAAATTGAAGTAACATACTAATAACCTGTAATATGTAACCCTCAAACACCAAACCTAAGAACAATGCATTACGTGTATACATTGTACTTATTATGTGTGACCTTTACTTTTCTTTATTTATTTATTTTGTACACAATACTCTTTTCTTTGTTCCCAAAAACCTGCACAGTTTACTAGGAATCCATTTTCTTTTCCTTGGAGCCTGTACAGTGTGGTTTGGATTTTTGAAGCTACAGATCCATTATCCATGAACCAGTGAATCGCGTAGTTGCTCTTTGTCACTGCGCACCTCCCTTGTGTTTTCTCTCTGGGAGCACCTTTCTGTCAAAATCGCTGAATGCTGGTTTGGAAAAAAGAAAAAGAAAAGTTAGGTGAGAAATAGTTGCAAAGGTCAAGAAGGTCACAAACAAGCAATCAGTGCTAGTCTGTCTGATGTAGTTTTCGCCAGCTCCACCCGCTGTATGCTATTGGCTTTTGTGCAATGTGATTTGACTGAGTGAATAGAGTTTAATCCTTAGCTCGTTGGATATTCAAAGCCAAAGCATTTGCTTACATTTCCAGAAGTGTCAACACATTGGAACAACAGACTGTTTCTAAAATTAACAATCTAAAGCGCTTGACATATTAGCAATGCAATATCATCCCGTACTCATTAACACGCTAGCCAGACATAAGCACAACAAATCAGCTTTAATACGTCTTTCTGGCTGCTTTCTGATGACGTTAACCCTTCTGTTTTTCAAATGTTCATCTGAATCATAGCGGTTGTGTAAACATTTTTATTTTTCTCTTTCTGTCTTTTTCTGCTTTTCTCATTGTCACAACTGTCAGCAAGCAGTGGAGGACCTGCTGGAGGACGAAGATGAGGAGTTTGACAAAGATGACAAGGTAATTATGTCTGTGTCAAAAGTGCAGTCACACAAAACAACACACGTACTTAGCATATACAAAAGCCTAGGGGAGGGGCCAGCTCCATTTTATACATTTTTACTACTATTGTCTAAGGTGCAAACACACATGCAGACTTTTTTAAACTCTGCTCTGATGATATGAACTTGTTTTTCTGGATACACAGAAATGTTCAAAAATGTTCCAAGTTTGTGCTGTACTCTGTACAACTGTATACTTTGAATATTACTACTATGACTACTTTTACTGCAAAAATTCAAAACATGCAAAACATGACATATGTGCGGAAGTACATTTTACTTTTGACTTGAACTGTATGATGCAAGACTGGAATCTTATCTTTATACTCCACTGTGCCTGTATCTTTATACACCTGTAGAGAATGTTTTGCAAGTGAAATAATAATTGTTTCTCAAAATATTAGCAATTAGATTTTTTTTCAATTCATCTAAAAAAAAAAAAGCATAAACTGTTATAAAAGTAAACATATTTTTTTCAAATTGTTAGTATCTGTTGGCTTTGTCACTGTAGAATTGGCGTGGCATTAGTACTTCCTGTGAACATGTAGCCATATAAAGTGCTTAGTTAGCTGTTTAGGTCCTTTATGTCCCAGTAAAACAGCATCTGGGCTTGTCCAGACACTATCAGGTAACAACAGGTGGCTGCTTTACTGCCTCCGCTCGTTTACACTGTAGGAACAGCTACCGAGACAAATGCGAGCGGCTAGGCTACAGCACTTTGCACAATGTTCCACTTGGGAATGATATTTCAGAGTGCAACAACTCTCTCTGTGTCATTGTACGAGGTGCAGGGGTGTAGGTAAAGTTTTAAAACATTTAGACAAAGTAAACCAAATTATTGCTCTGACTTAAGTCTTATAATTTACTGTGAAAGCTTGACTGGAAAAAAGCCGACTTGTGAATTATATGGTGTGATACTTGATGCCTTACAGCCACACTCCAGCAATATAAAGGTTACTAGGCTAAGATATGGTAATTTGCATGGTCTGGTTTTGAATGAGCTCTGGCAGTTTGCAATGGAAATTTTTAGAAGGCCTTTGACCGAGCAATTTTGATATTTTAAAGTTATTTTCGCCCGAGGACTCCAGAAATGTATGCATCTCCAGCCTTGCTGTTCTCTGTGATGGGTCATAAGTGCAAGCGTGCAACAAAGGGGTTAAAAAAACATTTACACTGCCCCAGATGGTCTAATAGTCATCGCACTCTTAAGCCAGCCAGTCAGGCAATCAGTCAGGCTGCCTGACGCACTGGTGATGTGCACACAAAGATATGTGAGCATTACATTCTCTCCCACAGTGATACTGAAGAAAAGTTCTGCTCCTCTGAAGTTCCAAGGCCGCAGTGTACAGGGGGCACTGACTGAAGATATGCGTTAGGCAACCTTGAACATTTTTTATGCCCCTTTTTTACATCTGTCCTCCATCATTGCATTTTCTACCTCCTCTCTGGGAAAAAAATAAAAATACATTTGAAAAGCAGCAGATTATATGAAAAACATTTTAGACTTTCATATTGAAATGAGGTGCAGCGGCGGCGGCTTGTGCGGCCTCTGTCAGATTCAGAGCCAAACTGATTATTCCACATAAGAAGGCCCTGCTCTCTGCTGCTCTCTGCTCACACAGGGCTGGGGAGCCGGATAGCGCAGCCACCACAAAGGCTACAATTTACCAACTCCAGCTTCATACATTTTGATCTATTGCTCCCCTCAACTGTTAGCATTTCATTTGCGCTGTAGAGGAGTTAAAAGGGGGCATTTTACTTTGGGTTTGCCAACATCTCTCTCCTCCCACTTTCCATCTACCCTTCACTCAATCCTCCCCTTTCCTTCATGTCCAAACTATTTTTTCTATCAGACCTGGTTAAGGGCAGAACAAATGCACTTCCAAAGCTTAACACATCAGTCTTTTGCACTGGATATGAGCTTTTGACTCCAGCTATGAGCTATAGCTTTAGATTGTGAGCCACTCTGAAGGACAGGTCAAAAGATTTCTCTTTTATATAGGCCTATAGAGGAGCAGAAGGAGAAGAGGGAGCAAAGAAAAGGGAAAAAAAGATTAATAAATGTGCCAAGGCCTCATTTTAATTGAACTTGAAGCATATGTTGCAAGTATGTACAATCTGTCCCAGATGTTTACTTCAGCCATGTGCACTGTTCTTCCCAGTGCACCACAAGGCAGCTATTAGCTGGATAACCTTTGCTCCAGAGGCTAAATGGGGTATTACATGGCCAAAAAGTAGAGCACCTGTTTTTCATTGCATACAGGACCCCTTGCAGGTTTTTTGCCACATGTGTTTTAGCTTAACAGATTGTTGGGCAGACGTGAAAAGTGTCTTTTTGTGAGCGAGCGCTAATATTAGTCACTTAATCTCAATGAAAGTCGAGCATCGAGTCTAATTGATGAGGACGCCTGAGTTGTTAAAGCAGGCAAGTACACGAAGGTTGAAAGAATGTTGAAAATGTTGCACTGTTTCTCCTCCTCCTTCTCCTCCCTCTGTTTGTGCATATGCTGACCTTCAACTGCTGCTCCAACACAGAAACAGACTGCACAGTCAGGGGGAAACCTTTTAGTTTTACTTTAAAACCAGTTCATATTGAGTCAATGCGAGTAATAGAGTTTACTGATCTTTTGCCTTGAGGAGCTACTGAAACTCTTCCTTAAAGAAATTTTATTGACAATATACATGTGACAGGCAGATTTATGGAAGCTAGCTAGCTTTAACATATAATAGGTTAAATTAGAGTTGTAACATTTGATGTGGACTAATGTGCAGTCAAATTTCAGATATTTTACTCTGGTATGTAGTGTGCTAGATGACATGCATTTGACTTGAGCACATTCTAGCCCAAACACTTTGCTGAGCTCCTATATGTAGCAGTGGCTACTGAGCTTTCACTGCTCAATGTAGCCTGTGATGTGAGCTCTCACCTGGGGCTGCTGTCCAGAGCCCACATAAGACAGTCACCTGGGTGTGCTCAGCTTATGTGCCTGTTGTGTGTTGTGTACTCCTCTGGCCTGCTGCTCTGTGTATGTGTGTATGTGTGTGTGTCTCACAGGGAGGGGAGGGGGGCTTACTGGAACAGAGAGACTGTGAAGGAGTGAGGAGATTACCCTCACACGGTTGACTGGTCACTGAAGCGCTAGTGCTCCGCTCAGCTAGGCTCCACTAGCCTCAGGAGGACCTGACATAGATAAGATACACACTGCAATCATGTCGTGCTCACGGGCTTACTGCTGGTGCACTCCCCCTCTCCTTCTCATTCTGTCTATCTGCCTGTATCTACAATACCCACACAGAACACGCCTTTCTACCTATTTCACCTTTACAATATATGCTAAATATAAAGTGGACATTTTTCATTAGTCTGAGAAGATTTATTTGTAAAAGTGAATTGCCCCGTCTTTATTTATAGATGTGGTTCCCTGAGGCATTTCTCATTCAGCAGCAGTGACATCTGTTTTCATCCTAGATGGGGGTCAAACTCTAACCTATTTGTGGCTCCTACCATGTTATTTTTGGCCCACTGTGCCACCAGCCAGCTGAGTTAAAAACAGATTAGCTTTTGCGTTTGCTCTAATATTATGTATTACATTGTGTTTACACACCTGGCATGCTAAGCTGCAGTAAATGAAGTGTACATAGGTTAGAGGTAATAAAGTCTTGGTCTTATCAGTTGTGTCTGTTGTATATAATAACATTTCTTGTTCTGAGAATGATTTTCCTAACACCACATTATCTCTGTATCAGTTGCATCTACAAGTCCTTGCTCATGGCCAGTATTAAAAGGCAGATTTGAGTTTATCTCAGCTTTCTCATTATCAAAAATCGTCTTATTCTTTGTTTGATTAAGCAAGTTCTGAGAGTTTGTTCATCATGTATTGTTGAAGTTTAGGACGCACTTTGTCTCAGCCTGAATACATAATAACAGAGATATGATATCTGCAAACGGAGCTTTGTTGCACCTTCCAGACTCCTCTCTTAGTCCCTGTCACGGCACTACGGCGATCTTTCAGATAAGAACAAAGCATATTGTAATTGGACTAAAAAGTGCACTGGGAATTATATGAATGCGGAGTGTGACTGAAGTGTTGTTTTGCCAAGGCTATTTGTTTGAGCGAGGTGTCCTCAGGTATCACAGGGTTCAACTGCTGAGGAGAATTGGAGAGCAAACAAAAAAAGTTCTTTATTCTTGAGGGTGAAACGCGTCATGCTTTTCACTTTCGCATTTAATTTTTCCATTTTTTGTTGTTGTTGTGGAGCAGAGATACCGGTAGGAACATTTTAATCATGTATGGCTAATAGGGAGAGGAATAGGAACAAAAAGAAGGGTGAAAGAGCCAAACAGAGGTAGTGTTTCTCTATGCAAAATACACAGCATTGTTTGTTTTTGGCTTTGTCACACGAACATCAGACAAATCAGTTAGGTTCACCTCCTCTCCCCCCAGATACGTATAACTGGCTTTGTCTAATGCTCTTTCTTCTTTATACTATATTTTGGAACATTTTTATAGAATTTAAAGCAATTGGATTAGAACTTTCCTGTAGTTTCTAACCCCCTCTTTATGTGCATCATCTGCTGTCAGCTCTTCACTTGAATCTGTTTTGATAGATGACCAATGCAAATCACAGAACATCACAATGACAGTTTTAAGTCAATATTTAATTCTTACACCTTTAAGGCAGTGTTCACTTGCTATCTAATATTTCTTAGAATTTGAATTTTTCATTTGAAATTAAATGAGTACGTGTGTACAGTATATATACCTGGTGAACGTATTGCTCATTAGTGCTAACTGGTCTCTGGACATTTTATTGTATTTACTGTTAATTTTCAACTTTTCATTTAACATAACTGTTAAAAGCCTTTCTAGGGACCTGTGTGGTGAATTAGCCATGGCTATAAACTCTGTGATACATGCATCAGATTATTTTGACCCAATGATCTGTTTATTGTATCTGTCCCTATCAAATAAACAATAAATAAATAAATAGAATGTGTCACAATAAAGAGGGAGGGGGATTTGTGTAATTAATTTCATGGCCATTTTGTCCCAGTTTATATAGGATATGTCATGTCAGTCATGTGTACTTTTGATATTCACAGTTCAAGTGAAAAATCTTTCAAAGGTGAGTACTTAGAAACCAAAAACTGTCTGCCTTTTTTAATATGTGGATAAGTCTCATTTTTAAATTCTCTGCTGGGGAGGTTTGGGAAGAAAACAATGTAATTGTTTTAAGACCATTATAAGGTCCTTCTTATTTGTGTCTGGGTCATAAAGCAAATTGTACTTTAATTTATCCACAAGGAGCCTAAAGCTGACCCGTGGGAGGACAGCCGTGATAAAAATCATATTCTGGAGGATATGTTGGCCTCCTGGCACTTTGAGTGGATCCGAGCCATGGTGGTAAGTGGCGGCATGCGTGCAGCTCTGGCACAAACCCACTGCTGTGTTTTCTGTTGGGCTTCAGGGCGCCTATGTCCAGCGTCTGCGTCCTGTGGGGCTCCACTTCTGTGTGTGTGTGTGTGTGTCAGTCGCCCCTCGCTCTGCACGCTCTCCTCCCCTCTGTCAGAGTCTCTGCCTGCTCCTGTAAGGGTGATGGGGTCCCAGCATGGGCCACTGCTGCTGCCAGTCTTTTGTCTCACTTCTTATAGTGTTGTAGTCCTTTTTGACTGAAAACCCACTGAAAAAAAAAGAATTTAATGGGTTGCAAATTCCTTCACTTTTAACACATAAACAACATTTCTGGCCTTGAGTGTAGTTGGCACTTTTTGATGGTAATAACACAAGTATGAGTCAAAAGAATGGACTTACATTCATTTGTAGTGATAAAGAGAGGAAGAAATCATTAGCATCTAAAGAGGTTGATGTGTGGCTTGACAGCGATGGCATGGTTAAGAATCACTGAATACACTTTCAGTGTATTGTTTATGGTCTTTCCAAAGCAAAATATCACACAATTTTGTAAAGAAGTAAACAATAGGATTTAGTCTTTATTTACATTTGTTTACATCTATATCATACATTTTATTGGCGTGATGGAGTGACTTGTATGTGTTTATAATATGGTGAATATTTGTGCAGTGACTGGGCCATAAGGTGTGCAAACTGGATCATTTATGTCACAAAAAGAAACTTTATAAATTACATTGATAAAATGATTGCATATTTTTGCCAGTACATTTCTACACACCTCATGACCCAAGGTCAGCAATAATAAGCACTTAAACTAATATTATAATGAGAGATTTCCAGAGCGGTCTGCTCATACACTGTGTGCTGTGTTGTGTGGCTGTGTGTGGTTTGAATAATATTATAAGTCCTCCCTCAAAAGTTGCCACAGAAACAGTAACATTTTGAGATCCCTCTGCTCATTACAGCTAATGTAGCTGTGTCTACTCCTTCCACTGTTATTGTTGTACACAAGAGCAACTCAGCCAACTGAACTGTGTGACTGATGAACTATGCATCAAAGGCAGTGGTGATGGTGTGTGCTTTAGGTGAGCTCTGTTCTTCTGTGCACTGTGCGCCCAAACTCACTCCTGTGTTAGCGAATACACCAACAGCTCCCTGACGCTCTCATTGGGCAGAATGTGGAGCACAACACTTGACAGCAGTGTCGTCTGAATATGAAAGTCAGACATGTTAGGAAGCAGCCACCACCTTTCTTTTAACAAGAGTCATAAATCTGTAATGAGCACAGAGGATGCATATTTTATTTACTTTTTTGAAGACATGATCCCTTCACTTCAGAGCAATGCACTCTCACTCTTCCCAAACAAAGTTTAAAACAGTGGCTGTTACATCTGTTTCTATTGCCAGCATGTCTCTGAACATGAATATGTAATTAAAGGAGCGGCAAGTTTGCAAAGTTTGAGATGGTGAAGGTTACAATTCACATGTAATTATTCAGAGCTGATGATTCTTTGTTGGATTAGACAATCATCTTTCTCACAGTAGAAATGATCAATACTATTGCCTATCACAATGGTACAGTGAATTATGAACACATACTTACATTTATTTAAGGAATTGATTTACTGATGAGCTGAAAATAATCAAAGTCATGCAGCAAATAAAATTTGAGTTTGAGTAAGAAAAAGTTTAGAAAAAAACATGAAATAACCTAAATAATACTTCCCTGTTAAAAGGCCACTGGGTTAAAAGGCGAGATACTGAAAAGAGTGAACTGTATTTGTTATAGTTGGGGCCGAGACCAACCGCCAAAGTGCCACACAGACAGAGTAAAGAGAGATGAGCTGCAGCGGCTAAACCAGGCCAACAGAGGACAGGAGTAATGTTTCCCCATTCATCACATGGTGGCACAGTGGATAATGGGGAAGGACGTGGGAAGGTGAGCACGGGAGCAGGGGAGCAGAGGTGAGGCACAGAGGCGAAAAGGGGGAAGCCATCAAGCGCAGAAGTTTGGGCTGCTAGTCATTTGTGTACGCGGGGCTGACCTTGAAGCCGATGGAGTGGCTGGCATGGTGGAGGTGATGAGAGAGCCCAAGGGGAGATGGCTAAAGATGATCAGCAGCAAACAACCTCCTGCCACCCAGACACATTAGAGCTCACAAATGCACGCTCGGCAACACTCTTTAGGATAGGTCACACTGCAAATAAGTCATCACCTTCTCTAACAACCCCCTCGCTCCCTTTTGCCGCTTTTTACATATGCGTATATTTATCCTTGCACTGGGACTAGCAGGTGGAGAGACTAATTAACACGAGACGCTTTGTGTCTGACTCCTCCACCTTCAGTTGACAGTTGTAACAGTTGTAGCTGGGCTTTGACATTGGCTTCTGGGAGTGACCTTTTATGAGCAGAGAGATTCTTAAAGTGGCCTGTAAGGGACTCTGGATCTGTACGGTCATTCCTTTGGTCCTAAGGGACTGGAATGACCCTCTACACAATCTAATATTAACTTTTGCTTAAGATACTGTATTGGGTAACCAACATTTGTGTTATTATAGCAGGCAGTTGTAAACAGTATTACAATATTAACTGTTATAATGATTGTATGTAGAAGAAATAGTACAGGTTTAGGATTATGGTGCTAGTTTTATCAAACTTTGTGAATGATCAAGTAATGTTAATACATATAATACAGGTTTGCTTTTTGGATTCAATTGAAATTACTTACCTTTACTTCTAAAGTTTTCGATTGTATTGTGAACTGCATGACTGCAGTTATTGATTATCCAATTCATCTTGACATCCCTAATTCTGACATGAATTACTTGTTAATATTGGAGAAATAATTTGTTAACAGCGTAACGCAAACCCATCTCAAAACAGGAACATCTGCCGTGTTTGTGTGGCCCTGGCACAGTGCCAGCTCTGTGGCTGGTCCCCGGGCCTTTGTCTCATATTATTGTCACTTCCTGAAAGAGTGAAGATGCCCTTCTCTGCCACAGGGAACCCAACTTTTACTGTCTGTAGAGATTGCTTCAAAACTCCCTAAGGACCTTTGTGACTCATTGTGCATCCCATAGGAGCTAGGACAAATTTGAATATTTCTTGTTTTAATAACTCTGTTATAAGGGTAGGTATCTTAAACATGCCAATACTACAGTCTATATGTAATGTATTGTACTCTGTGATATGGTGATACATGTCATAATCAAAATAGTGATATTAACACGATATCCTGCAATGCCTAAATATGTTTTTTTCAGTTAATGAAGCACATACTTTCTTTAAAAATGCAGTGCTGCCACAAGTGAATTATGTGAAATGTACCAAATTATGCTTATGGCAATGTGTCAATACAATATAGCAATATTGACACACCTACTCTATGGACAAAGCCTTACACAAAATAACAAATTTTACACTACATTTAAAATTCAGAATTCCTTCATTTGTAATTTCAAATTTGCACAAACTAAATTGGTGTGTTTTTTTCAGAACTATTCCCTTAACTATTTTTTTACCCTTGTTATTCTTTCCCTGTGTTTGAAATGGAAGGCTTGTCGACTTTCCCTGCAGTTACAAAATCAACATGACCGCTTTCAGATGCCCTTTGGGAGCCACATATTAGCATCCTGTCACGTTTTATATGACATTTCAATTTTTACTGTGCTGCCGGAGCGAAAGAGGCAAAAGACATGAAAAAACAAAGAAAAACAGGTGCAATTTTAGAACAGCGGGAATGAGCTGAGAAGCCACTTGTGGTTCAGACTCATTTTGTTGTGTGATGGGAAATACGCTAGTGCATTATATCTGTTAGCTTTATCATTTTTACGGTGCAAACCAGTGGGGAGAACAATGTGATCAGAGGTTAAAACAGTCTCAAATGCTATTCCCTATTTCCGCAGTGCAGTAGATATAGGGCAGATATTTGAGTCCAATGTAATAGGCTGAGTCCTGGGTGACCTCTCTCTTGTTTAGCTCTAGGCCCTGGGTCAGCATAGAACAAACTGTCTTTGCAAAGTTTACATCTGCACACTTTGCACTTTTGCATATAGACACGCTCTGCTATGATGCTATCGTCTGGAAACTGGAGCACTCGAGTACACAGTGGCGTTGTGCATCGAGCCCTTTGTTAAATATTTAATCAAGTGTTTTCAGGGAGTTTACCACATTTGTTTACCACAATATACCAGCACGTGCAGTGTGGTTAGCCTGACGTAGCTCTTTCCTATGACAGTGTGCATCCCTGGTGTCACAGAGGCTTTCTCTTTAACACATGAAAACAGCTCGCATCAAGTTTAACGAGCGCTGCCTCCTGTAGTCTCGGATGATAGGTGCAACCCACGTAGGATACTCAACTAATGGCTGCTTGGCTCAGATTTCTCATCTATACGCACTTCCACAAACAATGATGCAAACTTTGGACATAACCACAGAAGCGAAATGTGATACAAGCAATTAAAACGCAAAAGCCACAGCCAAGAAGAGGACACAGAGACACTGAACGTCTGAGCCCAAAATGATGAGAGGTAATTGATGTCAAGTAGTTTCTTTGCTATAGAGACATTTCAGCCACAAGTTAAATCACACTATTTGCAGTTTAATTCAGTATATTTTTCTCATGCTCGCCTCTGAAATAGTCTAAACCCCCAAGTGTCACATTTAGTGCCCTCTATATTTTTTGAACTAGTTCTACAATGATTGTTACAAGTAATATTCACAACACTCATCAATATTTAAACATTCCTGATAAGAGACCCGCTTGTCTCCGTAGAGATGTTATAGCTCTGCCTGGAATGTTCCACAGTGTGTGCCTATGGTACTTACTTAATTTCAGTTAACAATACATTAAAAAGCATGCATTCTTACTGTGAGCAGGATCTGACCTATGACTTGTCCTGGTGATATCACCTGGTATTCTGGAGAAGTTCAATGCCACATTGTGTAAATTTCCAGGTGAAACAAAACATCTTCATGGAGAAATGCAGGTGGGGCACCCCCAAAGTTACACCAAGGTCAGGAGGAAATTATAAATTTTAGTGCATGACAAATATGCTAACACCAACTAAAAGGGAAGCACTGGCAGAATTCAAGACTTTTTGAAGTTTGTATTGAAAAATTAAAAACGGCTCAGTGGGGACCCCTCTACAAAAAAGTCTGTCTGTCAAAAGATTTGTTGAAATTGCCTTTGCTGTATGTGTTCCTGACAGTTTTTTGTATGTCTAGCCTGCAATGCAATGTATTCTTTTTTATAAATCAAGGGCCCTCCTCAGCTAATCTTTCTCGAAATAAATATTGTTTGTAGAGTCACACAGTAAAACCAGGTGTGCATATAAACCTTATCTACTAGCTCTGGGGTGTGTGTATGAGCGCTTGTGTGCATATTAGGTTCCATTATAGGAACAGGTTGCCTTACTCCATATGTGCGCAGTGTGCGGAGAAGCTGGGAAAACATGGATCTCCACAGCTCTCTGTGTTATTGCTACCTCCCGCCTCCCCTGGCCGTGTTTGAAGACAGGAAATAGGAGTCAGACCGCAGTCCGAGGGGCATGTGGCAATGGTTTATACTCTGGTGACCTTTGACCTCCCCCCTCCCGCCTCCGCCTGCTCTCTCACACCACTCCCCTGAGCTCTGCAACACTCTCCCCAAGCAGCCTGACCTGGCCCAACCCGACTGGACCAGGCCTAACCCAGTCCTCCACAACAGGCTTTACTTTAGATTTGTTTGAGCTAGCAATGAAAAACAGATGGACTCCGCGCATGGGATCTTGTAAAATATTTGCGAAGAAAAATAACCCAGGGACGGTGTCTAATTATATCTATTTGTCTTGTGTGGTTTGTGCTGCGGAGGCCGTGGTGTACCCACGATTCATTTTTCACATTATCTGATCTGAGTGCAGAGCTAAAAGAGGAGGGTGGGTTTGGGGTCAACCCCTTTTGGGTCTCGTTCTGTAGGTGCATTGGCAAAGCCTTGGGGCCTCATATGTGTTGTAGGGGTGTTCTTGACCGCTTCACTGTCTGCTTTGAAACTGAGATTATAGAGATTTACTCTCCAATGTACCATGGACCATCCATCTTCTTTGGTAATATTCTCCATGTTGTCCCTGAGCTAATTATTGCAAATTGTTTGGTGAAGATGCAGGATCATGTCTTTTACATTCAATGTGCAGATAAGACGCAACTTTTGCGGCAATGTAAAGTGTAATGATGCAAAAACTATGTTATTAATGAGTCGACCTTTACTTTTTGCATTGCATATTGAGACCACAAGACACAGTGAGCTAATAATAGTAGATAATAGTTCAGATACTAGTATAGTATATAATTATAAGCATATGGGAGATATTATGGAGAAAGAAACATTATCCTTAGAGAACTGCAATGTAAAAATAGTGATAAAGTAAAATCAGGATAGTACTGTGTCTTTCACAGTTGACATGTTTATTAAAAACAAACAAAAAAAAAGATCTGGTTTTCCTGCTTGCACAATAAATAGATAATTAAATAAAAAGCAAGTAATTTAAAAGATGAAAGAAAATGAAAACATGAAAAATGAATTTTGTTTTGTTTATATAATAATTCACTTAATCTGATATCTTCATGTTGTAGTAAGATTTCCTGCTTCTTTACCTGTTACAGATGACCCTATGTCCGAAGCATGACTGTCTAATAATACTTTGTCCTGTCCCTTTCCTGTCAGTCAGCGGGCAGCTTGTTGATTGTTGCATGAAATCTTAAGTCTCCCCTGGGGTATTTTCTCATGTTTAGTTTTGGTCACAGTTTACTACCAGTTCTCAACCATCAAAAGTTGCAGAGGGTCAGCTCTTTATGGGTGACAGCGCTAATAGTGATAATAATGATGTCATGGCTGGTGACATCAGAGCGTGCCAGGCCCAGAACAATAGCATGCTCTGCCTGGCCTACCCGTGTTCTTGGCATCAAAAGGGAGAGAAAGAGCCTGCAAACAGACTGATGTATCCATTTGGCTTCAAATTTAAATCTTCTTTATTCACATATTTAAATTTTCTCTGAGTCTTTGTAGAGAAGAATTTTGATTGTTCTCCTGACTTTCTGTCTCTGTTACGGCCTAGAATGAACGCAGTTTGTCAGTTCACATGGGATACCCGATATCCACCCCAAATCTTGAACGCTTTTTAAATGGACTGTTTTCAGAAACATGCTTGTGCTTAGACCCTTTTTCCTCTTTCAGATCCTGTTTTTTCCTACCCGATTTGTATTTAACTCAAATGTCTGGCTGTTTACAGGACTCTGAGAGAAAAGGTTTCATGAACAAGCTTTACGCTATCCAGGATGTGTGCATCAGTGTGCAGAACGCCCTGGATGAAGTGGCCTCGTATGGAGAAAGGATAAAGAAGTAAGTTATGAGCAGACATTTAGGTTGGATTCACATGACATCACAACATTGTAAACTGGGATTTCTTTAAAACTGAGGTGGGGAGAGGTGAGAATTCAGCTGTAGAATTTGGGACTATTGCCACAGAAATGAACTATTCAATACTATTCTATCTTTTGAATGGTTGCAAATACTCAAACAGGTGCGCTTTAAAATCCTCTGACATTAGAGTATTCAAAAGTACAGAATGGAGGCAAAATTAAGCAGATATATTACCTTTTCAATGATTAACAAACCTAAAAAATTAAAAGATAAACAACCAATTAATTTCCATTTCCAAGGTACATATTGTAGTTCATTTGGTTCTCTGTGAAGGATGGAAAACATGCAGTTTTCTAACCTTAGAAGTTGTCAGCACAAATTTGTGAGCACAAACTGTATAATTATGGTGGAATGTGTAATATATCTGTAGATGGGATAAACTTTTCTTTAAGGATCTGTCATTAAAACTTAAAAATCTGTATTTTTCCTTTGTCAAAAATTCAAATGCATAATCTCTTCTTAAATAAACAAATGTAAACCACAGATATAAATGTTTTTAAACTGGGCTCATATCACTCACATATATCCCGTGGTTTGCATTTGTCAAATTTTCCTGGATTTTTCATATTTTGTGATATTCTGTGATTAATTCAGGTTTTTCTTTTGAAATAACATTATGTTCCACTTCACTTTTGCCTCCAGCTGCCTCCATTCTGACATTTAGAATGTTTTTTACACATTTTTAAAGGGTCTACACAGAGGAACCTGAAAGCCATGAATAGGTAACTGTCTGATTTAAGCAAAAAGTTATGTGAGATTTGTGGTCTAACATGTATTATTGTTAGAATATACCTTTGAAAATTGAATCAGTCTGAGTTACCTGAAATTATGGTATAACATTCTAGAACATGGTGAATGCCCAAAATCCCATTTCTTTGTTTTAGTAATACCTTTAGTCATTTTCATCATGCCTGGTTGCTCCTACTTCCCACTGCTAATCTAGAATAACACAGAGCTTTGTTTAGTTTACGATGCCAGTCTGACCTTCACTCTCAAGGACAAATAGCATTGACACCTCACTTAACCCCACATTACCCACTCATCTGAAAAAGAAAACAACTGTTCCCATTGAAAAATCATGAGGCTTGTATTTGCCCTAATCTTTTATATAAAATCTCACATTTTCATTCAAAGTAATACAAATTGCATGGAATTCTGATGATAGTATTTTGAACTGTAAACATACCATCAGTCGGATAGTAAAAAAACATTTTAAATTAAATTGAACACTGTGTGGCATGCCTTCAATTTAAAAGGATGCCATCTTATTGATAATATTTTGATGGAGTTTTGCACTACTTGTACTTACATTACTGACCTACGACTCTCAGTAAACACAATTTCCTCCTGCAGATGCTGTGAGGAATTTGTAGCATGGAGGCATTCAGAAAGATCCAGGTTTAATTTGAAAAGCATTAAATGGCCTTCCTGGCTCCTTATACTATTTTCAGTGGAGTGACTGTGACCATGCCTGTTGCTCAAAACCTCCTTTCTACTCTCTCCCAGCACATTTAACTGGACTGTGCCTTTCCTGAGTTGGCTGGCCATTGTGGCCCTTGTAGTAGCCACCATCATCGTCTACTTCATTCCACTGCGATACATAGTTCTTGCCTGGGGTAAGGAAATATATTTTATCACCAAACATTTGATATATATGTGGTTGTTACTAAATAAAAATGCAATAAACTTTTACTCTTTTGTCATCCTTCTGTTGCAACAGGAGTGAATAAATTTACCAAGAAGTTGCGGGATCCATACACAATAGATAACAATGAGCTGTTAGACTTTCTTTCCAGAGTGCCCTCGGACGTACAAGTGGTAGGTTAAATATTTTTTACTAAAAGTGTGACAGTTGTGAACTAATCTTTAATCTTCTTATCTTTCATATTCAGCCAACTTATGATGTTTAACATCTTACCAACCTTTGATCCTGCCCATATTAAGTTTGTCACTTGACATTAGATGTTGCGTTATTTGAACATTTAACATATTTGTTCATTTATTACACATATAACACAAGTTACTAAAATACTTGATTTGGTCCATTTGCTCTGATAACAAACTGTTATATCCCATTTATGCTAGTAATTGGAACAGAGTGTAAACCTGGAGTTAACCAGCCCCATGCGGTTTTGCTTCTACATTAACCGTGAGATCAGATTAACTTTGTTGCTAAAGACTACAGATGCTTCGTTAAATGCGTAAAATATAGCTGTGTGCGTGCATGTGTGTGCATGTGTGTGCTAACTTTGTAACGTGCTGTGCAGCCTGGGACAACGTGCAGTTTAAACAGCAATTAAGCAGCAGCTTGTGAAAGTCGTAGTGTTATCCGGCACCCACGGTGTCCGCTGTGGCCGTTAAGCCCCGCTGTGTAAAGTTCAACCACATGCACCAGTCTGCATACATACACAGACACACATCAGTCTGCGCGCACACACACACACGCAAAAGTCTGCATACATATACACACACGCTCACCAGTCTGCATACACACAAGTCTGCATACACACACTAGTCTGCATACATACACTCACACACACACCAGTCTGTATACACACGTAGACACATGCACTCAGACTGGGGCCGAGCAGGCAGGGCCTCCATTGCACCAATCCCCTGCCACATCAGCACTGACACACTTCCTCTTTGATTGCTTGGTGCCCATGACTTCTTTCATCTTTACAGGGTCATAATCCATGGTCCCCTTTACACCCTGCCAGCCCCCTGTGTTCTCCCCTCTCAGCCCGCTGCACTTTTACACTTTCATAGCTTCCAGGGGCCTACTGCAGCCGTACAGGCACGAGGCAGGTAGCCATGTGTTTAAATGAGCCCAAGCTGTCCCCTTTAGTGAAGTGCAGCCACCTTACACACCTGGAGCCTGGGGGTGAGAGGAGGGAAGGGGCCCGGCTCGGCAGGTACGAGGCCTTTACAAGGCCCCTAATGAGGGCCTGCTGCTGGGGATGAGAGGGCAGACAGGAGGCTCTGGTCTGATGCCCGTGCTGCTGGGCAGGAGCCTACTGTATAACTCATTCTGTAAGCGCTACTGAAACTCTTATTGCTGCAGCTGTTGCAGTGGTAATTGTTGCCAGGTTTCAGTGACAGTCCTGAGGCTCTATGAACAGAGCTGAGCGAATTAATACAATAAGAAGGCAAGAAACATATTAAACACCAAATATTAAAGAAGAGAAGAGAACACAGCTTTGAATGTGCAGTTGCTACAATAGCCCTTTATTGTTCTCAGGGGCCTGCTGCAATTTTCAGTTGTGGCACTGAAGGCAAGTAAAAGTGATGAGTACTCTGACATCTAATAAATGTGCTAATTACTTTGTGACTGGATACAAAGGTGAGTCCTCTGCTTGTGTCGCGTTCTGCACTTTTGGGCTAAAAACAGATCAGAACGTTCTGCTCTGTGGTGCATCCCGCCGTGCCTCTGGTGCTGGGCTTACCTCATTTACTGCCTCCCCCTTTACCAGGTCAAAGCCCTCCGCGGGGATTGAGGCCCTTAGGCTCACCCGTGACACTCAAGGAGCAGAGGTCCAATGGTCCCGCTCCTTCTGGGCACCCGTCCATGGCACTCACGGGCACCCGAAGCTCCATGTGCCCGACACTGGGGATGACTGATGAGGTGCTATTTCCGAGCCTGGTTTGACCTAACACGCAAACATGCTCTCACAGCACTTATGCCTGTGAAGTAGCTGAGGGGTGGTCAGTCTAATGTTCTGCATCATTTAGAGGTGCAGTTTGAACAGACGAGGCACTAACCACCTATTGATAAAGGTCAAACACACAGTCTCTTTCTACTCAGCTCATGGCTTATACATGTACTATGTAACCTTTCTAGTGGAGGGTTCACTATCTGCTTGTCTCAGTAAAGATGTTGAAGGTTCCACAGTATGGCTTTAAATGTTTCCATTTTGCATTTATCCAATGACTTGTGTTTTCATTCCTTAAAAGTATCTTGTAAAGCAGATACTGTGAGTGGGGTTGCCTCTCCACAGATCTAACCTGGAATTTGGCATGGTGGCGTCACCTGCTTGTCTTGACAAGTTAGATCATTTTAACGTCTTACTTTGGACTATTCTAGGTCAAGCAATTACATCTGCCTCGAAATGAGCAGATGGCACACTCTCCACCCTCGCCCAGAAAAGTTACATAGTGCATTTTTAACAGCAGTGGTGGCACCAATTATAAAAATGATAGGGCATCAGGTGTAAAGAATATGCAAAATAATTATTTAGATGGGTTCACTGAGGGAAAGGGGAGCAGCTGAATGATAAAAAATATACTGTATAACTACTCATTCAAGGGAGAATCCAGTAACTTTATATTTTCACTGACACTGGGCCCTAACAACCCTGCAAAAGGCTCTGTAACAACTCTATCCCCAGCAGTGCATAGTTGCCTTTTACCACCGGAATAGTTTACTTAAACCATTAAGTCCCTCGGTGAGTGGTGGTGTTAAAACTTTGCCTTGATGTGTGCTGTACTCTAAAAGAGCCACCATTTTCCCCTGGAGTTTTCTTGTATCTTTCAGTATTAGCCACCGAAGCTCTAGCTCCATGGCCATTATCATACAACTCTGTGTGTCCTCTTAAACAAGGCCAAACTGAGCACCTTTATAGTGCTAAGTATTCCCAACCTGGTGTCGCTGCACTAGCATGTTTTACGACACCATTAGCCGTGTGAGCTTGTGAGTGCATAAGTAGGGGCAAGGCAATTAGCATGCCAAGTGGCCCTTTATGATGGGTGTAAAGAGCTGGATCAAAACCCCTGTTCAAAAATAACCATAGATTGCCATTTCGAGCACAATGAGCAGTGGGGAGCAAGGTTAATATTTTTGGACAACATTTATGTTAGAGGTGCGACAGTTTAAGGTTGAAGTGGAGCCAGATGCCATCACTCACTTCTACCAGAGGTCTCACTCTCCTTGTCGTTGTCCTTTTTGAACATTTTCCACATTTCCCGGCGTGAAGCCAATTAGCCACTAGTCAGTGTCCTACCAGTAAAATTACTTTATACTTTTTGACTGTGTTTCTACTTTTGTTCCAGTGGCTGATGTCACCTTGGTACGCCTTTTCCGTGTACCATAGCAGGCCTGTGAAGTGTGATGTATAATTGTTTTCCTTGGAAACACCTAATAACCCTTGTGCACTGTTTGGCATCCCAAAAGATGAAACCTGCTGACTTTGGTGCTTTTGCCGAAGAGTATCATTAGACCATGGCACCCATCACCTTTCTTTAGCTCATTTATTCACAATACCTTTTATGCTCTGTCACCCACCTCGCCTTGTCTCTACCCACAACAGCAACATCAAAACACAGTGAATGGTTCAGAAGGCAGAGAGGAGAGAGAGGGAGGCAGAGGAGCAGGTCCCAGGATGCTTTGTGGGTAACACCGTTAAACGAAGCTGGGTACATGGCGCCCCTTCAGCAGAGCGCACTTCAAAGCCTGTTTTGCACTTGTACTGTCAACATTTGGGGGAGAGGAGCGAGGGTGGCACAGCCTTTGAGCTGTGCTGGGTCTTTTACAGAGCACCTCTCTTGCTGATGTTCCCTTTAAGTTCTCATGATACCAAATTGCTTATCCGGAGCATTACCATCCCCTTTTTTTTTTATCTTATTCTGAATTCTTTTATTTTCCTAAGGCCCCACTTTCTCCTTGTGTTTTATACTTTCTTTGTTGTCTGCAGAGGTGCGCTATTGTGTTTGTGTGTGTGTGTTTGTGGTTGGTAAGGTGAATGGGGAGCCAAGGGTATATAGCATCATGCAAACATGTCACCTGTAAGGTTGAATTGATGCTGTGATGCCATTCTAACAGTTGGCAGGCCTTTAGAGAAATACAGTTTTTTTTTTTGATTGAGATATGCCCCCTCCTCCATCCTTACCTTTTCTGTTTGTTTCTCCCCTTCACAGGAAGAGATGCGTACTTTCTCCTGACATGCAAACTTTTCTTTTCATTTTTTATCACACTTGCGAGGAGTTTTGTTTGGACAGAAATGTCAACACTGATTTAAATTGCTGTGTTCCTTGTTGCTGCTGTAGGCGTTTGGCCGTGTAATGGGACCACTAACAGTCAGTGATCCTGCACAATACCTGTCCTACTTTTGGATAAGTCAAGGCAGCTAAAACTTGGCAAACAAATGAACGTTGCCGATGTTGTTAGAATTATTGTTACTATGGCAAAGACGGATTCAAACCTTTGGTCCCATTGCACTTTTAACTTGCTGTCTTTGGCCCAACCATGAAAGAGTTCACTCCCGCAAGAGACGAGTGTCCACAGATATCCCTCCCAGTGGCCCTGCAGTGTTCAGTCTTACTTTTGTTTGTTTTTGTTGACCTTTCACTCCCTGAAATTTTGGATTTTCCCGTTTTTGTAGTCCTGTGTTCATGTTATCTCTATGTGGATACCAATTAAAAAAATAACAATTTTTCTAACAAGTTGTTTAACCAGTTTATCAACATACAAATGTGAAATAGAATAAAAAACAAAGAATTGTGCATTTATAGTTCTGACAGTTTATAGAAAATGTAATTAGCTCGATTAAATTAGTAGGTTGAGCTAACTTGCTTTATCTTAGTATTTTCTGGTTGCAGTACATAGTAAAAAAGTGAATCATGATACTAGATACTACAAATACTAAATGACAACACAGTAACCAGTACAAGCACCATGTAAAAGACTTGCTATCATACTACAGTGAGAAACGCCACTGTTCCCGTCCACTGCAGAGACAGAACAGAGGAGCCATGTTGACGTCAGTTTGTAGCTGGAGAATCAGAGGCAGTGTCAGTCACTCACACAGAGTGTCCTATACATCAGCCATACGCATACAGCATAGTGCCTCTGTTCAATCTGCTGTTTCTTTATCTATTAGTATTCTGATTTAGTGGCTAGTCCTTGTCAGAGGCTGTGTGCACGTCACAAAGTAAGAAAGTGCTGGAGTGACAGTGTGCGCTGCTTTCCTCTCACACATTGTAATGCACACTCTTCAAGTGTCCATCACTCTGAAGCAGTCGGCTCATGTTGTCTGTGTTCAGGAAGCCTCTTGTCAAATTAGGACTCAAACAAGTGTGCCATGTGACCACCGCAGGCAGAATCCTGTCATGTAAATATGCAGGAGGTTAATTTAGACTCATTGCAGTGTATTGCTTGAGAATGATATCTATTAGATTGTTATCTGCAATAAATACATTTAATACAATTTGCTGACTATCTCTTAGTTTTAGATGCCATGTTTCTATTAAATTGATATGCATGCCTTAGATGCAAGGCCAGTTTAACTAAGATTTTGGCCCTAAAAGGTGTAGTGTGAGTTGTACCTTGTCTCCTCTGCCCTCTCCCTCCCTAATATCCTCCCATGCAGAGCTGACTCTTGTCTCTCCAAGCTTTCCCATGAGCCCTTGCCCTCTTCTCCGTTTGTTTGTGTGATCTCTTCCCTTAGGCCACTGTTCCACATCTGTGGAGTCCATGTGTGTTTGTATCTTTTGTGTATCAGTGTGCCTGTGTGCTGCAGTGTGTGTATAGTGTACAGTGTGTGCGCTGTATACTAGAGTGTGTAATCCCTTCCCTGAGGCCACTGTTCCACACAGCTGGACTCACAGAGCCTCTGGAGGGCTGCGTGCTATTCAAGCATCCTTTGCTCTTTCCACCTGACCAGTTGGTGTGTGTTGTATGTGTTTGTTTTAACAGGTGCAGTACCGAGAGCTGAAAGTGGATCCCAATCCCAGCCCAAATAAAAGGAAGAAAAACAACCCCGGGTAGATGACTTTGTCCGCCCACCATCTCCTCTTTTCTCCACTTTACTCTGCTGCTCCATCAATGGACACACAGGAGTGCAGGCCCTTTCAGCTCAACTATTCTAATGTGTTTCCAGTTAAGAAGTACTTCCAGTGACTGAACACTATGGTGGAGATTTGCATAAAAAGACATTAAGTGTCTTGGACTCTTATGTGCTCATTTGAAGGTTTCACTGCTGGAATGGCTCTTCCGTCTGCTGGTCCTTCTATCCATCAGTCAGAGGGCTTACACTATTTGTCAAACAATGACAACAACAGGTTTTACACCTTTTAATATCTGAACTTACTTTTCCAAAATGACATTTTAGTTCCATTGTGTTCATCATGAAGTGAAGCCTTATCATTACATTTGACATAATCACATTGAAACAGACTATTTTCAATATTTATTAAATGCTTTTTTGGGATGTGTTTATACTTTTAATTGTTTTTTTTTTTTATATATACTTCCAGCTTGAATGTGGTAATGATGTTATGTTCGCTGCCAGTAATTTGAATCATCTCCACTTAACTCCGCCAGCCGAGCTGATTAGCAATTACAGAGGTAGCCTCCAGATACTTTCTCTTTCACAAACAAAGTGGACAAACAAGCTGTGGGCTTGTGCTGCTGTCTGTATCCAGAGAAGCTCTTTACGCATGCTACTTCAGGAAAAAGTCTTCCTGCTTCTTTGTCACACAGGCTTTACACAGCACTGTGTATGATTTGACTGTAAGTCTCAATTAAATGCCTACATATTTGTGGTTGTAGCCAGACTTTTTTCCCAGCTCTAAGTCAGTGCTGTCAGAGAGAAGCCAAAGCAGAGCCAGTGTAAAGGTGTTACTGTAGATGTCATACAGTCTATGCAGAGTGGGGCCTGTGGCAGCCACAGCCCTAATCGAGTTTGAAAGGCTGGTCTCCTTTCCTCTCATCTCCCCTCAATGTGTGTGCATGTGAATGTGTGTGTTGGAGCTCCAGTGGCCACACACCGCTCCATCCATTTACAGACAGATGCACAAAGAATGCACAGGCTATGTTGTACTAGCACTCAGATAAAACCAAACATCCCATTTGCTTTACTTTGTGTGGCTCTCAGGCACACAGACACATAAACATGCTTTCTGTGATGCTGTGCCCCGGGCTGGCCGCTCTCTCCATCTGCCCCACCTCATGTGCCCACAGCTCAACTTTGATCTGCCTCTCCCTCTCTCTCTCTCAGGGGCTGGTGTATGTAAACCACAGTGTGTGTACTAGAGCAGTGTTTGCACGTTTATGCAATCAAAGACATGATGCTCTCCTTAATGTTGCTATGTGTTACCATTGTGTCCCCTGCAGCTGAAGCCTGAAGTGCAGATTCAGTCTGTGTGTGTCAGCATGTTCAAATATGTCTACATATGTCTGTGATGTGGCAGTTATTCATGCAGCTGAGAGAGGAATTACCATTCACTTACACAAAGAGAGACTTGGGAGGACTATGGATGAAAAGTCCTGCTGCAATTTTGCGGGAAAAAAACCTAAAAACAAAACCATAATTTTTGGACAAAAGGGAGGTCCCTTTTGTCCAAAAATTATGGTACAATGATGTTATAATGATTAATTTACCAAATTCTCTGACTGTTTCCAGATGACCACTGTTAAAACCGTCTCTTTAGTCTGTCATTTATCAGATTTTTTTAGTTGCTCCTTTGTAATTCTCTGGGAGACATTTTATTCTAGTGGGTGTTCTTATTACAATATTGTTTAGATGCTTTTACTGGCTCATAGTTAAACTAACCTAAATTAAATTTTTGGTGGTTTTGTTACATGGGACCATACCACAAAGTAATAAAAATAAGAAAACACTTTATTATATTGAACTTCTAAAAGGAAAAAAAAGAAAAACATGATAGTGATCCCTTTTTTCCAGCCATATTTTAGAATTTTCTCTTTGTCATGCTTCCTCTGTGGTCCTCACATTCATCAGTGTAGCGGGGTGGTGACCCTGTCTGAAGCCTGGGGTCCCATGGGCTTCTCTCTGAGCATCTGTTGAAAGATCAGAGCTCGGCCTCCTCTCAAGAAGGCTCGTGTTCATCCCCCTCATCCCTGGCTCTCCATCTTGGTGCTCCCATGTCTCCTGCCTCTACTTTTCTTTCTGCCATTTTGTCAAACGTCTAAGCATTGCATGTGCTCTTTAACCGCTCAGCCCTCTCTCTCTCTCCACCCATCCATCTCCATGCTTAAATATCAACAGGCGAGGATGTGTCACTCTAGAGGGCCATTGATTTTGTTTGGTTGTTTTGAGGAATCCACTTGGAAACACAATAACGGACAGTCCCCCTAGAGCGGTGTTGCAGACTGATTATAGCCTGCCCTACCAAACACACTTCTCTCATGAAGGATGGCTTTTCACAATGGATTGAATTACAGAAATGTGTGTTAGTGTTTGTATGTAGTTATTCAGTTGTAATTTTGATACAAATTTTTGGTTTTGGAAAGGAAACCAAAGTGTTTTTTTCAGGTAGATATAATTTATGATGGAATGTATCAGAACCAGACTGACAGAAATTAGCACTTTTACTGAGTTGAAAAGAAAGTTATTTATTTTTCAAAGACGCTGTACATATTTAATGTGGTATTTTATACTGTATGCCTGTTAATAATGTTAAAAAGTTCATGTATGCCTGCCTTATTTTCTTGTCTTTTTGCGCTTGCGTTTGTTGCCTGCCTGTGACATTGCTTCATGCAGTAAAACAAAGTCTGAGCAAAGACGATGAAAGATGAGGAAATGTAGCAAACGTGAATATATATTTCTGGTTTGAGCAAGAAAATGTCTGTTTATTTTGAAAACAATAGAGAGTAAAATAAAATTGAATCTTTTTTTAGAATTTTCTATGAGTGTGAATGTCTCAGTTAATTAAAAGTATCTCAAAGTACAGCAGTGTAAAACCTTTTATTTAGTCAGTTTAAAAAATATGTAACAGTAGAAATGTATAAAATATAAAAAGTAGAAATATATATTAACAAACAGGAACACGTTAGTCAAATCCACCATAACCTTCAATAGAAAAAAGTTCAATTGCACATGAAATAACTTATGCAACACAGTAACTGGTTTTCAGCGCTTTAGGATTTCTTAAAATGGAGAACTAGCTCTTTTCCTTTTGACTTGAGCTCTCCCAGTCTCTCCATCAAGAACTGTGTGTTTTCTCCTTTACACTCTCTGATTGGCTGAGACATCTGTCCATCATAACTGCCTTTACCTGCTTCCATTAGTGTCATGGCATCCTCCAGAAGTCTCACAGCCTGCAGGTCCATCCATTCAGCAGTCACTGTCTCAAAGGAGTGAATCTTTAAGGCTCTGAACAGCCTCTGGCCCAGACTCTGAGCTCCAGCCTCACTAAACATGGACAGACCCTTCTCCTGATGGTAAGCGGTCAGCAGGTGGAGCAGCAGACAGGAGCCAGCCTCCAGGAGGGGCAGGTTCAGAACCTCAGTGGGCTTCTTCCCCCGGGCGCTGTCTCCGGCCAGAGCGCTGTCCAAAAGCTCCTCCCTCTGAGCAGAGTCCGACACCAAGTCCAGAGGCGTCATACCACTGTGATTCTTCTGCTGCAGGATGACCGAACCTGCGGACATATTATTATTTCTTTTATTTATGAGACGGGGACAGTGCACAGTATACATTACATGCATTAACCTTAACAGGAGAGATGCATTGTGCCAGGTTGTAGCACTAAAGCTATTTCCACCTGGAGTTCCTGGTGCATTAAGTTAAGTTTGATGGGGGAAACCGGAGTGCCTGGAGGAAACCCACCCCACCCAGACATGGGGAGAGCATGCAAACTCCACATAACATTGTACCCATAGCAGATTGTGTTCATGTTATATAATTTTGTCATAATTTGAAAGTCATTAGAGGGAAGGGGTCTGTCCATGGATTTCAGAATACATAATAATAATAAAAAATACATTTTGGGGGGGAGATTCACTGTTTTTGCAAAAAAATATCCAAACATATAATAGCCACATATTGAATCTTATTTTTTGGTAGGGATCAGCACCATAAACTTACCATGTTAATCTTAAAAGGCACCTCTTTAGTGTTTAATAATAGCACCGCTTTTTAAAGCCATTGTGAAAAAGAATATTACAGTTTTGTTTAGTTATGCTGATAGAGAAAACTTTGAACTTTGCCTGTTTTTGTTTCACTGCTTGAGCTCAGTAATTACAGAGATATTAACCATGAACCAGGTCAACAAATCTGCAATTTAAACAGCTAATTCTACCATAGTATTGTAAAAGTGTCTTTCAGCTCAGTTTTAAAGTAGGAATTCTACAATACGAGCACAGCCTATTACATCACATATTCCTTCCTGTTATGAGGTTTTCTTTGGTCTAATAATAGTTTATGAATGAGCCACACACAGCAGACATGGTCTCAGTGAGAGCAACACCACATACAGTGAGCCCACGCGAGGCAGTGTCATCATCAAATAAGGCGGAAGAGACAGCGCACGGGTCAATGGTGGGACACCGCAACAGACATAAATAGTTTATAGACTCACACAACTGAACACATACGTGACACTACATCCACACACACAACAGTGGAGCAGAGCTTAAGTGAACAGCTGTTTTCCCACCGGGCCGCCGTGCCAGCCAGGCCTTTTAGCTCAGTTCAGCACTAACTTCAGCTGACACCTTGTCTTAACGGTGCGACTGGCAGATCACATTGTGTTTGTGTAAGAAATGCACAGGGTTAATGACCTGATGGGACTTAGCTTTTAGATGCTATGCTACAAGCTTACCATTAACTTCCCTGCAGTGAAATCTAAAGAAAGGAGGAAAGAAAAGACGCAGAAGACGGAAAAGTAATTTGTAGCTCTTATCAACTTGCGTAAAGTTCAGTTCCTGGTCGTAGTCAGCCCAGTAAGTCTCACAATATTTGAACTTTTATTCATACTTTTATTCTTCTGCAGTTACTTGTAGGATAAATAACAGCTACATAACACATTTTGCTCAGTTTTGTCTTATTGTATTTTTGTAGGAAATGCTGTTTTCAGTCTCTGCACTAGTATCAGTTGATCTCAGATATTGGTAGATACTTAAAGCTTTAGTATCGCCTCTCTAGTCACAGCTGAATGTGTCTCTAAAAAGTATAGATGCCATAACATTGACATCTGCAGCCTCTCTTTTGGCTTTGTCTGTTCACCTGCAAATGTACTTTTCCAGAGTCAGACAACCTGTGTGCACTCAGACTGAGAGAGCAGGTGGAGTCAAGTGTGAGCCTTTTGTTTGCTTTCACATACAGCATTTCTGAAGCAAACCGCTCTTGATGGCACTTGACTGTTCAACCTCGGCAATAGTGCTGCCACTCGTGATGGAGTTTACAGCTCTGCAGTGGCTTCGGGTGACACACAAGCCGCTCAAAAACAGCTTGATATCCCTGCTGACAGTAGACCATGTTTTACAACACTGCAGTCTAGAGGTGCCAGATGTATTGAAAAAAAGCTTTGTTGTTTGAGAGACATGCAAAATTAGAACATATTTTCCTTAAACTATTAAAAAACATCAAGTGTAATCGATGAATATAAAATCCTTGTTTGGAAGATTACACTCCATGTTTCTGCACTTTTGTGCTTTTTGCGATACTAGAAACTGACAGAAATTGTGAAACAAGTGCGTAATTAAGGAAAAATTGTTATGCAGAGACCATTCGCATCCTGATGTATAGAGAAATTATCTGAATATAATTAATCAAGATAATCTTAAAAAAATATCTAGGTATTCATTGTTGTCTATGTCGGCCATCCCACAACTGTCAGAATGTCACAAGTACTTTTATCCATGTGTGTAAAATCCTTCAGTCGTCCATTCATGCTCTAAGCAAATTCCCTTTGGTCTCTTTGGACAAAAGTAGTGGACTATATGCAAGGCTGGTTGTCTATTGTTTTTTACATGTCATCAGCTGAGTTTTTGTCTTTGTATTTTATTATGTGTTTTGTTGATTTCTTAAATTGTAAAAATATTTAAATTACAAAAAGATTTAAAAAAAGATTACTGCTGCTGCATAAATCTGGTTTTCTAAAGACCGTCAAGTAAAATGAACACACTACTCAGTAAGGATGCAACACACTCTGGCCTGGACAAAAAATGGCAAATATAGCCTTTTCTTAGAAAGAGCTGAAATTGGAGGATTATAAATTCTGAAATGGTTCTCTATCACTTTCTGTCGCTGAACTTTCATTGCTGTTATGAGATAATCGGTGAGAGCCCACGAAGCTGTTAGCAAGGAAGGTCAGTGCTCGTCTACCTTTTAGCGCTTCAAGCTGTGGTGGCGAAAAACTCAATCTGCATAAATTGTGGCATTAATCTACATAAACTTTTACATAAGCGAGGAAATTTCAAATGCAGAGGTCAGCCATCGGGGGCAGCAGTCAAGGACATAAGAGCAGCAATTTGATCAAAGTGGCCACCAGAGAGGAGCAGAGGAGGGGAGGGAGAGAGGGATGAGAGAAAAAGAGAGGGAAAGAGAGCGCGGGAGAGAGAAAGGGATGAGGAGAGAGAGAGGGCTTGTTCACAGAGGGTCATAACCACCGGGTTTCTGTAACAAGCTGTCCTCGCTGTTACATTTAACTGGTAGGAGTGGATTGTGCGCTTGTGAAGCCAACCGAGGTCTGACACACAGAAGAGGTTATGGTCCACCTAATTCAATAGGACGTGTAAACTAACGCATCATTTGTTAAAGGTCCTATATTATGCAAAACTGACTCTTGTGAGCTTTTAGCCTTGTTGTTGTTGTTACCTCTTCAAAAACACACGGGGAGATGGGTTTCACACGTTTGAGTAATCCTTTATTATCGGTCTGTCTACATCTCCAAAGTCTGAAACGCTCTATTCCACCTTGTGATATGTAGTGGTAGTTTTCAAGCTTTATTTTTCCTTTTGTTCAGCAGAGATTGGTGATTGGTGAAAGGTGAAATTAATCAAATGATTCTAGTGAAGGTGTACGGAGTTAAAAAGTTGAGCACTTCCTGTATAAACACATGACATCACCAGGTGGAACAGAGTGTTTTCTGTTTGAGAGAAGAACTCAGCCTATATGGTTGTGTGTTAAAAATGTTAATGGAACAAAACACAACACCAGGTTTGTTTGTGATGAGGAAACAACATTATAACAGATCAGAAAACAGCGTAATATGGGCCTTTTAAATTAAGTCACTGTTCCCCTATTAAGTTTGTAAGTTTGATAAAATGTGTCAAAACTGAAAACAGCTGTTAGGGATGGGACAATATCCTTTAGCACAGTTTCCATGAGATGGATCTTATGATATTTTTTGTATGTGTTTACATTTGGCACGGACAGAAAGAGATAGTGCTGGTGAGTTACAGCTCAAAGTATAAAATAAAAAATTATGAGACCAAAATAGCACCATTTATCCATACAGCATCAACCAGAAACACATTTTTGTAAAAAGTGCTAAAATATAATAATGTGAACTGCTTTTTTTTCCCTAGTGCTCCATTTTACTACTACTTTTGTTGGAAAATCTGATACACAGAATTTAAACTCAGCCAGGATTATAATCAAGAGCGTGCCTTCACTATAATGCATATGAATAAGGACATAGGCGGGAATAATAATTTCCAATTTACTGCACAGACATAGAGAGCGTTTTTGTGTTTAAAAATGTTGCCGTACGCATTCCCTGTTGAATTCCACATTTCTCTGCACACTGGACAAACCCGCCTCACTTTCCTGACTATAATCACTAGTTAATTAGAACATTATACAAGGTAAGAATAACACAGGCAGGAGCTTTTAAGTTCCCCACAGCTTGTGCTATGAGAGTGTTGTCAGGGGAATGGCTTCAATGTAAAGACAGCGACTGATGTGAATCCAGGTATTGGGGCCTGAGTGTCAAGATATTCTGCTGTAGAGATAAACGCTGCACCTGAGGGAGTTGCACCACAGCACAAGGTAATTACACTATCCTTCTGTGTGTGTATGCAGGTATTTATCACACTGTGTAGGGTGACCAGAATTTCAAAATAAAAACTGTGACATCCCCTTTTTTTGATGGTTGGTAATAATAAAATTATTAAACGAGTGCGTAATTAAGGAAAATTGTTATGCAGAGACCATTCATGATGATAATGTAGTCACATTTTCTTTGTGTTTTGGTCATTCTTAAGCAGCTTTTCTGTATTTTACCTCAATAAATGACAGTGTATGCCTCTTTTTACTGTTGGTAGGTTTCAAATTGGTCAAAAACAGGGACACCTGGGACATTTCTTGCATAAAACTGGGACAAATCAATGGTTGGTCAATGGTTTTAGATAAATCTGCTGGGGCAGGGGACACGGGCTCAGAACTGGAACTGTCCCAGGTAAATAGGGATGTCTGGTCACCCTAACATTGTGGAGACTAAAATCTGTATACATACTCAATTCATGGGTAACTGCAACCTTCCTTAAGAGACAACAATAAGATCCCCATGAACTAAATCCTTTATTTTAAATCAACAAGATTTAAATGTCAGTGTTACTTTTCTTGTGGTGAGTCCGCCATCTCCTTGATGCTACTGCTTTGCTTGGAATGTTCCACAGAATTTGCTTATGTTACATCTTAAATTGATTATAAGCAGCTTACTAGTGGAAAAACATGCATTTGTTCATTGAGCAGGGTCCCCACTTCACAGATCTGACCTCCACCAAAAAAGTTATGCATGTTAGGCAAGTATAACTATGGTTAAGCTTAAGATCAGTCTCCATCAAATAAATCCAAGTCAATGTAATGTCCCCAAAAAGCATGGAAACTCAACATGTGTGTGTACGCAATAGTGAAAATGCCCAGCTTAGACCCGGGAGGGAGGGGTAATTCACGGCAAGCTACCAGCTGATGCATCCAGATGTAGCCACATACACACATTATGCAGAACTGCAGAGCCCTTTAGCCTTTAGAGGGCAGGCGAAGACAAGAAATATTGTAGCGTGGAAGAGGAGGAGGAGGGAGTGAAATTGGCGCAAAAAGAGGCAAAGGGGAAGAGAAAAGATGCAGCTACAAGCCCTCCCCCTATGTCTCTATGTCTCTGGTCTAAGGCAGCTCCACAGCGCAGTAAACATCCTCTCCTCTCCCCCATCACAGGCTGGAAAAGAGAGTGTGTGAACTGCAGCCAGGGGCAGTGCGCAGCCCACCTCCACAGGGAGCAGCGCGGGGAGGCTACAGCCACTAGAACAACAAGGCCAGCCGAGTGCAGCACCAGAGCAGCACCAAAGCAACCAGCAGAGGCGCATCAAACACAAGGGGAAAAAGAAGAGCAGCCGTGCAAGAATAATGTGTTCATTTGTCTCTTTCAGCAGAGATAGTACCCGGACAAGGTGTAATACTGAAAATGCACATAAAGGGGGGTGAGATGGGGTATTTTACAATCATCTACAGCAGTCTACAGCCGCCTCTTTATAGACATTGTATAATGCTTGAAATTGCCATATTTTACATTAAA
Organism: Odontamblyopus rebecca; assembly: GCA_030686955.1. NCBI lineage: Eukaryota > Metazoa > Chordata > Actinopteri > Gobiiformes > Gobiidae > Odontamblyopus > Odontamblyopus rebecca. Next base: position 16,688,256 of record CM060661.1, read on the forward strand.
TGACAAAAATGTATTTACAATCAAAAAGATTTCAACAACATTTTGTACAGAAATACTTGACACAATATTTATATTTGGCATTTTGGCCAAGCTAAAAATACATTACATAACAAAACATGTATGGAGTTTTTCACTTTACCTTAGGTTTACTTTATGTAGACTTATTATGTTAAAAATATATCTATACAAGACCAAGGTTTTGCACTGGATTTTGGAATCTGTTTTAAAAATCATAGAAAATATTTATAACTGATAATAGTTTCTACCAAAGATCATTACCATATTTTGCTGTAAATTTGTAAATTCTTGCTGAAAAGCAATCAAAATAATGTGTTTTTGTATTATTCATGCTTTATTATTACTGAATATTCTTTAATAGCAAACATTTTGTATTAGTTTTAGGTGCGAGAGCATAGCCTTGGAACTTCACGGTCAACAAAACAAAATGTGTTAACATACTGCTGCCCATTTACAATCACAGCCAACCGAATGTACAAAAACCAACACAACCTTGAAACACTTGTCTGCTGATGGAGAAGCATGTTTTTCAGACTCAGCTATTTTGTTGTACAAACAAACATTTGTTATTTAAAATACTTCTGGGTGAAGAGGACTCTGAAAAACAGAATTATTGCCATGGCCTTTGTAATTTACTTGGTAAAATATATTTATATATCTGTATACACATACAATGTGCACTGTGACCTCAAAGTTTCCTTCATCCATTAGAGATTATAAGTATTCATACTTTGCTTTAACACAAAAGAGGATACTGTCATCTGTATATCAAGTATACAAAGGGTCCTGACCCTTTGTATACTTGTCTGGTACAAACTACAAAGTGGAGGTTTTGGGGCTAAGCTTTAGTATGTGTGCTTAGCTTTTGGCCCAGCACAGATCAGGTGTAAGTATGGTGGAATAAAAACTGAGTGAAAATAATGTGAGTGAATCTAGAGGCTCTACCTTTGTGTGTGTGTGTGTTGGTGTGTGTGTGTACACAGTGGAAATAGACAAATAGGCACAAACCATGACTGAATGCACTGGTCTAAGGGGACTGTGTGCTTGTTGTGCCATGGAGCAAATGACATCTTTCAGCTTGTTCACATTATAATCTACAGGGACTGCTGCATGATGTGTATCAAGCGGGCATTTTTCTTTTGTGCACAAAAGTGAACTACACAGATCAACCTTTTTGTCTTTTTATAAAATAAGCCAGGTTGATACAGTAATGAATACAGTTTAGGTTTTAAAAAATGCATAAATATGAACATTCACAACACTCAAACAGCATTAAAAAGGCCAAACACCACAACAGTTTTTAGACCACTGCTAAACTGTGGTTATATTTCTCAGGATTTTTGAGCTGCTGTTTTGTCATACAGCAATCTATCACTGCTGAGATTGACTGAACTAAGATTGTAATGATTTATTAACTGAAATATAGGTTAACAATTAAAATTAAAAAGTCAAATAATGTAGACTAATAATCCATGGTTAAACATGGAAGGATCCAACAAGACAAAAGACAATCCTCAACCCACATCAAGACTCACTGATGCAGACTGGGCTTCACCTGTACACAAACCTGCTTGTTTAGACTTTGCAGGAGAGAATCAAACATGAGCAACTGAGTGGAGGAAAGTATTCTATAATGATCATGTAACCTGAGAGGCCCTCCTAATGACCTCTTTGGGTACAGTGGAGGAGACTTTCTGAGGATTTGGGGGGCTTTTTCCTACAGTTGAACAATGAAACTTCAGGTGGTCCAGAGCCCTCACTCGGGTCTCTCGCAGCACACAGCTCACACAGCTCAAACAGCTCAAACAGCTGGCTGCACAGGGAATAGCTCTGCACTGAGGCCACATATGCTGCTGATGACTAGGTTTTTCAGCAACACTAGCAGGTCATAAGTCTCCCCTAATATGAGTGAGGCAGGGACAATCCTGCGTGGTCTTCTCAACTCCTCTCGTCTAAACTGTGTACATTTTGGGCATGGATATTAAGGAGTCATTTTCACCACAAGAAGCATTCTGGAAACACTTTTATTAAGAATGTCTGAAATAATTTAGTTAGAAGTTTAGAAGTTATTTGTCTACTTCTATTTTTTTGTCTTATTTTTGCATTTTAAAGCTCTACATCTAGGTATTGGTGTTATTGTTTATTTATTTATTTTTGTTTATTTAGTGAGTGGAAAAACCAGAAATGATTAATGGGGACTATTGTAAATGATCAATTGCCACTCCCCTTACAGACACACCCTCTGTGTGTGCATGCCATGTCCCAAACTGCACGGCTTCAGGTCTTTTTCTATTCCAATCAGGAGTACTGGGTGCCCTGGCCACCCCGCAAAAATCCACACAGCCGAGAAGGGGGATGCGTGAGCAGTTGCACTCTCTTAATTAGAAGCTAGAAGATGCTCATTACAGCATTTTGGATTCAGGGAAATATTTTGCATGCATACATAGGGGTATACAAAATAATATAGCCAAGGACTCATCTATGCTAGCACAGAAATGCAGACAGGGTCATGTGGGGCAGCCTTGGGCGATGGGAGAGGGAGGGGGCGTGTGGAATCAGCCTTGCCCTCAGCCATGGCATCCTTTTCTTGCCAGCTCTCTAAGCCTTGAGGGAACCGAGGTAGAGGGGGGAGGATCCGTCAGTTCCACCCCCTTTTTTTACAATTCAATCCTAAAATGCACATAGTCCGGGCCTAGCAGCAGACAGGCTTACAATAGGGTGAGATCACTGAAATCGAGCACTTTGTTTGTGTGCCAGTGTTGCCCTCTCTGGCCTAACGAAACCCTTGGCAACCGAGTTCAGCCCTGGCTCTATTGGAGACAACTAGGACATGGGTGAAGGCCTCAATGAGAAATATAGTTCCAGCAGATCTAGTTAGCACTCAATAATAAAAAACACAATGTAATAAATAAAAAGCCAAATGCAATGAAACTGCATCTGGCCCACTAGTCTGCTTTCCTGTTCTGGGATAAAGCAGCAAAAGCTCTCCAGCCAAAATTTTTTAAAACAGTCTGATGTATGGGTTTTAAAACTGCAGGCACAAGCACAAAAATCTGTTCTGTTTAGAAAACCTGGAAAGGACTTATAGACTGTTTTGGATAATTAACCAAGATGTGGAGCTTCAGTCAAACATTTAAAAATCCATTTACAAATTCTAGACTAAAGCAGTTAAAATCCAGTACTAACATTATCCCACACACAAAGTGCTGAAATGAGAGTAGACATCGAGTTTTTTACAATTATTATCCAGGGAAAACATGTGGAAATGAATACCTTTCATAAAACTTGGCACACAGCATATTTTGATCTTTTTGTCTTTTTGTGTGAATGTTTTGTCTGCGTTGTGACACTTTTGAAATCCAAAATACTTCACCTTTTTTGTACAGACTCAATCTTGATACTTAAAGTCCATTGTGACTAAGGTTGTCAAGAAAAAAAGTTTTGAAACAACATACTCTATTATGACAAGATATATTGTGTATTACAGATGGGATGAGGTCAACTTGTACTAGTCAATATCAAAGAATAAGGAATGTTACAGTGAGGGTGAGAAAAGTAGTTTCATGTAGCTTACAAGCCTGCAGGTATTTCAAACGGAATATTCTCATCTTGCGTTGCTCTCCTTGGTCCCAGTGAAGAGACCTGACCTAGACAACAGGCCAGACGTCTGCACACGCACACGTGCACGCTCACACACGCACACTCACATGCACACTCACACATGTACACTCCACTGTGGCTGCTAATTTTACAGATACAGAAAGCCGCTTCTTCATCTGACCTCTTTTAATTTGCTCTCTCTTCTGTTAGCGGGAGGAAAAAGCACTCTTGTTTCCTCACCGGGACCAAACAATCCCAGTCTAATTTATTTTTGAGGACAGAATATGTACATGTGTTAATGGGAAAGTCGAATCAAATTAACTATAATTAGTCAAACTGAGAAGTGAGCCGAAGCAGAGGTATGTTACTTGGGAGACTTGTTTGACGCTGGCAAATGACACCCCTCCCCAAACTCCAGAAAACACACACACATTATTTTGCCACCTGCTGCAGCGCCCCCCTCATTCCCCCACCCCTCACCCCCACCCTTCCCTCGTCTGCGTCGGAGTGATGACACCCATCATGCTCACCTCAACCCTCCTGAGAAGTGGCGGTGCAGTACGCAAACACACCAAACTACCTCTGTTATGACACATTTCCACTGAAACGACTGTGTATGAATTTTGTACGCGACAGTTCCTGACTCTTCTAATCACGTCAAACAGACATTAGCAGACAACTTATGAGCAGATGGAGTAATCAGTTTGGACATGTACTGTACTCAAAAATGCGGAAGGATTAGGGACAAGCAATGAGCCAGAGATCATCTACATTTTATTGACTGCACAAGAATTGAGTAGTACTGAGGCTCAAAGGTCCCAAAAGCCAATTCTATTTGTCATATGATTTTGTAAAAGATTAAATCACTTTAGTTCAAGCCAAAGAATACAAAAAATGCAACTGCACTACTGCAACATTAGTATCAGTAAAAGGCAATGAACGAGTCCCTTGCTTTTCATCAGTCTGCTCCCACTCATGAGGTCAAAAGCAGCTTTCAGTCTCAGTAAACACAGCAACATTCATTGGTCGCATTAAATTAAAAGCTTGTCTTGGCCACAGCAGCAAACCACAATGGCATTAAATCATTAGCTAAATGGCTAATTCTAAAGATTAGCTCAACTGCCATCAACCGGTCGGATGTGTTAAAGGTGTTTTATTTTGACATTAAATGATTCCATCAATCTGACAAGTGCCGTTTTTTTAATACAGTCACGAGAAAGATAAATTAAATGGAGGGGGGATACTTCAAGAAGCACATGCCCAACTGGAAAGTATCCATCTCATTAAACATTTGGAGGCAAAGGAATGGCACATAAGTTAATAATGCAAACTCAACTAGGAAATTTGAAATTTTAAACATATTTTGTCAATATGGATGTGTATTTATATCCATATAAACATCATGTAAATAACAATCATAATAATACCCATCAAATTCAATTCACCATTCACCAACACAAAACACTTATTATAGTTTTCTAGGGCTGTAGTCAACAACGACAAAATTCTTGGTTTTGAGACAAGTTCTGTGCATTGACTAGAAGGGGGTGGTGGGGCATGGTGGTGGGGCATGGTGGTGGGGCATGGTGGTGGGGCATGGTGGTGGGGCATGGTGGTGGGGCATGGTGGTGGGGCATGGTGGTGGCAAAAGCTCTCAGATTCTTAAGATCTTACACAAAGCCACTCCTGGCTGTCCTGTTACTCCCAAAACTACAGCTAATTCACTCCATGTATTCTCATTTCTGTTGTTGTGAATATAAATCCTATAATGTCCTAAGAAAAAAATGTGGTCAACTAAGGCTCCAACGACTGATTAATCGACTAAACGTACTAATGGACGACAGCCCTAGAGGTATCCCCCACATTTATTAGTACAGATCCCATGAAACATACCTTCATGCTCCAATAGAAGTTTGGCTATATCCATGTGGCCATTGAGCAAGGCGTCATACAGAGGGCTGATACCGCCCACTTGGCTGTTGACAATCGGAGGAGGACGATGACGTAACAAAGCCTGAACACACGCTGTGCTGCCGTGGTTACAGGCCTCATGCAGTGGGGTCCACCCTGCATGGTCTAAGAAAAATATAAGCACATTATTTTAAGACAGTAATTAATGTGACAATGATGAAGAAGTAGTAAGATCTGTTTTAGGTGCTTTAGGAAAGTAATCATAATAGTAATTGTATATATCATTATCCAACCACTTTAACAAAACATAGTGTCAAACCATACTCTTTCTTTGATTAAGGCCTTTTGCAGCTAGTATTGACTATTGTAATTATCTGTTATACTTGGTATACATTTGAAGTTTAACTTTTGGTTATGCAAAACAATGTAATAGTTGCAAAAAAATAAGTGGGAAGGCAACACTACCATTTAGTGTACAGTTCACAAATCCGGTTTGGCCATGCTAGCTACTAGGCTACTATTAAGCATAGTTTATTTAGTTTTCTTTATTTGTTCTACCAAGTCAATGCAGCCCAAAATATATCCTACTATCTAATACGCACTCAGAGTTGTTCTTAAAATCCAGTCCCAAATAAAATGTGGAAATATTGTTCCAGAGAATATAGTTAGAATCCAAAAATAAAAAGTATAATACACAATAAGCGATTAAAAACCTGTCACATTTTTTGATTATTGGGGAAGTCTTTATGTTCCACCTACAGGGATAAAAGACACCCACTTTCACAGACAGAGGTTGATTCACCTTCGGTCTCCGAGCGACTGCAAATCTATAAATCACCAAACCCATCCCGTTGCTTTTAGACACACCCTTTGCATTTTAGCTAAAGGTTACCCTCACCAATGACGCGATCATGCTCCTATTTCAGTCTTTTTTCCTCTATGATACCATCGCTCAGTGCATTACAGCCAGTGGAGAGAGCGGGGCGAGATGACGCTTAGTGCCAATGTTACAGGAAAAAAAGTCCTTACCTTTAACATTTACATCTGTATCAGGCAGCGCCAGGATGTGAAGTACTGTTTCCACTTGGTTCCTCTTGCAGGCTCTGTGGAGGAGTGTCTCTCCTTTGGCATGGACACAACAACGACCAAGAGAAAGGAGGAAGAGCCGGAAGACAAGAGAGAAATCCAAAAATTAGGGTGTGACCGGCATCCTGCCCATTGTCCTCCCCCATAAAATACAAAACACCAATAAAAGCACTGATCATGTCCCCAAACACTGGAAAGTCTGTCTGGCCAATGCGATTTAAGGAGCGTAATGGAAAAAGGAGGGAGCTGTTTCAAGGGAAAAGGCTTGAGAATAAATTAAAGATGGAGAGCTAGGCTAATTTGGCTGACTAACTCTTCACACTTACCATTACAATGTCTGGATACAAACTATTGTAGTGGTGAGAAAGTAGTGCTCCTTCATGTCCACTTGCTCTAAACTGTCATTTAAAAGGAAGTTATGGTACACAGCCCAAGCACAAAGCCCTACAAAAGGATTCCTCACAGAGCCAAAGTTCAAACACCTCCTCTTGGCATTTGCAAGTCATCACGTGATATAGTACATGAGCTAACCACATAAATATTAAGAAAAGGGTTTAATTTGTATTTTCTAAACAAAACATGTACCCAGATGTACCTTTTTCCACATTCTTATTCACACTATTTTTTGTAATGCAATATTGAGTTCGGAATATATTAAGGAGTCGAAAAGCCCCCCTCTTTTCATGTATGGCTGAACTTCAGAGGGAAGTTAAAGGCCAAGCATGAGTGACGCTGTGCTTGCCAGTATAATACAGGACTGCAAAGCCCATAATAAATGCTTTACTAGCTCACCCCGGGACGCCACGCCTGTACAGGGGGCTCCACTCCAGTGAGCACAGAGCAAAAGGTGGGGGCAAAAGGGAGGTGCATGAGGAAAGGTAAAAATAAAAGGGGTAGACAAGAGTAAAGGCTTTCTTGCATTTCAAAGAATTTAGAAAAAATGCTATTCAACCAGGGGAGGTGTGTTTGTGGATGCACAAGATATATTAAATGTCATGTCTTGGTTTACAAAGAAACATTCTTACCAAGGCAAGCATAACTTCCCTACAATGAAATATACAGCCTTGTCAATAGTGTAATTTACTGAATGGCTGAGATATTAAACAAACAATATGGCATAGCATCATGTCAGTTAAACTTCTCATATGCATTTAGTCAGTGAGTGCATTCTTCACCAATTTTATCTTGAACCAGGTTTGCCAGTAGATTAAAACATTTGTAGCCCCATGACTGCTCCATGTCTAAATAGGTTAAATCACTAAACACACATACAACAGTTTTAAGTTGTACTGTTTTAAATCATAATGAGTCAATTTTTAATGGCTGGTTTTCATCAATGCCACAATTTAAGAAAATACTCCAGCAAACATTAAACACACAGACTTTTCCCACCCATATTGCCAAAAAGACAGTGCAAGGCAGCTGAAACTTGGCTTCTAATGAGTAAGTTGTACTGTGTGGCATGTCACTGTTCTACATGAACTGCTTTGCCATTACCAGGCTCTAAAACGCAGTGATTAAACACCCATTCCACTACACCCCATGTGTACACATCCTCGCAAATGCCAGGGCCAATCCATGCACTGTTAAATCACTTTAATGGCTCCAATTTGGACACAACGCCTCTATTATAGGGGTAATTGCATGCTCAGCATTTACAAGCACGGAAAGGATAAATCTGCCTGTCCTTTTCTATAAATCCCCAGTTTCACACTTTAATAGAAAAGGTAAATGTATGTGTTGCTCTTTATGTCCTTCAGTGTGCTTGCAACACTCTAGTAAAGTTACGCTTGGCCTGTTGATTGGTAGAGCAAGAAGCCCCGTTATTTGTCTTTTTCAATAATCACTAGTAACTCAACCTATTCAAATGAAACAGACATTTTTGCAGCACATTATAGGGAACAGACTGTCATCTTTTTAATTGTATTTATTCAATTTATGCATGATGATGAGACAAGCTGTCACTCACACAACTACTGCTTGAATACAATACAATGTGCTTTAAATTGGTTAATTAACATATCACTGTATTTAGGCATTATTTTATGTGGCATCATTTATTCCTGAATTAGTTCTTACAGTTGGAATAATCTATTGAATAAACTCGTTTTAGGATGCTCTTTCTGGCTGCCACTAGTCTATAATAAAAAATGAAAGAATAAAATGCTGTAGAGGAAGTCTTAATAAACTTCGCTTATACTTTAAATTTCATATATAACTGAAAAGAAACAAATGATTTTAAGTTCAGCAACTAGTGGGAATCCAGTGACATTCCAAATTATGGATTAGGACTGAAACCTTCCAAACTTTCTGAACTTCACGTAAAAAAAGAGAGAGAGAGAAAAAAAAAAGAAGTTCATCCCAAATCCCTGAACTCCTCTCTGCTTCTTTGTCAAAGCTCCCAAGAAGGTTCCAGGAGACGAGACGAAAGCTCCAAAGCAAAGAGGTGCAGCATGCAGTAAAAGAAAAGCATTGAGCATACATACGATACGCAGGGAGAGGGAGCAAGGAGCTATGGAGGGAGAAGGAGCTGGGATGAGAGGGCGAGAGGGGAAGATGCTGTGCCGATGGTTCATCAAAAATTAATGTCAACCGCATCGGTATAGGGATCACGTAGTAGAAAAACAACACATGCCAACAGCCTTGAGTCTCCTGCCACAGTGCTCCCCCCTTTCCTCCATTTTACCCCCGCGCCCTTCTTTCGCTCCGGCATAGGGCCTTTCTGATCAGGTGAAGGGGGAGATATGAGCTCTGACACCTTGGAGAGTTCACACAGAGTACCATGCCTCTAATTGCAGGAAGTTCCACTGGTGCAGCCCATTGTATATCTGCTGTGCTCCCCTAATTGCAGCAATAATATCCCCAAAATGGAGATCTGAGGCGCACTGTGAGCACTAATGTGTGTCACTGTTCTGTGTGGGAAAACGCATTATTCCTGTGGCGTTTATTTATCTGGTAGTGTTCAGGTAGCGAGTGAAAACGATAAAAAAAAACAAAGGCAAAGCCGTGAGATAAATAGTAAAAAACAAGTCCATACAGCTAATTTATATAGATGAGCTAGTCCAACAGCTGACTACAGTGATACAGATCAATCAGCCCCTCTTACATGCATTACATTCTGTTGAATACACAGAAAGTGATGACAGGGCTATCATGCCCCTCTTTACTGATGACCTAGTGCTGTGCATTGTCCATTAAAAGTCTGCTCTTTGCAAATGTGTTGCCCTAACTCCAGCCCCACTTCTGCTCACTGAGACTTACCTGCTGCATTCACACGTTTGAGGCCCTTCAGAATGTTGCCTTTTTCTGCACCACTGTCATTGACTCCATCTGATGTGCTTTCAAGTCTGTATGAAGATAAAAAGAAATATAAGGGTCTATTAAGACAATTGTAATGTAAATAATATTTCATTTCAAAACCCACACTTTCAGTGACTGACCATTAGCATAAAGACCCAGGGCTACTTAAACCAGAACAACCATCTCTACAGTACAAAAGTGTCATTAACAAATTAATGGAGTGCTGTATTATCATCTATATATGAAAAGTGACAATATCTGTCAAACCCCTACTGTGTGGCCACACACACTTCACACACACTCCTTCACTTCTGTCTCCAAAGCGTTTTCTTCCCACTTAACGCCTCAAACCCAGGATTCAATGTGAGCAAGCACATTAGGAGGAATAACTAGTAAAAGAAAGTGAAGCCTCTTCAAAGTAGTGGCGTGCTAATAGCTGTGGGCTGTCACTAGTCCTGTGAGTGGGTATGGGAGATCAGCCTGCATGGAGCCTGACAGGTGTCTGTGTGTATATGCGCTCGCATCTGCGCGTGCGTCTCATTGAAGCCGAGTGCCATCCGTATTACAGAGAGGAGGCTTGTTCCCTGGTAATTGGCTTGTTCAGAAGCCAGGAAGGAGCTCCCAGCAGTGAGGAGGAAACATGCGTCCTGTCACGTTGCTTGTTATTAGCAGGGACAAAGCTGAGAAGAGATGTGCTCTGTGTGGGTCTGCATGGTCCAGAAGTGTGTCTGGGAAGAGGCTACGGCACTTTTAATCTCAGACCACTTCACCCAAGTGTCCTCTGTCTGCACAGACTGGCATCTGTAGAGAGGTCTGACAATACTTGGCCTGTTTAAGTCCCAGTCTCAGGGTCTGCTTCAGGTGGACAACAAAGTCAGTAAATAACCTTTCAGCTTTGACCTGCACCATCTGCCCTTATAGCACATATATTATATGTATGTATGGCAGACGTTTCAGCTATAATGAGTGCATTTATGCCACAACACAAGATATGCATTAACTTTCCTCTGACAAAATTAACTCATCCAACTCATAAAATGATCCTTCTTTTGTTTATTCATATGAACTTTAAAAGTAAAGCATTCTGCTCTAGACTCACTCCACCTCACAGCCAGTGAAGCATGTGGACAGCATGTGAGAGTTATGGCTTGGACCTGCTTGTCTAGTAAATAAATAAAGTATCAAAATGTGTCCTCTCAATCTGTCCCACACACATAAAGTCCAAATAAAGTAAAGTGTATCAGAAAGCTTAAAGAAAAAAACAGTGGAGCTGGTAGAAGAAGGGAGGGGAGGATCTGGTCCAACATGAACCTGTAGCCTTCTGCTGAACCTGCTCCCTGGTGACTCCTGCCCTTCTCCAGGCCAACTACCTACTGGTGGAGCAGCAGATGTCTGATAGGGCAGTGGACTGACTTGCATGTGTATGTGTGTGTGTGTGTGTGTGTGTGTGTGTGTGTGTGTGTGTGTGTGTGTGTGTGTGTGTGTGTGTGTGTGTGTGTGTGTGTGTGTGTGTGTGTGTGTGTGTGTGTGTGTGTGTGTGTGTGAGAGAGAGAGAGAGAGAGAGAGAGAGAATGCCTTCAAGACAGCAGAGGGATTTAGTATGCGAGACCTGATCAAGAAAGGTTAGGGAGGGGTTAGAGACAAGAGCTGCTGTTCGTAAGGCAAGACACAAAGGCCTGATGGGATATCTGTATGTCTGTCAGTCTGGTGTCCAAAGCAGAGTGCGTATGTGTATGAAGGGGTCTAACCTCCCTGTGCACCCCTTCTGTCATTCCACACACACTGATAGGATCAGGTCTGGGCATGACCCATCACATGCCAGCTCCTCACCCTCTGTCTGACCTCCATTTGCCTGTCTCCCCTCAGTCGCTCCATTCATGCATCTGCACTCCTTACCCCCGTGCACCCCCTCCACTATCCAGGTGTGCCTTTGTTCACTTCCACTCAGGTTTCTCCATACTTTCTCTTTTAGTTGGTCAAAAGAACTAATCAAAACTTTTAAAATCCTACACTAGGTAAACTCAAAATACATTCCTAAAATGAAGCATGTGCAATCCAAAATATAGTGCTCAATATTTGAAGCAAGCATTTTTCACTGTTGAGGTAATACAAAATATATAGATATACATTTAAAAAAAACAGACAACCTACCCCCAGTCTGTCATAGTCATGTCATGCCTTGATATAGTGAGCTCAGCCTCAGTATTATAGGGTATCTGAGACTGATTTAAAACATCCAGAGCTGGTAGGTACTGCATCTATGAAAACAAAAGGCAGATGAAATTAGAAGAGAATACTTGTTCACAAACTGTTTATCAAAGGGTATACAATGTAAACATTTACAATGTCTGCCAATGCCTGTCTACTTGATGTCTCACTAATCAACTCAGTGTTTCCCACAGACTAAGTAGCATTGTGTGGCGCAAAGAAGCTCCGTGACACGCAGGGAGTGTGCAGCTTGGACACCGCCGCTAGATCGCACTTTGCGGACACCTGCTCCACTCATGGTCCCGTCCACGGAGGTGCAGGGTGCCGTGCAGAGGTCTGGGGGTAGCCTGGCACGGACAGAGAGTCGGGTCCGGAGAGCAAATAGTGCAGGTGTTTTATAAGTATAGCTACCTCTGACATGTATGTGCACTCTCTCTCTCTCTGTGTGTGAGTGAGACGTTAGAATCGCATTGAGAAAAAAATAAATAAATAAAAAAGGCGCCACACATTGATGACCAAGCACCACAGATTGATGAATGAATGGTCAATGTGGGGGAAACACTGCTACTTATATAATGTGTACTAGAATATAGTATACCCTTCTGTATATAAATATACATAACATAAATCCCACACTGACTATTTTTTTGAGACAGAGAGGGTCATCTCCAACAGTGAATCCATTTCTGCAGCACAGAGACCGGAAAACTGAATCAGCTAAAGCCATCTTCAGTCTGCTGGAGGGAATTTCAGCAATCAGCTCTGCCAGCAGACTTGGTGGCAACTCTGTAGGTAAAAAAGGGCATTTAAAAGTATATGTGATATGACTTTTTTGTCTTTATTATTTAGCATTTATTACATACTGTGACTGATAACTGCAAAGTGTTCTGCATAATCTTTCAGGCCTTTTTCCACTAGAGCCTGGTTCAGTTTAAAGTTGTGTTGACACCAAAACTCCACCACTACAGACAAAAGGTCCACAAGAATGCCAGTCACATAAACTAACTCCTGCTTTTCAGTTTGCTTTTCAGTCTTCTTTGAGCCATCCTACACAATAAATATGTACATCATTAAATATTATGTAACAACATTATAAAACAGGGTAGAGACTTTGTGTACTCTAGTAACTACTAATGTACTAATTAAATACTGTAAGGCGTATCCCATAATACCTCTGATGTAGCCTCAACCAACAGCTGCGTCAGTTGTTTTACAGCTACTGACAACAGAGTCGAACGCTCCCAGACTGTCCAAAAGGTACTTAATATCAAAGACCCTCTGGCTGAATCCTGCAGGTTTTCACATACATGTTGCTGAAGATAAACTCTAGGTCAGAAATAACAACATAATTACATTTTAACATACAAACTACTTATCAGGAAAGTAAATGAATGCACCATTGTTACTGTTGTTACCCAGTGGTGATAGCATGGAGCTCTCCTTTGAATAGCTTGAGAACAAATGCCAGAAGGTCACTGTGAAAATGTAACAGTGTTGGCAGAGCAGGTCCTGGGAGTGGATGACACGTGGAATCTCTCAACAGGCAATAACTGTGACACACATTAATACATGTGTTAAATAAATCATATCTGTTAGGGTTGAAAGATAAGTCACAATTCAATTAAAAGCATAGTTTTAATTGTTGCATTTAAAGAACCACATTGACTGAACTTAGGAATGTAATATCTTATTATGTTTCAAACATGCAACAAACCTGTAGTTAAGAATAGGGCTGCAAAATTAATCAGAACTGAATCCAAAATTTCAATGGACACAATTAGCTAAGACTGCTGTTTTTCAAGTACCATAATTTATTATTCGGCATAAAAACAACACAACCTGTAGTTTAGATCTGTGCAAATATGTTCTGAAATGTGATTCTTGTATTCGTTAATGAGTTGATATTCCAGTCTTTGTTATGTGAAATGTGAACTTTGTCAAGTGTGCCCTCAAGTAAAATGTAGCATGACTGTAAAAAAGGCTTGTTATTTTACCAAATGGTGGACTCTAAAAATGGCCACAGTCCCGATTTACAGCAAGGACATTGAAACACCTGGGAGAAATATTTCTTCACTGATTTTGGAGCATTCCACGGAGGATTTGTAACCACCAATCTATGCAAGAACTGCATGAAGATTGTTAAGAAGACAGATGTAGCATTGCCCTGTAACAATTAATAATAAAGTAATTATTATATATAATTGTAATAATTAATAATTTTATATATAGAGCTTTTTTGGACACTCAAAGATGCATTACAAAAAATAAGAAAACAGTAGAAACTATAAGAAAACTATTGACAACTGAACAAGAAAAAAGTAAATTATCTCATAAACATCCATGTTAAATTTAGATTTTATTCTGGTTAAATGCAAATGCATAATTGAATAAGTCTGGTCCTACCTGTTGTGCATATTCAAGCAGTGAAACTAAGTACTTTGCTGGTGGGAGCAGGCCTGGGAACAAGCCACTTTTGATTGAGTCAAGGGCTTCAGTGAAGAGACCACACTCTATCATAGCAGCAATTTGGCTAAAGTCTGTTTCCGTGGCCTACAAGAATAAAAGAACAATATGAAAAGCAGGAGAAAACATGTCTGAAAAGTAGCAAGGAGTACATAGAAGAAATGGGGGCAGAAGGGTAATGGAAGTTGGAAGTGAATCACAAGTTCCTTTGGGTCATTTGACACGGACAGCTATTGGCAAAAACATATGGACTCGGAAGGAAGTAATGGAAATACATGAACTCATATAATAGCAATCTTATGGAGATCCACCAGGGTAAAGTATGGGCAGGACAGTGGAGGGTATTCTTAATAGGTATGCCAATCAAAACTTTCAGATCAGCTGACAGTAATGGTTAAATCTGTGACCTGGCTGTGATACGTCCTTGCTCTAAATGTCAGTTTCCATTGAAATGTATGACATAAAGGTAATTGAATGACCTGATCTTGATGAAACAAAGTAATTTTAGACAGATGCCGTGCGATCATGGGTGGACAGGGTGTGTGTGTGTGCGTCTACCTCGGACTGTGGACGGTGTGGGTCATTGTAACCCTGGAATTCACAATAGTGGAGTCGTGGATGGCGCTACAGTGAAATAGCATTAAAAACCAAAAGCAAGTTCAAATTGATGACAACGTAATAAGAGTAATATTTTTAGTACATGTACGTACAATTTGTTGAATCATGTAGTCTTTAAGTTCTTTTTCAAACTCGGAAAATGTAGTAACAAAGCTACTTTCTTCATTTTCAGTCTCATCTTCAGATAGGTTGAGATTCATATCCAAATACCTTTTCTAATTTAAAAATGAAACAATAAAAATGTCATAATAAATAATACTTTAGTAAAAAATATAAATATAATATTGTTAAAATGTGTATTTAAAACTTAAAGTATATGAGTACATTTGACTTACTCCAAACAGGTGTTGAACAATATGACTAACAGGGTAGCATGGAGCATTATGAGATTTTATATCTTCTGTAATAGGTTTTGCCATAACATGAGTAATGGAGGCATATGAGGGAGGACTGCAGTGGAAAACCTTTGCCCGTCCTGCCTTCAAAAGTCTGATGAAGGATTGTAAAATCAAAATACTTCAACGGTTCACGTCAAGCAAACAAAGCAGACTGTACTGGCCTGGGAATTAATGCACCGGCTCACCGATTAAACATGGCCCTGCGGGCTGGCTCCTGTACCATCAGAAGAACTCGCCATCCCTGAAAAGCCCCCTTTAGCGTTCCACTAGCAACCCTCTCCCGCCACTGCCTGACAGGGTAGAAGGCAGATGTTGTACTTGTAGATATGGCCACCTCATACAAGTCTTCTGGAAGCCAAGACCCATTTTTTACACTGTCCAAAACATAATTTGGAGTGACAACCCACTTTCCTAAAAAGATCAGACACAATAGTATTATATAGAATGACAATAATAATATGACTGAACCATGTAAGCAATTAATTTGCTTATGATTATAGTATTCCATTCTTTACCTGCAGCACATGCAGCAAGAAACTTTTCACTGGGCAAAACCTGTGGGACTATGAAGTGGGTACTGGAATGCTGATAGACCTGGAAAAAGAAAGAAATTGTACACAGACAGATATGGCTGGTGGTGGCCAGTGATCATACTGGCTTGTCAAAGCCTGATCTCGTCAGATCTCAGAAACTACTTGGATGTGAGACCACTGGAAATACCAAGTGGGGTGCCAGTGGCAAAAACTGTTGTTGTGTCCTTAGGCAAGACACTTCACCCACAATGCCTAGTAAGAAAGTCGTGAGTGATAGTGGTGGTCGGAGGGGCAAATGGCACAGATTGGCAGCCTTGTTTCTGTCTATGTGCCCCAGGGCAGATGTAGTTTGTATAGTACCACCGCTGAGTATGGAGTAAATGAATAATGCACTGTAAAGAACTTTTTTGTGTCTTGAAAGGCGCTATATAAATCCAACTATTAATAGTAGTAGTAGAAAGCTGTAGACCAATAATATAATGTGTGCCGAAATGAATCAGTTACAGTCTGCTGTTTGTTTCATTAATACAATGAGTAATAATTTAGTAGAGCTTACTGTAGAACAGGACAGACAGGACTTACCGAACCGCCGATGTACCTTCCACCGAGTTTACGGATTCCTTTGATTAAACATTTCTTTATCTCTGGTTTCTTGATGCCAGATATTTGAAAGACATACGAGACCTCTGGCATTCTGAAAAGCTGATGAACATCACAGAAGAGATCAATGATTTCAAAGATCACCTATTTATATTTAAATCTTATAATGTCCGTTTCACCTTTCTCGTAACAACTCTTCCCAGTGTGTCTGCTCCACAGTCATGGATGAAACAAATGGATATTCACTGTACAACTGGATTACGTTATTAGAAAAATCAGATAGAAAAAAGACAGAGATCTTACATATGACAACATTACGTGTTCCCCGCGAACCTGTTCCCCGCCGTCACCAATCTACGACGACCACCGATGAATGACAACTGCAAATGTAAACAGGGGAGTTGTGCTACAGAAAGAATCAGAATAAAGAAGATCACAGTATAAATCTAAACATTTAAGGTCTATCTATAAAAGAACAAGTTTATAAAATGGTAGCTTGAATAAAAAGTGATGTATCCTCAATGTGTCAGAACATATTTATTTTCATGGATATAAGCACCCCTCCAGATTTTCTTTTTTCATTGGACTGTTCCAAACCGCGGAAGATTTTCAAGATGTACTTCCGGGTTGTTGTTACGGACGCTTTCGATCCCGGAAAAAAACAATGGTCCGTGCATTTCCAACAGCACTGAGTGAATAATAATGTGCAAGTGTGGTTAAAACGGTGGTCAGTGATGTACAGATGTATCGTTGGTATGGGTTTATGAGCTAAAAGGTAGCTAAACGTAGCATTGGTGTGCTATGATTAGTTTAACTTCACCCGTTATTGACAATAGACACGCTATTGACAGATATTAACTAGTGCTAATGTTTCGTCAATAATACCAATAAAATGTATTTTTGCTATGTACGTGGCACGAGTTGCTGAGTCGTTACAAGGAAGGTTTTTTACACGACTCCTCTATCACGTTGGATTCTCATGAAGATGCGCGCTCAAAGACCATTTTAAAGGTAAGGCAATTCACACAAGTTTAACATTACATCCTAAAGACTAAGCCCAGTGACTGCCAAACTGTTAAACGAGTAAAGGTACTCAAAAAGATATTGTGGGTAAAAATGAATATGCTATTGGATATTATTGTTTATTTTTATCTTATGTATTATTGTTAGTGGGCATTAGTGGAAGGAAGGATTTACGTTTTAGCTGCTGATTTGACTTATGACTCAGAAACAATATGCTCCTCCCACCTGCGGCTCTGGCACAGTTTTTCGTTTTTTTGTTGAAATATCCACCTATTTCATTTATTTATTATGTTTCTGTGGCTGCTGACTGTTAGTTACCCCGCTTAAAACACTGTTGACTTTAACTTGACATGCTTTAAGTGGCTTTAAAGTGGCTGCCTGGGGGACACTCTGCTAAATATTTCAGGACAACCTCATTACTGTAAATGGGGCTGTGTGTGAGCCTGGTGAGGGTAGACAGGCAGCACGGGGAGAGAATGCACAGTGTGATTTCTGAAAATGTGTGTATTTATGTGTGTGTGAATATGTTAGTCAAGCAAGCATCTCATGCCAGGCTCTGTGTCCCTGTTGCAACACCGTGTAACACACTTGGGCTCCAACAACATCTGCTTTGTTAAGAGCTAATGACAAGACAGTGGAGACTAAAGGATTTAAAGTGTAGTCTAATGAGGCCCAGTGTGCTGCTGACAGAACCCCCTACTTGGATGTACATGTGCTTATGTCTTTAGCATACGATGGTTGGCAGACCAGGAGGTATAGACCCCCAGTGGACTTATTACAATGTATAAGTTTGACTATCTGTCCATCTGGCTCACTACAAATATGGTCTCAATTATAAGCAAACCTGCTACTTCCTGAAATCATAAACACTGTCTGAGTCTGTTCATACACATACAATGTTAAGTTTCTAATCTCTGGATTGAGAATCGTTCTCTCTTTTATCTAAGGCTCTACAGACTTCATAAAGTGGCGTAGAGGGAGTATGCTGACGAGAGGAGTCAGTTTAGAGAGAATGAGCTAGAGAAAATCATAAAAGACTTAACTGGTGCAGCTGTCAAAGGAGGAAAATAATATTTGTGCAGCTGGATATGCCTCCTTTTGTGGAGGCTAAATGTTGAGCTTCCTGAGTGCCCTGTCAGAGCAGTACCACGTAGCAGCCAAGACTCAGCAGAGACCAGAGTGTGGGAGCTGTACGGAGCTTGACAAGGATTATTAAAATCAGAGTCAATGACAAGGAAGCAGCGAGAGAGCTGGGGTGAGGATGCTAAATTGAAACAGACACTCTCCATTACTTTTCACTTGATTCATATTGATGACAGTGTTGACAATGAAAAAGCTCATGCTTGTTCTTAGAATTTATTAAGAGGTCACTTAAAATAGACAGGAGAATTTGTTTGTATAAATCCTCCACTAGTTCAATGTATTGTCTATTTTTCTTTTTTCTTTTTTTGTTAAATCGGTGACAAGTAATTTTATTTTACCAAATATGTAGACATTTTGTTGTTGTTTGATGTTGTTATTTAACAGTTTAAAGTTGTGTTTAAGCTGTTGGTGATTAAATAAGATAGGCTAATAGGATAGACCAACATGTTTCAGACATTATTTATACCAATTGTACTACTTTTACATAAATCAGCTATCAGCCATTATGTAATGCTATATTTGGTAATGAATCTATATTGGCCCTGCTTATTGGTAGCATCAGTCATAAGAAAATGTTTGCTTCTATTCTAAACATTTTTGCATACTTTCTGTAGTTAAACTGGTCATGGAATCACCAGAGGATGCTACTGGAGACCATCCTTTGGGAAATCAACCTCTAGAGGGAAAATCTATTCAGCTGGACCTTGGAGACACTGAAGGCAAACCCAGAAATAATGCTAACAGGTAAGTATCAGTTTCACACACATCTCATAGAAGCCAAATTTTTGTCTATATTGTCACCTGCATTTCATTGAATATTATTTGATAACACTGACAAGTGCTACTGTTAACATGCAGAAATATTACTGGCCATCAGTACAGGACAGAATAACACAGGTAATTTCTTACAAAACCTAACATGCAGCACAGAGGGGTGTTGAGTATCAATTGAATTAACGGCAAACTATGCAGAAAGAGCCATAGAGCTGTACTTGTGTGTGATGGGAGACTGGGGCCGTGACAGGGATAGTTTTGGAGCAACTGGATTGATAAAGACTGACACGTGGGGAGAGGAGAGAAGAGGATCTATATTTCAGCTCTTTTATTGTGTGTGGCGTTGTGAAGCTGGGGGCAGATGATGAAGGACAAACTAAATGTAACAAGTGAACAAAGGCTCACTCTGGCACCATTAGTGTCTGCCACTCGTCCCTCCACACTGTCTCCCTCTCCCGCCCTTTATCTGTCTTTCTTTCCTTCCTCCTTCTAAATGGGAACATAATAATTGAAGATTCCACATCTTGAAACGAAAACCCTTGGGTAGGTAATTCAAGGCTTATTACCGAAGGCTGCACCATTTTTCTGCTTTCTAAGCATTAAAGGGTTATTTTGTGTTCCTGTAGATGGGAGAGGGATAACCATTATGAGAACAAAGCGTCCAGATAATGGAGAATGGGGCTAAAAATAAGGCAATCCTCCACTCGTCGTAGGGGACCACTGGTCAGTGTCTCCATCAGGCTCAGACTAACTTCCTCTGAGACCACTTCAGGTGAGCCTTGTGTGTCAGGGCAGGTCTAGGGGGCTCCTTTACCTCCACCAGGGTGGGCTATAGACACACACTTGCCTGCTGTAGAATAATCTGATCAGTTCTTGGGCCAAATTACGGAAGTTGAGTTGACCAAAGGGGGGAAAAAACCTCTCCATAACTATGAGGGCCTTCAACCAGCCTTCAGCCTATAGTATGTCTTCTCAAATGTCAGAGATTTGTCTAAGAACTGCATCCTAATTGAAGGAGATTAAGATACTCTGACAACAGTACTGGTTCCCCTCAAATTGAAATGCTGTAATCCATTAGTTTTCATCAGATGGGACAGTAGCTCAGTGGTGGGGATCGGCAGGCCACCAGGAAAAGACCTGTAATGAAGTGTCAGCATGGGCCAGGAGGCTGCCAACAGGCCTATAGCTTCACACTACTACAGCAAATAGCTCTCACTAGCCAACCTGCCAATCTTGATCAGGCTATAGTGTCAATACACTGATATATGTGTGTGCTCTCGTGTGGATCCAGTGTTTCAGATGATTAGGATTTGGGGGATATATTTAAGCAGGTGAATCAAACCCCTTTTCCGCCCAAGGTTCTTTTTCATTGAATAAATACAGTTCTCTATGGTCGTCACAGTATGTAGCTGGTTTTGTGTTTAGCAGAGTGTGACACGTGTGTGAAGTTTATCAGTTGTATCTTTTCTCCTGTATCACTGGCCAGGCTGGGTGGCAAGGGAGCTCAGGGGTGAGGGCACTAAGTGGTCAGGACGGGATATGTTTTCAGCCTGTTCATTCAGACAGTCTTCCTCCTCACAGAATGGAGCCCTTTGATGGAAGAGATATTTGGTTCTAATGCGCTTGGTCTGGCATTGACTGAGACTGGAGCTTATTTGAAAAGGATCTTCCTGCCCCCGTTGCCTCCGACTCCCCCTCCTCCTGTTAGAGGGTAGGGGAGCGCAGCACGACAGACAGCCCACCCACACTAAATTAATTCTGACAAGGAACTTAAGATAACGTCAAAGCGCTGACTAATCGCAGGATTGGGTTTCTGTAAGTCAGGGAGCTGTGAAATGTGCCATCATATCTAATAAAAGACCTCCGCTTGCTCCTATTCTCTTTCAGCCGTGGTGTTTAGAGGGCTACCTAGTACTAGTTGGCTACCAGTCAAACAAAGAGTTCTTTCAAAAAAGAATTTACCTTGGTACTTGATGCCACTTTTAATACTGTGCACTGTGTTAAATGTAATTTTAAACACAAGTTAAATAATTTAATAAATTAGGGATATATGTTTGGCTTTTTGTGGTGATACTAATTTAAAAATCTGTAGCCTTCAAATTTATAATATATATATATAAAATGACAAATTTTATATATATATATATATATATATATATATATATACATGTTTGTGTAAACATACAACCAAAAGTGGCAATGCCACATATATATATATATATATATATATATATATATATATATATATATATATATATATATATATATATATTATATATATTATATATATTATATATATAATATATTATATATATATATATATATATATATATATATAATTTTTATTTATTTTTTTCAATATAGATTAGTGTCTTGGTATCTATTTTCTTTGAAAAAATAAAATTTTATTCCAGCCAGATTTCAATGGCTGGTATAACATTGCCTCTCAGTGTTACCATACAACAGAAGACATGTTTGTCAAGATGCCTAAAGAATTCTTTCCTTGTGGTTTCCTCTTCGTCTTACCCCAATCTCCTGCTCTCTTATTGAGTCCTGTTTCCCAGTATTTTCCATTACAGATTCGTCCATTGTTGTAGCACCTCACAGTCGAATAGCTTTATTTGCTGTGAGTTCTCTGTTTTCTGCCCATTTTGAGTGCCTCTCTTTCTCCCATTCTACCCCCTGTCTCTCTCGCAGGTGTCTGAGTTACAGGCAGTAGAAGTAATCAGGTTCACAGCTAATCCTGCCAAGTTGATTAGGCTGCAGGTAGCTTTCACACTATAGCGGCCAAAAGGTCACACCATGAAGGAGAGCTGATGGACTTCGAGACACACACTATCCACATTGACTTTATGACTTACAGAGCCAGACCCTAAGGAGGGATATTGAAAGGGAGTAAGGAAAATTAGGTGAGTTACTTTCTACAGGCAAAAACGTCTTGTTAAAACTGAAATGGACTACAGTGGAAGTTTGTTGGTAGTAGTATGTTTGGTTAATAGGCAGAGACATTGTACAATCCTAAATGCTATTCTCTATCCAGATCTATGAATCCAAATGCTCTCAAAGCAACTGTTTCCATCCTCATTCTCTTCACATATGGCAAAAGTAATTCCCACTGATACCATAGAAAAGGCAGTTTAATTTGACCTCTACTTTGTTATAAAACTATCATGTAAAAAAAGAGAATGGTCTAATTACATTTTGTGTTTTAATGAACTTTTGTGAATAGATTGCTACAGATGGAGGCCCATTTGAAACCTGCTGTCTACGTGAAGTCCTGGGGTGGAGCCCAGAACGCACATCCATGTTTATGGGGTACAATAAAGGCCCGAACAGGGCTCAATGCTGCAAGTTAATTTTATGCAAAAAAAAATTACTAGCAGGAATTATCTTGACAGCTTAGCACAATTCCGTATGGTTTGTTTTGAATTTGTGTATTTATTGGCAGTAGCTTAGTTCTGTCTGACTATAGAGTAAAGATTTATTTGGTAATATTAAATTGCTATTTTGAATGTAGGAAATTGAAACAATTTTTTTCTCTTGAGATTTTGCCCTCTGAAACCAAAGTGTGTCAGATTGAACAGTTATTTAATGTGTTGTCATTGTAAGACATCTGGATCCGTTCATGGCCCAGGAGCAGGCAGGAGGTATTTTATAGGCCTGTGCTGGGGGAGAAGCTGCCCGATGGGGAATGGGACTTTAGCATTCTCTCGGATAGTCACACATGCAAAATCATTTTACTAATAAACCAAACAGTTTCTCTAAGGGAGATTGTTTTTTGTTTTTTTTGGGGGGGTTGGTCTCTTGGCAGGTAGTTTAATCTATGGTCAGTTATCATTAAATTTAGTAGTTTGTAATTTCAGATCTGTGGTGCTGTCAAATAAAAAAAAAGATAAATGATAAATGACCAGTAATACAATTTTTTTAAAACAATATTCAGAGGAACAAAGATTTTGTGTTAAAATGCCCATATTACAATTACGTTTCCTCATCAAAAACATACCTGGTAATGTGTTTTGTTTCATTCACACATGTTTAACACACAAACCTTGAGTACTTCTCTCAGGAAGTGCTCCACTGTGTTTTTAAACTCCAGAGACCATCACTAGAATCATTGGGATAATCTCAGATCTGGGATTGCAAATCGCTATTAAATGAAAGGTGATATGTAGCTGTTAAACTTGTGCTTCATGACAACACAAGGTGGAACAGAGCATTTTGAGCTTTGTAGATGTAGACAGGCTAATTATGCAGGATTACTCCAACTCAAACATGTGTGAATGAAACAAAACAAAACTCGAGGTATGTTTTTGATGAGGTAACAACATTGTATGGCTTAAAGCTCACAAGAGTTAATTTTGTGTAATATATTAGCTTTAAAATGTTAGGTGATGAGAGAGATAATTCCTTATCAAAAGAAATTAAGAAAACCCTAGACAATCCTTACTCCACATTGTAACATATTTAACGAATTATTTCCTAACAATATCTTTACCATTGTGATATAGTGGCAAACTGCATATGAATGTTTTTGGGGTTTGTTTTAAAATGCATAACAAAATCAAAATCCTTAAATGAGATGCAATAACATGGTAAAAAACAATCAATTATTAATTTTGTTATTTTTGAAACGATATCACATTTCAACCCTCACGCTCTCCTCATGCACACTTAATACTACACGATAGCGCATAAATATAGTTGTGGCGTACCCAGTTGAGTGTTTTAATTATGCAAGAATGTAGACATGTTGACACACAGAGATACACCGTGGTACATGGGGGAAATGTATATGCACTGATTTGCATGGAAATGACTAAACATGTCAGCCCCGAAGATGTCATTTCTAATCTGTCATATTAAGGAGGGAGGCAGAATAGCTGATGCAGTCTGTTAAAATCAAAAGCGCTGTGCTGCCTGCTCTGTGTGTGCATTGTAAAGTAAGACGTAATATGCAGAGGGTGGGTGCCTGCTGATGCCTTGAACACCACTTCACACCAGATGCTTAGCAGACACTCACACACGGTTATAAGCACGTCCATGTTCATTACTGTTGATGCTGCTGCGCCTCTCTCCGCTCTCCAAGCAGACAGTGGATGAGACAGGAGAGTGAAAAGTGACGGGGTGGTCCATGTGCATCTTTAATGTGGTAATTTTGTGTTGGTTTAACAGCGATATATCTTGTTTTTTCTTGTTTGTAAGAAGCGCTCGGTTGTTACATTTCTTTAGTGATATAAACATTTTTTATCCATTTTCATACATATGGTTAGGAATGCTCCAATATGGATTTTGTCAGACGATACTGATCTTTGACATGCTGTTGTGGCCCAATACCTATATTTGCAGATTGATTTCAAACCTATATCAAGGCCCACACGTTGAAGCATAGTTGTAATTAAGTTCACAAATTAGTGCTGCACAATTTTGGAAAATGTAGTATTGTGTAGGCACAAACAACTCAGGCAGCATTAACATTTAAACGAAGAGTGGACTATAAACTGAACTAATTCAAGAATCCCAATCATTTCAGATCATGTTTGTAGAGATCTAACCTACAGGTACATTTTTTTTAACGTTTAACTTTTCTATTAAAAAGCTATTTAGTTCTTTGCAGAGGACATTATATTATTTGAATAACTGGACCCTTTGCAGTTTGCTGATCACATCAACTTGATTATGATTAATTATGCAGCCCCATCACAAATCAAGTATTTCCCCAATAATACGTTACTGATCTTAGCACTGATATCAGCAAATTTTAAATTAACTTGCCTTCTGTGCATTGATTATAGCTCTTCTTAATGTAGTTTGTGTTATATTTCTTCTACCTTAACTATTTGCTTTTATCATTTTTATAGTATCACGCTGAATGACCTCCAAACCCAAATAGAAGACCTTCGATTAGAAAGTCCACCAAAGTCCAGTGAGTGCCTCAAATGGTTCCCCTTCAGAATGCACTTCAAGTCTGCTGCTACGGGATACCAGGATCAACTAGACTTCCTCCGGGCACTGGTAAGAAGTGACTTATTTCTAATGTAATCCAATAATGTAATATAATATAATGTAATTATTAATTTGAATTATTAATTTTGACTTGTGACTTATTTTACCTATTTTCCCAATGGACCAGAGTAATTGTAACATTTTTTTTTAAATACTTGCTAATTTATTTATTTTTTTGCAGTTTAGGTGGTTGAATTTTACTTTTTATTTTTGTACTCTCATACTTCTGTACTAATGGCTTCTTTCAGCAACTCTACCTTAGGTCAGAAGAGGATGGAAAAGAGGTGGTGACACTAGAACTGCTGATGGACATTTCATCGCGCTGTAGAGTGTGCTTTCCACGAACTCCTTCACCTTTGTACTCATCTACTTTGCCTCAGCCAGATCTCATCAATACAGTTCAAGATGAATCATCAATCGAGGTAGTATTTTAAAGTTCTACTATGTAACTTTTGTGGTGAAGGTTCGGCCAATTGCCTTTCTCCATAAATGTTACTGCTTTGCGTGCAATGTTTCCCAGTATGGAATCAAATTTTATCTTTTTATCGCTAAAAACAAAAATGTGCATTCCTACATTAAGTGGGCTCGCCTCTCCACAGATCTGATGACTATCTCAAGCATAGAATAAAATCCTTGGAAACAAGCAGATCAGGCCCGAAAATTGAAACCCGAAAAGTTCCATAATGCAAAGAATTTAGATTTCTTATACCTGCATGGCTGTGTTAGTTACCTAAATATACTGGGTAAAATATGGGAAAGAATGCCACTGTGTTAATCACGATTTTCCTTATTTTACTCTTACCTGTCATTTTCAGATCCAGACAGTTTGGGATGATGTGCGTCTCCAGCTGCGCCGCCACCTGCTGGATCGGCTGTCTCCTCACATCTCAGAGCATTCACAACCAGGCAGCACTTCCTCTAACCCATCCATCTCTGAACGGATCTATTGTCTGCAACATTTGTTCTTCCTTTACCCTGAGTCAGAGGTGCTGGCAAATTATCAGGTAAAGCCAACACAAAACTTAATTCAAAGGCATTAAAACCACCACCTCCACAATTCAGCTAAGTTGTGACTAGTGGTGTTGAGTTGTCAAATTTCAACAGTAATTATTTGTCTGTTTTGACACCTGAAATGTACATTATTATCTGTGTACATAAAATGTATTTGTTTTTACTCAAGTACTTCATTTCACCTTATTTGCAGACTCTGAGGACCCAGTTCACAGTCACTCTTCTCCATTCCACCCTAAGTTCCAGTGCGAGTGGTGAGAGCGGCTTTGACAGGCTGACGGTGGGTTTTCGCTCCGTGCTACCCCTCCTGTCCCAGGCCCTAAATGAGGAGATCCATGTCCTCTCACACTCACTGGATCAGCACGGCATCCTGGGCTTCCTCAGCAGAGCTTACCTGGACATTATAGCCCGGGAATTGGCCTCTCTGATGGAGAGAGAGTGTGAGGCTGCTCTCAGGGATAACACTGCAGTCACCAGCAAGAACAGGAAATTTTCAGCCAAGTCTCAACAATCGACAGGTAAATTGCCCCCTCTTAAGTTATGTGGGCCATTTGTGTTGCTTACTACCTATTGGCTATTTCTAATTGAATATTGAAAAATTAGGATAAAAGGATGTGAACACTGAGTAGGGAAAGAAGTCTAAACTCTACCATTACTAAGCAACTACTGCTCTGCAGAGGACAGCAAATACAGGGTCACTCAGAATCCACCTTTATAGAATAGGAACTATACTCCAACATATGATGCACATAGTTAAAAGTCAAGGCCTGTCTACATTGTTGTTTTGTTTTTTCTTTTTTATGTAAAGACCCTTGAACCTAAAAACACAGTTCACACTGGTAAAGTGTCTCTCTCTCTAAAGAACAGTGGTTTAATAAAAAGCTGGTTAGCAAGACCTACTTGGACATCTGAGAGAAGATATATCACAGTGAAGAAATATCACAGTCTTGCTCTGACAGGCAAGACTGTGCCATTACCTTATACTGTATATTAAGACGAGAGCAATATAGACCTCCAGACTTTATGTCACTTTAGATTTTTGAATCCCCCAAATCCTTTTGTTTGTTTTGGCCTATTTAAAGCCTGCTGGAGGTAAAGATTCTTACAGAAAAAGTAAAGAGTATGAGCCATTGTTTACTTTTCAAAAAAAAAAGAAGTAAAAAACGGTGCACATGTCAGCTTCCCTGTGGAACGGGAAGAAGAGGGCTTTTACATCTGCCATTCTTGGATAAACACAGCAGCAGCCTCCCTCCATGTCTCGGCTCCATCTCCCTCCCTGGTTTTACTTTCCCTCTCCTTAAACGTGAGATGAGAGGAGGCAGCCAGGATAATTGGCCATGCGTCAGTTGGGCTGTTTGATCACGTAACGCGGCGGAAGCTACACACCTACGTGCCGCTCAACAAACCGTCAAATGTAGCACCGGAGGCAGAACATGGCTCCAAAGGGAGCGGGGGACCCGTGCTGTGTAATGACGCTAAAATGGAGCACTTTTGCCTGGGCTGCTTTCTGCATGTGGATATGTGTGTGTTTGGATCAGCTCAAACACAGCTTTGAGCTATACAATTGGGATTACATTTAAGTGTTGTTCACATTTAAAATCTCCTCCAAAAACTGCAAGACCACATATTAAACATTCAGCGGCCTGTCGGTCCTAACATCCATATCTTAAAAATTAATCCATAATTTTCTTTTACATGATACTATATACTGTATTATTCTATGGTTATAATGGTTAATACATTATAACAAAGGTTAAAAAAGATTTCCATACATATTCAGTGACTCTTCACATCTTGTCTTCCCTCCTGCTGTGTTATTGTTTATTTCTACACTAGAGCCAGGCAGTAGGTATATTTTGATAGGAGCCATGCATGGGAGACTGTGTGGGCTCCCAGGGGAGCAACACTGTCTGTAGCATCAGCTACTGTCAAACTATTGAACCATTTAACAGCTTTCACAGCCAGATCTGCCTCCTCCTTTAACCCCCCTGACTTTAAGGTGGACTCCCACAATGTACCATACACACAACCCACTTTATTCTTTCATACTCACTCTACTACATTTTTTCATTTCTGACATTCACTTCTTGTTATCTTCTATCATATTGTTTTCAGACTATAATAGGGTGAGCAGTAGTCACAGGCTTTCACCTGTCAGACAGGTTGGCCAAGAACAACTATTCAAAACTTTCAAAATGATTGTTGGCTGTGCTGTAGTTTAGTTTATTAAGTTGTACAATACTTTTATTTTTGCTTATTTTGCAACTGAGATGCACTGCCACAAACATGCTTTAGCATTGTTTTAATATTGCACATTTACAAGAGAGGAATCTCTCAATTGGAGCATGTGACTTGCACACACGGTTTCTCATCTGTTTTTGCGTGTGCACATTAATTGCAAAGTTGCTTGAAAATTATGTGATCAAGAGTCAGTTAATACCACCCTTAAAAATGCATCATTAAATTTCCATATGGCATCAGTTATTGGCAAATGTATACATATGAGATCAAGTCTTTTTGTAGGACATCAAAAGCTCTCACATCCAACTTTTCCCTACATACACATTTTATTCTCTTTAACAATCGACCACAGGGGTGAAATCGCGGCTGGGAGATTCTGTTCAAACACTTTCCAGCCTCATTCTGATAGCAGTGATTTGAATTCAGCTTCTACTAATTTTCCCGTATGACGAAGGCAGCAGCTCCCTGTATAGATAAAAAGGGGATTGCGAGTACATGTATAGCAGGCACATTTACCCCCACTGCCAGCCCCTCTTTGCCCTCTCTACCTCTTTGAACTCTTTCTTGGAGAAAGCCTAGCCTATTCATTGGGGAGTGTGTGTGTGTGTGTGTGTGCGTATGCGCGTGTGTGCGCGTGTGTGCGTGCGTATGTGCGTGTGTGCCTGCGTGCGTGCGTGCGTGTGTGTGTGTGTGTGTGTGTGTGTGTAGTAGTGTAAGATAGTAGCTGTGTTGAGGCTGTGACTGGCATTGGGGTGCTTGTGAGGATTGAGGCTACTTGGGAATGGCGTTTGTTAATATTTAATAAGAGCAGCTCCTCACTAGATCATATCTCTGCCCGAGTTTATACACACTGTCAGCTGGGGATGTGCACCCGCATGCTGCCATGTAATTATGGTCTAGGTAGGAGGGGGGTGGGTCTGTGACTTTTCCAGTTTATGGATGACGCTTTTTATGGGACTCTCCTTCCGAGTATTTGTACATGATGAGCAGGCCTTGTTTAAGAAAGTTGCAGTGGAGGAGGCTGTTTATTCATTGTTTTGAGAAGAGGTCTTGTGATTGTGTATCGGTGTGTTTATTGGATCCCTCTCCAAATCCTATGAAATGAGAGAAAAGAATACATTTCGTGGTCCTTAAGAATGTGTATTATGCGTACCATTTATTTTCCCCATTTTCTTTGAGTGGTTACAATGGCTTTTGTGTATGGCTCTTGAAAAGCTCAAGGATATGAACCTTTTCCTGGCACCTTCTATTAAGAAGACACAGAGTGAAATGACAGTCTTGAGAGCAGCCCATGCTATGTGATATAGAGATGTGTGATTGGCAGAGGGCTAGAAAACACTCAGGGCAAGGACGTTAAACAAGGGTGTTTAATGAAATGTTTATGAAGACAATGCATTGCCTTATTGTTCAGCTGTTATATTAATGCAGAGTGGAGGAGCGGCAGAATATACATTGTAATAATCTTTGACAAAGACAAACTGTACAGGCATGGAACAAATGAACTAAAAAGTTGCCTTCTAAAATAACTATAGCACTTTACTATGCTCCAAGGGAACTGAATTGAGATATTTCTACTCTTGCCTTGTCAAGGACAGGTGGCCCCTGCTGTGGCCCGGTCAGAGTGCACCCAGGGAAAGGGCCACCAGAGACCAGCACTTGGGTGGTGTGCGGTGACTGTGTCAGTGTGTGTACGGCAGAATCACAGCGGGAAACTTCCAATAATAAGGCTGTCTGAAGAAGCAGTGGGCCGCAACTGACAGAGAGGACCCTGGTTGTCACTGGACCTAGCAGGCGGTCTATAGTCGCTAATAGCCCTTCTACCCAGATACACACATATTCATGCACATTTGTGCCCTTGGGCAATGCACATGACCCTGGTTGACATGCCAAAAAATCATGAACACAGAAAGATTCTCTAACTGAGTAGGGCACGTAGTCAAACTATTATAGCATGCACAAAAGCTTGAACATAAACAAAGCACAAAGCATCCTATTTTTTTTTAAGAAGCATCATCTCATAACAGTAGCAAACATAGTATGGATTTAGTTTCTTGTTTCTCTGGTTCACTGGCTTTTTTTTTATTTATTTATTTATTATTTTTTTTTAATATCCTCATGTACTGTAAATAATCAATACGTGTAACTTGTAGCACACCAGGGCAGGTTTTGAGAAAGTTAAAATTACTACCATGTAAACCCGTAAGCAGACCTCTTGATGATCTTTTGATTTACTTTGCAGACATACAGAAGGTGTGTGTGGATGAGGAAAAGAGGGACAGGTCATAGGAGCAGGAGAGATGCTATGCTATGCTGGAGAGAAATTAAATCAGTGGCTAAATTATTGCATGATTACCCATTCCCCAAAGACTTGGGCATCATTTGGTAGAAAGTATCTAATAATTGGTTTTTGCCATGTCAGACACATACAATTCCCCTTACTAATGGCTCTGTTTGGAAGAAGCAGCCTCCAGGGTCACAGAAGGACAGAAAATAGCCAAACGATAAAGCCACCCTACACTTTTTTCTTTTTGTCTCTCTGTATAAACCAAGAGGTGAAAGAGAAGAAAGACTCAGAACAGACGAGTGAAGGAAACAAGGAGGAAGTGTGTTTGTGTGCAAAGAGGAAATGAAGTGGCAATAAGAGCAGCCAAAGGGGAAATGCTCTTCACTGTGAGTTTAATACATCAGACTGGGGATTTGGCAGCCCGCCACACACCAATTGTTTACCTTTTTGCTCACTGGCTGCATCTGTTCTGTTTTGTAAACGGCACTAAACTATTCGCCCGTAAACACCGGAATCAATAACAACTGCTAAGGGAATTCCCTTATCCCACCCCTCGCTCTCTTTCCCCATGTTTTCATTCTATACCACCACCCCCTTTCTCTCTTCACCTCTCCTCCGTCTCAGTCTCTCCCTCTCTCCTTCTGTCCCTCCCTCCCTTCCTCTCTCTCTCTCTCTCTCTCTCTCTCTCTCTCTCACTCTTTCGCTCTCTCTCCCTCCCTCTCTCTTTCTTTCCCTCTCTCCCTTTCTCCCTCTCTCTTCCCTGCTCCTGCCAGTCAGATCACTGTGTTGTGTTTGTGTGTGCGTGGGGAAGACTTTGTCATAGAACCAATTGTGAACCCACAGGAGAGACAGACAAGGAGAAGACTGATGGCTCGCCAAAAATACCTGCTCTGCTTCTTCTGCTTTGTGTTACATTGTTGTCATTGTTAAAAGCTACAAACTGAAACTAGCCACTGAAGACCAATGCTACGGAGATGTTTTTCCCTAAGTGGAATTGCTTGCCCTTTGTGTATCCACTGCAAATTCTCCAACATATTATTTTTCTGATACTGTTTCAAATGTTTGCTGCATGACATTCATCTCTGATATGCTTGGCTGTGCTTTTATAGTCATTGGAGTAGAGAGACTAAGCATTGATTTTACTTTATTTGAAAGTAGCTCCTCGCACTGTGTTGTCATATCAGGGAGAAATTATATGAACATATTTTGCCTTGTTTCCAGACCTGGCTTTCAGCACCACTCTCTTATTGATTCTCAGTACATTGACCTTTAGTTGAACTCTGCTAGCTGCTAGTGCCCTTACTCATTTCTGCTCTAAGAGACATGCTATGCACCATGCTATATGACACACCTGGGTGCTTTTAAGCACACCCTTTC
This sequence comes from Odontamblyopus rebecca, assembly GCA_030686955.1. Taxonomy (NCBI): domain Eukaryota; kingdom Metazoa; phylum Chordata; class Actinopteri; order Gobiiformes; family Gobiidae; genus Odontamblyopus; species Odontamblyopus rebecca. The sequence goes on from CM060661.1 coordinate 16,720,847, forward strand.
CATCAACTGACTATGAGAGCCTCCATTTGGCCTTACTGTTGTGACAAAGGTGTAATGAGCTTTAGATGGCGATATACGAGACCGCTATGGCTATGAGGCTATAAGGCTATTTGGCTAGTAAGACAACTATAAATACCTATATAGCATGGATGGCAGAACCCAGTGCAGACAAGAGCGTGGCTAAACATCAAGGTCATGTTCTCTTATAGTAGATGTCCTTAGGTCATGTTTACAGGACAGCAATAGAAAAGAATAGTGTGAAAGAACACGCTGAGATAGTACATAAGCTTAGGTTATGCCTTATGGCTACTGATTTTTTGTATGGCCTTGTCTGGTTTACCCCAAAGAAGTTGTGTAGTTTGTACCATGATGTTGAAATTTTGAATAGTTCATAAATAGTGTCACTGCATTTATGGATGCGCAAGCTTAAAAATAAAGCCTGCACTTGAGTGTCAGCTAGGTCACGCATGTAGAGAGGCAGACTCCCACTGGACCCCATTACAGAAGATCTGCTGTGCTGTAGACACATGCAGTTTAATTACACACACACATCCACACATATTCAGACTGACACCAAATAACAATGTGATTTCACACAGACATGCGCACATAAATACATGTATACTTTTAGACTTGTAAACAAAAACAAGCTTGGGGTCAGAATATATTTGTTGGTGACCATGAAGTCTGGTTGCAGTGGCAATTATCCTCCAGACTGACATGTGCAACTTTGAGTCTTCTCCAAATCAGGCCAGTCATAATGAGTGGCATTACACAAACATCAACATGTGTGCTGGCTGCCAGACACCCACTCTCCAAAAAGGCACTGCTCATAGACATGCATGTGAACATACTATCACTCCCAAACCCACAGTGACTCACACCTCATGCATGATTAATATAAGATCCTAGGGGACATTGTGTTGTCATATTGTCAGATTTTGTTTAACAATATGGCAAGATTACATTAGGATCCACAGGCAATAATGTAACAATTATTGAAAAAGGGCCCCCTCTCCTTTCTTTCACAGCACTCAATCATCGCCTGGCTTTAAGAGTCAAAGCTAATACTCCGCTCATGCATTCCCAAATGCCTTTGCAATAGAGCAGCTCATTTAGGCGGACACACAAAAGTATTTGTGCATGTGTCTGGGAGTACGGCAACGCATCTCCAAGCTTCCCATTCTCCGGCTTTAATGCGGAACATCCCCCGGGTGATGGCTTTGGCAGCCTCCAAAATGGGAAATCCATATTTGCCAAGGGGGTCATCTGCGGGTTAGGGGAGAAAGTTTTGTGTCGAGAGAGAGAGCAGCATGAACATGTGTGACTTCTCTGGGAGAAAAGTTTGCATATCTTCTCTTTGTCTTTGTTTATGCAGTGTATTGGGAAAACATGAACGGGTCGATATTTATAAAAGGTGTTGTGCTTGGCAAGACTCAGAGAAAGGAGCTGGTTCTGATGAGTGTATGTAGGTTGGAAGGTTGAACTGAAGAACTATTTTCCCACTGTTGTTATTCAGCACACCTCTTTTTTGTTGTTTGTCAGCCAGTATGTCAATATTAACCACTACGTTTTATTTTTCTTCCGCAGCACCTGTAGAGCTTTTCATGAAAAGCAGAACTTTCAGTCTGACCTCCCACCAGCTGGGGGCATTAACTCAACTGGCTTGCACCTTGCTTCAATTTGAGAGCACCATAAAAGAACTGACCAAAAATATGACCCACATCAGTTGTACTGGACACCCGCCCTGTGTTAAAGGTACAGCAATCACTTTTTGCTCTTTTTAAAGATATTGACATAATTTGTTTGAAGATGCTAAGCATAAATTATTATTATTATTATTATTATTATTATTATTATTATTATTATTATTTTGATTGATAAATGGTATCCCATTTGTTTGCCCTTTTATTTTTCTTATTTTCACTTTAGTATATTATGTTGTATAACTTGTGGGTAGTTTTGTGCTTGAGAGAACATCATATTTAAGCTTGGAATCATCTTGGGTCTTACAACCGCCTTGAGTATCCCTTTTCTTTCACCTCTTTGAACTGCTGAGGCAAAGATGTTAAATGAAAGCTTTTGGTGCATGGCGTAATTTCCATAAAGGTTAAATTTACAAAAACAAGACTTGCAGAAAGGCTCAATTTACAGAGAGGTAAACAGCCTTTAAAGGGCAGTTATCCAAATCATTAATTCTAGGCAATCAAACGGCTTAATTACCAGAAATTCATCAGATGGGCTTAAAGGTCAAAAAGTGATGCGCTCACTACTTCCTCCTCCTTCCGTTCCATGCGGTCTTGTTCGGATAAATTGCCTCGCCTGGGGTCTCACTCTTCGCCTTCTGATTAGGAAAATGTGGCCTTGATGTTCGCTCTTTTTAATTGCAAAACCTAACCCAGGACTCTTGCCATGCTTGTCTACAACCATCACTGCCTCTGTACTTTCCACCTCTGCGCACATTCACACAGCCTTGGCCCCTATAGAATAGCTCCATATGTGGTTGACCAAATCTGGGTTCAAATCAAAAGTAAGCCCCCAAAATTAGATGCATAAATGTCTTTGCCATCTCTTTGGTCTCTCTGAGGGTGAAACAGTTATTCTGCCGTCAATATGCTTTAGTTTAGATAGAAATGATGTGACCCATATTTGGCTTATGTGCACTAGTCTTTAATGCAGGCTACTGCAACTGGCAAGTGGCCTAGCTTTTATTCCATGATATCATACTCTATATTTTGAATCATATGGAAAGATTCATGCCTACTAAAGTGCATATATTTGATGTTATCGGAAAGGTCCACATAGATATCTTATTAGGGTGTCTCAATATTGATTTGGTGATAAGTCAATGCGCATGACGTTTTTTGTACTCATTGTAAAATGGAATTATACAATTTAGGGGGAAAATACTAGTCCGCTGGGACATCCACCTCTGCCAAAAAAATGATGTTGTGGTGCTTCAGATCTAGACTGAAAAGAAAGTGTCACATATCATTATTTAAGTCAGTAGTTAATCTCTTGTAATGTAATATAACTAAATTCCTAGACAATAGGGCCACTGGGTGGACTGCAACCTGCCTAAGGGGCCGTTTACATGACAACGGTAACGGGTGGAAAACGCAAAACATTTTGCCAGATGTCCATATCTTTTAGATGCCAATGGCGTTTTGGGGGGTTGAAAACGCAAAAATCTGAAACCGCCCTCCAGAGTGGAAATCTTGAAAACTCTACACCCCGTTGTCGCTGTGTAAACGGTTGAAAACGGAAAACTGTGTTTTCGTGGGCAGTGGCATAGAGATTACGTCACGAGGACGAGTCAGTTCAGAAAAAAAGAACATTGCAGAGTTTCAACTTGGGTTATACGCATGGATCTATATAGGTCTATGGTTATACGCAGGGGTGTAGTGGGCGTGGTACGCGGGGGTACACCTTCTCCCGACGTGAGATATTAAAAAATTACAAATATAAAATCGCCTTCAACTTAAATGTCAAACTAGAGCTACTGGCAATGGTGAAAACAACCTGCACAGGCTTATGATATGTCCAGTACTATCCTTTATTGACCTGCGACATGAGGGGACGCGTACACAAACACTGACAACCACCTTCATGATCGTCATCAACCTGAGAACGCATGCCTCCCGTGCGCGGTATGCCGCCCAGACTGCTTACCGCACCTCCTCCCGTGCGTATGCGTCTTCGCCCATACTGCGTGAGATCCGCTCCTCCTCCTGTGCACTGTGCCTCCTCCTGTGCCAGAGCCAGGACTAAACCAGGACTAAACCATGCTGTGCGTCCATATTACATTGGCAAAGTGCAAGTTTTGCGTCTCCGTGTGCACGCAGAATTCCTCACCCAAAACGCTCGTGTAAACGCAGAATAAGAGTGAGAACAAAAACGCACTTTTGTGTTTTTGCTTCAGACCGTTTCCATGTAAACGTAGCTTAAGGCTCAAAGTGTATATGCAGTGTCTGTAATATGCACTTTCATTTTCATTTAGGAATCTCCAAAAGAAAGTCCATCTTAGATGAGATTGCATACAACAAGAAAGCCCCGGTAACTGTCCAGTCACCGCTGCATCTAGAGGTAAGACAGCTTGTTTAAGAAGTACTATGGAATTAACAAGTATGTTTTGACTTCCATCATTTTGTTTCTTGTAGGTGCAGTTTCTGGAGTTTGACTGGAGGTTGGCTTTTAAGGGTCTGGTTCCTCAGATGGCTCACTGTGTTAAAGTGGTACTTGATGATGTTTGCACCAAGAGTCTGCAGCTGGAGGAGGCCTTACATTCTGCAGGAGAAACCTCTCTGGCCCTCATACGCACACAAGATCTTACCAGCAGCACCATCAGCAACTATCTGTACTCCAAGAGGGAAACACCGAAAATGATTGCTCATGTATGTGTTGATACTCTACCAACCCATTTGTGATGAAGCTGGGGAAAATACAAATGCCATTCACATAATATTTATAGATGGAAAATTATTATACACATTACATATTGCAGTCAAACTTTAAGTAGACAATAGTTCACTTTTAAATATGACAACCTATTGGCTCCCTCCAGTATCCATTTTTACCCACTGCTCACTCACAATGTACAGTCCCTGACAAAAGTCTTGTCGCTTATCCATTTTGTAGAAACAAAAGCTTATAACCTGACTTTAAATTAATCGATTGGTTTTAGAAATGTCTCATATGAAAGCTAAAACCCTCCCAAATTATGCTCAATATACTAAAATAAATTTGCTTCACTGAAGAAAGATTGATCATTTAATGAACACAGAAAGGTCAGATTTTGACAAGACAAAAGTTTTGTCGCCTACAGAAAATTGAACAAATAATTTACTTCAAATACAAAAATATGTTGCATAACGTCAGTGAATTAAGTAGTGGTGCTGTGAGATCCATATTTAATATCTTGTATGACTTTCATGAGCTTGGAGGACTGCATCCATGCGGTTCGACAATGATTCATACAATTTGTTGATGTAGTCATCAGGAATAGCAAAGAAAGCATCTTGTATGCCTCCCAGAGTTCATCAAGATTCTCTGGTTTTGCCTTCCATGCTTCCTCTTTCATTCTACCCCAGACATGCTCAGTGATGTTCATGTCTGGTGAATGGGCTGGCCACTCCTGGAGCACCTTGATCTTCTTCGCCTTGAGGAACTTTGACATAGAGATAGAAGTATGCGATGGAGCACCATCCTGCTGCAAAATTTGACCCCTTTTATGGTTGGGAATGTAAGAGGTAGCTAATACTTCTTGATATTTTAGGCTATTGATATTGCCTTCCACCCTGCAAATGTCTCGCACACCCCATACTGGATGTAACTCCAGACCATGATTTTTCCGCCACCAAACTTAACTGTTTTCTGGGTGAATCTTGGATCCATGCGGGCTCCAGTAGGTCTCCTGCAATATTTGTGGCGGCTGTGATGTAATTCAACCGAGGATTCATCTGAGAAATCCACCTTCTGCCACTTTTCCAGTGTCCATCCTTTTAGCAGGCTGTGGGCCTTGGCAAATGCCACACGGTTTTTTAATTGCCTTTTGTTTAGTGCTGGTTTCTGTGCACTGATTCGACCATAGAGGCCATTTCGAGACAGAATTCTACAAACTGTTCTGGTTGACACAGGGACTTGAGGTGACCAGGCCTGGTGGAGCTCTGCTGCCGTGGAAAAGGGGCTGGCATGGATTTTCGAATCAACAAACGGTCCTTCCGAGCAGTTGTCTTGCGGGGTCTGCTGGACCTTGACTTGTCAAAAACATCTCCATCTTTACAGATCTTTTTCTTATTCTTTGTACTTCGCTGAGACACATTGAAGGTGTCAGCCACCTCAGCAGTGGATCTGGTCTTCAGCCTCTTGATACTTAACGATTTGGTTCACGGTGGATCTTAGGCATGTTGTCAGAGGTCAAGTTGCAGTTGATGTGAAGGTCTGGTGTGCTGGGGTTCTTTTTATACACACCCACTAATTGATTGATCAGTAACTGATCACAGGCGAGGCTGTAATCTAGGATTGGGTGCATTATATGACAAGGCGACAAGACTTTTGTCTTGCCAAAATCTGACCTTTCTGTGTTCATTAAATGATCAATCTTTCTTCAGTGAAGCAAATTTATTTTAGTATATTGAGCATAATTTGGGAGGATTTTAGCTTTCATATGAGACATTTCTAAAACCAATCGATTAATTTAAAGTCAGATTATAAGATTTTGTTTCTACAAAATGGATAAGCGACAAGACTTTTGTCAGGGACTGATACAGAACGGTGATAACAGTTGCATGACTACAAAAACGATGCACATCATTTAGCAGAATTTGCACTGACTATAGTGTAAAAAAGATAATTTATTGTTTATTATTTTGTGTTATTTTTTCTGCTAAAGTTATACTATACAATTGTTTATTTATATATTACATTTTGGTAATAATGTATAATGATAGACCTTTGTTGAGAAACACAGTCGCTCTGTATTGAACTAGTTTTCGAATGCATCTTCATCCTCTCACTTCAGTTGCATCACCCTCTAAACCCATTTACACTGATTTGTGGTTGTTAATGCTACTGTCAAAATCAGTGGCTCAAACCTGTACAACATATTTATGAGTAGGTCAACGTTTCTGCGATGAGAGCTGTTGCTACTCAAAGGTTACACATGCATGAATTTGCATTCAATAGTAGATAATACTGTATAAAAGGTTTTTTTTCTTTCAGCAGCTGTCCTCCTTTGACACATACCATTGGCAGGAGCACTGTCCTAATTAGTGTGCAGCCTGTGAAGTATCTGCTGGAGAAAGCATATAGGTTACTTTCATTTTACATACAAATTGATTTGCCAATATGAGTTAATATTTTATATGTTATAACTATATGTGGCGAAGTAAAACATAAATGATATCTTTACTCGATACACTTTATAAGTCTGTTACCATTTTAGAAGCAGGAAAATTAAGCAAGCATTTGAGCCTGTTAAAATATGACTACATGACAAAGCATCTTCAAACCTGAGTGCATTGTCTGTAGAAGCTGGTGTAAAAATGATTTTGTGTCAGCATGCCCTCTTTCTTACAGTTGTTACATAAAGGCTGGTAGACATGTTATCATAATGTTATGCATGAACTGTGTACAAAAAAGTGTAGTGAAAATGCTTCTATCCTGTATGGCTCATTGCTTATTGCTTCATCTGCTTTTAATAGCAGTCTTTTTAGCGTTCCACTGCATTTACTATTTAAAAAAAAAAATCTATTCTGCTCACACACAAACAGGCCTCCGTAGGACTTAAAAATTTACGCAATCTTTTTCACCTTGCTGCGGTGGTCCTGGTGGGATTTAAGCTTTGATCTCAGCTGGTTAAGGTCTCAGCCTGACTTCGACAAGGATGTGTACGTGCTTGTTTTTCAGCATTGTGTGGACGCTGAGCTGTGTGCCAGCGCTGTGGGTGATACTTCTCAAGGGTCTCTCCATCAGGCAGCTAATGCAGGGTGTTATGTCTACCCCTGCTCCTTCTCACTCCCTCTCCAAGCTAAGCTCCTAATGACTACAAGTACTGAGATATTGACTTAATTGTCCAAACGGCCATTGTTCCCAGGCCTTTTAACCCCCAGTGGATGCTTTTGTGGAGCAAATAGTGTAAAGAGACTGTAAGGCTTTCAATTGTGTGCACGAGCCTGTGAGTGCATGCTGGAGCCCTGATCTGACAGAATGTCGAAGGTCTCATTGAATGTCCAGTCTGTGTCCAGTAATGGAAAAGTTAGTTTGACAACAGCACTGTATGCTGTTTTATTGATTGATATAGTGTATTATTACTGCGTATTAGAGCCCATGATTTAGTAATTTGATTAGTTGTACCTAGTTAAAAAAAAGGGTGACATGCTGTGTTCCTTTGCGTTTTTGCAGTCTGAAAACAACAAACCGTATGATACCTGATTAAGGAATGAGTTCATTTGTTGCATCTTGTATTGTGCATCAGTTTGCTGGTTAAACTGGTTTGAGGTTTTAGGGAATTGACCTCTTGATCTTTTGTACTTATGATGAGAAAGCTTACACCATTCTCAGGAATTAAAACAACTGGCTTAAGCATAGGGCGTACTGCAGATGTAGATATGGTTTGTTGTGTTATATTAAAATATTTGCAATATTCAGAATTTAGTTCCTTTTAAAAATGTAGTGTTGCTCTTTGGCTCTATTCCAGGTGCATGCATGTGTATAGTTGATGTATGTTTGATTTGTTGCTGTGGAAGTGTACAGAATAAGTGCTATTTTTATTACAAATTCATAAAATGGCCTGCACCTTTTCTCTCCTCACCTTTATTTGACCCGCATGCTTTTTCTTCCCTCTCAGCACGTTTGACTCCCCACCTCTCTGCCAACGCACTGTAACGTTTCTGCTTCAATGTGACTAACATGATGCATGCCGTTATGGAATTAGACAAGTGCTGATGTATCCTCTGAAGTAAAGGTTTTATTTGACCTGATACGCCGTATGCATGTTCAGCAGCACATTGGCGAGCGTGTCTTTATTGCCTACATCTGTATTCTACATTTGTACTCATGTTTGCCTTTCAGCTATAATGGCTTGCACAAGGTTAGGAAAAAAGCATGCATAATATCCAGCTCGATCTCAAATCTTTTGTCATTCTGATAAGAAAGTGTTTCATTATTTACACCTAATGAGCTCTCTTCCTCCATGTTTTCTGAAAGATTTCCTTGATATTGATATCTGTCTTGCCTCCTCTCATAGTTCTGTGGAGCCGTCATGAAGGAGCTGAATGCCTTACTACCGTTGGCAGCAGCCTGCAGGGACAGCTCTCTGTTGGAGGTTCGAATAACTTTTGTGGAAGCATGTAGCACTGTTGCGTTTGCTATGCTGGAACGCATTCAGGAGCGAGCCAGCGAGGTACCATCCTCAGCCCCTCTGAAGAACCTGCCAGCTCTGTTGGCCACTGCCATTTACCTGCACCAGCAACTGCAGCACTACCATGTCAAACTCAAGGACTCAAATACTGCTGTAGCCAAAGTGTAAGTATAACACCAAAGTCAGTTTCTACAAGAGCTAAGGTGACATAAACAAATACATCTATATTTAATCACATGCATTTGTCTTTTTCTCTCTTGTACTGATTCAATACAGGTATCAGATATCTTTGCTGAACCAACAAAAAATTGCTGTATTGGCTTTCAAATATCAGTTCAGCCAATATCCTGGTTGGGCATTACATACATCGATGTAATAAGACGATTTGCAATTTGCTACTCCCTGAGTTCGGGGAGGCGTGACCCGACCTTGTGTCTTCGCATGCGATTTTGATGCTGCTGCATGTGTGTGCTGTCAGTGTGATTCTGAGCTACTTTGTCAGTTCGTAACTGCCAAACATTAGCAATGCTACAATAACAGCCATTAAAACAGCATCAGGGGCAGACTGAGTGACAGATACAGAGGCGCAAGATACAAACTCAGGAAATAGCGAAAATAATTATTACCCACCTCTGGTAAAGGTATAAATTTAAACTGAAGCATCTCATCCACATTATCCACAGAATTTGTCCTACGCAAATAATGACACCCAGAAAACAGCGCTGTTAATTCAGTTTGAAGCGTTCTTTAAAAGTAAAAATGCAGAAGTAGTTCCTCACCTGTCTGTTCACATTCACACAGTGATAGTGATAGTGACTCTATTTCCTGTGTACTTTATTGCCAATCTTCTGTGCATTCAAAATTGTGTATTTGAAGTATTACACCACATTTCACAAATAATAATAACAAAGGTTTGACTTTCATCTAAACTAGAAGTGCAGTACTCTGATAATTTGAACATTTAAGAGTCTCAGAGCGAGAAATTTTACCCTAGACAGGAAGCAGCTGACGCGAGGTGCGCTCCCAACTTTGTAGCTTGTGGTCCACAGTCATATCTCGCTGCAGTCAGAGATTTAAAATCTCATAAGATTCTCTTTTTGACTGTGGTGTGCGCTTTTGGTTGCATATTTAAAAATCATTTAAGACTGAAAAATCCTGTAGTATATGGTGGCCTTTATGTTCATTTTGTTTTAAGGAAATAAAATAACTTACTGCACAGGTATTGGCTGATACTTAATACATAATAATGCATACAAACATATTATAATATCAAAATCAGTATGGGAACTGAAAAAGCTGGATCAGTGTAATCCTATCTATCCACCAAGTTGTGAATAATTTGAGATTTTCCAAAAACATTTGCTAAGTAGTGCTCAATAACTTGAACTTTGTAATTTACCTATACTGATTTCATAGGCCCATCAACACTTTGATATTAAGGTCTTATGTGTCCTTTGTAAGTCTTTCTTTATCCCTTACCTTCTTTTACAATAAAGGGCTTTTCCCTGTGGCTGAAAATGTGTTAAAATGGGAGCCGAGTATCCTGCTGATGGGGGAAGACATAAAAATGAGTGGCAGGTCGTAATGACAGCCATATTGTGTCTACATTTGGTGGCTTTTTATGCCTCATAATCCTTCCTATTAACCTCTGCTCTGCTCAGATCTCCTCTAAAGGCATCTCATGTGCCCTCTGTGCCCCTGTTGTTCCACCTCTGGCCCTCTGCCCCCCCGCCTGCACTTGCTCTATGCCCCCTTTGGTCATAAAACCTCACAGCCCTGCTCCCTTGGTTTTAAGCCCTCAGCACCTCTGTTTAACTATTGCCTCCCTCTGGAAACTTTTTTTTTTTACACCAGAAAGATTTAATGGATAATAAATAAATTCATCTGTCCTTCATTTTAAACTGCCGTTCTTTGAAAAAGTCTAATTAATTATCGATTAGTTATATATCAAAATGTTTCTAGACACACTTGATCCTCACTGCCCTTGTCTTTTATGCAATATTTTAAATATTGTTGGCATTTTCTTCCCTTGCAGACTGTTTACTCTTACATTTAAGGCTTTGTTTCTCTCCTGTTTCTAGACCCCTGACCTTGCTGCCTATTCAAAAGTGCCAAGACGTAGCAGAGACTATCAGAGAACAGCTCACAACCTACTGCATCCAGGTTTGCTCCACTTGCCTTCTGCAGGATGAAAGTCACCAATGGGATGACCCCAAGCCCTTCCATGAGGTATAGCACTTAGTTTATTTTCAAAACCCACTGTGTAGCAGAATGACTGAAGAACAAAATCACAAAACAGTCCCAGTAGTTGCTCTACTTAATTTGTATTTTTTCCATTCCAACTTTGAATTTGAATGCCGTGTGGGTTAGCAAGAATTCTCTATAGATTTTCGAGGTTTCTGGCATCTGCTTTTTTCATTCATACAATGCACCTTCACCTCCCACTCTGCCTCTTTCTAAGCAAACCTTCTTCTGTGCTGCCTGAGAACATCTGTGGCTTCTCTGCTGCCCTCAGGGCTCCTGGGATTCAGCTGTCTGAAGTCTGCAGTCTACTCTGGGACTGTCTGGAAACAGCATAGGGCCCCTGGAACTCCCCTACCTTTATGCCCTTAAACCAATCTAAACCCTCTCTCTCTCTTTTACTGTACCTCACTGTTGCCTTTTTCCCCCTTTGTTCTTCTCTCTCGCACTGGGTCAGTGGTGTCAGACAGACCTGCTGAGTGCAGGTGTGTGCTTTTATTCAGCTACATCTGTGTGCACTGTACACATGAATGCATGTGTCACTGAACTGGAGCAGCTGTCTGTACCTCAGACCTGTACAGTATCTTTCCCCATTTATGTTATGGATGACAGCCTAGGGTTTCACTGTTGGATTTCTGGTAATGCTATCAAATGTGCAGTTTAATGACCATAACATCTTTACATCACCTCTTATTAACATGTTCTTATTTTGTTTGTCAGATGCACTTCCTGTCTCAGGACACACATTTCATCAGTTCTTAGACACTCACACAAACACTAATTAACCCTAATGTTTCAGTGCCTCTTTGCATACTCTTGTGCTCCTCTCTCACAAAGTGTGCACACTGACACTGGTTATTCTTTTAGAAAGTTTGGCTTTTCGACCAACAAACTAAATCCAACTCGTGGTGTTTTGCAGCATTCGTTTCCTGTTGCTTAGTTGTTGCCAGTCAGTTATTCCTACAGGGAGTGCCTTTATAGTTGACCTTGCAATTTAAATTTAAACACAAACAGATAAAACCCAAACCACACTTGTTGTTTTTTCATGTTTCTGGTTTGGGTCCAATGTCTGGCTTTGCTCTGGCGAGTCCACAGGCAGAGAAGGCGGTCTAATCCCGGACATAGATTTTGGTCACGCTCCTAATCAGCCACCAATCCTTAAATGACTGGCTTGAGGGGCGAGAGGAAGGCAACAACAAAAGCCTAATGAGCTGAAGTTTTTTCACGTGTGATCTTCAATGTTTCTCTGTTGGGTTTTGTATGTGGTGTGAAGGTGTGCTAAGACATTTTCTTTTGCTCCTAGAGATATTGTAACAAGTGTTATAATATTTGTGTTATAATTATTGTGAGACGGAACATCACAATTTTACTATTATTATTACTCACATTGTTTAATAGATTACCGTTTCTCTAGTCTAGTATGTGCTCATCTTAATTAAATTATAAATTATAAGTTGCATAGAAATTCACTAATATTATTTTGACATGTATAGTATTGTGACCACATAAATGACAATTAACCAAATAATCTTGTCATCCCTAATTGTTAAAAGAAGTTCTGATAATGCCCCATTTCACTATGGAAGAGGATTTTGTATCTTTTTGTATCTATTTTGCTTATGTTTTGGGTGTCTTTCCCCCTTTCTCTCTGTACTTGTTCATGTGGACATCTGTGTTATAGAGCAGGCCTTTTGTGATGTATTCTCTTCTTCAGGACTTTAAAGTAAATTCCCAATTGGAGAGGAGAAACCAGGTGCAAAATGCAGGTGGCGTGACCACTGAGAAAAAGTACTGTTGACAGACCCAACTTTATCTTTCTTTTCCTTTGACTATTTTTATCTTACTGCCTTAGTTTTCTTAGCATTGCTTCTCTGTCAAGGTCCATATGATAATCTGTCTCTCCGTCTAACCTCCCGTGTTCCACTTTCCTCTCATCTACAGGGGGAACGGTGTTCCTTTTCAGTGCAGATGTGGTATTACTTCCTGTGTGGGCTCCGCAGTGATCTGTGGCCTGTCCTTCCTGCGGCGCTGTCTAAGGAGCTGCTGGGGAATGTTCTGTCAGAGACTCTACAGTTACTGCTGCAAAGATACGCTTTGGCCCGGCCCTCGTACAAGAGACACCTGCGGATCAGGTATCTTATCTAACGTGTAATAAGAACCTGCAAAAAGAAAAATGAAACCCCTATTATGGCAACTTAGTATACATTCCTTTTAATTTATTATGTTTTGTAGGTTTAATAAAAACAAAACAATTGTATGTATCCTAACATCCTGGTATCTTTTTAGATGAATTTTCCTAACTTGAAGGCAGATAGCTGTGAAAATATTTTGTTAATTTAATGCCACTAATTTTTGTAACATGTGATATTGTAATGAAAGAATAAAACAATTAAATTATACCACTATGTTGTAAATGCAGATTGGCTTCCGTCAGGCTACACCAGAGCAGCTGTGGCTACAGAAGTAGATTACCATCAACAGTATGGAAAGCGAATGAATAATTCATGAAATTGTGACTTTAAGCAACTTTATTTCTCTCCATTCTGGATATTATTGCTTTGTTACATATTTTGCATTCAGTGTTTATCATTTCAGTCTTGATTAATATGACCAGCAAAATTATCCTAGCAACTAATTCAACTGTACATTTTATTATAAAGCTTTTTTTCTTTTTCTTTTTTTAATCAAGCCAACATTTGCTATATTAAACATGATTTTCTACTGTCTTTTAGGTGTGACATCACTGCAGTGTTGCTTTATGTGGAAGAGCTGATGTGGAGTGTCTGTGAAACTCCAGAGGCCTTGGTGCACATCTCTCCATCACAGACAAATGCTGTAATGAATTCCTCAAAGTGGTCAAACGCTATCCACAATTCATGCAATAGACTGCTCACTGTGCTTATTACTGTCACTTCACCTCTCTCTTCTTTGTATAGGTCAGTGTTTTTTCTTTACAAATTAAGATAAAACTTACATAAAACAAGATGTTACAGAGTTCACATTTGGAATACCTTACACACTCTCCAATTTCTATTTTCCTAGAACATTTGTTAATAACCCTGACCCTACAACGCAGCCTGTTTACAGCCCTGTTGTCCGATGGCTTAATGCTATTGACCCTGACCTCTTCACCGATCAAGTCATGGAGTAAGTAGAACCACCAGGATAAAGTTCAAGTTAGTTTATTAATTCACAAGGAAACACAGACAGGCATTTTTTACTTGTTTGCTAACTACCATAAAAAAGTTTCACGTAGAAATGTGTGATTCACATTATTTATGCTTAACATGTGTGCACAGTTACCTCTAAGGGTTTGACCTCTTAGATGCAATCATTCTCAAACTCACCCGGCTAAGCTCTCATCTCCCGCACAGCCAGAGGTGATGTCACTGCTCACTGATGGAGTACAGATCAAGCTAACCCTCATTCAGTAACTTTTAGGTATTGGGCTGCTGAAATGTGTTTATTTTTACAACCTCTTTATTTCTTTTCTCTCACCTTCTGTCAGCATACACCGAGCTGGCCAGAGAATGTGGGTCAGATACACGGTTTCCTGTTACATGGCCATTAACTTAACGCTATTGTTTTTGTAATTGAATAAAATGGAGAAACATCAGTAAATTCTATAGGAGTGATTAAGATCTAAGCCTTAAATTTGTAGCTATATTAAACTTTCTCTTTGACTTTGAATGTGTACATACCAAGTACATCTGGGTGTTGTGTTTCTGTAAGCTGACCATGTGCTGTAGTGGGACAGATTTATCAGAGCAGTTAAAAGAGGATTTCTTGGGGATTTGCAGACCCAGTGACATCATAAATTGCACTGTCAGATTTAGGCCTAGTTTTCTCAGTCAAGCAGCGGGGTTCCACAGATTTTTGGCTCCAGTAGAATAGGTTAATATCTGGACACACTAGCCCTTTTTAGCTATTAGACACTGGACCCTGCTTTTTCTTGTCATTAGAATTTATAGAGATGTAAAAAGTAAAATGCAGGCCATCGCTTATCAGCATGTGTTCACACTTGCTCTCATACATAACCACTAAAGCCTGTGTGCACACACTTACAAGAGCACACAGCAAGGACACGGCTCATTACCCACAGCTGGCTGCAGCCTCTTGGTTATACAAAAGATGGAGCAGGGGGGCACTGCTGTATATTCATGTATTTGGCCGTTTCCCAAATGTTAATTTGCTTTTAGCTGGCCAAGATTAGAGCTGATTCTGTCATGGCTCTCTCTATTGTTTAATAACTTTGGATACAAAGCCTTTACAAAGTTCTGACTCAGTAATAGCAAGGTACTTTTATTTTTATTTTAGCTTAGCCTTAGAATACTTAGATCTTGGAACAGAGAGATGTATTGTTATCTTTTGCTAACTTGACTGCCATGTGTATGCTCACCTGACACTGCACAACTGTCAACTTTGTTATTCTTGTTTTTTCTCAGTGAAGGCCTCAAGGACCAAGCAGCCTCTACATGTCAGTTAAGGTTGCTGACCTCTGACCCTGGAAATGATCCCAAGATGCTTCTCCGGATACTGCTGTACAGAGACTGTCACCTGCCCAGAATACTTCTGAAAAACTCTTGTAAGTCTGACTTTAATCAGGTATATAGGAGAAAAGTATTCTTTGTGAACATTTTACTGACCATTACTTACAGATATTTAAAATATAAAGTTACATAAAATGGTAAAATATGGGCAATATTGTACTTTAAGGCCCTAATCAAGTCCTCATATGAGGTTTCCCTTGTTTTATGAAGTTCTAATCAGCATAATTTTTACCTCGGTCATCATCATCACTAAATCAATAGAGCAGAGTAATAAACACTCAACAGGCTCAGGCAGAGCATGCAGGCTGACCTTTAAAGATTTCCCCTTTCTTCTTCTCTGGAAACAGTCTAACCTTTAAAGACTGTTGTGCACTCGCACATTATTTCACATTATAGCCACCTCATTAATAACAACTTTCACTGTCTCGTTCTTGCGCTTGCTCTGAGTCCGACTTCAGCCGTTGCAATGCTTCTCTGTGCACAGTGCCGTAAATCAATGCTGGAAGCGCTGACTTTTGTGTTATCACGCTGACGGGCTAATTAACCAGGAAGCAGACAGACAGAAGAAACAGCTTGACTGAATGACCACTCTACCCCTAGAATACATAGTTGAGTTTGTCAGAATATGAAATTAATGATATTTGATCTTGAATAAAAATGTACTGTGTTGAAATCACAGTAAGAAACAATACGATTTTAATATTTGATTTTGTCAGTGTCAAATTTTGTTGCTTTGTTTTTTTCCCATATCTGATAAAATGGTGTAAATTAGCTGACTCTGATACAAACTTGTATTGTTCAAAGTTGTGCCCTTGTCAGAGCAGTGTCACCTTTTCCACCTTTTCCACTTATTTAGACTGCATACAAGTTATTTAGTCGCCCAAGTTCTTTGAGCATTAGTGTTATTTGTGTGCCACAGCAGTAGAAGCTTACACTTACACTGAACCAATTACCTGGCAAGCAGAGAGCAAGACGCCAATATGATCTGCAGCGTAGTTTAATATAGTCTGATTATGGGTCACAGTGGTTAACAACTTTTGAGTACACAATGAGACATTCTTATCAGAGAAAGTGCAAGTAACTCGTCATAGGAACACAGGTGGGGTGTTTGACTGATACCCTTGGCCCTATAATGCAGCACCTATTTTAGCTCTGTCATTTTAAAATAGTCCAATATTAGTCAGAACCACGTCCCGCTGCCCTCCATCACAGCGCCCCCTCACTGACTGCTGCGTTGCATACAGTCTCCTATTCAAATAGCTGTCATCTCCTACACAGCAGACTGACAGACCGCTGGATATCTGCCACCTCTGGAGCGATGGGCCTCTCCTCAGCCACCCCTGTCACACACACACACACACACGCACGCGTAAGGACGGAAGACACAGACATCCATATGGGTTACACATGCACACACACCTCCATCCTTAGCCCTTCTGCTCAGACACAACCCCCACAAGGACACCCTGTCAAAACCTCTTCCTTTTCACTTCCTGTCTCCATGAGCTGCAGATCCCACAGCCGGGGGCTTTGAAATGGGTTTCGTTCTCTGTTTTTCTGTTCTCTCAGTGTGTGTGTTTTTTCATGTAACACAGATGTGGTTCTTTCGTTTGCTATTCCACAATGCTTTTTGTTCACTCTTTCTCTTGTGTCAGAGCGGGCAGCCTTGACATTTTCACTTTATTTTTTTGCTATTAAGTTTGTTTTTTATTGGATTAATTTCTAGTCAATTTATTTAGGACTGCTTGGGAAATTGATATTGAAAGCTATTTGTTTTTAAAAACCTATTTCAAAAAGCTATCAAGATGATGAAAATAGTGATTCATTTATTTTATATGCTCATTATTTTTGCACACATTCTTCTTGTCTTGTGTCTCACCAGCATTTTTTAAAATTCTGTTTAATTTGTATTTATTTTAAATTTTTTCCCACAGATTTTTGGCAGGAGGCTGACAATACTACATCTCCTGAAAACCGTAAGGCCGGCGATGACTTCATGACTGCGTTGTTCAACATTTTAATTTGCTTAAACGATGCTCCAAAGGCCTTGACTCAGACTCTTGAACCATACATGGAAAGGGCACAGCTCTGGGAGCATCTCTTTACACTGGCAGGTAAAGTAAATCAGCCGCCTTCGTAAAGTTGTCCTTCAGAAGTCCAAACGCCATACCATTACTTTGGATGATTTAGAATGGGAGTAAATTAATGGCCATCTTATACCTTATAAACTTGTTTTAGAATCTAGTAAGTCCATCATGCGCTGCTACATGCTAGCAAATCAAATTTTAGTATTGATACGTATATAAAACTATCAGCTAGGCTTTACAGTGTTATTACAAAGTTATCGTAACTCATTTCAAAGCTTTTTATGATGCGCGTTCTTTTACAAATCTTGGGTGATTGGTAATAATTTGTGATACCAAGTAAAACTATGGCTATACTAAGTATCGTGATACACCTCTAATACAGATATCAATGAAATTCTACATTACTATAAAGAATTTAACCTTGCTGGTGATATAGAGGCTATCATTGTCATTGCTTTACTCCAGTTTGGATTTATTTAAAAATTAAACATAAGTGCAGATAAATACGAACAATAATTTCAAAAATGTATTTAAATTTGACTAGCACCATTTTAAAATCTATTCGTAGTATCCTTATTTTTGATGAGAATCTATACGTTTGGATTCCTCCGTCAGTGTTGATATATCACTATTTTGGTATTGATTCATTTATTGCTAGGAATTACTTTTAAGAATGAGGGTTATATAACTATTGAGATGAAAATGTCATCTAGGCGGGGTGAACAAGAACTAGAGTGTGCTACAAAAAGTCATCCAATCATGATTCAAAATTCTCACAGGGCAATTAGTTTAATTATTGGACTGTGCCAAATCTTTGTAATGTCATTTTGGTTACAGGATACCCCCCCTTTTCCATTAAAAGTCTTCCATGAGTTAACTTTCACAGATAGCACTTCCAAATTCTCGATTTCTTCACTTACACTCTTGTTTCATCACACAGTTGCTGCTTGTTTCAAATCAATACACCAGTCAATACAGTAGCAGGAGGTATGAAGTCTGAAAACCGGGTGACTTTGAAAAATACGCCTTGGTCTCACCTGACATAGAATATTTCTCTTGAAAAACTATATCACTTTTTGTTCCGCTCCTCACTTTTTGCCGGGGTTGTAGGTCACACATTTGTTAGGCGCCTCTGGAGATTTCCCTGTGCTCCTATTGCCCTATTCGTACTATATCACTTTCCTGTAGCCTTTGGTTTTACAGTCGACATTGCAGACTGTAGAAAGTTTATGTCTTCCAACAATATGTTATAGGTGCTGTAGCTTAATGCGGAGATAGTAAAGGGCAGAGCAATGAAAGGCAAAGAGCATCCGAAGTCCTTTTAAAGAGTTTCGTTTAAGTTTTACAAAATGATTGTACAGTTGCATACAATAAAAATTAGAATATTGTGTAAGAGTGATTTTATTTCTATTTTGTGCAAGTTATTAAGTAGTCAATGTACTGTGAGTGAATTATTTAAAGTTTTTCTTGTTTGTTTGTTGTTTTACCAACAAAATACACATATAGGCCTAATTTAGTAAATATAAGATAGATTAGAAAGTCTATCAAGTCTTTGCCATATTATGGAACATTCCTGGCAAAGAAATGCCATCTCCATGGAGACAAACAGGCGTCTGACCCTCCACCAGAAAAGTTACATAGTGTACCTAAAGGATACTCTACTACTGTCTACTCTTACTATGTATGAGTAAGAATAAAAATCAGTCTAGAAAGTAGTAGTAAAGATTTGCACATTAAATAACTTTAACTCCACATACTTGTTTACCTGTTTCCCTCTTTTAGATACTTCACAGCCGGCACCAGCAGTGATCAAATGTCTTAGAGAAAGTGTCATTAAGTCCACAAATGGCCTCCTGGTGCATCTGGTCTCCATAGTGATGGGATGGCAGGCCACAGCTGATCCTCCTGTAGAACTGAACCAGTGGGACATACCAAAGTGCCTCCTGGCTATAGTGCCGAAGGAGTGGAACTACACGTGGGAACCAAAGGGAAAAGACAAATGTATGTAGAGATAGAGACTTGAACTCTAAATAATGTACAGTAGCTATTTCTAAACTCACTTGTACCACTTTTCAGCTCTCATTGCCTTCATCATCCAAGCCTTGTCTCTAGTCTTCACCAGTCTGCCCCAGGTCATTGAAGCTCTACCTCTTCCCATTTGGTTACTCTTCCATGAGGCAGAAAAGCACCTCTCTCAGTATGCCCAGTCCCTCCGCTCTGCAGGCCTTTTGATACAGGCTTTGCTGGGCTGTCTCATCCAGAGTATAGAACAATCAGAGACACTAGAACAGATCACTGGTTTAGCTTTGAACCAGCATGCAATGGAGAGTTTGTCACTATTGGCAGAATGTCTAAAGGCTGCCATAGGGGTCCCACACAAGGTAAGTCCTGTTGATTGGTTGTGCTATTATTACTTGGTAGAATGAAATACATTATTCTGTATATTTAATTGGAAAAAAATAAATGGTATGTTTTATAATGTGTTTTATAATCAATGCACATTTAATATTTTTACAGGGTGTACCCAAACCTGCCATTCAAATTGTTCTGCAGACCAGTGAAGCCAAAATGTCTGATTCGATAAACATACAACTTCTGAAAGCTCAAAAACTCTATTCTGAGAGGTGAGAATTAAAAAAAATAAAAATAAATTGTAACCATGTTTCTCATGACTACAGCTCAAATCAAATCAGAGCTACATTTCTCAAATCATTTAAGATACTGGTTAACTCTACCTTTTTTGCAGTACAAAGTTTAAATGTAATACATGTAAAACTGCTATATTTTTCTAAAGTTACTGAAAAATGTCATTCCATTTATTAGCTTGTGAGTCAGAAATATTACTCATCCTTCTAATTAGGCCATTAAACTCTGAAGTAATTTGTTCTGTGTAATCATTTTTCATAGAACAAACACAAACACGATCAATATTTTGCCATGTTGGGTAAATGATGGACATGCAGTCTGATGGAGTGCCCTGCAGACTGGAGTGATGGGAAAACAGCTTTCACTTTGGGCTGCTCTGTGACCTTTGGCTCAGCGCTCTGCAGCCTTTTCCCAGAAATTGTGTCTGCTGGTCCCCACTTCATCATAACAAACTCTGAGTGCATCCATCCTCATAAAAGGCCACTACGGTGCTCAACATGCACAATTAAAAATAAAGAATGAAATTTTCAAAATTACTCACAAAATTAGGCTTGCTTCTTGGAAATACAGCCTATTTTAACTGACAGTAAGAAAGGGTGTGATTATATAAAACAGAGAACAGCAGATCTGGTGGAGGGTTAGAGGAGGGGCCTGAGTGGGAAAGAGGCAAAAGAGTGATTATGTATCACCTGTCGGAGGCAGTCAGTGGGATCATTACTATTCATTAAACTAACCTTCACAGGGAAGTGACGCCTGGCTTGTAAACAATCACAACACACTGGGAAAGAAGGAGGAGATGGGCCAAAACAATCAATTGAAAAAAGAGGCTTTTTACTGGCATCTCACACTGACACTATGTGGTTATTCAAGATGGAAACTACACAATATCTTGAGAACTGGTCAGTTGTCCCACACTAAAAGAATAGAAAGAAATCTCATCTCATATGTAGGGGATACATGTCCACTTAAACATCTGTCCTGTTTGAGCGCTCATACGTCTGTTTCCTCTTTCCACTTACCGACCCTCGCTGTCTCAACTGTAACCCCTTCTCCATGCCACCCACCTTGTCTTTGCAAAGTAATTTGTAGAGGAGAAGATTATTGTTCTCCATCATGGTGACCCTGGCTGGGCTGACGGGATGCATACACAGATGAAGATGAATGCAGTTATTCCTTGGCGGAGGTCTGCCTCTTTCAGGGCACATTGGCCCTAATGACATGATTGATAGGCTGTCCCAAATCCGGAGGGGCCCTCATTAATCACCCCGCTGACTGAATCCAATCATCTGCTTCACCTGCACAGTGATGGACAGGAAAGGATACAGCGCAGGTGCTGACACGGATGCACAGCCACCGTCACCGACATACCACCGCCCGGCCTCCAAGCAAAAGAATGAGAGGGATGTACGGACAAGATGGGACTCCTCTTTCTTTTCCTGCTCTCAATGTCAAGCAGCCAATCGCTTCCTGACAGGCGACAGTGTTTCTGCCACCTTATAATTACAAAGGGGTAGGGAGTGAGTGCGGGCAAGAGAAGGCGAGCCAGGAAAAGAGAGAGAACAATGACAGGAACTGTATGTGAAGGAGGATGTTTGATGGACGATAGTATCATATCCATCCATACAGGAAGGGCAGGAAAATGATGCAGGCGCCTGCCAGGGCTCCATGCCGCACATGCATGAAGACCTTGACACACAATTACACACACACACCATTCTCGCTTAAAACACACACACCAATCATTTTTAGTGCACAGACATCCTTCAGTCAAAATGCTCTATGTATCTCATGAATGGTAATGAAAACGCCAAATTGTTTTGTTATCAGTCAGTAAATAATTATGGCTTTCTCTCACTTTTAAACCAAGTCGTCCTAACATGTTTGTTGCATGTGTTAAGTGTGTTTTGAGGAGAAACTGGCAACAAGTAAATTCATTTGCCCTCAAGGGTAAATGGTATCTGTACAGTTAAAGCATTGGTGGTAAAAGTCAACACACATGTTTAGTTCATTTTCTTGCAGCAAGTTGGCAATTCTATTCCAAATTCATGACTGGAATAAGACATTTAGCCTGGGGTATATTCACACACTTGTTGACCTGCCTCATTGTTCTCTTTGCTGTTTTATGTATTTTCTGTCCAAATGTAACTTCTTCTATAGTCTTTCTCCTTTGTCTTTCTTTCCCAGTGTATTTGAGCAAAAGGAGAGTAGAGTGGCTGGGGCTGAACTGACTGAGCAGAAAATAGGCCTGATGCTTCTGGAGGTCTGCCACAAAGCAGGTGGCAGCGACTACCTGAGGCAGATCTATCACATCATCCAAGGCAATGAGGTAGGGAAACACTCCCTCTCCCCAGCAATTAGGTGGCTGCTGGCCTGAGGCTGCAGGCTGTTCACCAGGGAGAGACAGAGGGAAGAGGACAGCAGCTAGTGCGCACGTGTACTCTGATCTTCTGCTCTGGGGCTGACCTCAAGGGGCCATGCCTACAGTAGATTTCACAGAGAGTTGAGAGCCGAATGGAGTTTACTGCTCATTCAGAAATTAAACATTATAAATGAGTAATGATGCAGTGCATCTATTTATATAAGAGAAAAGTTAACCCGTTTTAAAGTGGCAGTTTTATCTCTTCAGTGTTTTCGTTTCCATTTTGTTTTTTCTCAAGGCTCTAACCGAACAGAAAATAGACATCAAATTGCTCCTCTTATTGCAAACTCTGTGGTAACAGTTAAATGCTTTGCACATACATTACATATTTCATTATTATT
Source organism: Odontamblyopus rebecca (assembly GCA_030686955.1). Taxonomy (NCBI): domain Eukaryota; kingdom Metazoa; phylum Chordata; class Actinopteri; order Gobiiformes; family Gobiidae; genus Odontamblyopus; species Odontamblyopus rebecca. The sequence continues at coordinate 16,743,991 of CM060661.1, forward strand.
AACTTTCATCAGCCTTAAAAACTTTAACTATTTTAATGGCTATCGTCCAGTATCTAGCTTTAATTATTTAATTGTTAAAACTTGAAAATGTGTTTTTGAAACTCCAGCAGCAAGGTCACTGTAAAAAGACATAAGCTGTAAGTGTGAGATGAGGTGAATTAGGTTCAGAGGCCATGTCAAGCTGATGAATGGGAGTACACTGCATTCACACTAGGGTGCCCACAAATACTCAAAACTGCTGCATACTATTTTGAATGCTTGCTTACAGAATAAATTCAATACATATATACTGTAACTTGCACTTTTCTAACACATTTGTTTTCTTTTAATACAGGAACTATTGATATCTAAATTATGTGGACATTCAGATTCTTCACTGGTGAACTTTGTATATGGACAAGAAAAAAATTCAGACATGCAACATTTTAATCCCCTCTACCAATTTGACCATCTTGGCAAGAAGAAACTTGCGCAGGTTTGTCATTCTCTAAATTATGCCTAGTTTTGAATAAGTGTAATATTTTTCTTTCTGTGTGCTTGTGTAGAAGTTATAACTTTAACTTTATGGCCACTGTTGAAGGTTGGTGTATGTCTTAAGTTCCTAGTGAGATGGGGGAAGTGGTAATATTGTGTCTGAACATGTGAGTTCATTCAGGTCATCAGCTTTTCATGTAGAAAAGATAAAATGATAAGTGTTTTTCTCAACCCTTTCCCAGGAGTGACATTATGATGTTCCCTTGATTGTTGTGAATAGTTTTTTTTTCCTTTCACATTAAAAAGCATATCTTAGATCAATATATGTTTAGTGTTACTGCCATACTGAGGAGGACATTGGTATAGTTATCAATATCATCTCCTTACAAAGTCATTGTGGAGTTAATTCCCTACTGGTAACTAAAACTAAATAAAACTAAAAATGGAACATGTTAAATGTGTCCATTTTAAATCTATTTATCTTGTAATAATAGGTCATAATAGATCAAATGTATTATTGTTTTTATTATTGTTCGTATTAATGTGTTTATAGTTTAAGATATTTTCTTCTATGAGGACTGCATCTAAATGCCCTCTGCCTGGCATCTGCCCCACCTAAACCCCATAGTTAATAAGACCCCTGCCACCTGCAACCCAAAAAGAACATTAATAATAAATGAGGCGAGAAAACAAAATTTGACCCCTCAGGATGCAGATTAATCTTATTTACGTGAGTGCATTAGGTGTATACATTTAATGACGTGATTGTTTTTCTAGAACCCCAAGATTTGTTTTGCCTCTTTGGGCTTATCACAAGAGGAGGCATAGCTTTGCATAGAAACATCCTATTAAGAGAATGATTAAAATGCCTTCTCCGCTTGAGGTGCTTGTGTTGTTTGTCAAATAAAATAGGGGGAGGAGGGAAGAAGTTACATCCATCAATCACCTATGAGGAAAGAGCACAGAATGGATAGAGGGAGCAACTCAAGTTCTCCTTCTTTTGTCAATAAAACTCAGCCCGGAGTTAAGAGTGACATTTTGGCAATCAAAGCAATCTGATTTTTATTTGCCTCCTCAAAGTGGTGCAAGTGGCAAGTGTATGTATGTGTGTTAAATAAGAAAGAGAGAAGGACTGGATAGAGAGACTGAAAGAAAGGAAAGAATAGGAGTAGAGGTCTGGCCAGTTGCCACTGAAGAAAAAACATAAGAGAAACGACTGCCTTCCAAAATTGATTTATCTTTCTATAAATGATGACTACATCCCCCCAAATGGATTTATAAATTAATTGCTGTCTTATTGGAATAAAAACCTTCTTGTGTGGACATGATTGATCGCACAGTGTCAGTGGCCAGTGCTGGGGACCCCCTCCTCTTTGTTAGTGGGTCCCAGCTGTAGAGGTAATGCACTGATGGTATTAACCCTGATTAATAACTAACCATACACTATCCTCATACATCAACAGAGTGCGCTTGTCGACTGGGCATGGGACTGGCTACGGCTGCTGCCAATGGCTCAGGGCATGAGTGAAGTCACCTTCAAAACTCTGTTAGCGAACAGGTAAAACAGCCTTTTTATCTGTTACACCACATGGGGAAGTAGGACATTGGGGTTTCAATGTTTTATTTGGAACTATGGTCTCTTGAATAGGTTCTGCTTTATTAAGTTATACTATTTGAACAGGGTCTATGCTAGTGCTTAGCTTTTGCTTAGCAAAACACAGTGATTCATTGTTTGGGTGGGGCGATACCTGATACCTATTTTTTCTAGTGCTTGTCATGGAAGTATAGTAAGAAAGATGAATCAGAGATGGTGGTTGTATAAATTTTTGATCTGTCTAACAGACAGAAATGTGACCCATGATCAGTTCTGACCAAAAAGTACACCGGAAGCTAGGGCGGAGCTAATATGGGTCCCCTAAAAAAGGTGCTTTGAGAATTTCAAATTGAAGTTTATGTTTACAAAAAATTAATCACACTCAAGGAGAGCGATATAATGCAATAATAATATAGTAATAATATATAGCACTTGTATAGCACTTTTCTTGACACTCAAAGACGCTTCATACAGTTCGAAACAGACAAAAGACAAATGAAGTGACATGAGATCTCTCTAGATTAAAGCTGCAGTACCACAGAGTAGCCACTATTCAAACCTGTGTCAGGCTGTAAGGGGTGTGCCCTTGCCTGGTCTTATTATGTGTCTATGGTGCTTGCGTGTAAAGCTAAATTAGTAGTTGCCACACAGTGACTGAATTTGAGAATATATGATTGTTTGTAATGGCCCTAACCAGCTGGCCACTGTTGGTCAGTTGTGATGTGACCTTTGATGCGAGTAAGATGACCCTAAAGTTAAATTAACACTGTGAATAGTTTTGTCAAGATACTGTATAATCAGAATTTTCTGCTATATGTCTATTTGTATAATACATTGATGCAGCTGCTCTTTACCAGCTGTTCAGAATGCTTCTTCCTAGCACAGACATAGTGTGTATCATTTGTGATGTGTTACAATGAAGTGTCTATGTTAATACACTCTTTTAACATGACGGAATGATTGATGAGAGCACAGAAAGGTCTGCTCCATAGTCCCTTTAACACCTCAGAGCCACAGAAGAAGACAGACTAGCTTAAGATGAAAAGTGGTTATCTCAGATGTTGGTCACCTGATTGAAGAGTTTTTGCCCAAGTCCATCAGCCCCCCCGCTTTCTCCTGTTCAGCTTTGCAATGGGCATAAATATTTATGCAGGTATGTGACACATATTAGATGGCAATACTTCAGGCTGTTCCCTGCTCTCCATTCACAGCTGTCACACTGCCAGCTATCAGGAGCCATGGGGCTACTGCACCTTGTCTCCACGCCTACACTCAATCCATTCTAAATCACCACCATTGTAACACATGCACACCTTTCTAACAAAGGGCAAGCTCTGCATCTGCCAAGGACACAGGTCTAATAAGGGTGAAGTGCTCTGCTCTGATGAGCTTGGTCGCCTCAATGCCTTTGCTCCTCTTCTCACACACATGTCAGCTATTCTTTCTCTTTTTGTACGCCACATTGTTGCATGTTAAAACAGATACTGTCATTGCTTGACTGAAGCAAATTAGTTTTGGAGCAGTCATGAATAAGAGCTGAACGGAGGGAATATAAAATCTGATAAGAGTAGGACTTCAGATTGTGCTTGATTGAGACATTGTGCTTGTCAATACTGACACGAGATCAAAAGGCAGAAGGACATAGACAAGGGTTATACATACACAAAGTGTAATTTACCCAAAGTTAGCATGCATTAAATTCTGCTAGTTGCACTTTTTTAGGATAATATTATTTTTTATAGTATTAGAACTCAGCTCTGCTTATGTAAAAATTATGTACTAAACTTAAAGTAACATTGCGCCAAACTATTGGTACTTGCGCCTTAATGCCTTAAGGTATATTTGTTACAAATGTATTCTCCTTTAGTGAGTCACCTTCTCGTCACACGCACAGATACAGTTTGCTGTGATCCGCTGACCTCATATCTATTGTTCCAGTGGAAGGATGGATATTGTGCCCTGGGTTTATGTCATATTCTAATGGAGCAGCACTATGAGTTAAGGGTGGTAGGCTTTTACACTGGGGCTATTAAATCACTGTTCAGATGACTTCGTTAGGACAGCATCACATGCTGAGACACTCTGCGCACATAAACACTGGCCTGCTGCCTCCACACTGTTATACTGTGGCCCAGAGACAGGAGCCAGTGGATTTATACAGGTGTGTGTGTCCTTCTTTGTCACCTGTCACTTGAGTTCCCTCACCACGATGGCTCATCCATCATCTGCAGATTGAGCTTTTCAGCAGAAACCAGACTGATTAATACCACCCCCTGGACCCCCAGGGTTGCCTAGTTGACAGGCTGACCTGGCCTCCTTACAGACAGCCTGTTCAGAAAGAACTACACACTTCACCAAACTTTTTAAGACTTTCTGAGCTTATGCTTATGTTGTTTGTTGTTTTTCTTTGGTTAATAATGGGGAGTGCCGTTTAATAAATTATCATCAATTTGGCTAAGTACACTTTATCTTCATTGTTTCTAGTTTTTGGTGGCAAAGGAATTTTTTTTATTATCTTATTTAATGGCGTACTTAACATTTCAACTATAAGAAGCTGACAGTTCTTTTTAATTGTTTGAATGGAAATGTGTCCACAATGCTATTTTTTTACTCAGATAGATGCCTTGTAAACGCATAGCCTCAAAGTTCCAAGTGATTCAGTTGAATAGTTTCACTTAAGCTAGTGACCTATGAACTGGTGGTTATGGTTAACTCATCTGCTTTGTCCTTGGTCACCCCTTGAAAATTTCTTTTCTTTACTGAACATTCATTCAGTTTGTCAGAGCATATTTTTATATAAAGCTATCAAAAGTAACATAACCTTTTATATGTGTGAATTAATGTTACAAAGCTCCTTTTTGTCATTACCATGATTGTGAGACCAGGTCTTTGTGAACTGTAACCGTTGTTTTATTTCTCCTTTGAGTCTATTGGAAGTACAGAGCAGAGTTAGTGTGAAAGGAGACTTGTGTTGTTCCAAGGTGACTTTTGGAGCTGCCTCTGTGTGTCTATGTCATGGAGGTCGTCTGACCTCGTTGATAAGGTGTTGCCAAGTATGAGAGATGAAGCTTTGTGTGTCACAGGGCAGCTCTTCTACTCCATCATAAAAACCTGATTTCAACCAAGGACATTCATGCTAACGTCTACGGGCCTGCCCACGACTGTGTAGCCTGCATCCTAAAAAGGTAACTGATATGAGCTGTATAATCTTCTTCATTTTGCCCATATACATTTTCTATCACTTTTTTATGTCACATTTCTGTTGGATTTGGTAATTGAATATGGTAAGTTGCACTGTAAGTACTGAACACTAAAGCATTTCCTCTGCATTGTCTTGTTGTTGCAGTTAGCCCCAGGTCTATAACAATAGCAGTTTGTGGAAAAATGCCAGTCTGTGGCATTCTCTTGCTTGAGCAACTCCTTAAATTGCGGCGATAGACGCTTGTGCTTTCAGGAAGTGGGCAAACGCCATCTGTTCACGGGCGCTGCCATATGGCAGGCCTTTTTCTCAGGGAATAAAATAAAAACAAATATGTCAGAATGTTCGTCTTCCTCCATGGACGCTGATCAACCTAGGGAGAAGCTGTGTCTGAGTGTGTCTGGATTAATGGTCTTACTTTATGCTTCAGGGAATGAGAGGCTGTGTTTCAGTGTGGGGTATTGTGCGCCTAAAGGAAAGCATGCACTCATGTGCGTTTATGTACCTGCAAGTATTTTACAATTTATCTCTCCTGAATAGTGATGTTGCCCTCACATCTTGAACATGTGGTTTATCCAGTATTTACAACATTAAACAACACAGTAGTAGAGCTTCAAGGTTAGCCACAGTGACATTTCATGGCTACTGCTAAAAACATAATCAGACTTTCCATCATTCAAGGCCAGAAATTCAAAAGACTTGTCAGTAAAAACTAAACAAAGTGTGATGTGTCATTGAGCAAGGCCTTCTTTCTTCTCATGTTGATTCCCTTAAGTGTGTTCCACCACTGACTGACATCTGAGGATGTATGTTTGTGTTTGTGGAGACAGAAGACATCTTTTATCTGCATACTTGTACATGGTTTGTTCTCTTTGCACTAGTCCTGGACAAGTGACACTTTTAGGTTCACATTAGCCCTAAGCAGGTGGTGGAGGAGGCTTGTGCACAGCCATTTGTTTTCATGTCTGCCAGTTTACATGCACGTGCACAGCGCCAACTTGTATACTGTATTCATCTCGTGGAGAGCTTACATGTGTCTGCCTGTGTGCGTGTGAATGTTGTACTCTTAGGTTTCAGTGTGTGTGATATTTGGGGGTTTGCTCTGAAGGCGAATAAATCAGTGATGCCTGGGATAAGGCCGTGGCCCCTTCTCAAACTGCACAGACAAGCTGAGAGGCTCATTAATCAAACGGCCAGTCACAGATGTGATGGCTTCCACACAAACCGCCAGCAGACTGTGAAAGTCACATCCAACAGAGTCAACTGTCAGCCAGTGAAGCAGGCTGCACTGCCTCTCTCACCCCTCCACCAGTGCTTCCCCTCTGCTGTATTCATCTGCAGTCTCTCTTTACCTCCTCTCTCTCACCTCCACTGTGGTGCATCTGTTCATACAACTCAAAGTCTTACTTCAGGGTCAATGATAATTTATCTTGGTGGCTTTACTGGTTCTGCCCCTACTTCTTTGTATACAAACATTATTAGATATATGTTACCTAAATAGCATATGGACCCCTGTATTGTAATGTCCAAAGATACAATTTTAACATTTAATCTTAAAAAAAAAAAAAAAAAGGTATCTAGTTAGAAAGAACTTATACTTGAGACTCATTTACATGATTTCGTGTGGAAGATTGACAAGGTTCTTCTTGTCTTGAGTTGAATAAATATGAGCACATAGACAACATTATACTGTTTGTCAATATAATTTGTAGTGAAACACTGGAATCATATCAACTGAAGTACAGACTGATGAACAACTGCCCGTGTTATCTATGGGTTATGCTTTCCCTATTCCTGTTCCTATTTATTTTCCAAAATCTCCAGTTTAAGACTTGCTGGACTGTTTTAATCTGTTTTAGTCTGTCTATTGTCAAGAAGCAGAGTGAGGACGTCTGTTCCAGTCCATCATTGGATTTTTTTAAATTAACTACACCTAAATTCTGTACAGTTATTAGAGTTCCCACTAACCATTAATCCTGGTATAAGAGGCATGTAATATCTATTAACAAAACTGCAACAAGTGGTGTCTTAAATGGTATTGTTACTTAAGCAGATGAGAATCATAATAATGCTATATTGCATGCATATTTATTTATTCATTTATTTGATTGGGACAATGCATGTTAATGACCAGACATGACAAAATGCATGAATGTAAACATGCTGGATTGTAACCACAAGGCTAATTTCCATCGGGTCAGGGTCACAGGGGTCAAAAATACATCATTATTATATTATATGCATGCCATATATAGGTTGATTGCTGTTTATATAAAGAACAAACTAAACATCATAAGCACCATTCAGAAGGACATCAGCTGAGCATGAACACTTTGTCTGTTTTTTTACTCTCATACGAGCATGTGTGACGGAGGAGTTTGTTTTGGTGGTGTATCACAAGTTTGTTTCCTGTCGCCAGGCTCATTAGCCCAATGGCAGCGCCCAGACTGCCCCAGCCAATCACTGCTCTCTGCCTGCTTTCCATTTGCATGGGGTCCAGGAAGAGATAATTAGAGGGATCTCTGCCTGTCACTGTTAATCTGGGACTTAGTGAAGGGCTGTGATGCCGACATGCTGATGGACTGACATACTGCTGTGCACATAAACAGAGCAGCGTCATAGATTGGCAGGATGTATGCAGAGAATAAGAAAGGAGCCACATACAAAAAAACAAAACAACATATTCCACTTTTATTGACAAGTCTGTGTGGTATTTGTGTTTAGTGTGTTTTATTTGTTCCAATTTCATTACAAATATGACTTTTCAAATGTTTGACTTGTTTTCTTTACAATAGACTGTAGTGGAATGGTTATTTGAGTTTGAACATGTTGACTCTGGGGCTGTTTACACTAGTCGTACTCTGCTGTTGACACAGGTTTTAGATCCCTGTTCAGATAGTGCGCTTGTTGCCTCCCAAACAGACAGAATGCTCAGTAAGCCTTTTGAACAAGCCCAGCTGTCAGCCTTAGACTTCCACACAGACTCTCGCACTCACGCACATCCCAACAAACGTACATGTGTGTGCTCAGACTGGCACGCACCCAGACACACAGCACACTCCACTGATTGGCATGCCTCCTGTTTCCCCATAATTCCGACTGATTTATCCAATCAATCTCACTTGGAGCGCCACTAAAGCGTTGACTAATATTAAGAGTAGAACATGCAACAATTAAAACATGCTTCAGGTAATTACAGAGCCGGTTTAGCAGCAAACAACTCAGGCATTTTATACATTCAGCATTCTGTTGCCTACATGTGCGTTTTATTTGTACCTGTTTAAAAGTTAATCAGAGGGAATGAGCTGCATCTGGAAAAGGCTACGCATGTTAAATATTATGTAAAATATCAAATCATTGCTCATTACTTCTGTTTGACTAATTGGATTAAAAGTGACATTACCTCTATAAAAGTACTGTTTCTCATCATTGTAAAATGTTGAAAATATGTTCACCAGAAACCAGTGAACCTTTTTTCTAGCCAAATGACAGCCAGTCTTTTTGCCCACTATGGGACTGTTTAATGGTGCATGTTGAGAGAAAGGGTGAGCGCCATGGCTGACCTCATCTGTCCCACTGGCTGACCTTGTGTCGCCGCTGATGACACGTAATAGTTGACACTTGACTTTTGGGGCTCTTTAAGTGCCAGAATCACAGTAGCGTCAGATTCATATTCTAATGTGGCCATCGTTGTGGTTTGTAGCTTTTGTCCGAGTGCTGCCTCTACACTTGTTTCCACTTTTTCTGTATATTTACTTCTCCCTCACAGTGTGCATACTTCACAGCTGAGTACACATGCACAGTTACCACACACAAAACACTTAGGCCTACTCAGACACACTTGTACACAATTGAAATGACCCATCCTGCCCTTCTGCTGCTTTGCCATTACAGGTGAGCACTTGCCGCTTGTCTTTGCAACTCTATGGGCAGTCAGGGTGAACAGCCAACCTGAAATCAACACTCTTACATACACGTGTTCCTCATAGCTTTTGTGCTAGCAGAAGTCAGGTCCTTCTTGGTATAGGTTTGAATATTTCTCTTTGTATGAGGGCATGGTGGAAGAATAGTTAGTGCTCTCACCACCCGTACAGGCCATTAATTGATCTATTGAGTCAGTCTGGATGTCTTCTCTTTGCAAATCATGGCACAATGTCTTGGTTTTATAAAGCACTTCTTGAATCACTCAGTATGGCTTCATATGGCATTTATCATTTAAACTCACATCACTTAAGTAATACCTATGGAAATATTAGCCTCTGGACTCTATCATGCCTAAAATTATGAGATTTTCTAGGCTGAATCCGACCAGTCAGTGTTCTTATTACATCATTTTATATGTCCAACCAGGATATTGGGTGTAACAAATACAATATCCAATATCTGATCCAGCATATTTTTCTTTATCAGTGCCAATATCCAATACCAGTATCAGATCAATGCATCCACAGAATTTGTCTCTAAATTTAACAAACCAACCAACAGATGTTCTCATTTGTTCTCTCTGCATAGTCCAGCAGCTTTGCCGTCCAGACCACCATGTGTTGGGGGATTAGGTTACTTTAAATTGTATCAGTTTGTATCTTATCTTCTAATCTTATCTTGGTTTCCTAGACCAGGTAAATCTATGACTCTTGTATATCAATGGTGGTAAAAGACAACTCCATACCTGCCCTGTGCCACTGCTGGCCTCTGCACACTTTTTTCACCCCACCAAAATGAAGCTCTTTACTCTCTATTTCTTTCAACTCTTTTCTCCTTTTACCTGCTGCCCCCCCACCACCCCTCTTACTCCTATCTTGGAGAAACCATCACGGGTCATGTTTTTCTCAGTCTTTGATCATTGAGTAGTCTTTCAGTATGTTGACTACAAGGCCTCTCACCTCCCCAGTGGTTGTTGCAAAAGAGGGGGCACACTTATCTGGCTTCTATGATGTTGATGGTTGAAAGCATTTGCCGATGTTGAAAGTGAGCGTGTACGCGGGTGTGTGTCCACTCGTCTGTGATGAAAGACTGTTATAGCACTGCTTTATGATCAGATCGCTGATACATTGTGGTTAAGCCGCCTGGTAACCAATGTGTTTGTACATCTGTCAGCAAGATAACAATTACCTTGTCGCTAATGACATTATCCAGAATGAAAATGCTCCACTCTTTTATTGCACTCTATAACACATTAAGATGACTTAAAAGGTTTGCATTTTGATCTCTTCTTCCCCAAGCATTTTCTATTTATTCAGTTATTGCATGGAAAACTTCCCTCACTGTGCTGTAATGGTTTTGTCCTCAGGGCAGAAACTCTGGTTCAAATAAAAAAAGCTTTTTCCCTCCGGTCTTTATGCATCTTGTGTGTAGATGACGGTTGCCTGTCGGAGAGCTGCTGCTGAATTCTCCTCTTTGTAAGATGCAGGGGATGGCCTTGATGTGACAGCTTGCTATGTTAGCCCAAGTTGTTTTTGACAGAAGACAATGAAAAGGGAAGAGGGGAGGAGAAAATGAAATAAAAAAAAAAACTAAAGCAGTGGAATTGTTCTTAAGGTGAATGGGCTTTTGCTCAAATCAATTCTCTCTTTGTTATTTTCTCAAAAAGAAACTTTGTTTGCCTTTTGTCATGACTGTTAAGAACAGCTTGTGTGATTGAATTTGCTACCTGAGACATTCAGTGATCTTGATAGATTCTTTAGGTCCTGGACTTAGGCTGGCTGGAATCATCTTTTTTCTGGTGACATTCTGAATACCGTTCTACCCTTTAGAGAAGACGGAGCCGAGAGTAGTGATATTTGACATATAGTCCTGTTACATGCCAGTCTACAAGAATGCCAATGACAATCATAAGAAAGGACATTTAGATTACTGTCGGAGCTCCCAGTCCTGCTTCCTTCTATCTTTCTTCCTTTCATGACGAATGTTTTATAATTTGTCTCTACAGGTTTGGTAATGACAGAAGACTACTGCATATCAGTGTATCTATGTGTGTGTGTTAATGGGAGTCTTATGGTCAAGGTGTGTGTCTCTGCCCTTCCTGATTCAAAGTGTGACCCTTGGACTGTACCTTGCAATCAGTGGGCCTGCCTATCCCCTCTGTCTGAGTATTCCTCCTCCAGCCTTTAAAAGAGCCCTTCTTATCAGCATGTGGTAGACCTTTCCTGCGCCCCTCACTGTTCTCAAGGTTAGCCACCCTTCACAGCTTTCCTCCTCCATTCTGGCCTTACTGGTAGCTATTCTTTTGCATGTTCTTTAGAGTCACACAGAAGTCTAGATGGTGGAGTTTTCTTTCCTGTACCCTCTCAAGGTGAGCTATTCTCGTGTCCCTTACAGAGACCTTTGTCACCTCTCTGCTGTACACAACAGACAATCTGACAAAGTAGTGGGAGTTGAAAGGTTGCTAGACCTAGCCCCGACCCCTCACTCACACCTTTGTCCTTTGAATGTTTTGCTTTTTCTCACCTTGTCACCATATCAGTGTAGTCCTCCTTGGACCCTCAAGAAAAAAATGTTAGGATGAAAGTGTGACCCACTCATCTCGTATTTTGCTCTGCCTCTTGTGTTGTTTTCAAAAGCTCAGGTGCAGAATTTGTACTTACACAATGTACTTCAAAACTTGAGATGCCACTGCTAGAAATTTTTCAGGGTTACACACAATGCAGGAAACTCTAATATAAATTTCTGTTCAAGAGCTGGATATAAAATTTTATTCAACACTTTACATCAGCTTGAGAGTACTTGAGTCATATTTAACCACAGTGAATTTAATTAATACACACACTCTCCAAAGTATTGATGTTTTATCAAAGCGATCCAAATAAATGTCTGACTAGACAAATAGAAATACCAAATGCAACATGTAGTATGAGTTCTGCTTTTGTTTCCAATCTCATAATAATAATAATAGTCAACCCAATGCAATGCCATATTAGTATTGAACATACAGTTGCAATGTATCTTTTCTCATTCCCTCACTTTATTTTTCATAACCCAAATTTCTATACTTGGGTAAAAATCCTTAAAGTTGCTCTTATAAGAACATACTCATCTGTTCCACATATTACCTTGAGCACTATTTCTTTTTCCTGTTTGCACTGAGTACTGGGCCAGTGTGGCCATATATCTGTCTCTATGTATTTGTATCACTGAGAGCAGATATGGCTGTGTCTCAGGCATCAGAGCATCTCAGAGCTGACAGTAGTGATCATAATCAGCACCCCTCCGGCTTTCCCTCCTGCTCCCCCTCTCCCCCCTCTGCATCACTACATTAGACCAGGTGTGCTGCATCTGTATTTTTGGGGGCTTTTTCCGTGTTATACCTCGCTCCTCATATCTTAACAACACCACTCTTTCTCAGTTGCCTTCACAGTAATGGAGCATATTGGGAATATGCACTATACTACATGCAAGGGGGAGTTACAGTTGGGCAGGATTCAGTTGTTATTTCAGTACAGTGCGGAGCATGTGTTTGTTTGTGCGAGTAGGTGGGTGTGTGTCAGAGACCATTTACAAAAGAGATCAGGCCTGAGGGTGGCGAAGCATTGCAGCGGTGGATGAAGACCGAAAGGCAGGAGCTATACTTCACAGCCGATGTAGCAAAACAACCAACTAGCCTGTCTCGCTTGGCTCCATAATACACAGTTCAGTATTTTATTTATTTATATGTGGTTTGGAGGGGCAAATGTATGTTCTGTGGCGTTGGATATCAGTGACAGGAAGGATCAAAGAGCGACACCGCAAATGAAGCTGTCAAAGTGGCCGACAGCTGGCTCCCGAGGCGTACATCCCTGGCTTGCACATTTTATTATGATCGCAGTAAAACCTCACAGCTAGGAAGGAAGAAGTGAAGGGAAACAAAGAGAAAAAAAATCATCTTTCTACCAGAGGAAAAAAAAAAAACGAACAGTGCTGTATCATCGCTGTTCATGATGGAATGAATTATGAATGTGTGCAGAGGATTAGGAAACAATGGTAGAAGTCACTAGGATCTTCGCCTAGTTTCCTTAGCCTCAGCCCAGCAACTAATTAGCACTTTCAACACAAGTGTATGATCTCATTAATGTGATTTCTGCTTATGTAACGTGTATGTGAATGCACTCCAACTGCAGGATTATTACATAAAGCAAATGAAGATGTGAATGAAAATGCATCATTTATTGGCTCTAATAAACTTAGAGTGATGATCAAATGCGTTCCCATGTTGAAATTGCGGTTGTGCTGTAGGTTTAGCTGACAGCTCTGTTCAGTGTTTAGAGCTTTTAGACCCAGCTTTCCCCCTATGTCTTGCAATTATCTCTGCAATTTCATAATGTGAGATGAATATCATCAGTCATGGTACCATAGTGCTGTCTGGTCCACATCAAAGCCAGTTTATGTAATGCATCAGTGGGGAGGAATACTTCAGGCTTATACTGGAGCTGTGAATGTCTGATGTTTTAAAAAGCTGCCTATACATTTTTTACTTAATTGCTCAGTCTATTTGTATAGTAGATACAATTCACATCAGCTAATTAGTATCCACACAGTGAGATATAGTAAGAACGAGATAGAGAAAAGAGGGGGAGGATGCAGGGAGAGGGTAAGGGTAGATAATTAGACCGAATTAAGCCATCTCTTTTAATCTAGCCTCTGAAAGAAGGAGCAGAGAGAAAGAAAAAGGGATGGGGTGGGGGGCTGGGGGTTCTGGGGTGAGGCTCTCTGCCTGTCTGGCACCGGGTGTGAATGTGTGGGAAAAGAGGGGCCTGGTGCCTTAGCCTCAGCAGAATGGATCAGCTTGTGTTTCTGAGGCTCGCGAAGTGTCCCATTGTTATGATGTCACTGCAACTCAAGAAGGCTGACCTCTGACCCCTATGGATTCATGGCAGCTTGCTGCAGAACCCCTCATACACCCCCAGTCAGATCCAAAAGAGCCAGATTGCCGCTGGGCTCCCACTAGGGGGTACCCAAGCCTTTAGCTACGGAATTTGATGTGCTCGCAGCTTTTCAACGTTTTACTTAGTTTGCCAATCATTTTCAAGTCATATCTATCTCCCATTAACAACCCTTTCCCTTTTAACATTCTCTCAATCTAAATCGTCCCAGGAAACCTCAGCATCCCACCAGCTCTCTCTCTCCTTCTATGCTCCGTTACTGTTGTATCGTTCTAACCATGAATATAGCGGGCGCCGCCAGATGTCGCAAATAGATCATGCGAGGGATGTGGCGGAGATGGGGAAGAAAGTCCAGGCACGTACGAGTGGGGGATGTGAGGCTCTGTGCGTTTGTGTGTGTGTCACTGTATGCCAGCATTCATCTGTGCACGCTCCTGAGTCTGTGCGTGTGTATGTCTGTGTGTGCGCTAGTGTATCCCTTTGTGCGCTAAGGCATGTGTGGAGGTCACGGCAGGTCAGCATATTGTCCCTCAGATGTTTGATATTTTATGTATAAGAGGGTGGCTCAAGTGAGGGGATAAGCACGTTTCTGACAGAGGCATCTCTACGCCGCCACAATCCGCTACCTCAGCAATGTGGAGCCCAGAGTCAGAGCAGCGGCGGAGTGGAGCAGCCTAGTACCCCCGAGAGGGACAAAGCGGGGATGACTTGTGAAGGACAGGGCATTCCTCGTGTTATGGTCCATTATACTTAAATATGTAGGAAATATTGTTCTGAGCTTTTGGCTTTTGGATCGTTCTGGCTTTTGGATCATTTAGCTCATGATTTGATTAGTTAACATCAGATGCCACCTCTTGCACTACTAGAGCTACATGATTTTGAAAAAAAAATCTGACAAGCGCTGCAATTTTGATTACATATTATATATTTATTTTTGATTGCAGGCCTTTGAAAGTGAACATTTTGTATGCCAAGAGTTATTGAAAATATGAACTGCTTATACAAGGATCTCATGCATTTCCAATCTTACTTATAGACGTCTAAACTACAAGATTAGCAAATTTTATACAAAATAAAGATAAGATATTTTGTTTGTTGAGGAAATTTGACTAGTCTCAGCGAATTGTGGCCATTCAAACTGCAGTTTAAATGCAATTTGACTATTTTGACATACAGTCCTCTCTGTTTATTCAAGTTTGGAATTTGAGCAGAGGATTTGTTCTTTCTGTGCACATCTGCTTATTAGATCGATGAAAGGGTGACAATGGATGGATTATGCATAGTTAATTGAATGTTCTTTACCCATACGGGGTCAGCAGCACAGCACTTAATAAGTTGCTGTAAGGATCAATAAATGATTCATAAATCACCTGCCTCCTAGTGTGCACTCATTTGCATATCGATATAGCATAGGCTTTTTAATACATTCTATGTATATATTGTGTTAGTACTGCGAACAGTACACTGGTTGGAATGATTGTAATGTAACAAAGAAAGACTGTAGTATCTGTAGTTTATAGATCTAGCAGGGAGCAGTTTTTGAAGCCAACTGGGGCAAAAGTCACGTAGGAGTCCACCCAAAGTTGAACTATACCAACTGCTCTTTATCTTCTTAAAGGTGCACTGCGTAACTTTTCTAGTGCAGGGTCCGCCATCTGCACCTCCTTGGAAGTGTTATTACTTTGTCTAGAATGTTCCAGAGTATAGATTAAACCTATCAATCACAAGGGAGACAAGCAGATTTACACCACTTTGCTACATTACAATTCAGATCTGTGGAGAGCTGCCCCTATTCACCTCAGGATTGATTGTATTTTTCAGACTAGCAACACCCGTAATGAATAAATGCTAGATGCTATGTAATGTCATACCATGGACCATTCCATGCGAAGTAATAGCATCTCCGTGGAAATAAGATTCTCCACCAGAAAAGTTGAGTAGTGAACTTTTAAAGGGCAACGGTTTAC